>OY294067.1:113009573-113725870 GCA_958510875.1 Endomychus coccineus | reverse complement strand
AATCCATACAAAGATTTATTGAATTTACATACCATGTCAGAATCATCTGTGAAACCAGGAAGTTGACTCATATAGATATCTTCATCTAATTTCCCATGCAGAATTGCAGTTTTTACATCCATTTGGGAAACAGAAAATTCTTCTGAACAGCCAAAACCAACAAGATTCTAATTGTTATTATATTTGCTACAGACAGGTCTCGCAATAATCATAACCATATTGCTAACTATAACCTTTTACAACTAACCTTGCTTTATACCTTATTTCATTTTTATCAGAATCAATATTCCTAATTGTGAAGATTCATCTACAATCAACTATCTTCCTCCCTTCTGGTTATTGAACGAGTGTCCAAGTTTCATTTTCGTAGAGTGATTTCAATTCTTCACTCATCGCAGACTTCCACTGTTTCCGACATGGATGACTTTTTACTTCATCATAAGACAATGGTACATGATTAACAAATTCTTCAGCTGAGAGTGCAAATATCAAAAACAACTAGAGGACATGTCTCAAAATTTTCCATCATTCTATTTATTCTTCAAATATCATATCTCTTCCAATCTTCCGACTATCATTCCCACAATCCCACAACCTGTATCCAATTGAAGCATAACCAATCATAAGACATTTCAAACTGTTCTTATCAATATATCTATGGTTTCGGCGTTTACGTAGTGTAAATTCATAATACTTCGGAACTTGGAGAATAAAACTCAAATTTTACACAAAACTTTTAACATTTAATTTAAAAATGCTGACAAATTGTTTCACCACACTATGGCATTTTCAAAGCAAGGAGTTATCAACTAAAGCTAAATCTAACAGTATATCCTTGAATACAAGGAATCAGAATGTGGTAAAAATTGAGTGATGGGGTGGATAATGGTGAGAGTGTATTTACAAAATTAATAACAAGTGGTGAATTATATGTATCGATTTGATCATTTAATATTACATTATTATTGTTTTTTGAGTGTTTCAATATTTCTATGGATTCTAGTATATTAAGCTTATGTCCTTTTTCCTGAATGTGTAGAATATCTGGATTTTGGGTGAAATTGTGGTTATGTTCTAACAGGTGATTCGCGTAATTAGAGTCCTCTTTTTTGAGCCTGTAACTTCTCAAATGTTCGTTGAACCTCACGCTGAAACTGCGTCCAGTTTGTCATGTACAATCATCACATCTCAGTCTGTAAACTCCAGATTTCTTTAATTTATTTTTTTTTCAGATTTCGAGTTATTAATATACGAGCATAGGTTATTTGTTGTTTTAAAGGCGACATTTTTATTCTGTTTTTTGACGAATTGAGATATTTTAAGTGAATATTTACCTAAATATGTTAGACATGTGAAATTTGATTTGGTTAATTGGTTCATACTGAATACTCAATAAGATACTTTAATAGTTGATCCAAATTCTTCAAACCATGTTCATACCTTTTTAAGATGTTTGATCCTCTTAATATTTACTAAATATTAAAATATCTGAATAACAAAACAAAAAATCTACACCTTTCAAACATCGTTCATAAAACTTTGAAATGTTTGGGCCTCATTCCTTAAGCCAAAAGGCATTCTTATAAATTCAAATAAGCCAAACAGTGTGATAGCAGTTTAATAATGATTCTTGACCCAGGTATGAATTATATATAAAATTCTCGGGAAATAGATCACATTAACATATATGCCTATTATTTTCGTCTTTACGTACGTTTCAGTCTCACGACCATCCTCAGAAGCCGTATAACTGTATAAAACGTGTTTTCTTAAAACTTATTGTATCACCACAAGGTATCGCACTAATTTCAATTAGAAATAACTACGTCGCCGAAACGAACAAAAACACGAACAATCGAAATTATAACACAATTAATGTTTTAAGTATATAAAAATAAGAATCCGCTGCTAAGCAATATTCTCATAAACTCTATATACATAACTAATCACAGTATGTAATCCGACTAAAGAGCCGAACTAAAAATATAACGTTTCGAGGATCCACTTTCGAATCAGATGTTGAAGATTTATGAGGTAATAGAAACAAGTTGTCAGACCTTATTAGGAATATTGCTTTTGAGTATTCTACCCAAAATATACTTTTAACATTATAAACACGCATATAGGAATTTGCAAGAGTTTTAATTAATTAAATTAGTACAAATCTGACTTAATTATTGAATATCTGTTCTATGATCCACAGACTTGGAGTCACGTTTTATGTGAATCATCTCCAGAATAGATCTTTTATAATAATTGGTTTCCTTAGTTAAAATATTAGCATTTTTGTAATCGAATTGATGGTTATAATCAAAACAGTGTTTAGCAAGGGCGGTGGAAGTTTTTTTTTCTTGTACTATACTTATGGCCAAACATTCTTTTTTGCAAATATTGTTTAGAGATTCTAATATAAGACCCATCGCAATCTAAACAATTTAATTTGTATATTGTGTGGGTTTGTTTATCTTTAGGGATTGAAGGTTTCAAATTTAAAAAATATTTAAAGAAAATAATAAGCATATGTGTTAGTGTGACATATTTTCCGAGAGTTTCATATATGAAAGCAGTTTATGTATATCCTTCTCTCCAACAGGATTCTGATGATGGGCTCTTCAAAAGTTTATAGACATGATACATTTTTATGATAGATATATCCCAAGATTAGCATCTTCGTTAAGTCCATTTTATTCATTAATTAAAATCCTGGATATGAGGTAAAGGATATCTATCTGGTAAAGTGCTTATCTTTAATTGTCCATAATCTCTACAAAGTCTCCAGTCGCCAAGTTCTGTCTTAGGAACCAACCATATGTAAGGGTGAAGCAGCTATGGATTTTGAAGGTCTACAAATACCTACATTAACCATATATTCAAATTGTTGCTTAGCCATAGAAAACATGGTCCTATTATCTGACGTTCGAAACTTAGCGAAAAAAAACACCATATCTTTGAATATAATGACAAACTTCATATTTAACTGTTTTATAGAAATCTGGTTCTTTCACCAAGTTTATGTAACAAATTGTCATACTCAGTATTCACTAGTTATTTAAGGAATACTTTCTTATTACTTCTTTCAAAAATGCATCAAATGACAAATTTGTAGATTATGTAATCTGATTGTTTTTAACATCTACAATGAGATCAAAATGAGAGAGGAAATCTTCTCCTAAGATAGGCTTATCTACATCTGTAATAGAACAAATGAAGTGAATATTTCTACGTAAGCAACCTGAAATTCAAAACCTCTATCCAAACGTTGCAATTGGAAATTCATTTACCGACGATAATAAATTAAAACTTTCATTTCTCTTATGATTTGGAAACAATACGTGGCAAAATAGAACTATTGTCTCCGGTATCAACCAGTAAATGTAATCCATCTTTCCTATCATAAACGAAAATTCTGCGACTGGCACAATTTGCTCCGTCATCGGTCGCAATATTGACAGACATTTTTTGTTTTCCTATGTCTTATAAAACTCACAAGAACCTTCACATTTAGTTGCATTGTTAAGAAACTTTTCATGATAATAAATAGAATTATAATGTGAATTTGGTGAACTTGCACAATACGGACTTTTTGAAAAATGTCTATGGCGCGAATCAAATCTAAATTGATTCCTTCTACTATTGTTCCGTAATCTATCAATCTGAGTTTGAAAATGATCTAAACTATTATTCAAGGATGTTTGCACTGACTTCATGTTAATTGATTCTTGACATTTCAATTTCAATTCTCTCAAATTATTTATTATTTCTGTTGATAAATTGTTTTCTCCTAATTGTATATATTTTTACCTAATTAATTTTCGCCTTTATAATTTTCACTTACTGCTGATAAACAATTATCTATTTTCTTCGCTTCCACAATTTTGCATTACAGTTACAATTGTAAAGTTACTAACACTAACAATAATACCAGAAAAAGTGAAGCTCTTTCAGGATCTAGATGATCCTTCATCCCTCATTAAAAAGAACAATTATGAAAAATGAATTGGTTTTACCATATTGATATCAACTACGAAAAATTCAACTTGCAAAACTCACTAAGCTGGTTCCAAATTGATATCCTAGATTTCTTCGTATTTTCGGGTGTCAGATTTTGTATCTCGTTGAGCACATTTTCTTGCCGAAAATTCGCAAATACGTACTCTTCAGAGTATGAAAGCGAAAATGTCAATGTGACATGAATTTTGACAATGGAAGTCTGACTCGCGTGAGCTGCTCTAGTTCGCCTACCTGGCATGGTGGAATAACAGACGACGTTTCTGATGAACATCAACCATGGAAATAGCTACAGAAAATGGAGAGATCGCTCACCCTTCTACAATGTTCTATAGAGGTCAATAAATTCGTAAGTGCCGAATAACTCTCTTCTGTTGAATTCTGAACATATGAACTGAAAAGGACAAGTCGAATCAATGCTTTATAGATTATGAGGAGCTGCTGGGATACAAAGTGTAAAGTAGCTCTTGACACTGAATACAAAAGCAAGTTTTTGTGGAGCAGTTTTCGCAATGGACCTCACATGATCATTCCATGAGAAGACGCTGTTGGTGAATGCCCCGAGCAGGAATATGGAAGACTTCATAGAATAGATGTATCAAACAAAATCATATTAGGGATCCGCCTTCCTGAAGAAGCTTGAGCTTTTGTTGCATTGAACTCAAGTAGATTATCAGATCCCAATTTCAATAACGTTGCCAGATCTAATTATTGTATTAACCTGTCTCTGTCCCGCTCATCTGGCTTCATTGGATGATATAGGCGCTCTAGATGACAGAGCAGTATGGTATGTACCATCATCTACAAAGCTGCGGACGGAACAGGTGGTCATTACCAACGAATCGTTGATGTGGAACAGAAACAAAGTTGGTACCAAGAGAGGTCCCTGTGGAACGAGAGTTAATATTCAATTGCTACTTTTTGCCATGCTCTGGTAGCATAATCATCTTTCAGAAACGGTTCCTTGGTGTTTACCCTTTCCTGGATGCAGTTAGGACAGTTTCGAATCATATTTTCTAACTGAGTAGATTTCCGAACCCAGCAGACTGACATATTTGCCCCCTCTCTACACATTGTGTCCAAATCTAAAAAATCACAAACTTGTTTTTTCAACGTAGGAATAATAATAATTCCCGTACCTTTGAGTATTACTAGCTCATTCAACGATATTTCATTACGGTACTGATAATACGCGCTCAATTCAAGACATATTTGTCAGGCTAACTAGTCGAATTTTCAATCAATTCTTTCCAAACGTTATCATCATTTTGGAATTTAACGTAAGAGTTAGTATTTAATTGGAAGTTTTGACAATCGACCAAATAGTGGGCCTCAATTTCATAGTAGGTATAATTCCTACGGCCCTGTATTTTCCAAAGGATTACTGTTCAATGCTTTCGTAATAACTGAATCCTTGAATCCTTTCCCGGAATGTGAGTTACCTGAAGTATATCTCATTAAAATAATTTCAAACCGTTTGATCCAGATGCTTGCTAGTTCGTATCTGGATGAGTGGTTTATGGTCCCTTTCCATAAATATTTTTGAACGCCCCAAAACATATTCCCTGAACTTTTTTTTTCACAGGCCCAAGTTAGATTTGAACATTCCTTCTTAATTTGAGCGTCCGGAATCTCAGCAGTTGTTAAAGTCTTCGAATACTTCGTGTTGCGAATGGACTCCACACAAACATTACAAAATTTTTTTTTATTACCCCGTTCAGGGGACTCACAATTTCAGATTTATCCGGCATAAATCTAGCTCTGAATTTGTTAATCATATCCAACCACTGCATCAACTCTTTTTTGTTGCTAGGTTCAAGAAATTCTGAAATTGTTGAATTTCTATTCTTTTATCCGAAACGACGTGCCCTAAAAACTATAATTTGGTAACCCCAAATTGGCATTCGTTTCTGTTAAGTGTGAGTCCCTCACTTGCTAGCCTGCGTAGAACATCCCGCAAACATCATGTTGTTCCATGGTCGGCGCATGAATCAGAATATCCTCAGTTTTCGTAAACAACCCCACAAAGATCTATCCTTATTTTTGAGAATTTGATATTGATATACTCAAGTGCGCATAAAATCTTGTATCGCAACCGTGTAAATTTATATTTCTCGAAGCGAGTTATGAAACTTGTCAAATTTTGACATTCTTGTTCGATTTTTAGGTGGTAAAATCTTGAGTTCACGTCTAATTTTGAAAAATGCTTAGAACAATTTTGTTTATTGGAAGTTGTCTCGACCTTCAGAATTGAAAAGTGTAACCTCAAAATCGCTTGGATTCAATTTCGTGTTATCATACCCTTATCCCATCCCCTTTAGGTACCACAGCTATTGGTGCAACACAAGGTGTAGGCTCGTCTCCCGGTAATAATATCACCAGATTCTTTGTTTCGTTTTCCCAAAAATGGTTGCCGTACTATCCAAGTCGTCGCAGTCTCGGTCCCGTATTTTTATCTCAATTTCTTCCCGGAATTCTACCACGTTGCCAAACAAGCCTGGATGTTCAGTGAGTAAGGAGACTTTCGATTTTTCTAAGCACTAATTTTCCGCGAATTTCAAAACCTTTCCCAATATTGAGGTATGCAAATACTTTGATATATATACGTCTAAGCAACATTTTTTCTCTAAGAGATTTTTAATTGCAGTTGACCTTGTACATTCAAATTTTCAGCATCCTGTCATGATATCACGTCATTTACATGTTGTAACCTGTTGAAAAGACTTTCTGTTTACATTTTCTCTGGCAGACATGTGACATCAGAATCAATTTAAAATATAATTTTATTTCCGAATTCTTCAACATCTAACATGCAAAATCACTGAGAAACATTTGTTTGACCATTTTGATTTGAAGCTATCATGAGCCCAAAAAGTGTTCAATACTCTCCCTCTTCTTAATAAGATTGAACCCAGTCATCCTGCTCTATGGCCTCGACCGATTTATTTTAAAAAACCTTGTGCCAATCACCTAATTTGTTGTACCTCGTAAACTTCCCATTCTCATCTTTATGGTACTCTTTACCACAGAAATAACATGATACCTCGCTTTGTTGTTTCGCCGACTGATTCCTTGCAGAACTATGCTTAAGAAACTAGTTTGTTCTATACCTGACCCACTTCGCAGAACAACACCTTTTTGAGCCTTGCAGCTGTGACAGCATCATCGAGATTTCGTTTGGACTTCCCATTGCCTTTTTGTTCAGCATACTCACGACTAATCGGTCTCGGATGAGTTCGTTCCGCAAGTTTCCATACTCGCAAAATTCCGAGAGCACATGAAATGCGGTTATAAAACTGTCAACTGACTGTTGCATATTGTGTATTGAATGTTCATCAAATGCATTCAGTACTCCTTTGCGTATATTGTAGGTTTCTGAGCCCACTACAAACTGATTTATTTGATTACTTTCTACACCCATAACGGGTATCAAAATTTCAATCTTCTCAGTGTCCGCCTTTTGTTTGAGACTCGAGACCGCCAAATACTTTCGATACGTTTCACCCATTGCGTCCATCTCGCTGGTACACAAAAGTTAAAATTTTCGGTAGGTTTCACATTTAACCGGAAACAATTATTTCCTGACGACAACCTGCCGCTGTTGCTATTTTCCTCGTTTTCGCTACCCCTAGCTTTTACACGAAACTTCGAAAAAAAAAATACTGTAACTCGTCCTGGGATGTTTTGTTTTAGAGGTAGTCTCCTAGTCTCTGGCTGTACAAACTAATTGTATACCCCTTCCCCGGCCGCTAACTTCGATTGCCTTCCTAATACCGTAGCCACACTGTTCACCGGTACTCCCCGGCTGTCTTTATCATTGGTATTTACGTCGGTTTCATCGCTGCCACCATGTTTTATTCGCGTCTCCAATATTGAAGCTCATCTGAATTAAACTTTACTTTCATAAATAAAAACACCTTTATTGTTATCAACTTTAAGCGGCGAGTGTACATCGCGCTCTCCCTAATAACCTTACACCTATTCCTATTACCACAGAACAACTATAACTATTACCCACCAAACACCCATAGATATTATATAAACATACAATTGGTCCCTTTGAGGACCGAAACCACACAACGCGGATCAATACCCGGGAATCCAGTTCTACATACAATATATAATATCTATGCAAACACCAGTTCCCCGTTCGCCAGTTCACAGAAACAGTATTTCCACACTTTTTAGCCTGGAATCATAGAGTTCCTGTTCATCCTATTTTGTTTTAGTACCATGCAGGCGCTAATACTACAATATTCATCAAGAGCCGCTATTTTTCATTGTTTCCAAGCGCGACATATAATATTTCGTTGCACGATTTTTAGTCTGCTCTCATTATCTTCATTTTCCGAGATATAAGAACAGTATAATTATAATCTGAGAAAGATTAATCATATCCAGGTAGCATCATTCATATTGATAATCATTAACCATTATCAATGTAAATAATTGTACAACATTCTATGGTGTCACTGAATATATCTATCTTATCACATTGGATCATCGAGCGTCATTCATGTAATGTCATGTGAAAGATAAAATCTATCATCTTCATGTGTTTTACTTTATTATAAGAAAACTTCCAAGTAACTGGAAAAAAATTTACATAGAAATGGATAGTTATTACGAAGAAGATGACGATGATTATGGTTTAGAATATTCTGAAGAAAGTACTTCTGAGCCCGATGTCGATTTAGAGAATCAGTATTACCTAGCAAAGTCGATGAAAGAAGAGAATCAAAAGGCATCTCTCAACGCTTTTCAAAAAGTTCTCGATCTTCAAGGAGAAAGTAAAGGCGAGTGGGGCTTTAAAGCTTTGAAGCAAATCGTTAAAATTAATTTTCAATTGAAGAATTACGGAGAAACAATGAGCAAATATAAGGAACTGCTTAGCTATATCAACAATGCAGTGACAAAAAATCATGGAGAAAAATCTATCAATTCAATTCTGGATTATACCTCTACATCTATCGATATTGGAGAACTCAAGGATTTTTATGAAACCACTTTGGATGCTTTAAAGCTTGCTAAAAATGACAGATTATGGTTCAAAACCAATACAAAACTGGGTAAAGTTTTTCTGGAAAGAGGCGAGTATGGAAAATTGTCTGTTATAATTCGGCAATTAAAGCAATCGTGTCAGTGTCATAATGAACATGAAGCGGATTCACACAAAGGAACACAATTATTAGAGATCTATGCTCTGGAAATACAAATGTACACTGAACAGAAAAATCACAAACAACTCAAAGATTTATATGAGCGTTCACTGAGAATTAAATCTGCCATCCCTCATCCTTTAATAATGAGCGTCATTAGAGAATGCGGAGGCAAAATGCATTTGAGGTCTGGTGATTATGAAAAAGCTTATACGGATTTCTTTGAAGCTTTCAAGAATTACGATGAGTCAGGAAATCCTAGACGAATCACTTCTCTTAAATACTTGATATTGACTAGTATGCTGATGAAATCAGTTATTAACCCTTTCGATTCTCAAGAAGCTAAGCCTTATAAGAATGATACGGAAGTAAAGGCTATGACGAGCCTAATATCATCTTTCCAGAATAGCAATATGAAAGAATTTGAACGCATTTTCCAAGAGAACAAAGAATCTCTTATGGCTGATCAATTTATTCATGAACATATAGCGGAGTTACTGAAACACGTCAGAACTAAGGTTTTACTAAAATTGGTCAAACCATACAAGCGAATCAAACTCTTATTTATCGAAGAAGAGCTTGGTATAAGCTACGAGGAAGTAGAAAACTTATTAGTAGCATGTATTTTGGATGGTCTATTTGATGGCAGAATTGACCAAGTGAATAAAACATTAGTAATGAAATTTGAAGTGGATGATCCAAAGTATGTTGCAATGGAAAAAGTTTCAAACCAAATTAATAAAATTAGTAGTAATATTATCGAAAAAGTTGTTATGTGATATTATTGTACATTTGATTCTTGAAGATTAAACCTCTTAAATTAGAATAAGGATAATCTTAACTGGGCGGCAATTAATTTTAGTCATGTTTGAATAATGAACATATAAGTGTTTAAAATTTGTTGTTTATTGAAAATTTTCGGAAGTAAATGTTAATCTTATCAATAGAGCTCTAAAAAGGAAAATAACCAGAAGATAATAGTTTGTGATAATTAGTAATAAAAATAGAACTTTTTGATAATCGATCAGCATATAGTTCAAGAACCAACGTCATGAAAAACAATATAATTCGTACTGTTTTGGCGCACTGTTGCCGCTAGTCGCGGCTTGCTGGAAATATAGCGTATCTCGTCACTCGACCTGCCCATTCGTGTTTTAGGATCAAAAGTTCAGAATTAAAATTCTGCTCTTACTGTGACCCTCTGCCGTTTCAAAATTCCGAATTGCCTTGAAATATTCTATCTGATACTGGATTTGGCAGACCTTGATATGGGCAATAACATACCAAATGCAAAACTGATATTCTGGTTTTGTGAGCACTTCTAGTTGGTACCGATTTGTTAATTATTAACTATTACATTGTCTGAAAAACAGTTGGCAGAAAAATCAATATGACCGGTTTAATATGAATATTAGCGATTTTTTTACCTAATTGTCAAATATTGTGTTATGAGCTAAATAGATTTCTATCAAGCTCTAAAAATTGGCCTAATTATTGTTTTCAAAGATTACAACAATATTTGCATATATTCGTAGGCACCATAGACCTATCATCAACGAACTCGGATATACGAGTTCGTTGCCTATTATCCTAAGGAGACGAAACATCCCATTCATAAAACTCCATTTGACTTGTCGCAATGATTTCATGAAGTATGACAAAGAAAACCAACGGACCTCTTTGTCGTAGAGTCATAATTACTCCTTATTGGCAACGCTTTAACTATGATTGAAAACTTGGTACCACTTGTAAGGCAACACCGCTTCGAAATAGCTACGAGAAATACGGAAGGTGTCAAATTGCGTAGTACAGAACAAAGTCCCGATTCATCAAAGGTCCGCGGCGTTGTCGTCTTCTGAACAAATGTTGCAATGGAATGGAATAGTTCTATATTTGAAAATTTAAATATTACCATAATTACAAATCTCAATCCGGCACACAGAACAACTAATCCGGCAACAGCACATTCCATACGACTATACTTGTAATATACAGCGGTCTGAGTGGCCCGAAATTTTGGCAATGTCTGATCGTGTGTAAATGTAAACAATCCTGTCTCCTTAGGGTAATAGGTCTATAGTAGGCAACTACCTAGCCCCTTTTTTTGTACAACCCACCGAAGTGGTGTTTTTTCGTCATAAAAATGAGCTTTTATATTACATTAACAAATATAATATCTCTAAAAGTATTGCTCTAAATGAGGAAGAAACTCATATTTTGGGGTATCTAATCAAGTAAACAGTGTCGCAATCGGCGAAATTGTAATTGAATAAGCCAATTCCATATATCTACTTAAGTAGCCGTTAAAATGGGACTAACATGGTTACTCGGGTTTCTGTTTGGTCTCTAATCATATATCGGAAGTCAAAATCGGTAAATTTTGAATCCTGAATGTTAAATAAATAAAGTACGAAAAGTAAACTCAATATCTACTGAAGTAGATTTCAAATGTGACGAACATAGTTACTCGGGGATTTTAGGTCTTTAGTCACGAATCGAATCGGCAAACTTTCAAGCCTTGATTGTTTAGTAAATAACTTTAATAAACAAATTCAATGAACAAGTAGGTAATGAAGTATAAATACTGAGTTAAAATGGGACGTAAAATAGTTTACTCGAGGATTTTTAAGGTCTCTGATTTTAGGGTTTCAACACTTTTTCAGTGATCAGAGACTTCCTGTGTGTTATGCACCTTATCAGAAATCATGGAGAAGATTATGTACACTTGAAAAAGAATCATATTCCTCCTCATAATCAGTCTGGCTTTCGTGAAGCTCACAGTACACAGCTATTTTCTCAGCTTTACAAATTCTTCACCCTTATCCACTAAAAATACTTTTAAAGTACTGAGCATCTTTCTGCTACCAAGTAGCCACCATCAAAGTAAACTGTTTACTCTGATGATGGCTACTTGGTAGCCGAAAGGTCCTCAGTAGTTTGATAGTATTTTTAGTGAGTAGGAGTGATTATTTCTTGTTTATAGTGCTATAGTGTATCCACAGTATGAAATCTTTTATAGTTTAATAGCTGTGATATGAAACTTGTACTTTGTAATTTATTCACCTATCCCAAAAGGGCAACTACTTATTATACTTATGATATTCTGACTATAGACTTCGAACTCACCAAGTTCATTTTTAAACCATATGTTTGTATGTTTTAGAAATCAACTTATTCAGTTCGAAATTGCAATCAACGTCTATTAGTTAAATTCAGTTATAGTTAACGTAGTGAGCCTTAGGCATATTTCAAATTTCGCGGTCTCTTTCATTTGAAAAGATGCTCTACATCAAATTCCTTATGTATTTCTGCCAGCCCATCACCAGAGAGAGCCCATGAGCGTGTTTCTGTTAGAAGCAATGTAGTTTCGGTCTTTATAATTGTTTGGATTCTGTGTACTAACACGGTGCTTGTATTTTATGTTTCTCTTTACAGAGTGTTCCCAAGTCTACCGTTTCGCTGCAAAGCCATTAATATCAACTGTCAAGCGAGAACAGTGCCGTGCGGTGTATTTTTTCAGTATGATGCAAGTCTTCGAAATGCCGCCCCCATATTTGTGATTAAAAAAACTACAGAAGAAAAATGTGAAATGTGAAATATATTTCTATAATATATTTTCGAACGTAACAATTTTCTATAAATAAATATAAACTCGTAAAAACTTGAACATAAACATACATAGACTATAATTTCACCGTTCGAACTTTACATTTGCAAATTCCTGAATAAGGGATGTATAGTCAAGAGAAGCCAGATAATGTACATTCAATAGAAATCACTGCCAGATTTGTAAGCTTTGACTTTCCGTTATTAGGTTGAAACAAATGTTCACTTGTTCCTCGAAAGGCTAAGCATTGTGAGGCCAATAGTCTAATTATTGCAATAATTCTTTTAAGAACTCCTCTCCAGTGCTGAATTTCCAAATCCAAAATTTTTTGATATTCGGCATCAATAGTTTGGTTCTTTTTTAAACGAGTGTCAAATTTTTTCCATTGTCTGAAAGAGTTTCTGTGATTTTCGGACTTTTCGCGCATTGTGAGGGCACGTACAAGATTTCCCCAGTCAGAATAACCTTTTTTAGACCAATCATGGGAAGACGAATTATCAAACAATATGCCGCAAAAGCAAAAAACGGCATCAGTTGTAACCGAGTAAATCAACCAATTTCTCTCAACAATTTCACCATTGCTTAATACTTTGCAATAATGAGAGGGTGAAAATTTGCGCCTTCCTGTGTTGATAGGAAATTTCAGTTCTTTAACTTGATGTGGACCTCTCTCAACTAGTATCTAACGAGTTTTGGATGCCATGCAGAAAATATTCCATAGTGCAGGATCGTCAGAGATCTTGTCTATTTGCTGGAACTCGCTGCCATTGCTACCCTGCTCTTGATAATCTTCTGGGGGTGTGATTTCTTGGCTTTCTCAATAACTTCTTTAGGAGGTAATTCAGATAGCGCTGATGAGTTCACCACATCCGAAGAGGCTGCTGTTGATGTGGAAGTAGACGTTTCTGACTGAGGCTTAGGGACCAAGATTTCTTTCATGACATGGGTTAGCTTTCTTCATTCTTCATCTTTCTTTAAGCGTTTCTTTTTATATTAGCTTCCAGACAGTGTTTTCTTTTTCTGATCCACGCTGTTATAAGAATATCAATTACCTTATAATATGTATCGTAAATTAAATTTAAACTTGATGTTAAAATCGATAGGAATTACGCACTTAAAAAGCTAGTATTCAATTCTCTTACCTTTTTAGGCTTTCTAAAACATAGGTATTAACAACGTACCATATCACGTACTGACACTTGTTGAAGAGTCTGCTGTTGGAGACCAACTAACATGAAAATCATCTATCGCCATCTCAAAGAATAAGTAGAAAACGTAACACGTGCAATTTTTTTTTGTGATACATGCCACCTACCGCCAAGTTCTTATTAAAAGCGGCCGCGCTGTCGCGTGCGGTAGATCACAAACACTTTGCGCCCTCAGATAAAAAATCTAACGGCGCCGAACGCTCGCCTTTGCAAATGGTACCGACAATAAGCACAGATGAATAATATTCATAGGAATAAAATCCCTGCATTTCAATTTTTTGTTGAATGTAGTCCAGTGATTTTGACTTTTGCCGCCCCCTGAAAGTGCCGCCTGATGCGGTCGCCTCTTTGCATCATAGCACCGCACAGCGCTGAGCGAGAATGTCGATATCATTGTGTAGTTATCATAACTCAATGGTCGATATTGAAGCGACATTACTATTGCAGCAGATACATTTCTAGGTTTAAATATTTGATATTTCAACTTTCGTAAATCAAATCCCTTTATTCGAGTCGACTGTTGTTTGCATACAACAAATAACTCAATTTGTACTGCATACTTTTGGGTGCTCGATATATTTCGTTATTGTCCATTGAATTGACAAATTATTGACTATATTGGTTGAAATTTAACTGTATTTGAGGCTTAGATGCGTTTTCTTCAAATGTGCAAGCCAATAGAAGAAATGTACGGATGGCACTCTGGGCGGGCCCTATTCTCCAAGTGATACGACTAGGATTCGTATACGAGAGTTGAAGATTACCAACATAGTAATGGTATTCTTGACCGGTCGTATATCAAAATCGGATACCGAGTACAACTGTGTTAAGCACACCTTTCGCGCATGCGAATACGAACGGATTTTTTTTTACGGGTTAGCTTATAAATTTCTAATTTTTTTAGTGATGCTAGGTTAGTAGGTTATTTGAATGTTTGCTTTAGTTGATTGATGTTTCTTCTGAATATAAAATAAAAGTGGTGGAAGGCATGGAGATTGCCTACTATCTCTTTGTCATTATTTGTGCCCTGAACGTTCGGACCATAGAAACTAGATACAGGATAGGAAACTATAGTGGAAGGAGTAAGATGACAGGGGTGTAATTCTTGAAGTTGTACGAATATTTTCAACCATTTTCGTATACTTTTTGTATACGGTCAAAACTTTTATTCCTGACGAGCGTGCGAAAGTTTTTGTTTCGTGCACGACTAACTATCCTGGCAACACTTGTAATAATACAGTTATATCAACATTTTAGACTTGAAATCCCTGAAAAAGCTTATCACAGAACCGAACAACCCAACATTTATTTGCATTCCACGCCACACCACAATATAAGAATTATTGAAGTGAAAACTTCTTTAGGCGCGTTGTGCTATTTCAGATGAGGGGTAAAACCATGAGTCCGTCACGTCCCGTCACGCTGTAGCTATATATATTAGGTATTATGTATACTGCTTGCGCAACTGCGGCCGTACGGCATTCGGAACAGGCGTCAGGCAGTCTCTCTATAACGTTTACACACGTGTGCATATCTGAGTCGGTGTTGGTGAGTCTATCTGTGTGAGCCAGTGCTCTCGATTACGGTATACAGGACAGGTATACGTATACATTGCGTATACACACTACACACTGTATACAGCTACAACAGCACGCATATACTCGACGTTATTCATTCACTCAATCCTCCGTCCTCGTGCAGACGAAAGTTATATTATTAAGCTAACTGAAAAAATGGACCTTTTTTTGCAATACAACTCATACTTTAATTATTACAGAGTAAAAATAATAATTAAATTATGTGTGATCGGTAATAGTAGCCTGTTTTTATATATGAGCACATCACCTGATTCCACAGTATGTTTCATGCTTGGATCTAATCTAATAATTTAAGTATCGTCGAAGTTACCGATAATGACGACGCAAATGAAGAAAATGATGTTTAACATTACTTTCATTTACATCGATGTAAATATCAATAAATAATATGTTTTGAAAATAAAATAATGTGTATTTATTATAATGGCTATCGGGTACATTCATACTCTTTACAGGGATTGTACCGCCCATTATAGGTTTTTTATTATTAAATATAAATATATATATAATTGTTGATTGAAATGCTGACAGTTGTGAAAACTAAAGAAAAACTAATTATATTAATTTTCATTAAAAAAAAAAAATTGTAATTTCGGATGCTACAATAATTCAAAAAGGCCAAGTAGTATCCGAAAGAAGACCGTCCAAGCTTCACGGATTTACATTTTTATTTATTCAAACGTAGAAGAAAAAATGAGCAGAATAGGGTGGCCGATTTTAGAAAGAATCACCCATATATATATATTTTTTCTCTATTTTTTTTGAGAAAATAATCTACTTTTAGTGATATGTTTAGTGCTGTAATGAGGAATAAAAAGTTATATAATGTTGTAATGAAAAAGCTTGAGAATACTGATTTTCAATATTGTTCTGCATAGGGGTTGTTTAAAAGGGGGATGATGATGTACTTGAGAGGGGGTGAATTAATGAATCGTGGAGGGAGGGGGACATTAATGTATCGTAATAATTTTGTTAAAAAAAACATGCTCAATTACAGTTGTATGTTTGGCGTTAATTCAGCGTGAGGAGGGTATGATAAATTGTCGTAGGGGTAACATAAACCATAAATATGAAAAATATGGATATTATGGCCAATTTTATGATAAGTTAGTAAATTATTGCGACTCTGGCTGGGTTTAAAATCGAAACGGCTCCTTCACTTTCGTGGAAGATTTTATGGAGTTTTGGGGGGTTCAAATAAGCAAGGAGTGATGGCAATAGTTTTAAATCTTCATTTGATCTCCAATAAAGTTATTTAACATGGTGCCATCATGTTACCACGTAACCCGCAACTTTTATCCACAAAATGAAAAAAAGAAACATTTTTGGTCTAAATAATGGCCAATTACTCGGAAATGGGCAGACAACTTTTGATGGCATAGGGTATGTTAACAATTGCCAACACCAATGAACATTTTCCACCAGGTTTGGGGGGGTTAACTTGCAGTCCATTTTTGGTTAAATTTTAACTGGTCGGCCTGATAAACGGACACGATAAAAAATGATGACACATGGTGGAAGTGTATAAGAATGGCATGCTTTTCAAGTAACCGCAACTTGAAAGGGGTTAACCTCCAGTCAAAAAAAAAATGCGGATGCCGTATCTCGAGTTCTAGCAGCCGGGGAAAATTCGGTCTGTGAGATGAATTGATCATTGAAACGTCCTCTAACGATAAACCACAGTGCCATCGGGTTCATGTTCAGTCAAACAAAATCGGTCTAGCTCCTAGACTAATATTCCCTCTAGTATCCGTGATACGTGTATTAATTGCTCAGGCTAACATATATTTCATCACTAGAATTATATAGCAGATAATGATGTTCGAATTTGTTACTTTGTATCATGGATACTAACTTGATGGACCCAGTATCAATGCTTTGTATTATACTATTGTTAGAGTTTTTAAGGAAACACTTATCAAATAAAAGTTAATTATATTCTAAAAGATTACAATCTCAAGAATGACTATTCATAATTAATATTAGGTCAATAATACGTCTGACACTCTTTCATGCTAAATGCATTATCCTCTCTTGCTTTCCTCATCGTACTTCTATATACCTTCCTCGTCGACCACGTATCGGGGGATCTCCCCTAACCAACTATGGGACTTCCCCGGACCGTCCCCAACAGTGCCGTACTCTAACACTATTGAGTATTGATATAATTTTAATGATTTTGGAATCTATACAAATAAGCGATATTTCACTACCGGTGCTATTTTCACCGTGATTATAAAATCACTTACCCGGATAGTGATCGAATAACGGTGGATCTGATCTGTTATTTCACTGGCTGTGACTAATCACTCTTACGACGATAGATGCTGAATCGACTCGGTGATTTTCAATATTTATTTAGCATCAGCACGTTAGGCGACCTCTAATGATAAGTAGTTAAACTTTCAAAGTTCATTGTAGTGGGAAAGGAAAATTATGAACGAACTATACTCAATGCGGATTCCCTTTTATAAGTGGTATTCCAATTTCTGAATTTACAGTAGAAAGCAAAGTTTTAAACTTTAGATATAGATGTCTGATATACAAAAGCGAAAAACGAGTGAAATATGGTTTTTTGAACCTTTGAATAAAATGCATACAGAATGTGATTCCCTTTTATAAGTGCTATTCCAATTTCTGAATTTACAGTAGAAAACAAAGTTTCAAACTTGAGATATAGAAATCTTACTGATATACAAACGCGAAAAACGAGTGAAATGTGTTTTTTTTAACCTTTGAATGAAATTCATACAGAATGTGATTCCCTTTATTAGAAAGTGCTATTCCAATTTCTGAATTTACAGTAGAAAGCAAAGTTTTAAACTTTAGATATAGATGTCTGATATACAAAAGCGAAAAACGAGTGAAATGTGGTTTTTTGAACCTTTGAATGAAATGCATACAGAATCTGATTCCCTTTTATAAGTGCTATTCCAATTTCTGAATTTACAGTAGGAAACAAAGTTTCAAACTTGAGATATAGAAATCTTACTGATATACAAACGCGAAAAACGAGTGAAATGTGTTTTTTTAACCTTTGAATGAAATTCATACAGAATGTGATTCCCTTTTATAATAAGTGCTATTCCAATTTCTGAATTTACAGTAGAAAGCAAAGTTTTAAACTTTAGATATAGCGAAAAACGAGTGAAATGTGGTTTTTTGAACCTTTGAATGAAATTCATACAGAATGTAACGTGTAACGCAAATAGTATATTAAAGAACGAGTTTCCTAAGACTCGTCTTAAAGCACGAATTCAAGTTTAAAAAACGAGTGGCGAAGCCACGAGTTCTTTTAAAGAATGAGTGCTTCAAGGTCTTAGGAAACGAGTTGTTTATACTATTTTTTGTAATTTGCCCTTTTTATGCCGTTTTTAAACAAAAATGTTTAATTTAGTCCATTTAGGGATTTTTATGGTGGTTGGTAACATCTTAATTTTGAAAGTCAAAATTTGATTCAGTGGTTCTGTGATCGCTTTTGTTTCCGTAATTTTAGTTTCGTCTCTACTGGAAAGAGCAATAACACTAGAAAACGACTATTAGTACAAATATCTAAACCATATTGTGTATTAGCTGGAATCAATTCTTCCACTGGACACGTCGATGACTTTCTCTTCTTGAGTTGTTGATGCTCGACACTGTCATTTAAACTGACATAATGATGACAAGATAATTCCGCATCAAGCTCGCCATCCTAAAAATGTAAAAAGTTCCGTGCTTTTTTTGGATATTAAGACACGGCAAGTGATGACGTTGCGTTCGTTAATGGGTCTATTAGAAAATCAAAATGGAGGCAAATTACAAAAAACATCTTATAAAACGTTAATGAGTAATTAAAGAAAACATGTTATAAATTAACACTTTACAGTTTCATTACCAAGGATAAATTAGTGCTTTTAACTTTTTGCACAAGTTCAATATGTGATTAATTAAAATAAACACATATGTAGTTCTTTTGTAGTTTCTGTAATTTTTTATTATTTGAGCGGCTTTGTCAGTAATCAATCAGTTAAAAATGTATATTCATTCCAATACATTGCAAAGTAAAACGGACAGCCTCGCACTATCATTTTTATATTGTGATCAACATCACTGGATAAACTAAACGTTGCTGAAAATTAGCAATCATTGTTCACGTCGCAATTGTAAATTCCCGATAATGCTCACCTCTAGAATCTAGTATATCCCAGTTACTTATATACCAACTGTTCAACAACCGTAATCTATAATAATGAGACTAGTAATTAATTTTTTATTGCCAAATTTACGAGAAATACCATATATATATGAATTTCGACAAACACTGTTCTGGCACCAAATTACACCTATCATTCCCACGGGAGTATAGGTTATCTTCTTCTTTATAATATTTTGGCCTCTACACTTTGATAATTGGCCAGAGTATAGGTTATATCCACGGCTGTTTACAGAGAAAAGCATTAATAATGATATTCATTAACACAATTTAAGAATAAAAAAACAGTTGCAGCATGTAAAAAATGTATTTGAAAAAAATAATCAGACTTTAAATCATTGTTCAGGAAAAACTGAAGCAAATACAATAAAGACAAAGACGTAAAATTTCATATGATTAGAATGAATATGTTGACTTCAAAAATTTTATAATCTTCAATTATTGCATCCTTTGGAAAATCTAATATTCTTCACCTCCTTCACCTTCACCTTCTCCCGAATCCATACCAACTTCTTCATAATCTTTCTCAAGGGCAGCTAAATCCTCACGGGCTTCTGAAAATTCTCCTTCTTCCATACCTTCACCTACATACCAATGTACAAAAGCTCTCTTGGCATACATGAGATCAAACTTATGATCTAATCTAGCCCAAGCTTCTGCAATTGCTGTGGTATTGGACAACATGCATACAGCGCGTTGTACCTTTGCCAGATCTCCTCCTGGTACTACGGTGGGTGGTTGATAATTTATGCCTACCTTGAACCCTGTTGGACACCAGTCAACAAATTGAATAGTACGTTTGGTTTTGATAGTTGCAATGGCCGCATTTACATCTTTAGGCACAACATCTCCTCGGTACAACATGCAACAAGCCATATATTTTCCATGGCGTGGATCACATTTCACCATTTGATTTGCTGGTTCAAAGCAGGCATTTGTTATTTCAGCTACGGACAATTGCTCATGGTAAGCTTTTTCAGCTGAAATTACTGGAGCATATGTTACAAGTGGGAAATGGATACGTGGATATGGTACCAAATTGGTTTGGAATTCCGTTAAATCTACATTAAGAGCACCATCGAACCTCAAAGAAGCAGTAATCGAAGACACTATTTGACCAATGAGCCTGTTCAAATTGGTGTACGTGGGTCTCTCAATATCCAAATTTCTCCTACAAATATCGTAGATAGCTTCATTATCAACCATGAATGCGCAGTCAGAATGTTCCAACGTAGTATGGGTAGTTAGAATTGAATTGTACGGTTCCACAACAGCTGTTGAGACTTGAGGAGCCGGATAGATGGCGAATTCTAGTTTTGATTTCTTTCCATAATCCACAGACAAACGTTCCATCAAGAGGGATGTGAAGCCCGAGCCAGTTCCTCCACCGAAAGAATGAAAGATTAAAAATCCTTGAAGCCCTGTGCATTGGTCTGCTAGTTTGCGAATTCGATCTAAGACCAAGTCGACTATCTCTTTTCCAATGGTATAATGCCCTCGAGCATAATTATTAGCTGCATCTTCTTTACCAGTGATCAACTGCTCTGGATGAAATAGTTGTCTGTAAGTTCCAGTCCTGACTTCATCAACCACTGTTGGTTCTAAATCAACAAATACAGCTCTGGGCACATGTTTACCCGCTCCAGTTTCGCTGAAGAATGTGTTGAAAGAATCATCACCTCCTCCAACAGTTTTGTCAGATGGCATTTGTCCATCAGGTTGAATCCCATGTTCGAGACAGTACAGTTCCCAACAAGCATTTCCAATTTGAACACCAGCTTGGCCAACATGGACAGAGATACATTCACGCTGAAATGAATTACAATAATTAGTTAACTTGATAAAAATATGAAAGCAAAAGAGGCGACATATTTACACAGAATGGAATGCAGAGGTTATTGGAATCGTCCGAGAAACAAATAAATCAACAATTGTGCATGTGGAACCACATTTGGTTGAAATTTTATTCAAAAGGTATGAATTGTGTATGTGGAACCACATTTGGCTTAAATTTTATTCAAAAGGTATGTACTTGAATGCAACTTTCCGTTCATTCGTACAATTTGGACTCATCCATGCTTACAATATTTAACTTATGATTCTCGACTTTCCTGTTTTCAACTATTGAGGCATATACATACTTCAAAAATAACCAATTATGTAGCGTGCGCAAACTGAATCAAATTTAGGCTTAAGCTTATAGTTTTACGTACAATTAATATTAATAATCTGAATGTTATGAAATAAAGAAGATGTCCACACCTCTATATGGAATTTTTCTATAAAACTGGAGGTGGGATGTGGTTATGAAAATTATAAATTAATAGCATAACCATTATATAAACCTATCACAAATGGCTTTTGCTTTTTCACTACACGTACAATTGTAAAGGTCTAGAGAAAATTCCGGATTTAATTTAATTTTAATTATATAGTTTATTAGTCAATGATTATCACAGTTCAGCTAAATGCAAAATATTGAAAAAAAAAGGTGATCACTAACTTACTTTTGGTAGCACAATTGTCCGCGTTCATTTCTGCGGGTCAAATCTATGATTGTAGGAAGAAAAAATAAATTGGAAATAATTTAGAAACAGCTAATGACATACATTAAATTACAACCTATGTTACATTGGAATTTTATTCAAATCGAATATAAATGTACAAAACTCTATGTTTTATACTTATATGTTGACTGGAAATTTTTCACACTGTGATAAAACCTTGTTTTATACTGATACCTGCTCACATGAGCTATCAAAAACTATTGACATTATATTATTCCATGACACCACAGAGCATAGAACTATAATATAATAAGCATATTTTATTGAGTGAACAAATAAAATAAACTGTGAAGTTACATCTATGACGTCGCTTGAATCTTAAAATGAGAATTTCGGACACTTCTACAGGTTAAATAATAAACATGCTTGCGATCTATATATTTATAACAAGAAGAACACGGTTGCCATTATGGTTCAAAAATACTATAATTCCAATCGAAAAACTGAAGATGGAAGACAAAATTACCCCTTGAAACGGGGCTACCACGCCGAAAAACGATACACTTCCTATTTTCACCACTTTAGAGCGATTTGCAAAATTTCAAATCCGTACGATCAATGGGGGGAACAGTGTCAGTATAAAACACGAATTCTGAAATACATTATATAGACCGTAATGAATAAAATTTCAATGCAATTATAATTTAACGTCTTTCATTAGCGGTTTCGAAATCATTTCCAATATATTTTCTGCCCTACAATCATACATTTGACCCGCATGCGAAGAGATAAATAAGTAGGATGATGATTGCTCATGCTATACTTCACACAAAATCAATGTTTCTAATCATTCATGAGACACGCCCTCTTTTACCTGAAGTTTTCTAATTCAAGCTTATTTCGTTATCTGTGGGTCAGTATGGAATAGTAAAGCTGCATACAGAATCATCAAATTTGTAGAAAAGCTAGTAGACACAATTACATTTAAGCGTAAACTTAACATGACTAAACCTTATTAACAACAAAGCCTTTTGATGATAGTGGCGATTAGACAAAAACTACAGTTAGTAAACAACTGCAGCTGGTAACTTAATAAGTTTTGTCAATTAAACATAACCCAGGAAGCTATCTATCATTTTAAAATATAGGCAGTGAGGGGTTAAATAAAACCCAGGAAGCTATCTATCGTTTTAAAATATAAGCAGTGAGGGGTTAAGTACTAATTTTGTTTATGCCGTGTCTAAAGTCGGTTTTCCATTGCGCTTCCGTTAACAAGAGTGACGTCATGACAACAAAGGGAGGCAACCACGATAAATTCAAGCCAAAAATATTAAATCTTCCTGAAGGAAAATTAGTGTGGAGAAATAAACAATTCATTCGTTTTTGAAAACCTTTTAAAATAAAAATCAAAATTGGCAAAAAACAGTGACCGACATAGATTTGATGTAAACAGGGATAATTCGAGAACCACTTCCAAATGTAAACTTTGACTTTAGGAATCAAAAATCTAGTCTCAATCATATGATGTGTAGGAGAAATACAGAGAAATATGAGTATTTCCGCAATTGCTGGGAAGAAAACTATTTTCGAAACTTTTTAAATTCATAAAACAAATTTGATAAAAAACAGCGGGCATTTTGACCGACATAGATTTGATGTAAACAGGGATAATTCGAGAACTACTTCCAAATGTAAAAGACTTTGAGTTTAGAAATCAAAAATTAATCTAGTCTCAATCATATGATGTATAAGAGAAATACAGAGAAATATGAGTATTTCCGCAATTGCTGGGAAGGAAATTATTTTCGGAACTCTTTAAATTCATAAAATTAATAATGGATTAGAAAGTATAAGCCAAAAATCAAAATCTGATAAAGAACGATATAGTATGTAGAAAGTTTCATTCACATCATAGCATCTTTACCCTGATAATGGTAAAGATGCTATGATTTAATTCAATATATTTCGTTAATGGGAAATTCAATATACTATAAAAGAATGCAACTGTGCATACATTTTCATTTCATGTTAATGCTGTATAAACATTTTTTTTGATAAAGCATTTTGATTAATCACTTTTTGATTCAACATTAGTGAATTTATTATAGGACTCCGGAATACAAATTTGTTGTGATAACGATAAGAACGAATCGATAATGAGTGGAAACGCAGTAAATCTGTTACCCACTGAAACTTTCAACAATCACATAAATATTAGAGCTATTGATTTGCACCGAAACAGCAGACCTTGCTGCTCATACACCGGAAATTTGAATCACGTTACTAAGCAAGCAGTTACAGTTATTTCAAGTTATATCTTGTTTACGGGAATTGAATTGCGGAAAAAAAATTTACATGTACGAACGAAAAAGTTTGACAGAAATTAGCCCCTAGTGCAAAGAATTCTATTTTCTATTACATAAAGATGCACTATATGTTATTCGTTCGGACTATGTCTTTTGTTTTGATGGAGTAAAGGTATTGAAAGAATCAAAAGAAGAAAATTGTCACTAATACAAAAAGGTAAAATATTCAATATATCTACTACATACGGTGACGATTACTTAGTTAAAATCGAGTTTGTCATGAATTCAAATTTGATACCTATAATAATTGAAGTTTAATTGACATTTTATATTTACTATAAGTATTATAGTTCCAGTTCAGGAATCTGCAAATACTATTAAGGCAGTGACCCAGAGTAAAACATCAGTTATAACGGTAATTACCGTCCTTTCCCTAAAGCAATTCAAATATATTCTACTTGATCTTTGTAACATACAACATACTGATATCTATCCTAACTAAATTATTCTAAGGGAATCATGATCAGCAATGCGGCATTTGACCGGCACGTCATATCAAATTTGAAACATCAAAAAGTGGCAATCGATTATTTCTACAATTCCAACAAACAACAAATACATAATATTACTAAAGTACTCACCATTTTTAAGTGATATTAAACAAATATAATCACAAAAGAGAATATAATTAATCAGTAAGAGTTCAGAGCAGCTAGTGATGCAGCTTTCCAAACGAATTGGTCGATTTTCAATTTGCGTTGCTATTTATAGTTTTCATGACGTCACTAACCAACGCCTAAAATTCTACTAGCTGATTGGTTGTTCCATCGAAGGTTTCTAACGGAAAGTCGAACTCGCGTTCGTTCGTTCGTATCTTCTGTTGTTTCCATGCTTCGCATAGCGTATACCAACCGTATATTCGTAATCTTTATTCATTGCGCCGATTGCGGTATTCTTTCTTTTAGTCTTTTACCCGTTTGCGTTTAGGTATCGGCCTAGAAGCCCACCCTACATTACAATCATTATTTGGATTAATTAAATGATTCAGCATTGATACATGGAGAACCCATATGCCTTATTGAAGATTTCAAAATCGTTAATTCTTATTTTTCATAAAGTTGCCCATAGAACCAACATCCAAAATCACTGAACAGAAATTGGAAGTAATCCTTGATCATTTTATTCCTTATCACTCTTGTATTCATAAATATATGTCTGGCAAATTTAGTTCCTTTAAATTTCTACATTTTTTGATGAGATTTTGCCTAAACTATTTTATTTACGGAGTCACTTTCATCAAACATACGTACGTCCAGTTTAAATTTTTCGAAATTAATAGACTAATCATTTAAATTTCCAAAAATGTTTTGCAGGAGTGAACTTTGTATCGTAATTTAGTGACGTTGTCTGTCCAGGACTTTCTAAATCGATAACTTTTTTTAGCATACAAGTTAACTGAATTGTCTTGAATAAGAATCAAAGCTTAATGAAATTATTAACTTTTCCTAGAACGAAGCTGAATATATTTCAGGTCGTGGTATTCGTAAAAGGCGAAAATATCCCAACATGTTTTGTGATGTCGATTTTATAACAGACCAATTTTTCCAGATCTTTAGATATAGGAATAAGTCATCATTAATACTCTCAATATCTGCTCTAAGGGATTCTTTTATATTTCCACTTATATCAACTTATAGCATTTTCAATTAATTCTTCTTGTTTCTTGGGTTGAGTAGACTGGGGTCAAAAACTATAAAAATAAGATATCTATATAATGTACACAGCAAAAAATATCTCTAGTATGCAGTTCTCTCAATCCATTAAAGGTACGGAAGTTTACAACATGGTTACTATAATAATAGCTCATTAATGAAAATAGAATAATTTCCATCAAAACATCTGTGTAACAGCTTATACCTCATATTATAGCAACAATAACTGAGTAAACGAAGGATCACAAAGCAAATTTTCTACACTATTGGCTGCAAATGATAATTTGGAAATTAAATTTGAAGTAGGATCTGCCATTACGTGATGTAAATTTGAAGTAATAGACCCTAATATTTTGGGGATCACAATTTCCTTTTTCAATAAATTGACAAACTGCATACTTAACATGGGCCAAACTACATGTTTAACCTTTATATCGTTGACTAATACATACACTGTAGAAGAGCACACACACTACGAATACACTATAAAACTATGCAGGGTGTATCAGGATATATGTAGAAAACTAATATTTGATTCTATATCATATTTGCAACGAAAAAGTTCGTATAATACATATTCCGATTTTCAACGGTTAACAAGTAATTCGATATTTTCTATTTTTTATGGAAATATCACATTTTCATGCAATAGACCTCGTCCCACAATCAACAACTAATGTAGACGAAAGTAAATTATTGCTAATGGAAGAGCAATAAATAAGCTTTCATATGTCGTGAAAATTTGAACGTCAAATACTCAATATTTTTTAAGGCAAATACGGAAGATAACTGTTGTCAAAATATCACCAAAGATCAAACTTTAGAATAGTATACAATTTTTTTTCATCGCATATGCAATAGCGAAGAAATTGTGTTAAATGTAACTCAACATCAAGGCTTGTTGAATACCAAGTTTACTGTAATTCCAAATTTTGCTTGTAGAGAAGTTGTAAAGCAAGTTACAACATACACACATAGACTGGCAATTTTCCAAAGAATTTGTAAAACCTATCCACAGCTTCCTATGATGAACAGTTCGGCCGCTATTCCATGGCACACTAGATTTCCTCTAGTTTCATTAATTTTCCCCCGATAGTTATGAAATTCAAGAATTCGTATAGGAGTGAGTTTAGTCATACTATTTTAACAATAACGAGAACAATATGAATCAGACAGAAGTAGTACGAATTACAACACTTGCTCTGGATGATCCGCTGTTCAACCGTGTTAATTTGGAATTTTTTTTTCTAAGATACATGGGTGATTTGCAGTCATGGCTTGCTTAGAATAACCGCTACATTGCACGTACTCCTGTAATTTTTATTAAAATCAAGTAGGCAAAAATCTTTAACATTGGGCAAACGTCAAAAATATTCTACATTAGTTCTTGTGGCCCGCTTATCTTCTTGTTAAGAATACACAATTCCCGTGTTCGCTAAGGAAGAACTAACCAATATCCATGTTATGTATGGTTTCTGCAACGGAAACGCAAATGCAGTGGACGAGAATATCGGAGACGGTATTCGAATAGACGAGGTAGCTTCGATCGGCAGTGACGTAAAGGTATTCCGAGAATAAATGCTGGGGATGGCGATAAATTACATCGACATCCCCAAACCAGCTAACGGGCTGTAGCGCAGAACTTCAATGTTTCACACATGACTGTCTGGAGAACTGCAAGAAAAGCACAGCTGCACCCTTACCATTTTACGTTGGTGCAAGGATTGAACGTAAATGACCATGTTCCGAGAATGGAATTTTGCAGGTGGATTCTCCACAACGAAGTAGAGGACAATCGATTCCTTCGTCGTATCCTGTGGACAGACGAGTGTACCTAGAGAAGGCGTATTTACCATCCACAATTCTCATTATTACGCTGAAGAAAATTTAGGAATGTTACGACAACGCCGGGTTCCAGCAAAGATTCAGCATCAACGTATGGATGGGTATTATAGGAAACCTGCTCCTGGGACCATACCTAAATCGGCCGACAAATTTAGATGGTGAGAGTAATCTTCGAGTTACTTAAGAGTACTCGAGGACATCCCCCATCAGAGCCCTGATATTACAGCATGACGGAGCTCCACCCCATTTTGCTCGAAACGTCCGCAGATATGTGGGAGAAACATATCCGACATGGATTGCTCGGGTAGGAACAGTTCCCTGGCCTGCCAGGTCTCCCGACCGCAAACCTTTCGATTTTTTTGCCTGGAGCTACATGAAAGCGGAAGTTTGCAAGAACCAAATTCACGTGGAGGTAGAACTGAGGCAACGTATCATTGAGAAGAAAAATCAGCTATGCGATGACGGAAAGAGAGATACGGCGAAGAGCACGGACATGTTTGCGTCAATCTGATGGATGGGCACTTCGAGCAAATTTTGTAATTTGTGCTACTTCTCATTGTTATTTTTCTTATTATTATTAAAATATTATGAATGAACTCTCTACTATCCGAATTGTTGAATTTCATAATTATCCGATGAAAGTTGAGAAAACTAGAGGAAATCTAGTATGCCATGGAATAGCGATCGAACAGTTGATCATAGGAAACTGTGGATAGGGTTTTCAGATTCTTTGGAAAATTATCAGTCTATGGGTGTGTGTTTGTAACTTGCTTCACAACTTCTCTAGAATAGTCCTTGCATTTAAGGAATTTTTTTGTCCGAATTTCCGCGAGGTCACTTGGGTCATTTTTGTGTCCAAAGCACAGGGTTAATCCAAATTTAAACTACACCATCGTATTCAGCGTGTCAAAATATATATGAATAGATAAAAATTAGACCTCACGGAAATTCGGACAAAAATCGTCGATTTTCCTCCTTAAATGCCTGGACTACAAGCAAAGTTAGGAATAACAGTAAACTTAGTAGTTCACAAACCTTGATGTTGAGTTACATTTAACACAATTCCTTCGCTATCGCATGGGCGATGAACATTTTTTTCATACTATTTGAAAGCTTGATATTTGGCGATATTATGACAACAGTTATCTTCGATATTTGTCTTGAAAAAATATAGAGTATTTGACGTTTGAATTTTCACGACTTCATCAAATAACAGGTGAGACCCAAATGTTATGACCTAAAAATAATAAAAATTTCGGTGATGAATATTGTATCATATGAAAACTTATTTATTGTTCTTCCATTTGCAATGATTTAATTTTTCTACATTTGTTGTTGATTGAAAGAGGTCAATTGCAAAATCGGAATATAAATTATATGCACTTTTTTGTTGAAAATATAATATAGAATCGCATATAAATTTATTTTTATATATCCTGATACACCCTGTATAAATGAGAAATAATCACCATTATTCAGTGAAAATAATACTGAGGACCTTTTAGCTACCCACGTAGTCATCATCAGAATAAACTCAATTGGAAAAGAAATGAATGTTTAAATATTTTCTGAAATTAGTAATTTAAATAAAAAATCACTCACTCTCAGCTGGAGATAAATCCGAATTCATTAAATTGCATTTTCGGTTATACATTTCCATCCCTTCCAAATTACCTAGATATTTGTCATTAATGTGTTTCCAGCTGTTACAACTGATAAAATGAGGGTTCAAACCCCCATCGAATCGCTCATGCATACACAATAATCGTTATTCGGAGAATAGACACAGCGCCCACGAACAGATACCATAGGGCTAATAAATAAATACAGGTAAAAAACGTTATTCCCACATCAACATAGGCAATCAATCCCTATCAAAAGTTGAGGAAGGATAGGTAACAGATGCCAAAAAAGCTTTGAGCTGTTAAAGTGCGTGTGCTATTATAGACCTTTCATGTGAACTTGAATGAATTATAACTGTTTATAAGGGCGTTTCCGACAGATGCGGGTGGTGTCGAATTTTTACCAATTGATTTCTTTAATTATTGTTAATATAAATTTTCATACTATGCAGTTTTTTGGAAAATTTACTAGGTTTATAATGGAAATAAGAATCTAAGGTGGGTTTAGTTATGTTATAAATGTTTGTCCATTCTTAGTTTGTCTCTAGTCACAGCGGATGTTGTAAAACATCGATATATTTCAGAACCCTGCAATATTGCTTTTCAAGATATACCTACTGGATGCTTCTCAAAAATCTTTATTAGAAATAAAAGTTATAATTTCAATATAGGTACACATGCATCGGTTATTTTGCAGGGAAATCCCAGTGATGCCACATACAGCTGTTTTTTAGGATAAAACAGATGTTCACTAGACTTTCTTAGGTGAGGATTTTCATTTACAATACGAAATAAAATATACGTAAATAGTTGCATTGAGTATAACGTTGCATTGTGGTTTAATTTAGAGCGATGCACAACATGCAATGGAAGAGAATGTGCCTAAAATAACTTTGGTATTTAAAGAGAAATCTGTATTTAGATACAAAAGCTAACAACGCTACATATTGGCGTAATATGTGTCTTTCATTCTATGCCGGGTTAAGCTCTGTCTGAAACGGAATATAGCTTATGAATTCTGTTCTTCATGTAATATATATGTTACGGTAAATTCGATTAATTTGGATAAAAATGTAGCAATTTATCAAATATACCGGTCATTATGAATAATCTCCAGTGCTTGATGGTAAATTTGATAAATGTGCCAAGTCTTTTCTCCAGGCAAGCGTCTAGCCGTCCTACTCTACTTTTGCTTTGGGTCGCCGCATGCTCTATTAATATTTTAGTGATAAATTAATCATGCATGTATACAAGGGCAAGGAAAATCAATTAATTACAAAACCAAATTTTCAAATAACCTATTAACCTAGTATTCCTAAAATATATAAAAATTTTTAAAAGTAACCTGTCAAAAATTTAACAAACTAAACTGCGATGACGTTGATTCTTGGAGTTTCGAGTTTAATATCGATTCTGCATCAGCGATTTTAGCCCGGATGGTAGGACGCAGGCTCCATATACTTTTGCTTCCAATAGAGTTGGTTCGAAACCCCAAGCGGCAACGTTATCGCAGGTTAGTTAGTTTAAATTTTTGACAGGTTAGTTTTCATCATTTTGGATACTAGTTTAGTAGATTATTTGAAAGTTTGCTTTTGTAATTGATTGATTTTCCTAGCCATTATACACATGTATTATTAAAGTGCATATATTCAGATCTATTATAGAATAAAAATTAAATCCGGCGAATTATTTTTATTTATATTGATCCATAATGCACATATTATAATGTCAATCAATCAAATTCACCGGTGAGTGGTGAAGATTATTTATAATAACCGGTTATTTCGATAAAATAATCATAAAAAAAACAAGTGTAATAATTATCGGAGTTTATGCATATTCTCAAATTCATTACATTTACTTCAACATATACCTATATATTGATCATCATGTAATCTCCGATAATTAGAAATACAAACTTACACTTTCGAATCCTAATCTTCAACTGTATGGCTTACCTAAAATTCATAGACCAAGAAATTCCAAGAGACAAACATTAACATTTCAAACATTAATTGTACCACGTATAACATAGCAAAATGGTTAGTTAAGGAATTTAGCAATTCCAAACCGCATCAATTTTTTCTGTAAAAAATTCTCTTTGAAACTAATTGTAAAATTGAATGATTTCAAACTTGAACCTGGTGATAATCTCGTTTTATTTGTAGTTGTTTCACTATTTATAAATACCCCAATCCCTGAGTCGATAAACATTTCGAAGAAACGGCTTTCAAATATTAATATCCCCGATACAATTTGCTCAGAATAGTGATCCAACTTCGACAAATCCGGGATTTACAAAATCGATTGGGAGTCGTGCTCAAAATGCTAAGTGGATCAAACTACAAGGTCATTTCAACTCGGTATAAAGAACTTTTTGCCCATCTAAAGAAATCAGAGTTAGCCGAACACCATTTCTCAAGAAAGTTTATCACTGTTGAAACACAGTAATGATAAATATCTAGGCAATTTGGAAGGGATAGAAATGTATAAGCGAAAAAGCAATGTGATAAATTCAGATTTATCGCCAGCTCGGGGCAATCTCTTATGTACCCTATTAATACCAAATAGTTTGTAAACAGACAGAGCTTGATTTTTAATTAAGTTTACTCTGATGATGGCTACTTTGTAGCTAAAAGGTTTTCAGTACTTCAGAAGCATTTTTAGAGGATAAGGGTGATTTCTTTATTTATTGTGTTATAGTGCATCCACAGTGTAAACTGTTTTATAGTTTATTATTGAAAGAACCTGATGAAACACCGAAAAACTGACTAATTCCGATACATTTTGATCTTATAGACAGCTACAGAAGCAGAATTTGAACAATGATAGTGTCTGGCTCACCAAACTAAATGTCATTTGGGATCTAGTGGAAAACAGGAAAACAGTGATTACGTGCAAAAGCTTTCCTTTAAAGTACAAAAGATTCAATAAACAAAACTTGCAACCGATGATTGCAAGAGTTGCGAAATCTGTTAATTTGTTTATAAAAGAATACCACGATTTTAATAATGTTGGTAGTTTATTATCTAGATCACACTTATATGAAGTTACCAATTATGTAGGAAAATTCAGTGAGGTTTCCATATTCAGTCACCAGAACCTGAGAATGAGATTCATAATATTTGTTGTAATGATATGTTAGTGTCTTGTATATAACTTTATTAGATATATAGGGTCTTAGTGTCATGGCACCCACTGTCACTTAATCTAAATGAAGGAGGAAATTATTAATTTTTGTGGTGAACAAATATCATAATAATCATAAATGGTCATAGCTCCAACCAAAAAAAAAAAAAGAATGCATATACACCATATGGTATATGATGTATATGCATTATTCGGAAGTAACGGAATGAGTGAGTCAGAGTTGTCTGAGTGAACAAATTGAAAGATTGCAAGCATACAAATCCAATGTTTCCTTGTCGAACCAAATGAGGCAGTAGACGTTTACCAAGGTTGTCCATATGCCCACGTATTATGATATCATCTACCAATGAACCAATGTTACAACGTGAACGTAACAAGTTTCATGATCTGCCGCCTAAAGCACTAGCGGTGGCCCACATTCGCCTCTCCTTGCATTATGCATTGTGAATTGTGACCATATATGATGAACCGGTCAACATATGAACGACGTGCCTTAATTTTCACTTTTTCGAATGCTAATTACAAGTATTTTGAAGATTCGAATACCTATGGGAAATAATTATTTTCGGAAAAAATTTGTTTGAATATGAATTGGGATTGTCCTCAAATATATTTTCATAACAATCCAAACATTCTAGAATTTCGGCATTTACTAAGGATAAATTAAGTATGTATCCTCATCTAGTTAATAAGTTAAATTATGCAGTACCTATCTCAACTTTGAGTCGTGATACGTGAACATTGTCTAAAATGTTATGATTTAAAAGAATGCATGAACTAGATACAAGAATCTGATAAATTGTTAAAATTTAGATATTTTTTTGAAAGCACTCTATCTTACAAATTTGGAATGTCAAAATGTTAAATAGCCTTTAATGTATTCAATGAATATGTTATACAGGCTCTACCTACTCTTCACCTGACTGAAGAAATTGAACATTTAATGTCCGTTATTACTTATATTGTAGACTATTGCTCATATATTGCAACTAAAAATTTTTAATGTATGTAAGTTGAATTTGGTTCAGAAGGAGATTTATTTGTTGAGGACTTTTATGGTCTTATAAAAAGTGGGGGTGGCTTATATTATCCCGGAGGAAACTGTGAGCCATTTGATTATGTTAGAATATAATGTTTTCAATAAATTATTTAAAAATCACATTTTCAAGAAATTATTTAAAAATCTTATAATTTTAAATGAACGTATGTTTCTTTGTGACTTACTTTTAAAGTATATGACAGGAGAGAACTATCTTCAAAATTTTGTTTGTTGGGAAAATCACACAAAGAATGAAATTGCTTAACTCATTATTAAATTCACAAGGAACACATTGTTTTTTGATTGTACGTTCAATAATTATTGCTCAAGAACTAACATCAATTAAAATCTTCAAGTAAAAGTATAAAATTAAGTAAATACAGGCAGTAGTTGGTAATCATCATAATACATAGAACAGTAATTTTTACAATAATAACTCGTATATTTTATTGATGGTTTTTGTTTTGAACTTCAATTTTTTCCAATAAAAAAAGCAAATGGTGTGAAATTAAGGATTCATTCTAAGTCTGCAAACCCCATTTAAACATGAAGTCCTTATATGTGTCATAAAAGGAAATAAAATTTTAGTCTTACTGTCGGTATTATAGCATTTTGCTGTAACGTACGAGTGACCAGCTGCAACATAGCACCATAGCTTGCGACGTCACGATCAAAAGTTCAGGCCTTGTACTGTAGAGGGTATTACTCTGGCACAAAGGTCTTCTTGGGAAACTTCTGTCATACGGTTTGCCGCCTCAACTTTGTTGTTTACTACTCTCAGATAGATCACTCTATGCGGTCTCCTCCGACAGAATGGTAATTAACGCTGATGTTAAGATGTACTATATGACTATATATGGTCAAATGAACTTTATTAACTTACTAAGAAGTTATCATACTATTGCCAACGTGCTTTGTTATTAATAAACAGCACGTTCATAATGTTATATATTCTTGCTCGACTTAAAGAGACTTTAATTATTAGTTGTTACTTTGCCTTGTGTAGTAGCTATAATTCCTGCTGTATTTTACTTAATAAATTTTTTTTAAAGTAAAGTTCCAAACGGCAGATCATAATTGGCGCAGTCGGTAGGATTCCAAAACAAAGTTTATCGCAAATTTTGGTTTATTTCAATAATTTATTTGGAAGTAAATTCAGTGGTTGACACGCAAAGGGTACCAAACATCGTTCGCTGGACCGTGATTCAACCACAAGAACCAACGACAAGTGAATATTGTCACCAGGGCCTGAACAACCTCTTCAAGCCGCAGGAAGCAGAGGACAGCATCGCCGAAGCTCCTATACTTAAGAAAGAAGGAAGAATCAAAGATATGAAGACAGCATACGTAACAGTACTGTAAGCATTCTCAATTCCTTATTCCATTATCCAATTTTTCAAGTGATTTATAATTTTGATGAGCGATTCTGATCAAGAATTTTATTCTCCTATTAATAATAATAGAAGTAGAAGTCCAATCTCACGTAATAACTTATATTCAAATAAAGAACATATTAATACAGATATGGCAGAATTACAATTGCAACAATATCATTTAAACGCAATCCCCACATATGATGGAGACAAAGCAACTCTTGCTATTTTTATTACTGCATTTGCTGATCGAGTAAATTCTAATAATCCAAAAAATGAATGGTTACTTAGATCAATAATTTCAAAACTAGAAGGTAGGGCTAGAATATTGATTCGCACTCGTGAAGATGCCACAAATTGGCCAAGAATCAAAGAATTATTATTACAATATTTCTCAGATCAGAGAAACGAGGATTGTTTAGTCAGGGATCTCATGTCATTGAAACCCGAGCCTAGAGAATCTTCATATCAATTCGGTATGAGAATTCAAGATGTAAGAAGTTTATTGCAAACAAAATTAAGATTAACTATTAATGATGATAACATACGTACAGTTAAAACGAACATATACGACAATTTAGCGTTACAAACATTTTTGCATGGTTTACCGTCACAATTAGGTTTAGCTATTCGTATACAGAAACCGCCTCATTTAGAACATGCGATGAGTTTAGTTGTAGATGAAGAAAACTTCATGTACGCAGATAGACATTATAATCCAAATAATAAACATATGCAAAGCTATAATAAAATTCCAGCTAGAATGAGTAGTACTCATAATTATACGGTATCATCACCGTCATCTAATATGTTTATTCCTAAATTCACTTCAAGTCACGCACCTCAAGTTCCACACTTTAATAGAGCACATAATACACAATTCAGAAATAGTAATAATCATTCTCAGAATAATTTTAAGCCACAACAATCATTTAATACATTCAGACATCCACAACAATCAACTAATTACTACAAACCACCCCAACAACAATTTAATTCATACAAACAACCACAACAAACAGTAAATGCACATAATACATTCAAACGCTATGCAAATAATAATTATAAATCAACTCCGATGGAAACTTCCACGGTTAACATGTCGAAGAATACCCAAAACGTACGTCCACAATATCAAAGACCTGCACCCATAAATTGGGCTGCCGAAGAACTATTTCACCAAGAGATAGAAACAGACGAAACAGAACAGGAAATAGAGCCTGAACATTCGGAAATCGAATATTCAGAGCCTTATTCTCATGATAATAATTATTATTTTGAAGAACAAAGCGAAGATGAAAATTTTCAGTTGGACCAAACCTTCAACAATCCACCATAGTTCAATTAAATAATGACAATAATCCTAAACTACCGTATATTATAATTCCCGAACTTGACATAAAACTAATGATCGATACTGGCTCTATGAAATCATTAATTAGTAAGGATACAGTTGATAAATATTACAAACAATTTGTAGAACATGAACCTTTCAAAATTCAATCTGTACATCATGTTAGTTACCACGATGAAATTGTTAGAATACCATTACCAAAAATATTCAATGTTAATAATGATAACAACAAATTCTATGTTTTCGATGTAAATTCACAATACCAAGGATTGATTGGCCTAGATTTATTAAGAACATTGAAAGCCAAAATTGATTTCGAGAATAATCTCTTAGTTACTGAAAAAGCTAAAATTCCAATCTATTTGCAAAACAATAAACGCGTAAAAACATTTATGAATTATAAACTAATTATTCAACCTCGCATGGAACAGATAATAAAATTACCCGTGAATTCAAATCAAAGTTACGGAATATTAAACAAAACAACTTTCTTTGAAGGAGTAGAATCACCAGTTGCATTAGTAAAAATAACTGATGCTATAGCCACTATTACAGTTGTTAATTCAAGAACAAACCCCGTTAAAATAACTATTAATAAGCCTTTGGACATTGACGACTTCGAAATAGATAAATACAATGCTTCTTGTAATCAATTAGAAATTAATAATAATCAAATTGAAACAAATTCAGACCTTAATTCCACATTAAATAACAATTTATCGAACATAAGATTAGATCATATGAATGAAGAAGAAAAACACGCCATTCGCAAACTATGCAAGGAATACAAAGATATATTTTTTTGTGAAGGTTTACCTTTGACTTTTACCAACCAAGTGAAGCATAAAATAAGACTTTCAGATGACAATCCTATTTTCACTAAATCATACAGACTACCACATATACATCAACAAGAAGTTAAGAAACAAATTAATCAATTACTTGACCAAGACATTATAGAGCCATCAGCATCACCTTGGAGTAGTCCTGTACTAATAGTACCAAAGAAAATGGATGCAAGTGGAAAACGAAAATGGCGTATGGTAATTGACTACAGACGTCTAAACGACCATACAATCGAAGATAAATATCCGTTACCTAACATTTCAGATATTTTGGATAAATTGGGCAAAAGCCAATATTTTACAACACTGGACTTAGCATCAGGTTATCACCAGGTAGAAATGTCTCCGGATGATATTGAAAAAACAGCTTTCAGCACTGATGGAAGGCATTACGAATATAAAAGAATGCCTTTTGGTCTTAAAAGCGCACCGGCTACATTTCAACGGATCATGGATAACATATTGAGAGGGGTACAGAATGAAAAATGTTTTGTCTATTTGGACGACATTATAATATTCTCCACCTCACTACAAGAACATCTAGAACGTTTAAAGTCCGTATTCGAACGTCTAAGGCAGGCTAACTTCAAAATACAATTAGATAAGAGTGAATTTCTTAGAAAAGAAGTCACCTATCTTGGACATATTATTACAGCAAACGGAGTGAAGCCGAATCCTGAAAAAATCAATGCTATCTTGAAATACCCAATACCCAAAACCAGGAAGGAAATCAAAAGTTTCCTAGGACTCATAGGTTCTTATCGCAAATTTATAAAGGACTTTGCGAAAATAACAAAGCCCATGACTAAATGCTTAAAAAAGGACGCAAAGATAGAACACACGACAGAATTCATAAACACATTCGAAAAATGTAAACATATACTCACGAACGACCCAATACTCCAATACCCAGACTTTGAAAAACCTTTCATACTAACCACAGACGCTTCAAACGTAGCCATAGGGGGCATTTTATCACAAGGTACTCTCGGAAGAGATAAGCCAATTAGTTTCGCTTCACGAACACTTAACGAAAGTGAGCAAAAATATTCAACAATAGAAAAGGAACTGTTAGCAATAATCTGGGCAGTAAAATATTTCAGACCATATCTTTTCGGACGTAAATTTTTCATTTATACCGATCACAGACCTTTAGTCTGGCTCATGAAATTAAAAGAACCAAATTCAAAACTTGTTCGATGGCGCCTCAAATTAGAAGAATTTGATTACGAGATAATTTATAAAAAAGGAAAGTATAATACAAATGCAGAGGCCTTGTCAAGAGTTCAGATAAATACATTAACAGAACCGCTAGAAAATGAATCAATGATACCTAATGTAAACGATACCCAAGAAAATTTAAACGACATAACACAAGATCTCGACCAAATTTTACAAAATCCTGACTTCACTACTGTTTTGGACGATCTAATAGACAGCATTCATTCTAATGTAAATACCGAAACAAAAACTGTTATTCCTATATCGGAAGATGTTATTGAATCAAAACCTAACCAATACTACATAATGACAGTCGCAAACTATCCAAGACCAGTAAAGAAAATCAATTATGACAAACAACGTAAATATGTTGTACAAATTTCAGCACATGACAATGAACATGAAATAACAAATTTTTTGAAAGAATATACGACCCCTGAACAAACATACTATTTCAATTTCGACAAAGAGCAAATGTACAAAGACTTTTGTTTTGTATACACTAAATTATTTAACAATAAAGGTCCAAAAATAATTAGTTGCAATCAACATAGAATACCTATAATTCATCCAGAAGATATACATGAAATAATTCAAAAATATCATGAAGGAAAAACTAATCATAGAGGAATTAACGAAACTATAAAACAACTATCAAATAAATATTTTATGCCTAACATAAAAGAACATGTAACTAATTATATAAACGAATGCGAAAAGTGTAGACGCGCAAAGTACGACAGAGACCCACCTAAAATTTCTATTGCTTTGACTGAAACACCCAGTAAGCCTTTTCAGGTAATTCACATAGATATATTCTCTGTAGAAAATCAGATATATTTGACTATTGTAGACGCCTTCAGTAAATTAGAACAAGCAATACCAATGACATCAAAATGCTCAATTGATATGACTGACGCTTTGATAACTTATTTCCAATTTTACGGAACCCCCGAAACCATTACAACTGATAATGAATTCAATAATGAAACTGTCAAACAATTATTACAATTACATAAAATTAAACCACATTTTACAACACCGAGAAATCCGGCATCGAATGGTATTGTAGAACGTTTACATTCTACACTACTTGAACACATAAGACTTATGAAACAAGAATTCACACAAACTACCATCCAATCCTTAATAAAGTATGCAATCATAGCATATAATAACAGTATACATTCTAATACAAATTTCACGCCTTTTGAATTAACTTTAGGACATGCACAAAATAGAGATATTTTTGACGTAGATGACCAGAATAAGATATTACAAGAATATCTAAATAATCACAAAAGAAAGTTAGCAATCACTTACGATAAGGTTAAAGCTAGAGAAAATTGAAAAACATAAATTACAAACATTTGAAAAGCGAAATAAAGATACATCTAATATCCTATTTGAAAATGTAAAACAAGTATATACCAAGGTGGATAGTCGCACTAAAACAGCACCTAAATTCGATGGTCCTTTCGAAGTAATTAACGTAGATAAAGAAAAGAATATCGCAAAAATAAAAAAAGATGAAACTGCAAAACAATCACATTTACGACAGTTAAGACGCCCTGTTATTGTTGCAGATTGTTCATCATCACGACCGACAACTCGATCGCAAACCCAGAAATCAAAATTACAAAAATAATAAACAATCCTGGCCTCCTGACCCTCAAAATAGGAAATATGCAAAATACAATCGATTATTGGAATCTTATACGTACTTTCGAATTAAAACCTCTAGAAGACAATTATAACTATCTTTATGAACAATCAATCAAAATTGAAAGTTATCTCAATCAAACAGAAAATGGCGATACATATCGTTCAGAATTAGTAAATTATCAGAATCTTTTAGATCATGAATTAAGCGAAACTGAAAAAATATTAAAACAAATCATACCACCAATGCAACGAAGGAAAAGAGGATTAATTAATGGAATAGGTTCAGTATTCAAAGCCATTACCGGAAATCTTGATCAAAGTGACGCTGAGAGATACGACTTAGCTTTAACTCAATTAACAAATTCACAAAATAACATGAAAACTTTACTCGATGAACAAATAACATTGACAGAATCAGCAGTGATAAAATTCAATGAGACCACGAATAGGTTGATAAACAATCAATTAAAATTAGATAAACAATTTACATTCATAGCAGAAAAACTGGAACAAACTCAACTAGAACAATAAAAATATATTAGAAACATTAGTAACTGCAATTACTTTTGCAAAACTAGAGACTTTACATCCTTCCATATTAGAATCGGAAGATTTACTTCAAGAATTATATCAAATTTCACAAATAAAACCAAAGGTTCAATTGCCTTTTGAAATCAATTCAAAAACTGTTCAATTATATGTAAATGTTGCAATAATCAAATGTTATTATAAAGAGGGACAATTAGTGTTCATTATAGAGATTCCGATTGTAGAGTCCGCTCCTTATAATTATTATCACTTATAAGCACTTCCAACCCAAAATCATTCATCCGAATACCAAGCAATTATTCCTCACAATAAATTCCTATCCCTTAATGAGAAATACTACAGTTTATCCGATAAACAATGCAAAGAAGTCACTCCATCCGAATTCCTATGTCAAGCTCAAGATACCAATATAATCAATGAAGAAAGTCCTTGTGAAATCCAATTAGCCAGATTCACGAAGAAATATCAATCTTGCAAATCAGTGAAAATCCAGATGCACCAAGAAAAAATCCAAAAGGTGGACACCGACCAATGGCTCTTAATATTCCCGGAAGAAACTATTATTAATAGTCAATGTAACGAACAAAAAGATATTACAGCATTAACTGGAAATTATATATTGAAAATGCCCGAAAGTTGCCAAATTCAAATAAAAGGAAAAATCCTCAAGACTTATCGGAATTCTATCAAAACAATTGAAAACATCCAACTTCCAGAAATCACGATACCAACAACGATATCCCATCACAACTATGAAGAAATACCACCCATTCAATTGGATTCAACAAATTTAGATGAACTTCGCCCTTTCATGCATCAGTTAGAACATACCAGAAATGAATTAAAAACTATTGAAATTCCGCAATTTCACACGTCAACAAGTGTATGGACAATCATATTATATATCATACTATGTGTAACCATTATAACCGTAATCTACAAGAAGAGAAACATTTGCAAACGGAAAGTGAGAGAAAATCCAACAATCATCGAAGTGCCGTTAGAAGCCATCAATATGAAAAATTAATAATCCCGTAATTTTTCAACTTCGGCAGGGAGGTGTTAAGATGTACTATATGACTATATATGGTCAAATGAACTTTATTAACTTACTAAGAATTTATCATACTATTGCCAACGTGCTTTGTTATTAATAAACAGCACGTTCATAATGTTATATATTCTTGCTCGACTTAAAGAGACTTCAATTATTAGTTGTTACTTTGCCTTGTGTAGTAGCTATAATTCCTGCTGTATTTTACTTAATAAATTTTTTAAAAAGTAAAGTTCCAAACGGCAGATCATAATTCTGGTGTTCCACAGGAATCTTGTTCAGAATGCGATTCCCTTTATATAGGCCAAACAGAATGCTCATTTCATATTGCAGATCATTTTTTCGATAATAATCATTATATCCCTGAAATAGACATTTTGCATATTTTATATATAGCTGATAAAAGCTCGAAACTGAACTTGTTGGAATCTTCGGAAATTCACAAACCCAAAAACAGTACCCTAATTCTTGATGAACAAACAGACTTAATTTATTCATCGTTATTTAAAGCTGTATAACGTACTTCGGAAGTTGGAGAATAAAACTCAAATTTAATTAATAATTCACCCCTTGTTAACAATTTTGTAAACACACTCCCACCATTATCCACCAACATCCCTCAATTTGTACCACATTCTGATCCCTGATATTTAAGGACATACTTTTAGATTTAGCTTTAGTTGATAACTCCTTGCTTTGATAATGCCACAGTGTGGTGAAACAATTTGTCAGCATTTTTAAATTAAATGTTACAAGTTTTGTGTAAAATTTGAGTTTTATTCTCCAACTTCCGAAGTATTATGAATTTACACTACGTAAACGCCGAAACCATAGATATAGTATAACGCCAAAGACAAAATCAATAAATATAGAAAACCTGGAGTTTATAAATAAGATGATTTGCCCAGACTGTGATGACTTTTATATAGGTAGAACTTGTCGTAATTTCAAATTAAGATACGAAGAACATTTTCGCTCGTTTAGACTCAACAAAACTGATTCAACCTTTGCTAATCATTTTTTACAAACTGGTCATAATTTCCCTAATTTAGGTAGTCTAAGCATTCTACATAACCAAACCAGAGGTTTTAAATTGAATATATTAGAATCAATAGAGATTTATAAAGGTGTCAAAAACTCTAATAAAAATATCCTCAATGATCAGTTGGACCTGAATCAAAGTGATCTTTTCATGTGTCTTTCAAACCGCTCTTAAAATAATTCTTAGAATATTAAATTATAATCTCACTAATTCACAAATTGTTGCTATGTTTACTATGTAATACTGTACTTTCCTAGGATCTACCTGCTTTTGGAATTTCCATTGACCCCTTAATCTCAACCCAACTTTACTCTACTCTATTTATACTTGAACTGTTTCATTGTTTCTTCATAATTTTCTAATTGTTTGATAATAGCACTTCGGTGTTGAAACTATAGTTACGTTTTCACGTTATTATTGATAAAAGTGGTATAAAAACAAAGTAGTTATTCTTTCATATAATCAATAATAATTATTGTCCTGATTAGCTTCTATACACTGCTGTTATCAATAATTCGTCATTATTACAATGTGATAACTGACCATGTAATTCTATAGTAATAATCTTCTTATTTATGAATGACCGACCACAGTAATCTTTTGCTACCTACCGATAAGTATTTATAGTTGAAGTTATGTATTTTAATTTTATTTGACTACCGTCTGAAGATCGCTTAATAACGCTGAAACTTGAGTAACGGAAATGGCAAATAAAGGTGATATCAACAGTGGTGAACTTTTATATTACGGACTGAAGGTTCTTTTCTAGTGCAGGCAAAATAAAAAATGGTTTCCATTCTACACCACATTCAAAAATTTAATTCATGAAAATAATTCAATTAGCCACTTAGACTAGTTTACATACATTAATAGGAGAGGCCGCCATAGTTTTAGGAATGCTAGAAATTATTGGTCCAAATTACGAATCTACTTGGAAAATTCTAGCAAACAGGTATGAAGATATTAGAAGATGTTGGCGCAAATCATAAGCAAAAATTATATGAACTTCCAAAAATAAATAAACAAAATTATAGCGGCTTATAACAATTGGTGGATGGAATAATTAAGCACACTAGAGCTCTAGAATTGGTCAATGAAAACAACTGTGAGACACTAATTATATTTTTGATTACTTATTGCCGCGCTTTCCGCAAGAGGACTCCGAAGAGATAAAAGCCATGTCCAATTCGTAGTGCAAGGTTAAAGTAAAACGGCTCAGCCGAAAGCAACGACTTTGGAGGCCATGGAATTCCGCTACGCCGGGTCCATCGTCCGCCGTGCCGCCTCCCGTATCTTCCGGAAATTAAACGCCTAAGATGGGGGCTAATACGCCAAACAAGAGGTACATTACACTACTGTACCTATGAAGAGGTGCCGAAAGCATCTTCACGGAGGGTGATTTGCTCCGCATACTTCCTAAAGGCTTCCACACCTCCACATGCGGAGGTGTTCGAACTAGTTAGACGATGTGAGGGGCATGGAGTGCCACTTCTTCGACGCCAAATCTCCCCAAGCGGCGTGGGGCAGCTCGGACGTGAAGTCGACAGAGACGGCGCTACTAGAGTTTCCATGTCCCCTGGGCTGGAGGTCCTAAATAGAGGATCAACGCCTAGCTACTTCACCCCCACGCAGTCAGGAAGTAATTCACCTAACCCTTAGCTCTAGGGCAATCAAGGGTTGCATCTCAAGATGGAATGTGTCAACGGAGATCTCCCTTTCGGCCCACAAACACATTCTGTTTGAGTTGGAATCTGATTCCAGCCCAGACAAGGACTACCGGAATCCGAGAGCCACCGAACCGGGAAGAGGCTAATGCCGGTGTGGAATCATCACGGCCGTGACCTCAGCCTATGAAGCAAGTTGTCCTCTTAAACGGAAGATGGACGGCAACAACACTGGTGAACTTCCCAAGTGTACATTAGAAGCAGGTTAGAAAACTCTTCAAAGGGAAGAGAACCCCGCGGAGTCCAGACTAGGAAACATTAAAGGTTGCCCAGAAGAACTTCAAGAAAGTTCTAAGGAGTGTCAAGAGAGATTCGTGACGTATCTAATGTGAGGGCATCAATGATATGCCATCGGCAGCAAGTCTGTGCAGATGAGAAGCTGCGACGTCTAATGTTGCATTTCCCTGGGTCTGATGATAACCTCATAGTCACACCACCAGAGGACTTCGGTGTCACTGCGAGAGCGCTTGATTACCCGGTGTTCTCGAAAATGGTCAGGTATGAAAGAGTGCGCTAGGCTATCTCCAGTCCTACAAATAACCGGATGAAGATGGGATCTTCCTGGCTCTCTTACACGGGGGCTTGGAGCTCATCACCATTCCAGTGCTTAGAATGTTACGATTTTGCATCGCCTCTGGCTTGGAGGCCAAAGTCGTTCTCATTCCTAAGGCGGGAAGAACTGATTTTACACAAGCCAAATCTTTCCGCCCTATCAGCCTCACCCTCTTTACCCTGAAAGGGCTGGAGCGGCTGGTCGATAGGTATATCATACGGTGTATTAACGGTTTTACACCTACAAAGCGGGCGAATCAACCGAGACGGTTCTTCATAAATCGATTCAACCAGGTCGAAGAGACCCTCAGTCTCGAATAGTGTCCTCTAGGCCTATTCTTGGACATCGAATTGGCGTTCCACAACACCTCCGTCGAGTCCATGTGCCATTTTGCCGAGAGACGGAATCGATCATACGTTGGTTAGGTGGACCAAGACCATGCTCTCGCAGATACTGGATACGGCGCTTCATAATGGCAGCATCGTAGGTACACGTCATCCGAGGGAAGGGAGGAGTACTGTTTCCGATCCTTTGGTACCTGGTGGTGGAGATTTTCGATAGTCTAGCTGAATGAGACTGTGTTTTAAGCCAAAGTCTACGCAGACGACTTGGCAGCTGTGACTCTCGGCAGACACGCGGCTACAATGTGTGAGCTGCAGAAGACTGCACTTGCCATCGTGTCTCGCCTCAGGGTGAACCCTGAAAAAACAGAAGTGGTTCGGAAACTCGAACTCCTACCAGATATACTGTTGGGGAGGCCTTGCACTTGAAAGGCTCAGTAAAGTACCTTGGAGTTATCCACGATGTTAAGCTGAGCTGGAAAATGCACCTGGAAGCTCGCGTGAAGAAGGCCGTTGCATCTTCATGGACATGCGGGAGTGCCTTCGCAGCCGTTGTATGGTGGCCAATGAAAGAAACGGTTGTCCCATGTGGCGTTGGACAAGGCTCAGCAACTTGCCTGTATGAGGGTTATTCTCATATATAAGGGCTATAAGGACTGCCCCCATTAGGATTCTGGAGGTGGGGATCGTCCCTCTACAGCTTCACATTGAAACAGTGGCTGCGAGTGCGGTGTATCGGCTTGCTGGTCTGGGCCAGTGAGGTCTGTGCAAAATTTGGGATCAGGCTGCTGGAAGCTGCCCCATCCTCCAACTGAAGCTGCCTGTTGTCAAGTTCCAAACACCAGATGTTCTCATAACCCAGAGGACGGACTGGGAGAACAAGGACTCGGGACCACTTCCGCCAGGGGGGGTAGGTTCCAAGAAAGGCGAGTCTAGCGGAGCCGGAGTCGTCTCGTGCATACCCAAAGGTAAATTACAGTTCACCTAGGTGCTTACGAAACCGTTTTTCAGACCGAGGTCTGTGCAATCCGAATCTGGAAAACATGAGACTATCAGGGTAGGCGGATTTATATCTATGCTGATAGCCGAGCGGCGCTGGGCGCACTTCGCGGCCCTAGAGTTACTTCTAGGCTTGTTTTGGAGTGCAAGGAGATCCTGGCTGAATTAGCCAGAAGGAACAACCTTCAGCTAGTATGGTTTACCGCCAACTCTGGCGAGAAAGGAAACGACGTGGTCCATCAATTGGCGCCCTCGGAGAGCTCTCGGGCAGACTGTGGATCTAGGTTTGGCGTAGTACCCCCGGTATGAGGCAAGCGAAACTTCACATTGCGGAGTTCTCGCCCAAACGCTCTAATAGCCTTCTCTCTATTAGCAGAAGAGGCATAAAACTGATGACGGGACTCCTCACAAGACACTGTCATCTGAACAGAATTCTACACTTAATGGGCATTGTTGATGACCCAGGTTGAATTAGATGCGGAAAGGCGGATCGAACTGCCTTTCATACCCTAGTAGAATGTCCAGTACTGTCTTCTCTTAGGCTACAACACCTCGACAAAGCATATATGTCGCCTGAGCCATAAATGACATCAGTTCATGCAGAACTCTAAACTTCGGTGCTGCATTAAGCCTTCTGGACTAAGTGTTGTACCAAGGGGCGCACAATGGACTCAACAAAGCGGTCTAAAGACTCTGGACTTGTCCCCCCCCCCCGTTTTGATAGATTGATTGAAGGGTGGTAAACTATGACCAACGTGCAATGATTATAATACAGTATAGTACATACTGAATTACAAATATTTTAAAATAAATATATACATTTTGTTCTTGTAAAAATAATTTTGTTATATTTTCATGTTTGATTGTATTCATATATTTACATGTTACACACATATTACTAATAATGTATGATGTGGCTAATACACTTACCTATTTATTAACCTAAAGATCATATTTTAGCTTAAACTAAAATATGAACATTTCATTCTTGAAACAGTTTTTCAATCTAATTGAATTTTAAGATATCTTTAAAGATATAAAACTTACATGCAATACTTTCAAACCAATTTAAGTTTCTTCGTTAATTTTTTGTAGTTATTAAGTATTGACTTTTATCGTAGCTGTAGCTGACTTAATAAAATGCACAATAGTTGAAATTATTCTCTAAGAAAAGATTTTTTGTTAAAAAACAACTTCCTAATTGCAGCCAAATAATTTAATTGTATACTCAAAATGTGTTTAAATAACAATTGTTCATAGAATAATACATCAATGCTCAGTCTAAAATAATTAATTTTAAGAAATTAAATAGGACATTTGCTAGACAATCGAAGCATTTCAGCTACAGTTATACCTACCAGTTAGAATTTAAAAAAAATAACGAAAATTACTATCAGAAATTTCTCAATTGTTTGACCCTCCAAGTCTCATAGATCCTGTTATCATCAGGGCTAAAATTATAATGCAGTCTATGGCAATTAAAACTAGATTGGGATGAAAGCATTCCTTCACATATGCAAACAATGTGATACAAATACAAAGTGGATCAACATATCAATAAAATCAAAAGTCTAAAAACATTATAACTTACAATATTATTGAACTGCATGGATTTTCCGTTGCGATTGAAGCAGCATATGGAGCGTGCACACATGTGCATTGCTTCAATTCGTCAGTAGCAATCTCATGTGTTTAAAATCTAGAGTGATCAACTCAACTGTCCTGTTAGCTTAGGTAATGGAAAAGGTTACTGGTATTTTTAATGTTCCATTATTGAATATATACTATTGGACCAATTCAAAAATTTGTCTCGCTTGGATAAAGGCTAATAACAACAAATGGATAACATTTTTTATCAATTGTGTGGATGAGATTTAACAACTCTCAGATGTGAACAAAAGGTACATCGTACGAACCAATGAAGACCCCTTTTCACAGCTTCCAACTGTCAGTATACTCACTGATTTTGAGTTGTGGTGACACGGCCTGAAGTGGCTTCAATCCTACGAAAGCCCATGAAAAATAACTCTTCTGAAAATCTGGAAATTATATCTGAAGAAATCACAAATCAGTAGAACCAAAATGGGACATTTTTAAACGGTTTCCAAGCTTCAACAAACTTATTAGCGTACTTGTGTACTGTATACGATTTATTATTTACTCTTAAAGCAAGAGTAGACCGACATAACCTAGTTTCGTCTCAACCGAATTCAATAATGCCAGATAGGTACTTATAATAATAATAAAATTTATCAGCTTGGCAGAGTGTGGGTTTCGTCAACAGATATCTGAAATTTTAAAATACTTAATCATATTAATGAAGATATTACAAACACATTTTATACTAAAATAGTGCAGAGGACATATATAGAATAAGATATGTGGAATAGTTGTTAAGTAAAATTCGTATTCTTAATTTATTATATAAAGTAGAATTGACTGGAATGCTAATGATTTAGATTGAAATATACATCCAGAGAATATAACGTTGATTCAAGCAGCAGAGACTGATGCTTTAAGTTTGAAGTTATTCAGATTTGATACTGTTTTGAAAGATGATAGTGAATGATTAAACAGTTTTAACGGTAATATAATATACAGGATGTCCTCGAACTGCGTGGCAAAAATAAAGCCGAAGATTCTTTGATTCGAAAAAAAGTTGATGAGCCTTTTTACTTTTGCCTCAAGTGTCTTGTTTACCCGGTAGAGGGCTTCAAAATTGCAAAAATAATTTTGTTTTTTCGGTATAACTTGAGAACGTGATGAAGAACTTTTACAATATTTAGCAGGTGAGTTACTGTCAATAATGGCCATTTTTGAGAATGGAGCACAGAACCTTAGAGACCATAGAAATGGCTCAAACTTGAGGATGTAAGGGAAAAGTGTCTAGAACTTTTTTGTGGTCAATGTAATTCACTCGATATTTGTTATGTAGATAGCTTATCTAATTTGAAAACTTTTCTTACTCTTAGAAAATTTTGATAAAATCAACGGATTAGCTTGAAAAAATTAATTTTTGAGTCTCTGCAATTTTGGCTTACTAATTTTACTTGATTAAAATACCTTAGTTGCCTTGCTTTTCTAATGTCATTTTGGCATTTGAAGAATTTATTCTCAAAACTGTCAATTTTACTTTGCTTTCTGTAAAAATTTTATAAAATTATGGCTCAAAATTTCACTAACACTGAAATGGTTGATATGTTATTGATTTATGGACTTTGTCGTTGCAATGGCCGGAGAAGGGAAAGATATCCGCATCGCAGAATTCCAAATCAGCAAACCTTCGCGAAACTGGCAAATTTGAAGCAAATCGCAGAGAAACTGGACGCAGACGGACAAGAAGGACGTTAGAGCTCGAAGAAGCGATACTGGAAGCGGTTGAAACTGAACCTGGAATAAGCACACTACGTTTGGGACTTCGTATTGGAGCCTCAAAATCATTAGTTCATAATGTACTGAAAGAAGAACTGTTGTATCCCTATCATATTAAAACAGTTCAAGACTTATTGCCCATGGATCCAGGTCATCGGCTAGATTTCTGTCGGCTTATTGTCCAAAGACAAAACGCAAACCCCAATTTTTGTAGAAGAATTCTGTTCACGGACGAAGATACTTTCACGAGATGTGATCTTTTTAACCTCCATAATGAACATTTCTATGCTGATGAAAATCCTCATGAAACGGAAGTTACATATTTTCAGAATCAAACTAAAATCAATGTTTGGGTTGGAATTGTGGATAACTTTATTATTGGCCCTACCGTTATACCCGATCGATTGAACGGGGAGAACTACTTGAACTTTTTGGAACAAAGGCTACTTGAACTGTTGGAAGACTTGCCCTTAAACATTCGTCGTGGCCATGATGGTGCACCTCCTCATTTCACATTAGCTGTGAGGCGACATTTGAATGCGGAATATCCAGATCGCTGGATAGGTAGAGGACACGATGCACCAGTGAACTGGCCGGCCCGCGCCCCTGATTTGACGCCCTGCGACTTCTTTCTATGGGGCGCTTTGAAGTCGAAAGTTTATGCAGCTCCAGTGAACACACGAGAGGAATTGTTGCAACGAATTAATCATGAAGCGGATTTATTGAAGAATGATCCTGAAGTACTAGCCAGAGTTCAATCCAATTTCTTGAAACGAATTAATTTGTGTATTCAGGAAAATGGGCAACATTTCGAACAATTGATGCCTTAGCGGTTTCCCAAAAAGTTTTGTTGTTTCTTTTAATTTAGCATTTGTTTTTCCTAAATAATCACATCGTTTCTCCATTTCTATTGTTTTTATTATTCGTGTTTTACCGAGATATTAACCATTTCAGTGTTAGTGAAATTTTGAGCCATAATTTTATAAAATTTTCACGGAAAGCAAAGTAAAAACTGACAGACAGTTTTGAGTAAATTCTCCAAATGCCAAAATGACATTAGAAAAGCAAAGGCAACTAAGGTATTTTAATCAAGTAAAATTAGTAAGCCAAAATTGCAGAGACTCGAAAATTATTTTTTTCAAGCTAATCCGTTGATTTTATCAACATTTTCTAAGAGTAAGAAAAGTTTTAAAATTAGATAAGCTATCTACATAAAAAATATAGAGTGAATTACATTGACCACAAAAAAGTTCTGGACACTTTTCCCGTTACATCCTCAAGTTTGAGCCATTTCTAAGGTCTCTAAGGCTCTATGCTCCGCTCTCAAAAACGGATATTATTGACAGTAACGTACCTGCCAAATATTGTGAAAGTCCTCCATCACGTTCTCAAGTTATACCGAAAAAACAAAATTATTTTTGCAACTTTGAAGTCCTCTACCGGCTAAACAAGACACTCGAGGCAAAAGTAAAAAGGCTCATCAAATTTTTTTCGAATCAAAGAATCTTCGGTTTTATTTTAGCCACGCAGTTCGAGGACACCCTGTATATAGCCCATTTGCAGTTTGTGATAATCCGAAAGCAGGAATAAGTATACTTATTATTATTAAATTATGTAGGCCACAACCATAACAAGCTAATACTATTTTGTCTACTGTGTCCAAGGAGTTCACCCGTAACGTTGTTTGTAAGACCTGGAACCGACTCGCAAGAATTCCAAACACATACGATAGTTGAATATTTTCTCATCATGAGAAATTCCTCTTCCAGGATAAGGTTTCATTAGATTTTCCTTTAGTGGAAACGCTTCATCTTCTATGAATACAAAAGGTAGACATATGTTTCTGTTGTTTGGAAAGTTAGTGGGTGAAGGAATATTCAATCCTTTTTCGTGAAGTAGCTCACCAAAATCTGTGTCCTGGAGGACTCCTCCATCTGAAACTCTCCCATTCGTTCCATAATGAACGTAAATAAATTCATAACTGGCATTGACAATTGCGAAGAGTACCACACTGTGAAATCTTTTATAATTAAAGAAATAGGAACCACTTTCTACAGGCTTGTTGAAAGCAATACGTTTCCCTTTCATTGCACCTAGACAGTTTTCAAATTGCCAACCCTTCGCAATGTTCATCCAATCGGCCTGCGTTGAATGAAACTGGAAAAAAGATCACATATTTAAATTATGAATTGTATGATTTATTGTTTGCTTCCTTCTAAAGAGAAGTATTGTAACCGTGGCGACAGGAATTATTTATTATTATTATTCATTTATTTAAAGTGACAGGATACACAAATGGAAGCCCAGTATCTTCAGGACAATCATCTGGTACTTCAACGTCTCAGGCACCGACTGCAAGAACATCGCATACAATTTTTGGATGTTGCTACAAAATATAAATTATCAAAATCAATATTCGAACTCTTTTACCATGCAAAACGCTGCCTCGAGAAATGAAAATACTCTCACAGATTATTCGTCTAACTGAACAACTCGTGTCTACTCCTATTCGATCGTTAGAAAGCAGCAGCAATAGTCACACGCAAATTGCTGGTAATGGTGAGACATCAAATATGCAGGACCAAGACACAACTAGTAAGTTCATTCATAGTGACAATTATAAAGAGAATTAACACTATGAAATAATTAAAATGTATGTCCTATTTTGTATCGGTGAGTGAAGGCGTGATGTGATGAAGGAAAAAAGTTTCATAATTTTTTTTTTGCAAAATATTAAAAAACTTTTAACCAATTTTTTATTTACACTCACCTTCAGATAATCTTCATGTAAAGCATCGTAAATGGCTTAACATGTTTCAGATATAATTCTTTCTAGTAATTGTGGGAATATTGCACAGGTAAATTTTAGATTCTCCTACCCCTAGCCAAATACTGCAGCGTGGCTACCAAGAGCTCCTCGGAAGTGATTGACTGCTTCATATTAAGATTTTGTTTCTGAATTCTGTGAGACACGTTGCAGTAGATGATTAAATATTTCTTCACTCATCTGTAAATAATTTAAGAAATCCTGGGGTTCAATATCTACAATTTCATTTATTAACGGCATATGACTTCATTTTTTTCGTTCTTGAAGCCAATTTTTGTCCCACATTCGTCTCAGTTTACTATTTTTTGAATGGTCATCCAATACCTACCATAATCATCATTGATTTTCTGCAATCCATTTTCATTGTAGGAATATCAATATACGAACTGAGGCTCGTGATACTTTCTTGTTAACTGATGTTTGCCATCTAGGTTGGGACATGTATGGGAACCACTGAGCATGCTCCGCTCAAAGGTTGGGCGAAACTAATTTTGCATATTCTAAATTGGAACATCTGGTGGCAAAATAAAGCTGTTTTAATAAATCTTAATTTTTTATATTCTTACAATTCCGGGTAAAAAATCTTTGAATTCGGATTTATTGAGTAGTTAGAAAATTACCATTTAGAATCCAATATTATTTTTCATTGTGGACACTCTCTTTAGTACTATGTTATTTATACTATAGGTACATAGTTGCAAATAGTTGATGTATTTTGAGTAAATGACATAATCTTACATTTGGAGATATTTAATGGTAGTTTATTCAAAAAACATCAGTTGGTTATTCTTATTACATTCTCTGTAATAAGTCACAATCTGTTACAGAATTTATAGAGCGAAATTTTTTGAAATCATCTGCAAATACTTCCTTCTCAATGTCTATAATAGAGATAAGATCAATTAGAAAAGTTAGGAAAAATAGTGGACTAAAGTGGCACCATGTGACACACCTAATGTAACTAGAAACTCTCCAAACTAAATTGGAGTATAGTAGCTTGATAGTTCAATTATCAAAACCGATATCATGCAGTTTTTTAAGTAACAATATATGACTGATTTCATCGAATTCTTTAGAGAAGCGCCGGTAAATACTACATCAACATGCCCCCTTTCATTCATAATTTTTGAAATATACTCAGAGAAACACCTAAGTTGGTGACCATAAAGTCATTTTACTTACCATACCATACCATGAAGCACAAAGCAATGACACTGGCCGATAATTGCTAATATCATTTTATTTCCATTATTAGTTCCCTCACTATACGTTTTACATATAAGGAAAGTATTGTAATCAGAATTCGGAATTTTACGGAAATATCAGCTTTGAGCATTTCTAAATCGATCTAGACTATTTTTGAGATGATTTAGACGTGTGCGTATGTGTCCCACTGTCGAGAGGATTGCATATTGGTCGTACGGATTTGACATTTAGTAAATCACTTTAAACTGGTGAAAATAGGAATTATTGTTGTTGGGCAAGGCACGCTCCATTTCAAGTGTTATTTATGACATCCATCTTCAATTTTCCCAATGGTATCATAGTATTTTATTGAGAATTTCACACCGACAATTTTCGACCAATGAAATACTTTTATTTTGACTTGTTGCCATGCCAACGAAAAAATTTCAGCGGATATTTTTTCTATTAGGGTAGGGAAGCAAAATTATAGTGGATATTTTTTGACGTTTAACAAATGAGTTTGAAAGTGATACAATACATAATAAAACAACAAAATTACGGCATTCCTTCGTAATGTCTCATATTTTCATGGCAAAATGTCAAATAATATCACATTGAAATTATTTTAAACTAATTTTTCTTCGGTGTGAAATTCTCTTACCGAATATCCCGAGTGCAGAAATTAATTTCCGGCAATAATATTGCACATGGGATATTATAACTGACAATTTAAATAGTACTGACAGAAAAATACAATAATACACAGAGTTTAAAAAATAAAGTTGCAACTTGACCTTCAAATCAAGAGGAAAGATATTTCTCACTTACAATTTTGAAAAAACTACCCCAGCTCCATTTCCCTCCCCTTAAAGCAGACAAGTACCGATCTCGATTAGATTTTACTATTAAAACCTTCAAAACAAGAGGAAAGTCACTTGTTAAACGAGATATCCGTAAAATTACACCAACAGATTCAAAAATTCTAAAATACATTTATGGTCTTTGATGGGTAATTGCGCGCGTAGTACACATATGACTATTTGGACAAAAATATTGTGGGGGAAAATAATTTTCTATTCTGTAGCCCGGGCAATCCCGGGTATATCACCTAGTAATAATATGAAGGTCCTAAATATTGACCCTTATGAAACATACATGTCAATTGGAATATACTTAATGTGATGGCATAGAGTATAAAAAAAGATTGGAAAATACTCAGTTTTTATTGTATGAATACGTTGAGAGATCACAATAGTACACAAACCATAATAAACCATAATATAAAATATGAATACATAAAACTATGAGAAACCATATTTCTAACGATATATAGAAATTATCTAATGTTAAAACAAAACATATCTTGCATCCGCGGGTGTTTGTTCTATTGGACAGTAAGGACATTTCATTCTGAAAAATATGCAATAAAACATGTCAAATATTTCATATGTTATGCGTCATAGATCAATCAAATATGATTTGGACTTAATGTAGCATGAAGTAGCTGCGTAATATTTGCATTTTAATTCTTAAATTATAAATTTACACAAAAAAAAAAAGTTTTATCTCTTAAAGATTAGAAATTGGTTGAAAATAGTATAAATTTACAAAAAAAATAACTAATGCAACTGAAAGTGGGGTCGAATTGCTATGAAACCAGTGCAATAGCAATATCCACCCTTGTTCCTCAGCATTGAACAAACAACATTTTTAAGTGCCGCATTTTGCCATAGCGGTATAATACGATAGTTCTGATAATTTTTTGTTGCAATGTCTTCCAGCAAGGTGGAATTGAATGGCATTTTTTTTTCTAGAAAAGGAACATTGATTGGAAAATTGCGAATCCTGCTGCGTTGAAATCTTCACAATTTCCTACTCCATACATTTTCGTTGTAAATTCTTGGAGGATTGTCATTTTCGTATTGTCAAAAATATCTGTAGAATCATATAATGATGTCAACACATTCTGTATTTGAATGTTGTAAGGTTGAACATTCATTGGATCCTTTTTCACAAAGTTCGCAACAGGTTCGAGAGATACCGCGGATCGACTAATATCACGTAACGAGGAGTGGGGCTTGCCAAGATAAATCTCAGCATATGTGCGAATCGGTCGTGTTGCGGATACACAAATACTGCGCGCTATTACTTCCAATGTTAGAATGTATCTAAGTTAAACAAAGGAATTGCTAAAATAGTTCGGAAACAGTTATCGATGTTGACAAGACCTGATGAAACACCAAAAAAAGTATAATTCTAGAAAATGTCATTCATATAGAAAGCGACTGAAGCAGAATTAAGCAATGATAGTGTCATGCCCAGTGAAGTAAATGTCATTTGGGTTTGGGTGGAAAACACTTCAATGATTTCATACAAAAACCTTCCTTTAATGGTACAAAAGATTCAATAAATAAAAGTTTTCATAATTTTATGATTATTTTGTATACCCGATGGTTGCACGAGTTGCGAAATCCGTTATTTTTTTCGAAGTAACTTAAACGGCCTGTGTATGCTTGGAACCCTGGTAGAACTTTACATAAATTTGAATCGAGCGTTTTTGATAATTCAGTACAATTTACATATTCTACATTAGATGTTTTGATTACAGCGACAAGATTTCACGATAAGCTTGTAAATATTACCCGATAAAATAATGAGAACATCAGTATCGAACGACAGTGTATTTATTTTATATTTGTTTTCCAATTTCTATATGTTCTACACGCCTCTTCGTGTTCACAATGCAACTCGGTCTCTTGTTTTCACAATCACATTAATACTTTAAATGGAAAGCTTTTCTTTTCGGCTGTAATATAAATTTTTGTCAATAACAGACAAAAAAGAATTTTGAGCCACAATGCCCCGACGAATTTTATTAGCGCCTCTTTAACCTTACGATTTCGCAAACTCTCGTTCGGCCTTATTTGTTATGGTCCAACTATCGTGTACGGAATATCTTTTTGGACTTGAATTTTGGCGTTCCATGTCCTTGATGGATATTGTGAAATATCGATCCATAATTAGTTGAATATCTGTTGCTGTACAGCAATAAACTTGTTTTTATCTTCAAATATTTATTGGAAAATTAGATTATGACGTTTTTTGTTTGACTTTTGAATCATCTCAAGTACTAAACATGCTTTGCTATGTCAATGAGCTATAATGTACTTATTGTTGCCAAAAATCAAACGATTGTTTCGTATCTCAAGTAAGTAAGAAAGTTGGCTTCCGGCGGTGGATTAAATTCCGGTCAGTCAAGTACTTTCGGTCTTTTCTGTGCCTACTGACCAGATTATTTGTTTAGTGGAAGTTATGAGTTTTAATTTGATACTTAATGTGTGTTGCTTTTCCATATGGTAATGGTTTCTGAAAAAAGCACTACTTGACGCCGGTCGTCTGTACGTTTTGCAATAAAAATTATAGCATTCCACTCAAAATAAGAAAGTTAGTAGCCACTTCCGGTATAACTGGAAGTGCAATATAATTTAAAATATTTTGATTAGATAGTTTATATTTCTTTATGAGGTGGCCTTCATTTTCAGATCTCAATTCGGCTCGGAAAGTCATAAACTTTTAAAGAACACTTCTTTGCAAATCTGGATATGTGATACCATATAAATCATAATTTAAAAAAATTAAAAGTTAATGAAGTATACTTACTTATTTCCATTGCATAATTTATTCAATGCATCTCGAGAAATCACGTGACCACATATAAGACGCATGGGTGGATTATTTTGTGTCGATTGTTGTCTCAGAATTGGACAAGCAAACATAGAATGATATCTACTCTCACTTCCTAGGTCAATTTCAATCTGGAAATGAATATACAGTATTAATTGATTCAAAAACAAGATGTACATAGAATTTCGCCATGCATTCAAATATACAACTGAACCACTCCCCCGCTGAAACAGTTCGTACTTTTGAAATATCTACTCATCATACTGATATCTGTGATAGTATGAGCTTTGGTCACACTGGGACGCGGTTCATTTGTTTTGTGTGTGTTGTTACCGAAGAGTTCTATATATATAGAGGAGACAAGTTCTATACCTATAAATATAACATTTTTTCTATCTCGTGGGTTATCTGTCCTTGTCGCACATCACGAGAAGCGCCATCTATTATGTACGCGTGAAAGTAATCTTTGACATGCGGCGTCTGATATAAACCAAAGGGTGTATGTATTTGATGCTACGGTGGAACCCACAGAGAACTTAAGTATTTCTTAAATTCAAGTCGAACTTGCTAAAGCTATGCTTAAATTGTGAACGGTGCAAATGGGCATAATTCTCTTACGAAATTAGTGGGAGTGGTGGAAATCGTGCGATAGAAACAGAAACCCCACGAGCTCGACTCGTACAATCCCACTTGTCTCCTCTATACATAGAACTCTGGTTGTTACTGAACGTATAACAGAAATATTTTCTTACTTCCTAAGTGAAAATATGAGTTAGTATGAGGGAATTAAAGAAAAAATGCCGAAATCTAATGTAAGAGCTAAGTTGGATATTTTTTCTTCCATTATATACATATATATGAAGATGAACGGAAAAAGAAAAATTTAGCAATTTAGCTTCGCGAAAAAAGTGCATGATTGTGCATTTTTGATGTAATTTCGATTGTATAGCTACACCATTTTTTTAAATATTTCCGTTTCTATTGGTCTTAGAAAAATTAAAAAACTGTAATTTTTTTTTCCTCACTAAAAATTCAATAAATAGAGTATATCATCCGATCTTCACAAAAATTGGAAGAAACATGCACTTTTATGTTATAAATACGTGATTGAAATTTCAGGAACAAGAATTCGGATTTTTACAGCCACAATCAGCGATTTTCGAAAAATATTTATAATGCTCGCTATTTAATGCCAAAGCATAGGAGTAATTTCTTTTTAATTTTAGATTGTCTATTTACTTTCTTGTGAAGATATGGTAGAATTCGTTACTTAACTTGAGATACCGTTTTTGTATATAAAAAAATATTGTTATTTAACTTTTTTGAAACATACATATTTTTGTGTAAATTGGACTTTGATTCTCCAAGATTAGAAAGTAAATGATTCTACACTACGTAAAACCATAGATATATGTGATTGTTGTATATTGTATTTATTAATCATTATTTGATTCATTCCCATAAATGAATTTAAACTGTTTACAGATAAAAACAAGAAATTCTACTTTGTTTAATATCACTCTAAAAGAAAGTTGATTGCAATTTCGAACTTAACAGTTTGTATGTTTTGATAATGAACTGTTATTTCCGAAATTGCAATCAATAACTTTCTTTTAAATAGAATGTTATTTAACAAAGTAAAATTTCTTGTTTTTATCTGTAAAAATGGAATATCAGAAAGTAACCAACAGCTTCATTCAAATTCCAATTTAAACTGTTGTGACTACAGTAAACAAAAATTCATGTAAGTAGATTTTCTGTCTTGTCCTGTACTAATTTTGTATTATGACAAAAATAATTTATCTATAAATCTATTTATCTAGAAATTACACCCTGGACGTGGTGTTTTCAAATCTACAGCTGGATATGCTTGACTGGACTAGACAATGGTTGATTACATCATCCTTCTGTATTTTTCCAAGTTGTAACACATCAAGATCCACCTTCGTTACAATCTTTAACAAGTTATAACTTCAAAGAAGCTAACAATCCTAATGTTAATATCAAACCAATCTCTATTAAGTGGAGTGAGATATTAACCAATATTGATTTAGACCTGACAAATCTTATTTTTTACAATAAATTAGTTGCGGTTGCACCGTTGAAGTGAACCCAAGGTGAGGTACGGTGGTTTAAAAATAGTGTACAACCCACATTTTAGAAAATTCATCTTAGAACGTTTGGCCACACAACTATACAATAGCTTCTAAAATAGCAGTAACTTGTTTCGCTTTTAGAAAATCAATATTTTTGATGATATTTCCTTAAAGCTTGAGAGTAAACTGTAGTGTTGATATATGTAGATTAGACCGGTTAAAAATGACGGACTACTGTAGTGCTCTACTTATAGTACTTAGAACATTGGTCCTTCAACATTTTATATTTTCGTGAATATAAACCTCGGAAAACATAGTAGGTCATTAATAAACTAACGTTCGAAACGTTTCAGCTTTCGCCTTCATCGGAAACTTATCAATTTTTGTTTTTTTCTACATTGTTAATATATCATAATGCCTTTGAATTCGAGTTTTTCTCTTTAATAATTTTTCAGTGTTATTAATACTGGAGGCTTTATAAGAAAGTACGTTTTGTAATGGGTGTTCCCATAGGGCTGCTACTTATTGGTAAAATGATAGTCTCGAATACTCTAACAGTTACTCAATTATACTACATACGTATATACATTCCTATTTCCAGCTACCCTTTTTATATTTGTGTATCACTGATGTCAATATCAACAGATTACCACAGGTGTATTAGGCCAACATAAAAAAAATTAAAAAATCATGGTAGAAGCTGTTTCTTAATGATAATTTATATTGACAAATAGCTCTCTTCTAAATGATCAGTTTTACCTATTCTAAGTCATCTTTTTCATTGTCTTTCAAAGCACTTTTAGAACAATTCTTAGAATATTAAATAATAATTCTCCTAAACCACAATTCACTCTTTTTCCCGGGTTTGGGTTTGTCCGATGATCCCTTACTCGTAATCATACTTTTGTTCCTATTTATGTTTGAACTGTTTATTGTTTACTTTATAATTTTATATCTGTTTGATAATGGTAATTCGGGGTTGTAACTATAGTAACGTTTTCATGTTATTATTAAAAGTGGTATAATAACAAGGTAATTGTTCATTCACCATTAAACGATGAGTTTATGAAATAATGTTCATATAATAATTGGCGCAATACACGTTTTCTTATATTTTAGTTATTACGGAAATAAAACAGTATGAGTATATATTCAAAATTCAACAATTATACTTACAGGAAGTTCATCCTTTCCATTCCATATACCAGTAACTTGTCTCTGCATCATTACTTGTTTTATGTTGAGCAAGGCAGGAATTGCGGCACATCCCGCATTTACACATGTAGTAAGAGGGCTATTTACACTTATGCCAAACAAATGACACGCATCACGAGTGAATAATTCATAAATGTCGATCCACATTTCACTATTTAATAAACAACTGTACGGAGATGTACCAATACCATTGGGGATATAAAGTAGCATACCCATCAATGTTTGAATGTCTGAAACAAAATTTATATAGGTAATTATTATAACCAACTAATTCTAGTTATGTAAGCCCTATGAAATAAATGGACAATTCGTAGGCCGCAAAGATAATAGTCCTCAATTATCTCAATTGAGGATCTGATGTTTGATAGGGAACATGAGTTTGCCTATTTTCTTTCCCTATTGAAAACTAAATTTTGAAGTTTACACCTCTCTCCCTAGACACAATCTGGCTTCATATATGATAATATAACAATAATTAATTTATTAAAGAAATGATTCTTCAATGATAAATTAATAAAGAAAACATTTGGAAAACATTCAATGCAAATAGAAACAAAGTGAAGAAAGCTTGATGAGCTACATCTAAATAACAATAATGTATTTAAGATTTAAATAAGTTTAGTAACTAATAGTTCTCAGAAAGGAACTCTGACATCATAAATAAGAAACAATCACACTCAGCCACTAAAAATATAGTCTACCAAGTAGCTGGAAGGTCATCAGTACTTTAACTGAATTTTTTAAAACAGGGATCTCATATTTCAGATACTATTGCTAACCTTGTTAGGGAATGTCTAGAGGAATCTGTTATAAATTCATTAGATTTTCTACCCGTATTCTTTAAACGGTCTGTAGATGATTGCCTTATGTGTGTTCCCAACGATAAAATTCAGTACATGATTAATAAATTTAACAATTTTCACTGTAAACTTCAATTTACTTGTGAAATAGAAGTGAACAAAAACATAAATTTCCTAGATATGAGCATTGGGCATGATACAGATGGAAAAATAAAAACTTCTTGGTTTACTAAAGAAGTTTGGTCTCAACGGTATCTTCATTTCAATTCCATTGCACCAACAACTTATACAATAATAATACCGATAATCATATAACATTACCATACATTCCAAAGACCTCAAGGAAAATTTGAAAATGTTTAAAAAAGTATGATATAAATGTCGCGCATAAACTTACTAACGGTGTTGGAAAATTTTTCTTAAATCTATAACCTTCATTATCTAAAAATAAACAAACCCACACAGTATACAAATTAAATTATTTAGATTGCGATGGGACTTATACTGGAATCTCTAAACAATATTTATAAAAAAGAATGTATGGACATAAACAAAAACTTAGAAAATTCCACCACCTTTGCTAAACACTGCTTTGATTATAACCATGAATTCAATTACAAAAATGTTGATATTTTAACTAATTCTTTTTTTACCCATTATTATGAAAGATCTATTCTGGAGATGTTTCACATAAAACGAGACTCCAAATCTGTAAATCATAGGGCAGATATTCAGTCAGATTTATACTAATTTAATTAAATAAAACTCTTGCAAATTCCTACATGCATCTTTATAATGTTTAAAAGCATATTTTAGGAAGAATGCTCAAAAGTAATGTTCCAATAAGGTTCATCACAACCTTTTTCTATTACCTCATAAATCTTAACTATCTGGTTCGAAAGAAGATACTTAACGTGATAGTTTTGCTCTTCAGTCGTAAAGAGACTTTACTAATATGCGTTTGAGAATATTACTAAATAGGGAATTCTTGATATATTTTATACTTGGAACATTGATGATTATTCGTGGCTCTGTTCGTTTCGGCGACGTGGGCATTTTTAATTGAAATTGGTGCGATAAGGACGCTTTGTGCTAATAAGATTAGTTTAGAGAAATCCCTTTTCGGACATAATAAGTCTTCTGATGATGGTCGTGAGGCCGAAACGTACGTAAAGACGAAAATATAAAGCATAAATGTGACCTATTTCCAGAGAATTTATATATGATAAAAGTTATTGTTTCTTATTTATAGTGTTATATTGTATCCACATTTTGAACTCTTTTGAGTTTATTTCTCACATAGTACCTCAAAATGAAACGAAAGTATGTAATCGGAATCAGCTGAAAGGTGCTCAAAATAAATTAAATTAAAGTAATGAAGAAGTATCTATGGTTTCGGCGTTTACGTAGTGGAAAATCATACTAAACTTTCTAGTTTTCAAATTTACACAAGAACTTGTAACATTTGATTTCTAATTAATGCTGACAAATTCTTCCCCATACTGTGACATTCTCAAAAATTATTATCAACTAAAGCTAAATGTAAAAGCATGTCCTTAATTATTAGAAATCAATCTGAATGCAATACAAATTTAGGGATTGTGGTAGACAATACTTTTAGTTTATTTACAAAATGGTTTTGAAGTGGTGAATTATAAGTATCGATTTGGTTACTATTGTAGCTATTAAATAGAATCATAGATATTGCTAAAAGTATCAGTTATGATGTCAAGATAATGAAAACTAAACCAAATTTATACAAAGATTAATAATAATACCAAATCTAATTGACCATGTCTAACATATATGAAGTATACAGAGTTTATTGGTCTGTCATAAAAAGGCGGCCTCTAAAGACTATATAAGTGATTTTTGTACTTGATTAGGGTATCTCTAATTTGTAGAAGCAAATTAATTTTTAAAAATTGTTTTATTCTATGTTATTTTTTAGTTATTTTATTTTTCTTATATAAGTAACCCATTGGAATAATAAATAGTATTTAATGTTTATTGGGTAATTTTTAATTCTTTTGAAGCTAGGTACCTAGATACCTATAACGGGTTACTATGGTAGATAAGCTAATAAGAAGTGTACAATGCTGGCCAGTGACTGGAAGTTTTGCCTGAGAAAGGGTACAATGCTGACTGGTAGCTGGTATACTCTGGCCGAGAAATGGTAAGGAGTATATCTTTTAAAAATTCATTTTAGGATTGGTTTACAAAAACCACATACTGTATAGCCTACAAGCTTCTTAGTTAATAGCAATTCCAATTCCACTGTTTGAAGACTGTCTGTTTAAGTGGTTCGGTAACCAGCTCATTCACCATATTAAGTTTTATATAATGAATTGCTTAGGTTGATGCATAAAATCTAACTTTTTGAGATTCAACAGCCAAAATTCGTACCTTTTTCATGCCTGTAAACAAATTTTCGAAAATGTGTCCTTGCATAACAGATAGCATCGGTTTGATTAGATGCTCCACCATTAAGAAGTTCAATGAATCTGAGGCGATGTAATTTGAACTCCAAAGAAGAATTATTTGTTTCAAGAGTGTCATGATGAGCAGTTGCCCAAGCTAAAGCTGGTTCTAAATCTTTATTTTTAAGACTATCCAATATATGATTCAACTCTGTAAAGGATTCTTTTTCATGAAATTCAGGTTTTATATCGGCTTCCTGAAAATATATAGATAATAAAAATTCGAAACAGTATAAAAAGTTATTACACTGGCTAGAGCTTCAGCAACATCATGCATTCCTTGTCTATAAAAATGTTGACAAATCACTTTGTTCAACAAATTAATTTTATTCGAAGTAGCAAATACATCTGAGCGACTTGTGGCTCCAAAATCTGCAACGAAATTTCTGTCAACTGCTTTGCCAACTTTTGAAACGGTACTATGAAGATCCCTATGATCTGTGGCTAATCTCGATACTGTTTCTTTCACTTTAAACATATCCTGTTTGATAACATCGATCTGTAACTTCGTTAACTTATGGTCTTCAGGAGCTGAAAAATTCATATTCTAGAGTACACCTAAATAAATGTGAGAATAAATTACTGACCATTTTGTAACTCAGTTTTTAGATTTTCAATATTAACTATCAAATCCAAAAGAATCCTATTAGCATTATCACTTATAGAACCAAACTTCAAAAGAACTTTGTCAATTTCTTTTTCTACTGCTAGACAAGCTTCCATAATTTGATTAAATATTTATATTTATAGTCTGTTTGTCTTTGTTTTCTTTATTCTCAGTCAGGCTGTCAGTCTCAGGGTCAGAGAGTCACTGGACAAAACCGAGTGATAAGAACTACTAACCTATACTGCAATCACAGAACCGCTTCAAATTGTAATGCTAACTCTACAGTATTCTGTAGCACGGAGGTGTGTATACGACCGTGTTCTGTACTGACCAATGTATCATAGAGTAAAGTAAAAATGTAAAGACGATGTTCATTAGTTATAACACAGAGTAAGTATAAATATTTTCGGTGCCTGTACCCTTTTTACGAACCATGGCATAGACACACAGATGAAATCTGTCAGAGGATACAAGATAAATTAGCACACTCCATCCATAGATAACTCTACTACCGATAGTAGAGTTCTCTATGACTCCATCTCTGTGTAAATTAGAGTAGATCACGATTACAAAATTAATTAATTTCTGGTGGACATTAATTGAAGCTGATATCTTTTAACATTGGAAATGCTTATGTTTGTATATGGGGAAAAAGCAATGACTATGAATATAAAAAATAGGCAGAGCATTGCATATACGCTTCTAAATTTTATTGCCAACATTTGTTTTGCGTGGGAAACGGAAGAGTGAGGATGGAACACTGTTTGCAATCAGACACAGTGGCGTGCGGTAAGAAGTTCAGTAGATTAACTGTATTAACATATAGAAAATTAGAAGAAATGACGGACATTAATTTGTGCACTCGGGATATTCGGTAAGAGAATTGCACATCAAAAAAAATCAGTTTAAAATAATTTCAATGCGATATTATTTGACATTTTGTCATGAAAATATGACACATTACGAAGGAATGCCATAATTTTGTTGTTTTGTTATGTATTGTATCACTTTCAAACTCATTTGATAAACGTCAACAAATATTCACTATAATTTTGCTTCTCTACCCTAACTAAAAGAAAAAATATCCGCTGAAATTTTTTCGTTGGCATGGCAACAAGTCAAAATAAAAGTACCTATTTCATTGGTCGAAAATTGTCGGTGTGAAATTCTCATAAAAATGTATTGATTAGGTATCTATTACAATATATCGAATAAACGACACACTGTGTCTTTTTCAAGTGAGTTTTACATACTGAATACGTGAATTCGATATATTGTACCAAGTAATCAATATATTTTTGCGGAAATTACCATTTCGTTTAATTGTATTCAATATGTTAATTATGAAAATTTTTCATTAGGTAAAGCTATCGACTCCATTAAGAAAATAAACTTTAGTATGTGACAAACTTATTGATTGAAGTTTGCTCCACTTCTCATTATCCATACGGGCTGGAATTTTGCAAGCAGCTTCGGTTCTGATAACAATACAATAAAGTATATCTAATATCGTTCTAAATCCAATATGGTGGGTAACTCCTCATAACCCCCTTGACATGGTGTATAAAATGGCAGGGTTTGACGAGTAGAATAGGATAAACTAAGTGACGTCACCCAAAATGGCGGATTACCTTTTTCTTCACAACCCTGTAATATAGGTATCTTAAGATAAAGATAAAGAGTACTATAGAATTAGTCAAGCGATGTCATTCTAACAGGCTTAGTTCATTCATTCCATGTCAACGAGCTGAGTTCTGAGTCCTATCTTTTTTGTTTTCTTTTCAGTGGTAATAAGCTGATCAGAATAATTTTCAACATTTGCAAAAAAACTACTGAGCGCCCATAAAATATTACTGTTATTGTTATGTTGCAACATTTTATTTTTATGTTCTATCACATTTTGATTGTTAATAAGGTTATCATAATATGACTTCAAAAATCAGTACTGTGAGGATTGTAAAGATAAAAATGTAAAAGTGAATCAACATTTTTTTTAGAAATGTTGAAAATTATTCTAATCAGCTTATATAATTACTGAAAAAGAATTATTTTCTACTATTTAGTGTACTATTTCAAAAGAAAACCATTGCTCAAAAAATATTTTTAAGCTATTGCATGTAGCTTTTATCGCGGGCTTTGAGCGCGGCGACCGAATCAAGAAATACCGTAACGAAATAAACTAATGTAACGAAACATAACTCAACACCCACCCCTCCGCCTACCATGTAGCTCGGCCGAGCTTAAAATTGTCGAAATGTTAACTTTGAACCTTTTAAAAGGTCGTGATAGCCCCAAACTGGGTCGAAAACTGTTTTGAATTGGTTAATTTTCGATAAATCGAATGACGTTCACGTGAGAAGCGCGTAGCTCGCGAGTTAGAAAAGTGCAAATTTACGGTACATAGAACGCCTCATGTCATTAGTTTATGAATGAGGCCAACTAAATAGCATAGTCTCGGACCGAAAGCGGTTAAAAGCTAGCGGCCCATAGCCCAAAATACTTTATTACAATTGGCGCCGGCCGTACGGGGTTCGAAACGGCCCCAAATTAACAAAATAGAGGTAAAATGTATAAACTCTAACTTACGCGCAGCGAGCTCCTCGAGGCATAGGTCAAAATGATTACGTTCGTAGCTAATTACATAGGACGTCTGGCGTTCATGCAATTGTGTTTTTATACAATTCGAACCTTCTAATTTCGATAGGCCACGTGAAAATCCCGGAGCCGGAAGCGCTATCGAGATCTGAACGTTAAAACTTTCGTATAAAATTGTGTTTACAAGTCAACTGACACTTACCACAGAATACTCTTCATAGAGATCAAGATGATACTCTTACGTGACGCCTTTTATGTTTCCCCTACGTGGCGTCTTTTGGTACTACGCGAAATTCGACGCGTAAACGACTTACTGCTCACATAGGAAACAACCTCGAGTTTCCAGACCTGTGTATACGACCGTGGTACGACAGTACGAAGCTCGCACGAAAATAGCTAGGTATAAATAATTAGGTGTAAATAGTGTAATTACACACCAAACATTTTATGGTTACTAAATTGTTGAATTTAATTTTATGTTCTGAAATTTCTATGTTTACAAATTGTTCTTTGTAATTTTTAAATCCTCTATGTTTAACTTCAAAACTACTTAATATTAATTGTTGTTTACAAATGATAATCTTACATTCAGAGATACAAATACAATGTAGAGTACAATATAGAGTACTCACTCATTTTCTTTCACTATTTTGTCATCACTTTCTTCATTAATAAATGCACTTTGTTTATTCAAAAAAAAAGAAACAGTACCAAAATCAAATGCTGAACGTCAAAGAAAAAAAAATACTGCATAAATTATAAATAAATAAATAATTATAATTGCATAAGTTGAGAAAAAATGCTATGCAATAGCTTTACCGCGGCAGTCCCCGAGTGCAACACGTTTCTTTTTTTTTATGTAGTTAATTAAAGTACATCTGGATTTACAGAAAGTATCAGCAAATTGAGGATAAGAGGAAGATGACAAATTTACAAGTCACAATCATTAACAATTTTTTATTCATTCTCATCAGCTTACATAAAAATACACTAGGAAACAGTATAAATTAAAATTAGTGCATTCGATAGTTATCATTTTTATTTATTTATGATCAACCCAATTACAATTTGAAAAAGCTGTGATAAATTGATCAGGTTACCTCACTTTTGTTAGCAAAATAGCTTTAGGACAGTCCTGCAGGTCAAATGTAATTGATTGTAGGAACAGAAAATATATTGGAACTGATTTAGAAATCGCCAATAAAAGACGTTAAATTATACTACACGTTACAGTCAAATTTTATCCGAATGGTCTATATAATGTATTTCACTCTATGTTCCATACTGACTTTCGCTATTATCCACAGTCCACACTATTATGGACATTTCCCAAAATTTACCATGCATTAACCGGTTTATTCAAGTGGTAGGAAACCAGTGAGGTTGGTAGAAATGCGGTATATGCACGGTTTCAGCACAGTTTATTATACTGTAGAGATGCAAGTTTTCGTTACTTCTCGGTACTTGTAACTATTCGTTACTTTTAGGTACAATACTCGTTACAAGTACTCGAAATATCGTGGTATTTACTATTCAAGTCTTACAAAGATTACTGCATGCATGTGTTAGTTATACGTCGTTGCGTAGGTACCAGGTAGGTACTAACTGACGTGGTGATCCGACAGGACGGAATATGTATTGAATTAATTACATATTATTTCAACAAATGTTAAATTTAAAGTTTTTTTAGATTTCATTGTATTTTTCATTTAAAAAAAAACTGCGATAACTAAAATTGGGCATCCAAGTGCTTTGTCCTCCGTATATCTTATTGAGTGGTGTTAGGGAGTGGTTGGTGAATTTAAGAACTGGAATAAATACATTTTGTGAATATTAACCCTTAATTCTACTACTAAATTCAAATTAAGGAAATATTAGAAGCTGAGAATTATCTCCCTAAATATATCATTTCCTTAATATTTCATGTATCGAAGTTTCTGTTAATTATATTAATCCGCAATAATAATATGGGATGACTAAAATATTCAATGATTCATAACAACGTACCAAATCAAGCAAGTGTGCAATGCATGAATGCGCCATGTCTCTATAGTCCGAGGAGCAAATCATCAAGTCGACTGTTCAATCAGGATCAATGCTTGTTCGGTATTTTATTCTGTTACATTACGAATACTGTAGGTATAGGTAGTTAGTTGATTTAATTCGAATACAAAATCCAATCCGTTACATGGTAAAAAGTTCTATGGAATATCGAGTAACTGTTTGCAAAAAGTAACGATTACTTTTTAATGTTGGTATTAGTTACTTCGAATCTTATCCGGTACCGAGTACTCGAGTAACGAATAGTTACTTTTCTTGCATCTCTATTATACTGTGGTTTCGGTAATACAAACATGTGAATAACAATATATCAAAACAATAACAATTTAGGTTATCGCAGTAATTATAGATCTTTCTCTACAGTAATTTAGTCATCCACCGCCAACCGCATCAGATTCCAACTCCCAAAACCGCTAGATACGGTGCTTCTCCGGTAGTCCATCGAAAAAATACTGGTGAATTAAGCTCGGCTTAACGTTAACGGTAAAGTTCGGAACGGTCCGGTAGCACACCGGTTGCTTCTTCGAAACGCTACAGCTGTTTGGGAATTACATATTATTTTATATATATAATAAAGAACACAATTTTGATTGTCACACAATTTATTATATAACAATGCTTCAAATCTGCAATAGCATATGAGATCCTGTTGATTATTCTGTAAGATAGGGAATGGTGAAGCTCCAATAAAATCAGCAACGCCACTTTGCATGTTCCCACTAGCATGATATTTGAGAGTTGAAAGCAGTTGGAGTAAAGGTAAGTAATACCATACCATACCTGATTGTTGTTAATTTGATTCCCAGCTATTTCCAAAAATGCAACGACATACATTGCCATATTTTTACTTCCCTCACTGTACGTATAGTATAACAGTGTAAGGGTAGAATTGTAATCGGCTAAAAAAAAAAATGTGAAGCCACAGTTTATTTTAAGCGTTCGCTCTTAGGCAAATTTTATACTTCATGTAACAGCAGGTGTCAGTGTCAGTATAAAACAAGGTTATATTAAAGTGTGAATATTTCTAGAGCCAACTTGGCAGAAGCTGTCAGTATAAAACAGATTAGTAAAATATGTTATGTAGACTATTTGAACCAACGAACTCGGATATACTAGAATAAGCTAAAGTCATTTTTGAGTATCGCCAACATGTCTCTCTCCCACCATACTGTCATCTAGCTTCCCAGCAATCTTGTGGAGAAATAAATATTGAATAGAGAGATCTGCGATATTGGCACTCGTAATTCGCCGCCGCTAATCGTGTACCTACTGTCAAGAAAAGTGACATTTATTTGAAAGTTAGATATGTTGGGATGGAACATGGTAGTAATAATTGCAAACTGTTTCAGACATGATCAAGACGACAAAGAGAATATTGATGTTCCAGCACCTAAAAGGTAAAATGTTTAATTAAGAGCGTAGCAGTTTTACTAATATATGGTTTTATTTATTTTAGAGCAAAACTTTCAGAAAGTGAATATGCGTCAACATCTATGACCAAAAGCAGCGTTTGGTTTGCACCAGTTAATGAGGATATCATGGTTAGTAGTAATGAGGAGCCCTTAGTTGAATCAGTTTCCGTTTCAATTACTACTACATTTCAACAGCCACTGCAGCCTTCCCCAAAAACTGTATCTAGCAAATCACCAGAATCGGATACTGCTTTTAGTTTTAGTTGAAATCTAATTTTCATATGCTCTGATATCTTTGTTATAATGTATTAAAATGGTTCTTTTTCAGTGAAAATTATAAACACTTAAATATTGTCGTTGAAGATGTTGCTTGTAATACCAAGGAAGGGCAACAGATTGATTAAATTATGTATTTATCTTTTTAATATCATAGATTAGATATCCCCCTAAAACATGTTTTAAAGAATGTACTAATGATTTACTAGAATTTACAGGAACAATAAATTGTTAATATTTATTATTAATACGTCAACATTCTTAGAATTATATTTTCCGCAAGAAAACTTCTCAACAATATACAATATACTTTCTCACATAAATAAATTGACAATTTTTTATTTAAATAAAACGTTTACAATTTTATTAAAACTTTTCTTACTTGTATGTTCCCCATTCATATTGTTAGTTATATACCATCTTACATCGTGAAATCAAGAAAATCAACGCATATTTTGCTCCCACCTCATAGTCCGATTATTGCAAATGCTTCCTGACAATACGGATGAAATAAAAGCAAAAATGCTGTAGTGGCGATATACCTACTGTACTTTAATATCAGTAGACAGAATAGAATAAAAGTATATAATCATGTTAAACATCTTTCGGAAGTTTTTGTTCATGAAATTATCCATATAGGGCCCAACAATGGATTTTGTATGAATTTACTTATACAGTGTTATGATTTCATTTCATAAACAATAAAAATTTAAAAATAGTAACTTACCGAACTTTGAAAATCAGAAAAGATCAATAAAAAGATATTATATGGAATTAAAAACAATAGTAAAAGCTAAATAATAGTTAGCATATTAAAATTAACAATGTAAAACATAATAAACAACAATGTAATAGAATAAGAAGTGTCAAACAAGAACTTCAGTGGAAGTGAAGAAACGTACTGTGTAACGAAACAAGAAATCATAATTAAAATGATTACAGAACTATCATGAGATAGTACAAAATATTGAAGAATGTTATAGATATAAGTTAGGATTAGTAAATTTGAGTTATGTAATGTTAAAAGAATGTTATTGATATAATATAGTATGTATTAGATTTAAGAATAAGTAACTGTCAAGAAAAGGTTAATTAATAGTAAATTTTCATTCGTTAACTTTGAATTAGAAGAGATGTTCTTTTACTTCATTTATTAACACGTTTATGATAATTGTGAAAATTAGCACCAGAATTTAATCCAATTTATACACAAAGCGACAACATACATTTTATATTATTTGAATTGTATTGTGGCTAACTTGATCTAATGGAAAACAAACAATGAGTGAGCTGTAATTGAATCACATTAGGTACCTACATCTATTATGTGGTTGAATGTAGAATTTAGTATATGTTAAATTATTACTTGAGCATGTGATGATAAGTGGTTAGTCATAGTTTAATATACAGCTGAGAAGGGATTAATTTACATGTTCTGTTTCCAGGCCTCCTTTTCAGAACATATTTTTCTTATTGTAGATTTTCCGAATGTTGATATACTTATTTCAATTATTTCTCTTTTGTTTTTATGCAGAATTTGAGATCTGCCTTACCAGTCAAATTGTCAAAAGGTGAATCAATGCTTAGACGTTTAGTAGAAACATGTACTTCCAATACTGTTTGTCTCATCACCATTATTGAACTTGTTGATATTGGAGAAGATATTTTCTTTCAGGAATTAAATAATTATTAAAATCGGTTTGTTTCGCTTATTTCTTTGCAATGGGGTTGAAAATCAAGGTCACAGAGAATATCTACTGTGTGTCTTTCTTACGGAAGAACTGGAGAACCTTTCGAATTTGGCATTTTTTTACTGTTATACATTGTAAGGTCTATAATAATTGGATCATAAACAATCATAGAAATAGATATTCGTTTTGAGCCTTTCTGAATCGATCTAGACTACTTTTGATATGATATCTTTGTGAGCGTGCGTGTGTGTGCATATATATGAGTGTGTGAAAACTGTGGATACGATAGCGCCGCTCCTGTTGGTCGTATGGATTTTAAAATTTACAAATCGCTCTAATTTGGTGTAAATAGGAACCGTGTCGTTTTTGGCCGGGGTAGCCACTTTTCTGTGATATCTTTGACATCCATCTTCAGTTTTTCAAATAGAACTATATAGTGCTTTTGATTATAAATATATATTGGGTGTCCCAGGTTATAGTAGCAGAACTTTAACAGTCGATAGAAAATTTGATTTTGAGAAAAAATGGTCCTATTAACATATTCGCACAGACGCTTAATTTTTGAGATACAGGGTATTGAATTTTATAAAAATTTCTTTATTATGCTTGTATCTCCGAAGATAATTAAGATGTCTCAATAAAATTTGGTGCCATAGACGCGTCGATAGGTTCCCACATTTGCACATAATTTGAGACCGGTATTACTTCCAGTGGCGTTGATATAGGTATTCAATAACAATGAATTGACCCGAAAAGTGTTATCACCCTGTAAAGGCTACTTTTTAGAAACAAATTTCGATGCAGAATTTAAATCGAAACAAATAAGGTCTCTTGCTATTTCTTTGTACCTAGCATCGTTTTATTGGCTAATTTGATTTTTGTGATTCAATTTCCACAACCAATAATACACAAAATTTAGTAAATTTGTCTTATTAACTCTTGTTGATCGACTTACTATAAATTAAAGTACATTGTAGTTATCTGGTTTAAACATTTTTGGAAATGAAACATTTGGTAATCGGCCTTTCTTTGTAATATGCTGAGAGATTAAAAAAGATAGCTTATTTCATTTTTGTGGGTCAACGACACTCTTTAATTTAAGGTTCCTCTTTTTCCAATTTTCACCCGATTTTCATGGTTGTGGTAATTAAATCACAAAAATTAAATTTGCTGTGAAACGCTGTCAGATACACATAAATATCAAGAGACCTTATTTGTTTCGATTTAAACTCCACCAACAAGAGTTAACAAGACAAATTTACTGAATCTTTTGTATTATTGGTAGTGGTAATCAGTGGCGGCTCGTGAACTTTTTAAGAGAGGAGGCTGGACACAAAACGTTTTTTAAAAATATACTCTACTCAGCCAATTAATTTAACTTTTGCACAGCGACCATACCACCTACTTCAGTGACAAAATTAATTGTTGCCCAGCAAGAACCAATGTGGAGGTATAGAGTTTCTCTTGCCCACAATTTTTTTTTCGTTCGTTTTTTGTTTTTTATTTTTTTTTGGATTTTTAATTTTTTTTCTTTTTTTTTTTTGGAATTTTTCATATTTTGTTTTTTTTTATTAATTTTATTAACTTTTTTTATATATTAACGGAATTCTACGGTCTTTAGTTTGCGAAAAATGATCAACAATATTATCATAAAATGTATCATTTTGTTTTAAGTGTTTTACAAAATCTTTTTCAATAGATATCAAACTAACATTGTATAAACGATTTTGGTCCATTGTATTTCGCATGTAAGTTTTAATTCGTTTGAGAGTAGAAAATGATCTCTCCACCGATGCCGACGTGACAGGAATGGTGACTGTCAAACAAAGTAGTTTATAAAACTGAGGTAAAACTTGTTGCAAATCGTTGTCTATCATATATTTTATCATATCGGCGTGACTGTCGTACTGGCCTAAAATATCTTTATCCGAGTATATAACGCATAATTCATTGTGCAGTGTTATTTTATCAAAAAATTTATATTTGAGAACTAAGTTATCTAAAAGTGTATTGGGGAACTCTTTTGAAAAAGATTCGAAAAATCTTCTATTCGTCAAGTCGAAAAACTTCAATTCATGTAAATCGGAAAATCGAATCTCAATTTGACCTTTAATAGTATCTAAAATTTCATAAAAAAGTTGTTTATAATGTAGTTTCTTGTCTACTAAATTATATGTTTTCCTCCTTTTCGCGGGAGGAGACTCATCGAACAATCTCTTGAATAAATTATATCAGTGAATTTATGTTGGAAAATTTAAAAATTAAGATCAGTTTGTTCAAATATTAATTTAAAAGTATCAAGAAAAAACAAAAATTCTTCATTTTCTAAATAAAATTTTAAACCAACAGCAGCATTTAATGAAACCTGATCTGTCGAAAAGTCATCACTGTTTAATATAAAATCAAATGTTTCAATTAATTTGTCTTTATTTTTGTGAATGGTAAACACTGCACGTGATGTAAAATTCCATCGAGTTGGAGCATTACAGGGAATTCTGTTTCCTACTATATTATTCTAAATTTCAGTTCGTTTGGTGGATTTGCTAAAAAAATGTGAAAATGACGATAAGTTGGAAAAAAAAATTCTAACTTCCTTAATGGAATTACATGCATTACTTAAAACCAAATTCATGTTGTGAGCGTAACAATGGGTGAAAATAGCCTGAGGCGAAACTGATTTTATTTTTGTTTGAAGACCGTTTAAATGTCCCGCCATTACAGATGCGCCGTCGTAGGTTTGAGCTATTAATTTATTCGCAAAGTCAAATTGTTGAAATGTTTTCATTAAGAAATTAAATAAATTGATCGCTGTTTTTCCCGAACTAACATCGTAAAACCCTAAAAATCTTTGCACTAGTTGTCCATTTTTTACAAATCTAAAAATTATTGATAATTGTGATTTACACGTTATATCAGTTGTTTCGTCAACCTGCCACGAAAAAAAAGGGACATTCAATAATTCATCCTCTATGTGATTTCGGAGGACTTAATTTATTGAATCATGAAATTCGTTTTGTATTGTTTTTGAGGTGCCTGCAAATACTGACGCGTTAGTCATAAAATCGCGAAGCTTACTGTCGTATTTACAAAACAAATCTAACAATTTCCTAAAATTACCTTTATTAACTGAATTTTCAGTTTCATCATGCCCTCTAAAAGCCAAATGTTGAAATGATAAATACAATAAGAAATCAATGATTTTTTTTAAAACTTCGCGGTTTTCTTTAACTGTATTATTATGATTTTCGATCTCGCGTGTTCGTGAACAAAAACAGTAACTAACGGAACACGTGTCGCATTCTTCTAGCAGCGGTAGCAAGTAATCGTATTTCATTCGACCGATGAGTGCGTACGAGAAGGTAGCCTACATAGAGTGTTGCCATATTCGCTATTTTACCCTACTTGGCAATTGAACTGGTTGGAAAAACGGCAACTGTGTTGACCACACATATTTAGCGTTTGAGATATATAGAGAATCTAGCCTCTGGCCACTGTTGCCAGATTAAAAATAACTACTGAGAACGGGGAATTAATTGTAAAATTTCAAGAATTATTAGAGAAACAGGAAATAAAATGGAGAATGATCATTAAGATAAATTGGGGAGGAGGCTGAGGCTCCTTAGCCTCCTTCGAGTAGCCGCCACTGGTAGTAATTAAATCACAGGATTAAAATTAGCCGTAAAATGGTGCTAGGCACAAAGAAATATCAAGAGAACTTATTTGTTTCGATTTAAACTCTACCAACAAGATTTAACAGGACAACTTTACTAAATTTTGTGTATTATTGGTGGTAGTAATTAAATCACAAAAGTCAAATTAGCCGTAAGACGGTGCTAGGTACAAAGAAATATCAAGAGACCTTATTTGTTTCGATTTAAACTCCCCCAACAAGAATTAACAAAACAAATTTACTAAATTTTGTGTATTATTGGTGGTGGTAATTAAATCTCAAAAATCAAATTAGCCGTAAAACGTTGAAAGAAATATCAAGTGCCACTTATTTGTTTCGATTTGAATTCTGCGTTGAAATTTGTTCCTAAAAAGTAGCTTTTACAGGGTTATAACACTTTCCGGGTCAATTTATTGTTATTAAATACCTATATCTACGCCACTGGAAGTAATACCGCTCTCAAATTATGTGTAAAAATGTGGTGTGATCTAAGCATACACACTACCGAATTTTATTGAGACGTCTTAATTATCTTCGGAGATACAAACAAAACTAAGAAATTTCTTATAAAATTCAACCCCCTTGTATCTCAAAAATTAAGCGTTTGCATATATGTTAATAGGAACTTTTTACCTCAAAATCAAATTTCCTATCGACTGTTAAAGTTGTACTATTAAAACCTGGGTATATATCAAACGCATATATTTAACTAAATTTCCCAAATCTATGGTGCTTACTCTATGGCAAACTTTGATAGCTTATGTGACAGCAGGTGTTAGCATGAAATTTGGTTATATTATAGTGTCAATAATTGTGGAATTAAACCCGACAGCAGAAAAATAGAGTAATAAAACACATTAATATTTAGACCATTTCAGTACAATTTCAATGTGCAATCGTATTTGCAAATTTGTTCAATTAATGGTTGTCATGAAAAAATATACTTTTAGTGCTTCTTTGTCAATTTAATTCTGACGTGTAAATCATTACAATGTAAAACCAATTATTGATATTAGATTTATTTGATAGAAGCCGAAACATCTATAACCTCTTTTATTCGCTGTTTCCAATACATTTTCTGTTCCTATAATCTTACCCAGTAGTGTCCGATTGCTACTTTGCTAACAAAAGTGAGGGAACCCAGTGATTGATTGATCACAGTTCATTTATTGCCGCTTTAGGCAGAGAGAGAGAGAAACGATCATCCTACACCCTCGGAACTTTACTTGCAGTAAAGTATACCAATGAAAATTAGTGCTTAATTATAACTGAGTAATAAATGAGACGTGTAAAAAGACTGTAATCAACCGATCACTGACTTCCCTCACTTTTATCAGCACAAGTTTTCGCTTTCAGACACTTTTTGGGGTCAAATGTATCATTGCAGGGATTGAAAATATATTTGAAATAACTTAGACGCAGTTAATGAAGAAGTTAAATTATATTCTATATTACAGGAAAATGTTGAATAACAATTTTAGTATCGATTTGAATGTTATATTTGTGTTAAGTGATGATGCACGTTTGCGTGGTCGTTCATTGAAACTAAAACATGAAACTTCAGGACTGTTAGTAGTGTTTGGATCATGGAATAGTCGAAGTTCGGCTACAGTTGATTCTACCTTGATTACTAATTCTTTCAAAAATGTTATTTTCAATATGTAGCTTAAGAGTATATCATTCTAATAATCTTAACTTGCATTTCATAACCATCTTATACATATAATTATTACGCTTATTCAGTCACAGTGTACTACTGTAGTTTAATAATACTTTTATGTGTGAGGATACTAGATTCATTATTAAAATAATCATGTTTTGCTATATTTTCAGGCTTTTATTTTCTATAATCATTTGTTTTGCAAGATATATATTGGGAAATAATTATTGAATTTGTGGAAATTATCAATATTTTAAACAAGTATTTTTTAGCTAATCGACCCTTTTACTTCGAGTTTATCAAACCAATCAGTAGACTTCCACTATTTATAGAGCTATCGATTCTGGAAATATACCAGCGAGATAACATCAAGAAATGTATTAATTTACTTCTAATCTGCTTACTTGAGTATCTAGTTACATAATTACTTATTATGTTGTTAATGGATAGTTGTTTGCACAAGAATCAAGATCACTCTACTTAGCAGTAAATTCAATTCAAGTTCGTCTATTTACTCGTCATTTTCACAAAATGATAATAAAAAAAACACGACATTAATAAATTGAAAGCGTTTGTATCTGTAGACCATAACCACCAAGGATTAGAATATCGTACTTACCTACATTTTTGAAATCTTTTTCAGATAATTGCTTCTTAAGAATCTGATTTATTATAATTTTTAATAGTTCATTTCTTCCAATCCTAAATTGCTCAACATGTCATCCCTATATCGAGCAAGCGACGGTTTGCTTCAAGGTATGTCGTAAATTATTTGAAAGAGTTATTCAATCAACGGTATCACTGCATTAAAGCTCGCTCAACCAATACCCTCTAGATCTGGAGGGTATTGGCTTCGTCAGTTACACCTAATGCTAGGCCTTGTCCCTTTTTTGTATGTGTCAACCAATTTGGCTGAAAAAGTTATGGAAGATTCATCGCCGTTTGTTATAAGTAGTTAAAGTACGGTATAAATTTAAGTAATTCTTTTTGTTGTTGTTGTTGTTGAACGATTTTGTTGAAATTTTGGTAGACCCAAATTTAAATTGACTCAAATTTAATGTAATCTTTCAAATCGATTCAATTAATACTTTCGGAGTTATAATTTTTTTAAATTCTTAAGTCTCCAGAGAGGGGTGTGCTTATTACACGATTTCCTTGAAATTTTTTGAGTTATCTTGTAGACATGACAGATAGATGCATTTTTTCAAAGTTGCTTGAAAATCGATGAAAAATACTATGGTGAAGGAATTTTTATTGTAGGACTTTTTTCAACTATCGTAGAAATAGCTTGAGTAAATGCAATATACTCTTCGAACTTCTTCAGCGAAGAGTGTGATAAATGTGCATCAAATACTTAAATGGTAAAAAAGTAAAAAATTAATAGGTATGCGTTATCAAAATACATATTTCGGCAACTTGAATTGAGTTGAAAATTAATTACGTGATTTTTCATTCTTTTGGATACTTGGAGGAAGCATTGCGAAAAGAAATCCGAGCTCAGATCATAAGCTATAAACGAATAATAATTTTCAAACGCTCATGCACACGCACACGCAAACGCACACGTGCAGGCGTTCTCTCTCTCTCTCTCTCTCTCTCTCTCTCTCTCTCTCTCTCTCTCTCTCTCTCTCTCTTCTCTCTCTCTCTCACACACACACACACACACACACCACACAGAACGTACTTTACATTGTCGTGGAAGCTCCTGGCCTCCAATCCACTTTGATTTGGGTGCTAAGTCAAAGAGACATGGTAGGAAACGAAACGTTTGATCCCTCCGGAAATTATGGTTCAGAGTTTTAAACATTCCAACAATATGGGCATTGTTGATAGAAAGTAAATTGGCCTAAAAGGTAATTCGCCATAGCAACATATTATAGCGAAATTAAATTAACTGCTTCCCGCATTTCGGAACTAAAATGGATGTCGAAGGGAAACATACGTTGGAATGTGTTTAAATAATATGCATATGTATTATTGAGTAGTTTATGCGATTCGGATTGTAGGACATGCGCTCGCTCTGCTCCTACTCTGACCTTCATGTTACATAACTCGCGAGCGGAATTCTGAGAATGGGAGTTTAAATTGATACCCGCAACGGTAACCCGGTCCACTAGTTTTCTGTTAGCCTACGAGACAGTGTTCTTGTTCTGTTACTCTATAAACTTCCGAACATGTCGAAGGTTCCATTCGTCAAATTCAACAATGGCAAAGTCTACCCCATCTTTGGCTTGGGAACATGGAAGGTTAGTTATATTTTACTTTGAGTTAAATAATAAATTATTATCAAATATAAATGAGTTTAACGGTGGCGTGTAGAGATAAGCATCCATATACCCATAGTGTTAAAGTGTTAACCACCTAGGAACAACAACTAGCAGTTGCAGTATCTCTCTAATATCGATTTTGAAGGATTAAACGTTAGTTATATATAGGGTCATATATTGATAACCCTTGCTTAGTCTACAATCATTTAATTCTCTGGATTATCTTATTTAGAAGACTTAAATCACGTAGATTATTACATTTGAAGTAATTTGAACGATTCCTATTGTCTATTTGTAGTTATAAAATATTTTGAAACTTCAAGGATGTGGTTAATAGTAAATATATACACAAAAAACAGTCCACCAAATGAGACGAAGACCACAACCAAATCTTGATAATAGATACCTCTGTTCTTGTGATTATTTTCATTCATCAGATGAATGATTGGGAAAACTAATAGAGATATATCTATGGTTTCGGCGTTCACGTAGTGTAAATTCATAATACTTCGGAAGTTTGAGGATAAAACTCAAATTTTTACACAAAACTTTTGACATTTAATTTAAAAATGCTGACAAATTGTTTCACCACACTGTGGCATTTTCAAAGCAAGGAGTTATCAACTAAAGCTAAACCAAAAAAATATTAGGGATCAGAGTGTGGTACAAATTGAGGGATGGGGGTGGACAATGGTGGGAGTGTATTTACAAAATTCTAAACAAGTGGTGAATTACATGTATCGATTTGATCATTTAATATTACATTATTATTGTTTTTTGAGTGTTTCAATATTTCTATGGATTCTACGATTCTAGTATATTAAGCTTATGTCCTTTTTCCTGAATATGTAGAATATCGGGATTAAGGGTGAAATTGTGGTAATTACGCGAATCACCTGTTAGAACATAACCACAATTTCACCCTTAATCCCGATATTCTACATATTCAGGAAAAAGGACATAAGCTTAATATACTAGAATCGTAGAATCCATAGAAATATTGAAACACTCAAAAAACAATAATAATGTAATATTAAATGATCAAATCGATCCATATAATTCACCAGTTGTTAACAATTTTGTAAATACACTCCCACCATTCATTATCCACCCCCATCCCTCAATTTGTACCACACTGTGATCCCTAATATTTAAGGACATACTTTTAAATTTAGCTTTAGTTTATAACTCCTTGCTTTGGAAATGCCACAGTGTGGTGAAACAATTTGTCAGCATTTTTAAATTAAATGTTAAAAGTTTTGTGTAAAAATATGAGTTTAATTCTCCAATTTCCGAAATAAAAACTATTAGAGGCTTTTATAATTTCTTGATTGAATAGAAAAAAGGTAACAATTATAATTTTACTATGATGAAGAAGGGCTTTGCTTACAGTCCAGGCAATGGAGATTCCAAAATGAAACAGACAGGAGTTATGTTTTCATAAAAATGTGGTACGTTTTTACAAACATACAAAACGCTAGGTTGTTCTACTTCACTCAACGTTTTTCTCTTTTGTCTGTGTCAAAGCCAAAGATCTAATAAGATTGTTAATTATATCCTTCTTCTCTATAATTATATGTGTAATGATAAGGTCTTTCTAGTGTCTAGTCCTGATCGATCAGTAACGTCACAAACTTATAGTTCCAGACAGCTGTTTCGTACTTTTCATACAGCTCTTCAGTGAAACGAGCATGCTTGCAACGTTAGTGAACGATCTCCGTTAAAAATAGTCACTAGGCCTTTTTATTATTAAAAATTACTATGAAGGACTTTACAGTAAAATTGTGTTGATATAGTTGTTATTCTTGAAATAATTATGATCATCTTTTAAGGTTGTTAAAACTATTTGTTCAGAAGGGACAACATATTTTTTTTGTAGAATTTCCTTCAAATCGAATCTACAATGTGTTTAATTTGATTATTGCAGTCTAAACCCGGTGAAGTTACCCAAGCTGTGAAAGATGCAATTGATATTGGATACAGACATTTTGATTGCGCTCATGTCTATCAAAATGAGAAAGAAGTAGGTGCAGCTATCAAGGACAGAATTAGTGCTGGTGTGGTTTCAAGAGAGGATCTTTACATTACAAGTAAATTATGGAATACTCATCATGCCCCCGAGAGTGTTGAAAAAGCTCTTAAAGTTACTTTATCAAACCTAGGACTTGATTATCTTGACTTATACCTTATACATTGGCCTCTTGCTTTCCAGGTAAGTTGTTTTTGCTATTTTTCTGTTGATAATTAAGCTTTCATACTACATATTTTACATAGTGCATCATAGAATTTTTTTAAAAAATACTAGGAAAAGAACACATTGTGACTTACCTACTGACGTATTGATTTGAAATCACCAGATATTCATTATAACTTCAATTATCATTTCTTAGGATTCCATTGTGTCCATATTTTGATATTCAAGTCTAAATTTCTATTTTATCCTCTTCATCATTTAATTCAAAATGCTTTATTTACTAAAAACGCGTTTGAAGAATGACAATTTATACATCGACCTCGAAACTAAATTTGGCGTACCCTTTTATATTTATAACAAACCTGTTTCACAGTAATACATAACATTTTTATTTTATAATTTCTCAACAGGAATCAGACGATTTGTTCCCTGTTGGACCGGACGGCAAAGTAATATTATCCGATATAGATTATGTGGATACATGGAAAGGAATGGATAAAATCTATCAAAAAGGACTCGCAAAATCTATAGGAGTTTCTAACTTCAACAAAAAACAAATAGAGAGGATCCTAGAGTCAAAATCCACTGTTCCTGCCACGAACCAGGTAAGAATGGGTAACAATTCCTTTGTTATTTAGTTACACTATCACCCTCTTTACTCTTAATTTTGAACTCATCTAAAACACTTTTCAACTGCGTCATTATCAAGACATATGTAATCACGAGTTTACAGTGTAGCTAAATTGTATTATACTATATTCCACAGTGGTACCTCATATAGTACCTATAACAATTCCTTTGTTTTGATATCACTTATATTATAGAACATTATTGTGATTCTAATTTCGACCACTAGCATGTCATCTCCAGAACGATACAAAAAGTTCTGAAGATGACACGCTAGTTGCCGAAGCAATAGTCACAATAGTGTTCTATAATATAAGTTATTTTATAAAAACAAAGTAATAGTATATTATTCAATGACCGTATAATGATAGCCGTTATTCATGGGGATAAAAGTTTATCGCCCCGAACGAATGCGGGTGGCGTAAATCATTCGACCGATTAACGACCATTATTTGCGAATAGAATACTATATTTTATCTGAAACATCCAAGATATACTACTTATTCAATCATTTCCTTTATTTCTGGAGACGTACAGTTTTTGAGAGAAATATCATCATTTTTCTCCATTTTCAATAACATTTGACGTTTCAAATTCATTTATTTTGGCAGTATCAGCTTGTTTATAATGAGGGTGAATAAGTAGGGACAGATAAGGATTAAAGATGCAATTTGTAGTGCGCGCAAGCGATATGCCATCAATGTACATCAGTATTGATTTCACTATTTACTATGTTTGTATAATAGCTTCAGGGTTGCATCTGAACACACATATATTGCAGTAGTTTCAGATAAAAGTGTTTTATTCTGTCAACATGATAAACTAACAAAAAGTAATAGCTTTCACCATCGATTTTTAGTAACAATTAACAATTATCCTTCTAGTAGATAATAAAATATGCGGTGAATTTATTGAAAATATAAGTATGAAATAAAACGTATCTTCCAATTTGAAATGATTTAATTTTCGAAATGTCATAGCTGCATTTTTGTTTTCTTGGTATTATGACTAAAAATAAAATAAGACTTCTCTTTTTGACGTTTTGATAGTATATTTCTATCGTTATCAAACATTTTTATGTTAATTAGTGTAATAGTAGTTGATTAATGAAGTGCGTCTGCAGCCGACTGGTATTTTGACATCCAATTAAAACTGAGAAAAACATTGGATCGGTAGTGTATGAAAGAGTAATGTATGGCTAATTATCACATTGATGTACTTAAAATGGATTGAATCTAGCTAATTAAATACCTAACATACTATTCTATGATTTTACAAATCTAAATAACTATGATTATTTAATAAATTAGCTATTCTATGATTACATTTCATTCCTATTACTAACAACTTATCAAATTTAAGATAAGTATGGAATTTAATTTCAAAATGTGTAAATGTGTAAATGGCAGGTAGTACATTATCTTTTTAGGTTGAATTAAATAGACAATAGAAAGTAGTTATTCAAAATATCTGAATTTTGTTAAATTTGAATCAGATTATTGAAAGATTGTTTCTTTTAATTTGGATTCTTCCTAATATCAAAAGTTTATCATTATTCTTTTCAGTATGCTAAATTTTGGGAATTGTTGTAGTCAAATTAATGGTTTGTAGCTTTTACATGTTTATTAAGTGCAGTTTTTTATTTAAATAACTATTTCCTAAAAAAAAATGTTTTCCACTCCTTTTTTATATGTGGGGATATTTAGAATTTAGTACATAGTTTTTTTGGGTAGGTAGATTTGTATATATAGTCTATTAAAACTACACAAAAATCGGATAGCAGCATTGTATACAGCACCGAAAGAAAAAGTTAGGTTCTCTTTCAATCAACCACAACACTAAATGGCCAACGACCATTTCTTAACAAATTTGATTTGTACAATTTATTTCATCATATTTGCGAACAATTATTTGAATGATTTAAATAGGTAGGCTCAGCAGAATGTGATTGCAAGAAACTGATTTTGCAAATACAATAGTAATTATAACTATTTTCTTGATACGTTTCCAGGTTGAAAGTCATCCATATCTAAACCAAACAAAATTGAACGAATTTTGCAAATCTAAGGGTATTATCCTAACTGCTTACAGTCCGTTAGGTTCTCCTGATAGACCATGGGCAAAACCGGGCGACCCACAATTACTTGAAGATCCTAAAATTCAACAAATAGCAAAGAAATATAACAAAACGCCAGCCCAAGTTGTTCTGAAGTATCAAGTTCAAAGAGGACTCATAACCATTCCAAAATCTATCACAAAAAAGAGGATTCAAGAAAATTTCGATATATGGAACTTCGAATTGAGTGAGAATGATATTGCACATTTGAATACATTCGATTGCAATGGAAGGATTTGTCCAATGTCAGAGTAAGTATTTATAATCTAAGGTTATTATTCTAGTATGAAGCTTCTCACGTTTCTGATCTCATGCAAGGCCATAGTCAGGGAAGGTCTAAACCACCTGAAATGTGCCCATAAGAATATATTTAATTTTCTTTTCTAATTGTTACATTTACCTATTTGATCTCACTTTAAAATATAATATAGATATAATGAAAAGTTTCAACATAACTCCAATATACCATTAAAGCCTCTTTGCTATTATTCGAAAATTTAATTGAAATTATCATTGTATGACAACCCACAGTTAAGAGTACAATGTGTTTTTGAAAATTATCACAATATCCCAATTTTATATTATATTTCAGTACCGATATATAGGTACCAAAAAATATTTATCAACTAATTTTATTCTATTTTGCAGAGGTGTTACGAGCAAATACTATCCATTTAATGATGAATACTAACAGGGAAATCTACAGGAACTGAATAAAATATGTACTTCCAAGACCTCAAATTTATGTTCTTACTATGTGAGCTATATTTTAATGTTAACAATGAAATAAATTAACATTACATTCAAGAGCACTTTATTGTTTATTTTTGGAACTTCTTCAAAATATACTTCCTTCCTGCTTTCCGTTTAGCGAATGTGTATTGTTTACATATGAATAAATAACATTGTTTATAGGTAGCTCTTGATTAATATTAAAACTATTTCAGTTCCTTAAAACATTCGAATGTTCAAACAACATTCCGATGTCCGATAAATATTTCAAGTTGTATTTTCAATCATCTGGAAGTAATTAACGATCAATGAGAAATGTATGTTGTCTCAAAGACCATGTGTAATCATGCTGTTTTAGTAGAATGTTCAATGAATTTAACGACAAAATTAAATACTGGAATTGAACTCCCATTTCACTTCAATCAATCAATCGAACCGTTGCCGGACTAGTCCAGAGTGCTTAGACCGCTTGGTTGGGTCCATTGTGCGCCCTTTGATGCAAGACTCAATTCAGCAAGCCGAAGGCTAGGATACTGCTTGGATTGATGTCTCTTATGGCCTCAGGTGGCATGTATGCCCTGCCGAAGTGTTGTAGCCTGAGAGAAGTCAGTGCTGGACACTTCACTAGGATATGAGAGACAGTGCAGTCTGCATCTACTACAACCTGGGTCATCAACAATGCCAATTAAGTGTAGATGCCTATTCAGATGACTGTGACCTGTAACCAGTTTTATACCTCTTCTGCTTATAGAGGGAAGGGTCTTCGAGCGTTTGGGCGTAAACTCCGCAATGTGAAGTTTCGTCTGCCTCATACCATTAGCTCTTTGAGGACATGGAGCCAGGTGATCGATGAAATTCCGATACTACCAAAACACCCCTCAAAAGTAGAACCGAATAAATTAGGTAGTATAGTTAGGTTGATCGATGACACCACAGCTAAACAGCTTCGGGCAGTTGTTTCACCTTCTCAGATTGATCAGTGGAATAAGTAGAGCTGTAGTGCCACCGATTGATATCTGCTGATGTATACAGAAACCAACAACAGAAAGTACTAAAGAGGGATAGAACAACTGTAATATACACATATTTCTTTGTTTTAATTCGTGTACTTTATCGACTACCACCTCCTAGACAAAGATACTCAACCTTATACTTGATTAATTTCCTACTACTGTCTCTCCAGTATCAACCTCGCAGTGCTCCTCTGGTAGTGCGTGTCCTCACGGCTTCCAGCAAATAATCGGAATTTGCAATCGGGCAATTAACCTTACCATTCAACTATTTTATTCATTATTATGATATGCTGCCACCACCTACTTATTTGAGAGGTTAAGCAGGAACCCTTCGGTACTATCATTGCTTATCACTTTATAGGTAAACTTTGGGTTGGTCCGTTTATTAAATCAAAACCAATCGAACTTATGACCTGGATTTATTATTAATAATTTTAATATGACAAATATAATTATATGAATATATAGAGACTATTACAACTAAACCGGTCACTAAGCCTTACCGTCGTGATAGAATAAACAAAAGGAATAGTGGTTTCTGAATTGAATCTCCAAAGAAAAGTCCTTTACAACCTTTTACCACATTAATACTCTACTCAGCGGAAATCATTCAGTACCAGTCCAACCCAAACAGTTGTAATTATGTAGATCTGAGACTTACCCCCCTTGTTGTTTAACCTTCCCCAATATTTGATCCCCTACCACTCACTACTTTTAATTCACCGGACGTATCGTTGCATATAATAGGGAAGAACTTATTTATTTAACGATGATAACACATAGGAGTTCCGGGCTGTCTTATGAACTGAGTTAATTAACAACTTAATTTGATTACAACATCACACCTTAATCAACAAATTTTATCTTTTTGAGAAAGGAATGAATTCACTTCGGCTTTATTAATACACGACTTTAGTATGGACCGGCCAGAACAGCCTTCTTCCCTCTTGAAGAAAGAGTTTTATCAAAACAGCACCGCCTCTATACCCCCTTACTTCCCAACCCGATTTTATATTTATTCCCAGCTCCCTGTTTTCGCTGATGTCATGTTTTTTATTGATGACACTTTCGTGTGAGTACAGAGTATCGGTTCATATCTTCGGCGGCAAAGGACTTTCATTGTTTCAATCCAGACTAATATTACCGCCTTTACTCAATAAGATTATCGCAACATACAACAGGCTCCCTTAACCAGTGGCGTCTCGTGAACTTTTCAAGTGAGGAGTCTGGACATAAAACGTTTTTGTAAAAATATACTCCATTCAGCCAATTAATTTAACCTTTGCGCAGCGACCATACCAGCTACTTCAGTGACAAAATTAATTGTTGCCCAGCAAGAACCAACGTGGAGATAGAGTTTTTTGTTTTTTATTTATTTTGGATTCTTAATATATTTTCTTTTTATTGGAATTTTTCATATTTTGTTTTTTTTTATTAATTTTATTAACCTTTTTTATATCCTAACGGAATTCTACAGTCTTTAATTTGCGAAAAATTATCAATAATATTGTAATAAAATGTATCATTTTGCTTTAAGTGTTTTACTAAATCTTTTTCAATAGATATTAAATTAACATTGTATAAACGATTTTGACCCATTGCATTTCGCAAGTAAGTTTTAATTCGTTTGAGAGTAGAAAATGAATTCTCCACCGATGCCGACGTGACAGGAATGGTGACTGTTGAACAAAGTAGTTTATAAAACTGAGGTAAAACTTGTTGCAAAGCATTGTCTATCATATATCTTGTCATATCGGCGTAACTGTCGTAATGGCCTAAAATATCTTTATCCGAGTATACAACGCATAATTCATTGTGCAGTGCTATTTTATCAAAAAATTTATATTTTAGAACTAGATTCGAAAAATGTTCTATTCGTCAAGTCGAACAACTTCAATTCATGTAAATCGGAAAATCGAATCTCAATTTTACCTTTAATAGTATCTAAAATTTCATAAAAAAAGTTGTTTATAATGTAGTTTCTTGTATACCAAATTATATATTTTCCTTCTTTTCGCGGGAGGAGCCTCATCAGTTGAAAAATTTTCAAATAAAATATTAAAATGAAATTCTGTATTACGGAAACTTGAAATTTTATCAATGAGATGTTTCAAACGATCTCTTGAATAAATTATATCAGTGAATTTATGTTGTAAAATGGAGAATGATCATTAAGATAAATTGGTGAGGAGGCTGAGCCTCCTTAGCCTCCTTCGAGGAGCCGCCACTGCCCTTAACAATGAAAAGCTACGATTTCCATAATTCCTATTTATTACACAACTAACGTCATCTACCCCCGTGTAGATGTCCCTTACAAAATCCAATGCAATGTGAACATTGACTAAATGGATCTTCTGACTCATGTACTTCATAAAAGTCACGACGGGTAATGTTAGGACCAAGTATGCCAGAGGGCGACACAAACCAATGCAAAATTCATTAACTTAACAATTACTTGTTGGATATTAATCTAATCTTCAAAGCGCTGATAGAATTCAATTAACGCTCAAAGGCAGTATACGTCTCTCTACTGTAACAGCTCTACTCGTTCTACTTATGAACCAGAGAAGAAGAAACCGCTGTATGCAGCTATGAAGCTGTGGTGTCACTGATCGATCTAGAGAAGATATCTATACTACACCTTTGAGGATTAGAATAATTTCTAACAACTATATTCATCAATCTCTCTCGCACAGTCGAGAGCTAGAGATGGACCGGTGCCTTACCATAAAATAGACGGCGTAGACCATATACCTATCTAATAAGACTTATTAGATATATGACATTAAACAATAATTGAAGATCAATGTTCTTGGGTAGTACCCATGAACATGGCTTGAAATCACAGACCTTTTTCTGGGCTTGAAATCGATTCATGAATGCCGCATGGGTAAGATAGAGGGAATCTCCGAGTTGCAAGAAACGGATAGATAGAATTGAATTCTCCTGAAAATTGGAGAAACTTCATTGAAGGACAGAAATTATTTTAGCACGGCTGGAAAGCGAAAAATGTAAAATATCAAACCGCTAAATTTCCACTAGACGATGTAAAGTACATTAAATGTAGAAATCCACCTATCTGGTAAGACATGCCGGTCGACAATACCCATATAGTTATTATTACCTTCTACTACTATACCTTCCTTTCTCTGCATTTAGTATTTACTCCAAAAAGACCAGAGATAGTTTTCATGATTCAGCCTCAAAGAAAAACATTTTGATAAGTACTATGTAACAGATTTTTTGGGTTGAATTTCAGGGGTGGGACCCATTTTTTCCACTCCATTTTTTCTGCTTTTTCCACTAATATATTTTTCCACTAATACATTTTTCCACCAGTTTATTTTTTCCTCCAGTTTATTTTTTAATACATTTAATAGTTTTATAAATGGATATCAAACAGGATATCAAAATTGTATATGGTGACCGACAGCTTTTAAATATTCCAAAACTTCGCCTCCACTTTTCTTATCTTCATATTGGCGAACTAAATTGTTTATTCGCTCTTCGTTTTTCACTCTGGACTGCTGTGTAGTTTTTTTTTAATTTGTGGCCTAAATCCAGCTCGCGGATCATGGCCTCTGTGTCTCCTTGTTCTTTCTGTAGCTCGTGGAGGAAGGCGTAAAGACTAGGGTGGTTTTTTCCCACAACCACCTGGAATCTGTTGTGCCAACCTTCCGACACATTTTGTAACACGGGCTCGTACATGTTCCACAGGGAGGGGGGATAACTGTCAGACCAATGCGTTAGGTCAAACTGTCAGTTCAACGTATCAAACTGTCGTTGCTATGATACTTGTTCAAATCATTTCAATTATACTATTTTCGAATTGGTGGAAAATCATTACTAGAGAAAAAAGGTTATTGGAAAAAAAAACTAGTGGAAAAATATACCAGTGGAAAAAATGGACTGGAAAAAGTGTCACCCAATCGAATTTCAGCTATCTTGAAAGAAGAAATGTAATAATAGGATAGAAATTTTATCACATTCACAGAAATATGAAACTGTAAGTGAAGCTTTAATAATTTTTATTTATTTACTAATGCTACCACCAACTTATGTAAAAAATTGAATAATAATGAGGATAATAATGCAAAAAATTGAATGGCATGTCAGGTATTTAATTAACATATGAAATCAAATTTTGTCTATTTCATGATTAATATTTGGTCATAAAATCTTAACATTTTCTTATGATACACTTTCAGACACTATCGATTTACCGATCCAAAGTTTTCTGTAGTTTATATTAGATTTTAATACACAAGTCGTCTGCTGACGCATTTTATTAATCGTAATCAACCACTCTTTCTAAATTATATGGAAACACAACAAAATAAACTTTTTCATAGAGATAGAAGAAAACTATTGAAACATTAAACCAAAGATTACTTTTATTAAATACTTTTGAATCGGGCTATATGGCACAAACGGTAAATGCAGTCCACTTGAAATGTTGACACAAATTAGATATGATGCACGAAATTTACTGGGATGAACAAAGTTGTTCCTTGAGCCGTTTTAGAGTTATTGAGCAGAGCGGTTCGCCGTCGCTATTATCTCTATTCTACGCGTCTTTCGGTGCTCTAACTATCTGGCTGATTTATTGAGAAATATAACAACACGTTCGCTACTGGTCTCATCTGTTGGTGCAACCAATAAGGGTTGGTGAGTTGAGTTGCATCGACGGCGCCCGTCAATGAGCGCTTTTCAGTAATTTAGTTAAAGACGTAGTGAGCATAGCGAACAATAAAATAAACAAATAAATTCACTAATTTAAATAAGAAGCAGTGAACATTGTGATAGAAGCATTCCCTCTTCTCGGTTCATTCACTCCGTCTTTACACTTTGGGCATTTGCTCAGCGTACAGATCAAGTTCCTAGTTTATGCTAACATGTACTTCTTACCTTCTATCTGTAGTCTAGTGTTTTTGGAACTATGCCAAAGAATAATCGTCTACATCTAGTATTCTGTGATGTAATGCACTAAAATTGTTCCCAGAATTTTAACAAATTATCCTTCTTTTATTTTGAATTATTGACGAATCTGTTGCAATGAAGATTCAAAAGCGACAAGTTTATTGTGTTTTTTCAGAAATTTAGACTTGCCGATTTGTTTTCAGTTTGAGTACATACTAGATTTGAAGCTTTCTCATTTAGTATGTTTTTCAAAATATGATCATACAATCATCATGGTATCTATTATAGCCAGTATTGATAATTGAAATACTTTTAGTTTCTCACTTTGACGGATAATGAAAATACAATAAGAAATACAGCAGAATAAGTAAGCGCCCACAAACAATGTTGGATCTTGTAAAGATCTATGACTATGTTATATATATATATATATATATATATACCGTATCTATGACCCGCACGGACAGCGCGTAGCAGGCCAAGGAATGGTGACAGGATTTGAATTAATTAATAAATAGCAACAAGCAAAACATAAGATTGTCACTTATAATATCACAAGAGCTTAAATTATTTCCGGAAATTTTCTTGAGGGCACGAATATTTTGAAAATTATAATTTTCTTAAAATATTCGTGCCCGAAAGAAAATTTCTAGGAATAATTTAAGCTTCCGTGGTATTCGGTAAGAAAATTTCACACCATAATTTGGAAAAAAATTATTAATCCAATCTGACATTTTAAATTAATTTCACTGCTTGTCAAGTCCACCATGTTTCGTTAAATAAAAAATATTACCAACTTTAGTTACACCAAATGCTAAAACTCAGATGGGTATTAGATCAGTCTATCGCCCTTTCATAATTTTAGGTCACTAAAGGTGGTAGAAATGAATTTTTTGTTAAAGTAATCCATAACACTTCTAATGTAAAAAATATAATATTAACATGGTTTGTTGCAGTAGGTGGCCGTGATATAGGCGGCCATGCTTCTGACAGATGAGGTTTATATTGGTAAATTACATTGAGTTACTGTATAGTAAACCAGCAAACAAAGATATTCTTATGTAAAACATTTCTTGTAAGCATTTGCGTTGAACAATTTGAGAAAAATGAAATGCTTTGAAAAGTACAATTTATGTAAATACTGCAAAGACTTGAGTCAAGTGCAAATATGTCATCCAAAATTAATATATTTAACGAATTTAATGGAAGATTGCGACCAGGAAGCGTTAGAGTTGAATGGTTTGTTTACGAAAATCCAAGAAAGTCTGCTGCAGATGTCAAGTAAATATGGCCTTTTGCGTAAAAGAGATTTTAACAAAATTGTTTCAAAATATTACATATATGTCTTAAAACACAGACATCTAATTACTTCGTCACCTTCCTATTCACCATTAAGAAGAACATTTAAATCTTACTATGTTTGTAGATCCTACGTTTTTTGAAATATAAATTGTTAATGTATAATAATTAAACAAATTTGTGTTTTCTGTTTAATGAAACTTTATAGCGAATAATAAATAATAGTGTTAATTCTTATAGAAATTTTGCATTATTCACAGGTATATCTACAATATTTAATGGTTGTAGATCATATGTTTACCTTTTCAACTGTCAAAAAATTTCCACTTAAATATCGTGGCGCCACGAAAAAATTTCCGGAAATTTTTTTAATTGCCATGGTAACTAGTCAAAATTAAGGCATCTTATTGGTTAAAAAGTAGAGGTGTGAAATTTTCATTACAAAATTGTAAATCTTGAATAAACATTGAAACCAACCTACTATAATAAATACAGTCCACTAAATTAAAAATCTGAAAGCATTGGTCCATCGATACGGATTCAAGTGAAACCAGAGCTCATCCCATACAGAAAACAAGTCGGTGGCAGCATATCCTGGTGAGCGTCCTGGTGAGTGTATTCTTCTTCCATTTTACCTATACATTTCCTGTTTATTCGTTCAACTTGTTTGAGGACGGTAAAGTATTCATTCCATAATTATAACAATTTAATCATGGAGGAAGAATTACAAAATTTAAAAAAGCCACGCGTTGTGATAGAAAGAAAGTTAACGCTTTTCAAAAACTCTATAAATATAGCTGAATCAACGTTAAAAGGTTTATCAGTAAACCAATTACCAGATAAAAGGCATTTGATCGAAATTGAAGCACGTTTAGAGAACGCTCTGAATAAATTTGAAAATATTCAGGACCAAATTGATTTAATTTGTGAAGACTTTGATGAGCAATTATCAGAGCGTGATTCATTTGAAAAGTCCTTTTATTGTATAACATCAATTGCACGAGGTATCTTACATGAATTTGGAACCATCTTACATCCGGAAGATAGCTCAAATTCAGAACTAGCTGGTTCAGTAAATTCTTATCATCAGAGAAATTCTCAAAATGTACCGAATATTAGGCTTCCTAAGATAAAATTACCCATTTTCAAGGGTGGCTATCAATCGTGGTTAGAGTTCCGGGACCTATATGTAGATCTTGTGCATACTAATCAGGGAGTCGGAGATGCTGACAAATTCTACTATTTGAAAACTCATCTTGACGATAGTGTCAAAAGACTCATTGCAAAAATCGATGTAACAGCTGATAACTATGAGGTTGCATGGGATATCCTATGTAAACGTTTCAATAACAAGCGAATGTTAATTCATAATCACTTAAAATCTCTAAATAGCATTCCAACAATATCTCAAGAATCCTCGTCAACATTGAGACAACTGTCTGACGAGGTTTTTGAGCATCTAAGGTCCTTAAATCAGCTAGGGATATCTACGGAAAACTGGGATTCTTATCTTATTTTTCATTTGGCTTTAAAACTAGACAGGAAAACTGAGGATGAGTGGGAGTCATACAAAATTTCGGGTGACGTCCCTACACTAGAGGAATTTCGGAAATTTCTCAATGATTGAGCTGATGTTTTAGAGAGGAAAGAGCATAATAATCCCAGCAGTACCAAACAAATATCTATCAAAGGAAACTTTTCAGCATCTACATCCAAATCAAAAATGAATAATAAATCTTTTATTTCTACCTTTAAAATCGTTTGCCTTTCTTGCAAGGGAGATCATTGGCTGTCTAACTGTGGTGATTTTCTGAAACTAGACCCAGCTGCCAGGTTGGAAAGGTTGAAAGTTCTCAGATTATGTACAAACTGTTTGCGAAATAACCATAAAACTTCTGACTGTAAATCAACGTTTTGTAAAAAATGTAATCGGAAGCATCATACTCTATTGCACATTGATAATATAAACGGATCTCAAACTGATCAAACAGAAAATAATAATTCAATTAATGATAATTCCGCTGGTCGTTCAAGTACTCTTACATCAAAATGCAACTTTGTGCATACATGCAGCATGCTTCTTTCAACAGCTCTGGTCAATATTCACGACTCATACAATTGCATACATACATGTCGGGTTTTACTGGACTCTGGCAGTCAATCGAATTTTATATCACAAGAATTGTGTAAGAAGCTCCAAATACCTACTACCAATGAAAGTTTCGCCATAGCGGGAATTAAACAAACTGTATCTACAGCTAAACATCGTTGCAAGGTAACCATTACTCCCAGATATAACCTCTATAGTCAATCTCTGTCTTGCCTAGTTCTACCAAACATATGTGATAGGATGCCAGGTGCTCACATTGATACTACGTCTCTGCAGATACCTAGTGATATCAAATTAGCAGACCCTGAATTCTTCAAACCATCTGAAATCGACCTCCTTGTAAGTGCAGAAATCTTCTATACTCTATTTCGCAATGGAAACATCAAGCTTGGACCTAATCTTCCCACATTGCAAAACTCTGTCTTGGGTTGGATCATTTCAGGTCCAATTCCATTATCTAAACCAAAATCAAAACTCAATTGCTGCTTTAATACAAGCTTGCAAACACAACTTCCAAAATTTTAGGAAATCGAGGAACCTTACCAGGATTCTAAACCACTAACTGATGATGAATCATATTGTGAAAAATACTTTGTTGATACCACCACTCGTGATGAGAAGGGCAGGTTCGTGGTCAGCATACCTTTTAAGACTGATCCCTCATCCACTCTTGGTGATTCGAAGATCTCAGCTCTCAAACGGTTCCACTCCCTAGAAAGAAAACTCCAGGCGAACCCCAATCTACGAAATATGTACATAAATTTCATGAAGGAATATGAAAACTTAGGACATATGACTAAGATTATTCCCAACCAATCTTCTAATCATTGTTATTATTTACCTCATCATGGGGTATTTAATGAGCATAGTTCTACTACCAAGCTGAGAGTCGTTTTTGACGGCTCAGCCCCTTCTAACAATGGTGTTTCCCTCAACAGCCTCCAGATCGTGGGGCCAAAAATCCAGGATGATCTCATATCTCTCCTCATTCGTTTTCGTCAACATCGCATTGTTGTTAGCGCAGATATCGAAAAAAAGTATCGCATGATACTTGTAAATCCCAATCAAAGATGTTTTCAACGCATTTTCTGGAGATCATCTCCAAATGATGCAATCTCAGAATATAACTAACTTAAACACGGTCACTTATGGCACCTCTTCAGCCAGCTTTTTATCAATACGTTGTCTAAAACAAATATCAACAGACTTTCTTATGCGCATTCCTGAAGCAAGTAGAGCAATATCCGAAGATTTTTATGTCGATGATTTTCTTTCTGGTGGTGACTCCGTCGAAGAAGTAAATAAACTATGTCTTCAGGTATCATCATGTTTACAATCAGCCAATTTCTCATTGAGAAAATGGTCATCTAATGAATCCAAGGTATTGGAAGGGTTAGCTCGGAATGATATGTTGATCCAAGTATATTTTTCCAGTCAGGAAAGTTTGTACTGGACACCATCATCTGATAACCTTGAATATTGTATCAAGGATTTGACAGTATCTGGAGAAATAACAAAGAGATTCATCTTATCTAGCATCTCGAAAATATTCGATCCGCTTGGGCTTCTGTCTCCATGTGTCATAATAGCGAAGATACTCATCCAAAAATTTGGTCTATGAAGGTTAATTGAGTGGCTAAAGAATTTATATTCAATGCCATTCTCTAGATTAAAAAAAAAGAAGGTTAATTGGGATTAAGAATTACCTGAAGGGATCAAAATTCCTTGGAGAAGATTTCATGTGGAATTGTCTCAACTAAATACATTGAAAATTCCTAGACGTGTTCTGCCTGACAGTTTTGTTAGCTATCAACTTCATGGGTTTGCAGATGCTTCTACAGACGCCTACACTGCTTGCCTATACATCCGTAGCATGGATGCATCTGGAAAAATCCATATATCATTATTATTGGCCAAATCCAAAGTGGCCCCTCTTAAGACACTCACTGTCCCCAGGTTAGAACTCACTGCAGCCCTGGTTCCATCTAAGTTGTACAAGCAAATTCGTTCCTCCATGAACTTAGAGTTTGATTTTGTACACCTTTGGTGCGATTCAAATGTTGTCCTTTGTTGGATAAAAACTCCTCCTCATTTATTGCAAACATTCGTTGCTAATAGGGTTAGACAAATACAAGAATTAACAAATTCTGATTTTTGGCATTATGTTAATACAAAGCAAAATCCTGCCGATCTACCCATTAGAGGTATATACCCATCTCAGATTCAAGATTCTATACTTTGGTGGGCTGGTCCCCCATGGTTATGCAAATCAGAACATGATTGGCCTTTATCAATTCCCATCATGCTTGCAAACCTACCTGAAACTAAAACTGAACGGATATGTTTGATAACAACACAAGCTCAAGAACTTATTGACTTCAATAGATTCTCTCCTTTCAACTGAATCAAACGAACAATGGCCTTTGTCTAAGGTTTATACACAATGGCAGGATCCATGTGAAGCTTAACCGCCTTAGTGGTTTCATATCGGTGCAAGAACTAGAAAATGCACAAAAATTCTCATCAAACTAGCACAGGAAGAGTCATTTTCTGATACCATTCAAAAGCTAAAGATTGGTAAACTTCTTGACACCAAAAGCAATCTCTTAAGCCTCCAACCATTTCTCGATAAAGAGAATATACTGAGAGTGGGTGGTAGGTTACAAAACTCGAATTTTCCTTATTCGAAAAAGCATGCTATTATTTTGTCCTCAAAGCACACACTCATATTTCAGCATGAACACATAACTTTAATGCATGCTGGACCTCAGCTTCTACTTTCCTCAATTAGGGAACGCTATTGGTCTATTGGTGGAAAAAACGCCACAAGTGTATAAAATGTTTTCGCGTTAACCCTAAGTGTGGAAATGCAATAATGGGTTCACTGCCATCCTCGCGTGTTAATCAACAACCATTCTTCGTAACTGGCGTAGATTATGCTGGTTCCATTCATATTCGTGATAGAAAGGGACGTGGATGCAAAACTATTAAATGTTACATTTGCCTCTTCATTTGCTTCACCACTAAGGCCATTCATTTGGAGCTGATTCCGAATTAACTGAACTAGCTACATTTCTTCAATCAACGGCATACGATATATCAAATAAGATAAACAACGAGGGCGTAGAGTGGAATTTCATACCACCACACTCCCCAAATTTCGGTGGTCTATGGGAGTCGGGCGTGAAATCCACAAAATTTCATTTGAAATGCGTACTTGCAAATTCATTTCTTACATTTGAAGAATACTGTCCTCACTCAGATTGAGGCGATCCTCAACTCTCGTCCACTCTTTCCCCTCTCCAACGATCCTTCTGACCAAGAAGCGCTCACCACATCGCACTTTTTGATTGGAAGATCAGCTACATCCTTACCAGATCCAGATATGGGAGATATAGCAGCGAATCGCTTAACCAGATATCAATATTATCAGCATCTCCAGCAGCAATTCTGGAAGAGTTGGAAGCGTGATTATATAAATCAACTACAGCCTCGTGCGGAGTGGAAGACATCCACTACTAAGTTACAATGTGGTGCCTTGGTTCTTATCCGTGACGAAAACACCCCTCCGCTCAAGTAGCCTTTAGGAAGAATCATCTCTATTCATCCTGGCCGTGATGGTATTGCAAGAGTGGCCACTATCAAAACTTCTAACACGGAGCTGCGTAGAGCAGTGTCAAAAATATGTCCCCTACCACTTGGAAACGAAGACTGTACAGACCAGGCGAATCCTTCTGGAAAACTAATTTTCAACGTGGGGCCATGTTGGATCTTGTAAAGATCTATGACTATTTTATATATATACCGTATCTATGACCCGCACGGACACCGTGTAGCAGGCCAAGGAATGGTGACAGGATTTGAATTAATTAATAAATAGCAACAAGCAAAAATTGTCATTACAAAATTGTAAATCTTGAATAAACATTGAAACCAAGCTATTATAATAAATACAGTCCACTAAATTAAAACTCTAAAAACAAATAACATAAAATATAGGAAGAATAACAAAAATATATGGAATAGAATAAAATAGTTTCATAAAATTAATTGGTGAATAATAATATTTATTTCACATAAGTTTGGAAAAACTTGTTTATGAAAATACATTCATATACAATAGTAGTATTACTACAATTAATTGAAATTTACAGATAATTAAAAATAATTGAAAAATCAACCCTACGATACAACAACAAACTAAGAGTACTAATTTTAGAAATGAAGTATTTTGGACACTGTTACTACTCAAGACAAAAATTTATCTCCATCATTATGACACATTACAGACACACCGCCCATTCTATATAATCAGCAAATCTTAACATTAAAGATACAATAAGATTATTATTTTGAAAATGATGAGCAGACTGATTCCATAACCTCCTTGGTGATCCAAGGAAAGATAAATTACAAATTAAATTACATATTCTCCAATCGTTGAACTCCTTACTGGGTGAGGTAAGAAATAGTTGGAGGAAAACAATTTGATTTAATGCTTTTAAATGAAGATACAATTACATGAAAAAATCACCAAGTTGGATTTATTGGATATAATATTAACATATTGTGAAATATTAGAAAAATTCATTTCTACAGAAATGGACTTGCCAGCCCTAAAGGCTTACATGATTAATAAAATCTAATGTTTTAAATGATTTGGTACAAAAATAATCAACATGGTGATCGAACTACATCCTTTGATCAACAATTCATATTCAACACTTCAATTTCACTTATTTTGAGTAATTGCTAAAAATTTATTTGTTGTATCTTTCCATAATAATTTTTCTCATGAAACAGCTACCCTCGCTATGGCACATTTTCTTTTTTCATTTAATCGAAAATAAAATACTTTAATAATATGCGTTCAAGGTTCAGTTTCTTTAGTTCTTGAGAATATTTATGTATTATATTATAATGGCATTATACATTTTCAACTGAGTAATTTTGTTAATAACGGATAAGTTTTATGATTTTACTGTAAAATGTATAATATTTCCGATAGTGGTTTAGTGTTATCATGCTTTGGTAGTTGGGTAGGTGTTGATTCCGGCTCCGGGAGCTCGTTCTGGTAGCTATCTTCAAAAACTATATCAACAGACGCTGTACCCTATGAGCGTGTGATACTCGAAGTCAAGACAAGTAAGAGAGACAGAGATGTTATTTGTCAACCTTGAGCCTTGAGTGTACCACGTGATAAGCATAATTCCGCTACTCACAATCTCTGGCCACCTGACTTGATACAGTATTAGATTACAATTCATAGTATAAAGCCGAATGAAAACAGTGCAGACTGCACAGTTGTTACATTTTCTTCAGCTCTAAGTCTGTTTTTGAATCATTCGAGGCAATATGGTAACTACAGTAACATTAAGTAATGGGGAAAAGATCCCCATTTTTGGTTTAGGAACGTGGAAGGTATTGTTGATAATTTTCTATTAATTTAATCCAAAATTATGTATGAGGTTTTTTAGTCGAAACCTGGTGAGGTTGCTCAAGCAGTAAAGGATGCAATTGATTTGGGATATAGGCACATTGATTGTGCTCATGTATATGGCAATGAAAAAGAAATTGGAGACGCCATAAAAGCGAAGATAACAGAAGGTGTAGTAAAAAGAGAAGATTTATTCATAACAAGTAAAATTTGGAATACCTTTCACCGACCAAATTTAGTGGAAAAAGCATTGAAAACCACATTGGAGAATTTGGGACTTGATTATATAAATTTATATCTTATTCATTGGCCTTTAGGATATAAGGTAAGTTCTGTTTAAATGCCTGATATTGTTTTCGATACACTTTTCGAAACGTAACTTCCAAAATAGTTGAAAATGCCTAAACAGGTTGATAATTCATAATGAACAGAGGAAAATTTCACACCAGCAGCAACCCAGGTATTTTTCGGAAATATAATGTAAAGTCTTGAATTAATATTTCTGTGCAACTACATTCTTTTGAAAGTAATAACTGAATCTGTAGATGATAAAATATAATTTTCTACTAATTGTAATAATATAAATTTAACATTTGTGAAATAATGAGCTATGTTAAATCTTAGAATAGTATTTCTATATTACTACAGTTGATAAAATAGAGAATTGAAAGTTAATGATTTTAATCACTTATGACAATAATTGAGAAAATATAATTTTCTATCGGTTGTAGTAACTCGCACCTGACGCAATATGAAAGAATGTAAAAAATCTTAAACTGATATCTCTGTGCAACTACAGTTGGTTAAATAGGCAGTTTATATACTGTCAAAAGCAAAAACCTTAAATTTTGAAATAATCTATTTAAATTAAGCTAGTGACCCGCCCCGGCTTCACACGGGTGCAATGCTGATAAATTCAAAGTGCTATAGGGAGAACCGGGGCCTCCGACCCGCTATTTATAGGCACCCTCCCGCCCGGCCGGCCGGTACCGCCGCAAACGCTACGTCCCGCAATTTTTAATCTGTAATATCTTCGAAAATATTCATTTAAATCATATGCTGTAAAGGGCCATATAGATCTATATTAAATCAACAATGTATTTAAGGTATTTAATTGGATAAGGATTAATGCTGTATTGGTTAAAATCGCTTCGAAAATTAGCCATTATTTGTCGTGAAAAGTAAATGACAAAAAAAAGGTATTGTGGGATAACCATAAAAGATAGACATATACCATCGCGGAGTTTTCTGAAGACCTTTTCAATGTGTACAATTCTTTTGATATATCTCGTAGGGTTCAGCCTGCGTTTGCAATGTAAGCGGAAAAAATGTAATTATTTACGACATCACATTAGAAACCTCAAAAATAACAGTACTTCTCCACTATTTAATGGATGTTATTATACATATAAACCTTCCTCTTCAATCAATCTATCTATTAAAAAAAACCGCATCAAAATCCGTTGCGTAGTTTTAAAGATTTAAGCATACCTAGGGATATAGGGATAGAGAAAGCGACTTTGTTTTATACTATGTAGTGATGATATGTGTGTGTGAAATGTTCTTACCGAATACCACCCGTACTTAATTTATTCCTGTAATTTTTTTCATAGTTGGGAATATTTAAAGAAATTATTCAAGCCTGCGGAACGGGATAATTTTTGAAATATTCGTGACTTTCAAAATATATTTGGAAGTAAATTGAGCACTAGTGGTATTACATGTAAAAATTCAATAACCTATGAAAGAGTCAATATGCGATTGAATAATTTCAGTGTTATTGTTTTGAAGATCTGAGATCTTATGTGAATATTGTTCAGTGAAGTGAGTTCTTCCTCACAAACATTTCTCATTGTATTTGCTACCTGCTTCTTTTTATAGACGATTGCCTTGCCTTCTATACAAAAAGTACTACAGAATGTCTAGAAACAAGCAAATCAATTCTGTTTTTTATTCTTCTATAAAATGATTGTTAGAAACTTTCAAGTTTACGTTGTTGAATATTTCGGAAATGATGCTCACATAATAAGAAATTACGTTAAATATTTTTCACTTTTATAAACTACACACTTACCATACCATATACTAGTAGTGGAAAAAATAATTTTCTTTCAGAAGTAATGCTTAACTGCATTAAAATCTTTTGAATAGGAGTATTCTATGGTAACGCTCATGTTGAAATTTTACTCAGAAAAAGGTTTTCCTATTCTGCGAGGTTTACTATGTTTTCTATAACGATACGCGAATTCTAGTGCAGTTTACTTGTAAGAAGTTGGTATTGAAAAACATACAGGTTCGGAAATTATTTATCTTGGGTATGGTAGCTTCATGAGAGCGTAAAGAATAGCTTGCTATATGATAGAGAGAGCATTACAATTTCAGGTCGGTCAGCTCAGAACGTAGGACGTTAGTATCATACCAGCACCAGTCGGGCGAATGTGCGAGTAGCAGTTAACGCCTCGGGTGGGGTGAGTGGAGGGGCGCATAGCAGTGCGTCTCTCTTGTTTATGTGGTATTATCATATCATTGCGTTCCTTGTTGCATATGTAGATTTATGTCTATACCCCAGAAGAATTATTTCCGATACTGTATATTGGTATCATAATAACCTTATGCGAATTAATAAAAATAAGTGATATGAGAATTTGGTGGTAACAAGTTACCGACAGAAGTTTGAAATATTTTCCTCAGTTTGGTAACCAACAGATGGGAGTATCCATCGAAACAGCTTTGTTCATGGATTTTTCAATGCATTTTGAAACGCGGAATAGGAAAAATAGTATAACTCATTTCATTAGGCATTAAGGTGCACGAGTTGAAGTTTGAGAAACATGCGCTCGTGCGCTAAAAGCATGCCTATTATTTTTGTTTGTGCAAACTTAAAAGTTGAATTTATTTTTGATGTATAATGCCCAATGAATCTGAAACTTTATAGCAACATAAGAATTCACTTAAATTCGTAGAAAATTTTCACGATAGATGTTTATTCTCCTTCAATTTAAACAGTTCGAGATGTTAGTAAAGATTCCTCTTAATATCGGAACGAACTTAGAAATACTATTAGGATTTTCTGCGAAATTTTTATAAATTGGATTCGTTTTTGAAGATACATATTACTGAATCATTGAAACACGAATTTCACAAATAAAATACCACCAACTTTTTTGTACAACTGAAACTTTGAATTAATTTGTTAAACTACTATGCTATAATGGCTTTTTATGTAACCAGTTAGGAAATACCACAGTTTGTGGTGGAATATAGTTTGAATAATTGCGAAAGTCAACCTGACACCAGGGGTCGGTATAAAACATAGAGTTGTGAAATACATTATGTGGACTGTAGACCATTTGGATAAGATTCCAAAGTAACAAAGAGATTTTGATGATATGAAAGAATAACTACTTTGTTTTTATACCACTTTTATTAATAAATGTGGTATAAAAACAAAGTAGTTATTCTTTCATATAATCAAAATGATAAATTACCATAAAGTAACGGCTTCCACCATCGATTTTTTAACAAAGAGTATAATTTAACATCTCTCATTAGCGGCTTTTGAGTTATCTCCAATATATTTTATAACAAAAGCTAACAAAAGTGAGGGAAGGCACGTGATCAATCGATCACAGCTTTTTTCTGATTTTTATAATATCCTTTAAAATCGTGATATTTTCGTTAATTTTCGCAATTCATGAACGTGGCATCGAAAATTCACAAATTAACTACAATCAACTCTGTGGTAGGTGCTTTTCAGCATGAAATTTAGTTTTAGCGTTCCATTATTTGTTTCGATTTTATTCCTCAAGTTAGATTCAGATACTCCAAGCGATATTGAAGCGGCTGCACCAAGTGCAGTAGCATCAATTATTCCTCAAAGATCGAAAGCTAAAAACGATTTGGCTCTTTTCGTAAAAGTTGATGTTGATATTTCGCTACTAGTGACGAAAAGTATATTTCACAACCATTTCAGAACTTCAAACAATATTGAAAAGCGTCACTTTGTATGTCAAAATTAGAAAAATAAATACTCTATACAATTTTTTAGCATTTAAGTTAACTTGCTCTGTCGTTACTGTAGAAACATTTGGTTGCAGTAAAAAATATGTTTTTCACTTTGAAAAAATAATAGGTTCACGTATCGATAGAAATCCAAAAAGGTCAAGTTTTTCACACAGTTGTACAAAAATGGTATTTTTTTGGTGTAGAACTGCCGAACGAAGAACTCTTACGACGACGTCACAAATATTGTGATGAAACTGTTCATTTCATGGAAATGTACGAAATTCATGATATAATTCATTAAGTTATCGTTGATTTTGATTTTAATATAATAAATGAGATAAAAATAGGTACTTGGTTATATTTCATATGAGATTGGACCATTAATTTATTTTGTACTTATAATTTCAAGTAGTTCTAATAACCTCTATTTATGATCTACTTATCCAATGTTAGAAATATCAGATTTTATCAGTGTACTTGTGTATGATGAAAATTACGTATTTGCTGAAAATATGGAGTAATATATATAAAGACTGATAAGAAGCTAATTCCAATAAGCTAGTTGATTACTTTCCAATTCAAATTCTTTGATTCCGTCAATTTCGATCTTACTATCTGTCCAATATAATATTCTAATTATTGTGTAATCATAATTCCTGCCATTCGTTTTTAATTGAATTTCTAGTTTGAAGAAATAATTTATTTAAATTCAGATAACAAATAATGGATCAGTGATCGCTTAAATAGATACCAGATTTAATAATACCCGATTTCATACCTGTTACTGTTGATAATGAAGAAACAAAACAAATTGAAGTTTTAAAAAAATAGGAATGAATGATAAATCACTCTAAATCATGTTTTATTCCAAATCTCAGAAGTCTGACTGAAACACAATTCGAGAACTTTCAGAGAGCAAAAAAAGTATACAGTTATAATAAACAATGAGACAGATTTTCATGTTGTTGGTTTTTGTTCTTCGTTCATTTTACTCCATATTGTAATGCCATCTTCAGACACATCATTATAAAACGAATATCTAGGATGCTTTTATTTTAAGAGACATTTTCTAGATATAGAATTATTTGAAAGTCATAGATTAAATATTTACGCGATTTTGACGAATGGATACGTACCTACGGGGACTGTACTTACAAAATATAACTCAACAAGTATGATTTCAATTGGATCATATTGCCTCAAATGAAGTTAGCATCTTGTACATCAAGGTTCTGATACTTGACATGTTGGGCCAATTATATATATATATATATATATATTATATTTTGATTTATAATAATAAATTTATGATTTATAACAATTGCAAGTATAGGTTCATAGCTTTGATTTATGATATACTTAACAAATATCGGAAATGTCTCATCAGTCTAATTGTAAGTATGATAAAAAATTTAAATTTGCTAAAATTATTTAACACAAATAAGAAATCAGTTTCATTAGGTTACTTGATTTATTTCTAATTAAATTTCTTTGATTTCGTCAATTCCGATATTAGTATCTGATCAATAGAAAATTCCAATTAATGTAATTGCATTTACTACGCTTTAGTTTTGATCGAATTTCTAGTTTGAAGAAATAATCTTATCCAATTTAAAATAACATAAAATGAATCAGTGGTCTATTAAATCAAATTACGATTTAGTAATACGCTGTGTCATACCAGAACTTTGATAATGAATACAATACAACCCAATTAAGTCAACTACTGTGATAAAGTGGGAAAATATAGTATACTAAAATTATAATATCTTGAGGCTGAAAGAGAATCTACTGTAAAATAAGAATAATATAATTATGAAAAGAAGTAATCCACTGAAAATACAATTGAAGTACTGAGGACCTTTCAGCTACCAAGTAGCCATCATCAGAGTAATCTGAATTGCAAATTTGAATAAGCCTATTTAAATAATATTTGGTATTAGTGTAAATAAGGATAAAAAGCCTTCTAACTACCTAAATATTTGTCGTTGTGTTACAAGAGTGATAAACTTTCTCGAGAAATGAACTTTTATTAAAAATATGATCTGCTAAATTTTTTTTTATATGCGCCAAATGTTCCTTATACCGAGTTAGAATATTATTTTTAGCTTGACACGACTCAATCCCGGTTTTGCTAAAGTCGGAAACTTTATCAAAAGTGTTGCTTAAACGGTTTTTTAGCTATAAGCGGGTTATGTTACAAATTCAGATTTAATTCCAAATAGTATATCAATCCAGGTGAGACTAATCCCTAATTTGAACTTTATGTTCCAGATGGTATTTGTCTGTTTAGACACATTTTAATTCTAATTTAGTTTACTCTGATGGTGGCTAATTAGTAGCTGAAAGATCCTCAGTACTTGTGGATAAAGGTGATTGTTTCTTTTTATAGTGTTCTATTGTATCCACAGAGTGAACTCTTTTATAGTTCATTAGTGAGGATGACTTCTCAGTCTGGAGTTGAAGCAATTCATTAAATTAAACACCAAAATTTCCTGTTCAAAAGCAGACATACGTTTTTCCTCAAAGAATGTTTGTCAGATAATGTTTTCCAAAAATTCATTAAAACATATACGTAAGAAGGCCAAAATATATAAATATGGTTAAAATCAGAAATCATTAACAAATACCATAAACTAGAACTTTTAGCTTATATTTCTCAAAACAGTTTCAGCAAAAATAATCAATGAAAAAATAAATCAATGAGCAATAAATTTCGAAAATTCTTACCAAGAACCCCTAGAGAAAAAGTTAAGAATATTGACATTATTCATGAGAAGACTGATAGTCAATTAAAAGGAAATGAGTTTATTAAACAAAGATCTGAATTTTGCAATTGATTCTAAGATAATACCTGCGATGATTTAATTCATGATATTGAAAATACGACTTGGTTTCTTAACTTTCAAGATCAAGCTATTCAAATATATAATGAACTATGGATATACTATAACACTATAAATAAGGAACAAGCAATCTTATCTACTTGAAGTACTGTTAAAGTACTGAGGGCCTTTCAACTACCAAGCAGCCATCATCAGAGTTTACTACTTGGTAGCTGAAAGATCCTTAGTACTTTAACGTGGGTGCTGGTTTCTTATTCATAGTATACAAATGAATCATGTAGAAGTATATCCAATGATTTTAGTAAAATCGTAAAATCATTAACGGAGAACGTCATTACTTGAAAGAAGATAAAAGAAATTTGATTATTGTTATGCACAAAGAGTATTATAACAATTCTGTAAATACCATGTTGAATGATGGTCCCTATGAATAAATTTACCAAAAACCCTTTGTTTTTATTTATAAATTGCTTAATCAAATATTAAAATCCTGTACCCCTTTAATCTCCGATAATTTAAAATACAAACTCAGAGTTTCGGATCCTAATCTATTGTATGGCTTACCTAAAATTCATAAGCCAGGCAATTCCATGAGACCAATCATTTCAAACAGTAATTGTTCCATGTATAACAGAAAAATGCTTAATGAAGGGATTTACGAGTAGCAACTTCCAAGCCGCACCAACTTTGTCTGTAAAAGATTCCTTGGAATAACTAATTGCAAATCTGAATGATGTCATACTTGAACCTGATTATATTCTAGTTTCATTTGATGTTGTTTCACTATTCGTACAAACACTGCAATCCCTGAATCGATAAACATTCTAAAGGTATCACTTTCAAATATTAATATTTCCGTTACAAACTGGACGGGTCCATCATTATATATGGAGCAAGATTATTTCACTTTTAACAAAAACTACTGTAAGCACTAAGCGAATGTGCAATGGATAATCCACTTTCCCCTTAATATTTTTTAAGCGAACTTAAAAACTGCTTAAATTTTTAATTGACATGAATTTTTGAAGATGCTTGACAGCCAATTCAATCAAATTCACTATAGAAATAGAAAGAAATAACTAGCTACCTTCCCTTCACATTAACATTATTAATTATGGTCCCTACATGGAAATCAACATAGATACAGAAAACCTACAAACCAAAGACATATAACCGGTGGATTCAGCTAAACCAATTGATTACAAAACAACTCCATTGAATAGTCTTGTTCATAGATTATTAAACATCCCTTTGAGCTAGCGAAATTATGAAAACGAAGTTCAGAAATTTCAGAAAAATCTTTGAGCAATGAAGTTAATCTCTAATCAAAAACGGAAATGGGAACGAAGCCATCAACTAAATTGAAGCCATTACCTTCAAATAGTTGAAATAAAATCCAGAAGTTCCACTTATCGTCCCTCAATATATATTCCACAATTTGATTACTGAATAATATAGATGTAAGACCAAACTATACAATCGTTTAGGCAACCTCATTTACAAAATCGATTGTGAGTCGTGTTAAAATGATACGTGTGTGAGGCTATTGGGAATATTCTAACTCGGTGTAAAGAATAAGAAAAATAAATAATGGGGTGAATCAGCATAAGCAGAACATATTTTAAACACAGTTGAACCATTTTTCAAGAATGTTTATCATTCTTAAAACACAGTAACGACAATATATATGTAATTTAGAAGGGATGGAAATGTATAAGCTAAAAAGCAAATTAATGATTTCAGATTTATCTCTGGCTGAGGGCCAACAGTGACGTCCTGCAGAATGATAATTTTTTTCTTTTAACTCATTCGATTCTATTATTTTTGTACAATTTAAATTTCTTTTCGATTATCCTATCTCATTCCAAGAACATTGCCATGAATACTTTCAACTGTTACTTGTTTTTGTTTCAATATCCGAATTAAGTATAATTAGTGAAATAAAATAAAATAAATTTCATTTCAGTAGAATTGAATAATTCACAATACTTCAAACCATAAAATAGCAGCCTACAATACCACAATAGTTTCATACACAGACTACTCAAAGTACCGATGTCAAACGATAATTTTGATAGTGAGTTGAATATCATCAAGCAACTCGCTATAAATAATGGTTACTCTTCCGACATAATCAAGGAAATCCTGGCCTAAAAACGATACAAGTTAGCTATCAACTCAGTTTTTCGTACAATAAAATAAACTATTCTCATGCCGGTATCACATAACAGCCACCAATACAAAAATTTCAAATTTTCTTAGAAATTTATGTATTGACGTTGTGTTTACAACGCAAAATAATTTAGCCTGGTCTATCACAAATAATAAAGATAAATCATCCGATGAAGACAAGCTGACATGTGGGGACTTGCCCTAAGGTATACATTGGTCAGATAGGAAGGAACTTAAAACAACGGATTAAAGAACATAGGTGTAGTTTCATTAATAATAAATCTGATTCAACTTTGCTGAACAATTAATTATGGAAAACCATAACTTTAATGACAATTTTAAGATTTTACACATTCAGAATGAAAGTAATAAATTAAGTTTGTTGGAATCTCTAGAAATGAATAAGCATAAGAAGTCCGATATCCTGTTGAACGATGAACAAACACTTAATAATTTTTCCTTGTTAAATTTGTGTAATTAGATTTTACGTAGGATACGAGCTTATCGTTTAATCCCTCGATGGGTTAAGCCATAGATAACTCTACTACCGGTAGTAGAGTTATCTATGGGTTAAACCACAATTAGATAAAATTCCCTTAACCATCCATCATGAGACTATCATTAATGTCATCAGTTCTTTTGTGATGAGTGAGTACTTTGTAATATTTGTTTGAAGAGGCTTCGGTGTTAGCGAAACTAGCTACATTTATTTATTGAATTAGTGAAAATCAAAGTCTTAATAGTCATTTTATTCAAGTTTATAATCAACCTCATAGTAATTGGAATATTTCATTCAGTAAATTTTATTTACTTATGGAAGGTATATTGTTTTCTATCACATCATTATAGCCATACTTGAATGTTACAGCATTTATAAATAATGCCCAAAAAGTTACGACTAAGCTATTCGATATTTAGAACAGAACATATCAACCTAACATAATCAATGAATACCTAAGTTCGGAGCTGATTCAACACACACTTTTCTGTTTTCCGTTCTCAACCCTGATGCAAGTAGAATCTTACCTCGAAAATATAAGGTTTTGTGCAGTTTTCAGGTTTATCGATGTTGAATTATTGCTGTAAATTTCAATTAGTTTGGCTATAAAAAAATGTTGCTCTGAATTCTGAATACATTATATATTTGTTCCAGGAAGGAGGAGAACTATTCCCTGCCGATGAGCAAGGAAAAATACAGTTCAGTGATGTTGATTATTTGGACACTTGGAAGGCTTTGGAACCATTAGTCGCTAAGGGATTGACAAAATCTATTGGATTGTCAAACTTCAATAAAAAACAAATTGAAAGAATTCTATCTAACGCTACAGTTAAGCCAGTTAATCTACAGGTGATTATATTATTTATAATATACGTTAACAAACGTTCATTCAGGAGACATTTATAAATATTAGCAGTTATCTAAATATCGATTTCAAATTAGTTCACGGAAATAGACGTTTTTATTTTTAAATTCAAAATCCAGAAGCGTTTTGGAATTTTGAATACATATTTCGATTTTTCAGAATTGTCTGTAATTTTTTTTAATGCTTACGCAATCCCTAAGATGAAAAATCAACGGTTTGCTCGAACCAATTCAAATATCCAACCTACTACAAAATATACGAAAAATAAAATTAACTTATAGTTCAAAATTGGTTTATCTATATAACCATTAGAGTAAAAAATAATTCTGGTAATTGCCCGAAATTCGACATGATCATTGTATGACTTAATTATTATTTAATTTTTGTAATTGTCATCATGGGTTTAAATATCGCGAACATTTACATAATTAAAGAAATATTTAGAAACAATTTTAATTCCTTTTCCTTTATTTTTTTGCATCTTATTCAATAACTTAAGCTCAGTCAGAATACACAAAGTATCTGGAAATACGCCTAAATTGTTGACTTATTTGGACGCCCCACTGTAATAAAAATAAACAACTGGAGAAGTTTTCATTTATCTCTACAAAACAAAGTTATACTTGAACATACGGCATTCAGCTATATTCTTATTCGACTTGAACTGTTCATTTTGCGTAACAAGAATTCGTAGCAAGCTATTAACAATATAAATACCTGAATATAGCAGACGTAATTATGACTGGGTCGTCCAGATAATTTATGTGTCCGCATCATAGATCAAACTACTACCCGGATGAAAATTCAGAAATGAATATATTACAAAATGGGGTTGGAACTAATGACAATTTTCTATTACAGATTGAGTGCCATCCTTATCTTAATCAAAGTAAGCTGATAAAATTATGTACCTCGAAAAATATCAGTGTAACGGCTTATAGTCCATTGGGTTCCCCTGACAGACCATGGGCGAAACCCGGAGAACCTCAGCTACTGGCAGATCCTAAACTAAAAGAGCTTGCTTCTAAATATAAAAAAAGTGTGGCCCAAATTTTGTTGAGGTACCAAGTTCAACGAGGAGTTATAACAATCCCAAAATCTGTACATAAGGAAAGATTGCAACAAAACTTAGATATCTTCGATTTTGAGTTGTCTAATGAAGATGTTACCTACATCAATACCTTAGATTGCAATGGTAGATTTTGTCCTATGACTGCGTAAGTTATGTTTCAAATATTACAGTTTCGTTATCTAAACAAATTTTTTTTCAGTGGTTTGGGACATATTTATCATCCCTTTGAAAATGATGAGTATTGAAATCCTAAACCTCCAGGAGTCCTTCAAACTATGTTTGTACAATTGAGATTTATATTAACTTTACGTTTTTAATTAATAAAACTGTTAAATGAATGCCTCGGGTTTTATTTTGCGGTCTTGCATCAATTATACCGGGATATCTTGGTCAAGGGTGGTTGTGGAATCTAAAACGTGTCTTACTTTACGTTTGAAATAATTATGTCACTGTCACACTGACAATAATGAACTACAAATTAAAAATTATCTTGGTCAAGGGTGGTTGGGGAATGTAAAACGTGTGTCTTACTTTAAATTTTTGAATATGTTTTGTTGTGTCAGAATCTGTTAAGTCATTGTGCTGAAATTTTCTAATCCAGTTTTTGAATCATGCCTTTTACCACACAGCACAAAATTTTCATGATTGAAGCCTATTTTCGAACGGGTGCGCTAGTTAATGGAAATTGGCAATACAGTCAACGTTTGTGTTTGGACAATTTTCGAGAGCACTTCCCAAACGTGGCAATATTACTGGAAAATTTTTATGAGTGCCTTACAAATTGTGTTGAAGTGTTTCGCGAAACTGGTTGTGACTCATAAAAAAGATGCTGGTAGACCAAGAGTTCGTACAGAAGAAATTGTCAATGACTCCGGTAAATAATTTGCAAGAACTTCAACCAAGAATAGTTCAGCAATGTGCAACCATAACGCCAGAAATGCTGCAAAACGGTTTTCATAGCATGAGGATGCGCGTCAACTTGTGCATCGAACAAAACGGGGGACATTTCCAACAATTACTGTAATTTAGTTTTTCTTGTTACTAAAACCGTTATTTCATAATTTGTAGTTCATTATTGTTTTACAACTGAAATAAATAGGTATGAAATTTGTAGGTTATTGATGATGTCAGTGTGACAGTGACATAATTATTTCAAACGTAAAGTAAGACACACGTTTTAGATTCCACAACCACCCTTGACCAAGATAATTTTTGATATCCCGGTAAATTATGAAATTGATCATGAGATTCGCTCGATTGTCAAAATTATTAGGATATTTATTATTAAATATCGGTAATGAGCCGAGGTAGAAGTAGAGTATCCAAAGTTGTGAAATAATACATATAGGAACAACTATTTGCCAATAAATCGGATCACAATGAAGATAAACAATTAGTTTCTGTATAACAGAATAATTTCAAGTAAACTATGTCAACTGGTTCGTTTTTATCTAGTGACAAGCTCCAGTTATTCAGACAACCAAGCAGGTGTGTGAATACGGGGCGACCAGGTACAAATCCGTGTTGGTCAGAAGGGATTAACTTATCATTCAGAGAGAATTCTTTCACTTATTCGCATACAATCGACTTTGGACGGCAATGACGTCCGTAGATCCAGATCGTAGACCATGGCCCACTATATAGAGTATCATAGCCATGCTAGACGTCATCCCATGACCTCACTACCTACATTTAAACAGTATTTTTCTTTCATATATTTATTATTATCATGTTATAAATCTTATATCGAAAATTCTTAAAGGTAATACAATACAATTATTTAATATCCGGTGTTGAGTATATCACATTTTTTGATCCTAGAACTAAATGGTATCTAGACATGCTTTATGGGATTTCGGGGATGGTAAATAAAAGGAGACAGATATTCACTCTGGAATTTACTTTTAATTGAAAATCTTCCCGAACACAATTTCAAAGAAAAAGAATTTTTTATTTTCTGTAGTATGCAGCAATTAATTATTTTATAAATTACTCCACAGTTGAAATTCATCAAACCGTTTATTTCTATCGAAGTTTTCGTTGTATCTTCATTGGCTCCAATCATACTAGTATTTGCTAAACCGGATTAATTCAATATTAGAGGATATATACCTAATTTCTATGAAAAATATTCGAACTGGAAGCTAGTTGATTTATTGTATCCTAATCTATATTTCTAAAAACAAATTATGAGTGAGGCTGAACAGAAATAGAAAATTAATGAAATTTGACTCTTTCAATCTCATAATGCTCTTCTTTTACAAGTCATCGTCATTATGATTAAATCAGAGAAAATTATGGTCAATGAATTAGTATACATTTAATTAGTCACGAAAAATTATGTGGCTTTTGGCACTATTTTAACCAATCCACCAGCGAATTATGTAGAACAACTGTAATCAACATCATCGAGTGAAAAATAAATTTTTCATTGTTTAAAAGTAGAGCTAGGGGAAATGAAGCCATATTTTATATTTTATGATGAGTGTATTGATATTTTTCGCAATATGTCTAATGAAGAAGGTTTTAATACCGAAATAATTGGTAAATAATTTAGTAATTTTGATAAAAATGGATTTCCTCGTATTATTTATAAATTATGAATTTGACAACAATTTCGCTTTTATACGAAATAAATATTTTTCTGAAAAAAAGAATTAACTTGAAGTTCAGTGTATGTCCACCACGAGATTGATGATTATAATGATTCAAGTTGACACATCATTCAAGTTTGTAACATTTTGAACAGAAGGACTTCATGGAGACCAGATGTTGGTTCTGTTATCTTGCGCCAGTTTGTTGATGAATTGATCCCCTTGACGACGGCATGCAGGATAGTACTAAGTCAAACTAAGAAAACAAAAATTAGACAATTATTCAAGTCACAAGAATAGAAATAGTAAGGTGGTATAAAATAACGTGACGGAACAATAAAGCAAACCGTATTTAAGAGCCAGTGTTTCTGTTTAATCGAACTCACTCATTATTATTATCTATTAATAACATTGGAAAAACAAAGACGTGCCGAAGAAACACTTGGTATAGTGATATGTATTTTGCAGCAATATTGAACATCAGTAGGTAATTACAAATGACATTTGTTTTGATATGATAATTACATCTATTATAAATCGTACGTCAATGATTTTCAGCAGCTGCTCAGTGAACTGTCATAAAGTAATTGGTTTTGAAAATTACGATCGATCTAATACTAATTTGTGAAATCGTGGTCTAAGTGTTTAACAAGCAGACCTGTTAATTGAAGTCTTAAAGCAAAACATGTGAAATAAGCTTCAGGCCTCCAAATTGTAAGTCGTTTGTTTACATTCATATAGGTAGTTCCGACTACTAGTCCAGAGTCGAAAACAGTCAAAAGAAGACCCAACTTCTGATTTGCCAGTTTTTGCTTATTTTTACATATTGTTTGGTTTGGTGTACATTACAGAATCCACCGTGAAAAAAATGGGCGGAACCCCCATCTTATAAATAAACAATAAATTAATTAGTAATCAATTGATGAAGGCAAAATTCATTCATTCCGGATGTAAATACATTCTAAGTTTTTTTTTTGTCACTAATTACGAATTTAAGTTGAAAGAAATTGAAACACCCTCTTATAAAAATATGTGAAATGAAGAAATCCAATAACATGTAAATATCGTAGCAATTTACCGTCCTCATATAGTAAATCTAAAAGAATTTATTAATAATCAAAAAAAATTTTGTAAATTAAACTTCATTATTGGAGATCTAAATATAAACGTCCTAGGAACTAACAATTCTATCAGCACCGACTACCTTGAAATTTTGTACGAATATGGCTACCAAAGCCTTACAAGAAAACAGTGGATAACTAACTAACTAAATATTGAAGAACCTTTTATTTGTTGATTAGCAATAGTTGACAAATAAAATTTGTAAAAAACAAATTCATCATTTAGGCTTCCGAAAAGTCTTTTCTTTTCATTAAAAGGACAATTTTTCTACAATTATTGAGTGAAAAGGAAATCTGTTTTATATTGCCTTCACACACTATTATTAGTAGTAGCCCCTTTTTCAGATGGAGTGAACATTTGAATTTAAAAAAATTCAGGGTTTAGTTTTGGGATAGTACTCCAATATCCCCTCTTTTAATAAAAAGTATAGGCTTAAAAGCCAAAATTTGGGGGATATGAGTAATACATTTCATTCTAGAGCAACATTTCCATTCCCGCGCACGATTAGTAGTATACGATAGTAAGGATAGGCAAGCAGCTTTCCAATATGTTTTAAGCTCATTTATTGGTGTAGATAGCTTGTATACTCTATATTTTTTCATAAATATATGAATTTTAAGCACATTTTTTATATTTTCGTTGATTTATCAGCCGTTACTCTCGTTTTTGCAACCTAATAGATAACATTTTAAAGTCAAATAAATCATTTGTGCATTTTGGCCAATCATTGTTCATTAACATATTGTTCATTATTATAAGACATGGGTTCCACCCCTATTTTTTCTGGTGGATTCTGCCTTGTGCACCAAACCAAATGATATTGCCAGAAGAATTTTTCAGAATCCACCTGCAACTGGCGAATTAGAAGTAAAGTACTTTTTTTACTGGACTACACTAAAATTTCCGCGTATTTTTAGAAAACGACTGAGTTTGAAGTTAATCCCCGCATGTGAGTTCTTTAATCTGCCGGTCCTTCCCCCAATCAATACCCGAAAGTTGTTATACATCAACGTTATCGATAAATTATTATATTTAGTTTGTTTTAACAGTTTATGAATACTGAACATGACATTATGTATTTTGGGCGATTTAGTTGACGCAAACTGGCTGATTATCTCCATTAAGTCGGGTTTATTTCGGAAAAATTCCTAAATTTTACGCTCCCCTATTACTTGCGGCAAGGGAAGTGTCCTCATCCGTCCCTATTTGCCACGCCTCTTGACAGCGTGTTCTCACTCCATTGATTTGTGATGAAATTATTACTGTTTAGATATGTTAGATCAAAGAACCTAAGTGGTCGTATCTTTTGATTCGTCTTCGTATTCCTGGTCATTGCAATGTTACATGAAAGTGTAATTTTGACACGTAGTTGGTGATACTCCTGACTGTCATAATAAAGAACTGAATTTGAAATTACAATAAAATTCCTACCATTCACATCCGCCATCTATTCGTCACCGTCGTCACATTCTTGAATGGTTGGAGGTATGGAAAACGCGGTTGTATTCATTTGTGATATATGTGCCGGGTAGGGAGGAGGTGGTAAACTGATCTGGTCATCTTTGGAAGAGCATTCGCTTAATTTTAATTGTTCTGCGTCCTGAAATTCTTCTTCAGAGTCATTTGGTTCCAGACTTCTCTCAAGACTTATTAATCTCATTTGAAAGTAACGCTTCTCTTCATTCATACACGCTAGATCCTTTTCTTGCTCTGCAATTACTTGACGAAGGTCTGATATCACAGTTAGATCTTCTTGTCTTGAATCTCTTCGTTCATACCGCAGTCTTACCTCTTCAAATCTATGGAAATAAAGGATTCAATTAATTATAATAGAATACCTAAACATATTAATTGAAAGCACAGATGAATAAGAATCTCTATTATCCTATGAAGTTTGATTGTAATTCCAAATTCTAATGTGAGGATGAATAGAATGCCAATTTGCCAACTCGTTATAAATACGTGCATAGTGGGGAGCCGCTTTATTGGATAATATAATGGTAAATCTTAAAACCATAGACAATATTATTTATTGTTTATGTCTGCTTTTCTTTAAAAAAAACGAAATAGTTATTCTGTTACACGATTTAGAATTCTGGAGGACGAGGGATGAGTGCCAGATGTACAAGAAGTACCTCATCTATTTTAGATTATAGCCACAAAGTAAATCATATTTTCTACTCTGTGTCATAGCTTTGTTCGAAGAACAAAGATAGCTGCACCAATAAATTGGTGAACCAAGAATACTTCTCTAGTCTTCTTGGGATGAACAGAGTGCTTGTTTGTATCATAGAACACCGTATAGGAAGGCTTTCGAAAAGTTTGGCTCAGATGATGAATTATCCCAAAGCTAGGTCAGGTAATAAATCGTTATTCAAAATTGCTTTCGAATGGCCCACTTACTTAGTATGTTTTCAAAAACAATTTTTTTTAACAGTTACAAGTAGACAACCAAAATAGTTTTCATTAACAGCTTACACTCCCTCTCTAAAATTCACTTGAAAGAGATTTTTTACACATAGCTATTATGAAAATTAATAATAAACATGATTTATCAATTTATCTTAAACCTACTCATACTGATACAAAAATACACTCCAGTTCCAAGCACTTCATATCTCAAACATTAGCATCTGATAACAGTATAATGGTACACATACTATTAATATTTTCAATGATATGTTGGAAGTACTCTGGAAATAACATTTAATTACTTGGTGAATTAGCGAAGAACAATTCTCACACTAAGTATAAAATAAATGAAACGTGGAAAGTTAGGTATTATTTCTTGACGTTCATATATAATAAATCATTATAACAGTTCAATTTACAACTGTTTTTACAGTAATGACAAATAATATCATTCTATTTTGTACGTTACATATGTTCATCCCGATTATTCGTACATCATAGATAAAATAATGAAAAATTTAATCTCAATCAGTGAAACTAAACTACCCAAATATAAATGATCACCATAACTCTTACAATGTTTCTGTTATAACTTATATCAAACAATGTTCAGAAAAAAGGGCAAGAATCTTAAATTAGAATAATAACCTGAAAGACTTATGGTGATTATGATGAAGTAAATATTGGGCAAACAGATGTATGTTTTCAAAAACGAATATCACATCAATAAAAAACAAAATTCCACTTATGTCAATCACCTACAATAAACTGGCCATTCATAATTCAATAAACGTTATAAATTATTCTTGTCAGATTTTATGGAAATAATAGACTAAATGTTTCCCTTAATGAACAAACATGATGTTAGATCCATCACCATTGTTAAATACATTCAACTAAACCATCCTTATTTTCTTTTATTTTATTTGTTATAATCAACAAATTTCTTAATATGAACTACCCATCAATAATCCCATTCAGTTTACAACTTAAAATAGATATTTCTCACAATTTAGAATGTAGAACTCACTTGAATAAGACACTGTCGAAATAAGGCATACTAAACATTTCTCTATCAAATAAACCTTGCGGTATTTCCATATTTTCGTTCACAGAAATTGTCAGTTCACATTTTTAATTGTCTTTTTGTTGCCAACTAGAAACAGTTTCATGGTAATTAACAAGATGCTGATTATTTTCCAGATTTGGATTTGGTACGTGCTTATATCATCACTAGCATGCCTGTCTTAATAATAAATTGTAATGAGCAATTGAGCACACGTAATGCGCAAATAGAAATCTGGCGAATCAAAATAACTTGATGCAAACAAAATGTTCCAAGTAAAGTAGCAGCCAGCCACATTAGTGCAATACTGACAATAATGTTCCAACTGCATTTAATCTTTAATCGACATCTATGCTGTAATTTCATGTTGTGCAATCCTGAAAACTGTCGAGATATTTAAGAAGTTATTGTTCGAATTATAATCAGTAGAATCACAAATCAGAATGGAAAGAGGAGAAATAGATTCATATCTGATTGAATGTATAATCAGAAGAATCACAATGCAGAATTGAAAGAGGAGGAATAAGTAGATACCTAATTAAATATTGAATGATAATTTAGGAGAAAATCAACTTGAGCAAATGAGTTTTATTTAAGAGATTAAAGTACGAGTTTAAAATTCTTTAAATTAGTAGAAACCACTATCCTAATAGTACGAATTGTATATCATCAATTATCTGTCTCCTGAATCAAATCAGTCGATTCTAGTCTCCGAGAAAAAAATATTATAAAAGACATTACATTTGTTAATTGAAAATGGTTTTTCATTGTTTATTAATAGTAATAATCACCCCTTTTTTTCTGAATAACGATGTGTAAGCCATACTGAACACGATGCAAAAAGGATTTTGCAATTTCGTAAGGTGTATACAATTCTAGTAATGACCCCTATTTAAACGTCCATAGGGATGTAGATAGTTACAACGAGGAAAACAAACAAATGAGTCACCAACGAATTAGATGCCCAATGCCCCAATGACTAATTTTGATTATCTAACCGGTACAAAAATAAAAGAGTGTGAAAGTGAATTATATGAACTAACTTACAATTTTGTCAAACAACTGCATTTTTTCTGTAAGTGGTCAATGGTTTCTTGAGATTGCTTATGGACACTCATAAGTTTCAGCCTGAATGCTTCACGTTCATTTTCCTGCTGTCGATGGAGCTTGTTAACTGTTTCTTGTAGAGCTCTAGTAACAAAAAAAAAGAATATAATTTTAATACAATTATCCATTACAACATTCCCAAATATTCCATAATATCAAGATATTAATTTCAATTCTTCTACAGGAGGGAACATTCTAGAATGTACTACCCTGCTCTAGTAATGGAACTAGTCTTTCGATTTGACCATTTTGATTTTTGAAATGATAAAATGTCGATTCTTGCAGGTAGGTACTGAAAACATCGTTGCTTTATTGGTTGTAAATAACTTGGAATATAGTTACAAGTATGGTAAGTAGGTATCCAATTTTATACTTATCTCACGTCTTTACTGCCCAATAATATACCCAGAGCAAAAAGGAGTGCAGGGAGACCCTGGCTGAATAAGCCAGAAAAAATAACTCCCCCTAGTGTGGTCACCCGTCACTCAGGCGTGAACGAAATGAAGTGGCCGTTGAATTGATTCCTAGGCCCCAATCCAACGATATGAATCTCATCGACCACCGGATTCCACACACGCAGAGAGCCACTGGACAGACACTGGCTTTCGCTATGGCATGGTGTCCCTGGTATAAGGCAGGCGAAGCCACACATCGCGGAGTTCTCGTCCAAATGCTCGAAACCCTTCTCTCCGTGAGGAAAAGAGGCATCAAACAGGTGACAGGACTTCTTACAGGCCACAGTCTCCTGAGCAGATATCTACACTTAATGTGCATTGTTGATGACCCATGTTGTGTATATGCGGAGAGACGTACGAAAGCCTCTGATATCCTAGTAGAATGTAAAACACTGGCTTCTCTTAGGCTGCAACGTCTTGACAGCGCATACATGCCGCCTAAGGCCTTAAGAGACATCAGTGCAAGCAGTATTCTCGCCTTTGGCGTTGCCTCGAACCTGCTTGGCTCAGTGAGAACATTCGTCACATTTTATAGCGCCTACAGAAAAATTATGTCGATAATAATAGGCTTCCTCGTACCAAAAAATCTTGCATATCAATTTTTAATCAATACGTTGAAAAAGTATTAAAAAATTAAACTTTTTGTGTTGATTTTAAATGTTATAACAAGCGTTAAAATCTTGTTACAAAAAACTGAAACACCCTGTGAGTATATCAAGCCGGGAGGTAAAATCGTAAATTAGTTTATCGAATAAATTTTTGTTCGTTTTTTCGATTTCTTCTTGTCCATAATTCCATAATTTTTGTGATAATATGCAATTTTCACAAAGTGCATGAATGCGTTCTAGAACGGTCCTAGTTTATGCTTCCCAAATTGCTATAATAGATATAACTGTATCGCGTAATACGACGTATTGATAAAAATTAGCCATGCTTTTCGTTGTTTTACATCAAGGACTTGTTAAAATCAGGCATGTCCAATTTAATTGAACAACCATTCCGATTAACGCACTATTGCACTTGATAGATAATTTGCAATAATGGAAAATTATTGCATATCTACTATCTCATCGAAATATCCTTGACAATCGATGATTTACCTTAAGTTCGTTTTGTTCACAAATGGTGGAACAAATATCGGTGTGATTATAATGTTATAATTTGTGGAAGGTTGATCGATAAAACGCACAACTCATACTATGTACCTACTTGACATTTACTATTGATAGTTATCGTACCATCTAATATATTACTCTTTGAAATATCTGTCAGGAGCCCTAGAAAAAGTGCTGAATCTCTTGCCAGTTCAAACCAATGATCTAACTAAAATTAGTTATTAGTTATTGAGCACTGATATTGTAGGAATCAGTTGTTGTAAATACTAATCAATAGTTCAGACAAATAGACATCACTACTGAATTGAATTTCAACCGATCAGCATGCGATTTTTTGCGGGTTTACCTTTTGTCATTATTCTACAAGTTTGGAATGGCTCATATTCTACACGAGCAGAAGTTTGTAGTCACGAGCTGAATGTGAGGACTACGACCTGCGGGGGTGGAATATGCCAAACGTATTAGTAGACTATACTTTCTTTAACAAAATTGCAGAAACTCATGAAAACCGTTATTTTTGTCGAAATATCATTAATTTTCTATTAAAATATTATTCTAACATAATGTATCACAATTTATATTCTATCATTGCTTTCGACCAATCAGAAACGGCTTAGGCGCTATTTACTGATAGAATATACATTCTGACAGTCTGTCAGAATAATATTTGTTACAATCTAATTTGTATTCATAGAATAGACAGTTTCTGAAAGCGTGTTGGAGAAACAATATGTTCATATCAATATAGATGAAAATACAAAATATAATCACAACAATTCTTGTGGTTTTCTTGAATTGTCGACCAAATAGTACATTATCCATGAAAAAATTTGCAGTATCACAATGAGTTACAGACAGTACTGATAATCAAATGTTTTAGGTCTCATTCTCATGACTATGCTAGAAGTGGGATTATCATGAACACGTTATATTTGAATCTATTTTCTCGTAAATTTTCCTGAAAATGAGAACCAAGCTTAGGGAGTTTAGCAAGTTATAAATTACCTACGTTGAATATCATTCCCAGTGTAGTAAGAATATCATGAGTTCATAATTTTAGATTACACATTTACGTTATAGTCTAGGAGCCAGAGCGATATTGATGTTCTGAACATTAACCCGATGGTACTACGGTTTATCGTTAGAGGACGGTTCAATGACCAATTCATCTCACAGACCGAATTTTCGCCGGCTGCTAGATTTCGAGATACAGCCTCCGCAAATTGTTTATTTTTTGACTGGAGGTTAACCCTTTTCAAGTTGCGGTTACTTGAAAGGCATGCCATTCTAATACACTTCCACCATGTGCCATCGTGTCCGTTTATCAGGCTGACCAGTTAAAATTGGACCGAAAATGGACTGCAAGTTAACCCTCCCAAACCTGGGGGAAAATGTTCATTGGTGTTGACAATTGTTAAGATACCCTATGTTTTCAAAAGTTATCGGTCCATTCTCGATTAATTGGCCATTATTTAGAACAAAAATTGTTTTTTTTCATTTTGTGGCTAAACCTTGCGGATTACAAAGTAACATGTTGGTAATGTTAATAAATTCATTGGAGGTCAAATAAAGATTTAAAATTATTGCCATCACTCCTTGCCTATTTCAACCCCCCAAAACCCCCTAAAACCACCCTCCAAAACAAAACAAAAACGAAAGATCGGCCGTTTCGATTTTAAACCCATCCAGAATCTCAATAATTGACTAATTTATCATAAAATTGGTGATATTATTCATGTTATTCATATTTTTTTGGGGGTGGTTTTAGGGGGTTTTTGGGGCAAGGAGTGATATGGCAATAATTTTAAACCTCCAATAAAGTTATTTAACATAGTGCCATCATGTTGCCTTGTAACCCGCAAGGTTTAGCCACAAAATGAAAAAAAAAACATTTTTGGTCCAAATAATGGCCAATTACTCGGAAATGGACCGATAACTTTTGATGGCACAGGGTATCTTAACATTTTCCACCACGTTTGGGAGGGTTAGCTTGCAGTTCATTTTAGGCCCAATTTCAACTGGTCAGCCTGATAAACGGACACGATAAAAAATTATGGCACATGGTGGAAGTGTATAAGAAAGGCATGCTTTTCAAGTAACCGCAACTTGAGAAGGGGTTAACCTCTAGTCAAAAAATAAACAATATGCGGAGGCTGTATCTCGAAATCTCAGAATACAAGTTGGCAAACTAAAAAACGAACAAACACATCAGCAAGATTAATTCCTGGAGAAAAGGAATTGCAATTGCAGGTATTGAATATATTTCAACCGAATTCCATGAACATCCTTTTGAGTCACATTATTTATTGTTTTTGCAACAAATTCATGATTATTTTGATTCTTTATTTGCGTTTCATTCATCCTTTAATAATCTAATCAACTAACAGGTGGACAGTTAGCAGAAAAATAAAACTTTAGGTTCACGGAAAGGTGAACACGTCGATAGATTTCACACGTACGACTCTACTCCGTAACCCTAAATTGGATGAAAAACAATCGATGGTAGAGCCCGTTACTCTAATAATTATGATGTGTCTTTTGAAATATTCAATCAATACGAAGCATTTCATTTCCATGGAAACGTATTGACAGACGGATACACGAAAATTTATAATAGATTTTCCGACTGTATATGTAAACACATACAAAAAAACGGATATAAGAAAAGTCTTTCTTATTTGGATATTCAATCAATTTTAATCATATGTATCAATAGTTCAGGCAAGGATTTTTGAGAAAATTAAAAAACTGGATTGAACATCGTCAGAACACAATTTTTCTATGGAGAGGGTATAGCTCCATTCGTTTTCCGTTTCCTAAACATCCAGGAGGTAGATCTTATGCCACGTTACTTTTGGCCTACAAAACCACTAGCAAGCTGTAATAGAATGATTATGTAAGCATATGATCTCTACTGAACTCAACGGCTCCAAGTATAACTAGGCTAAAATCTTTTTTATTAGAGCTCCCCGATCGATATATGCGCATTAAAAAGAGCGATCATTTTTCATTGAATTGAAACTGATTTGACAAATGCATTTCATTTTCAACTTGCAATTAAGAGAGTAAAAACGTTAAAGAATTATAGGCAATATTAGTATCTTAATTCACTGGATAATATGAGATGAACTATTATGCTGTTTGTGCTCTTGTTAACACTTCTTGTATAGTTCAGTATGATGATAGTTCGTTGAAGAAATAGTACTTGCTGCTTTTAACTTATTTATTCACATCCATATCTAGTTATGTACAAAACAAGTTAGTTGCCTTATTTCTGTTATGGGTGAATTAGCATAATTATGTTTATCATCTATACTTCTAAGAACTGTTAGTGACGCCTGGGAATGTCTGGCCAACGGATATGTAGCTAATAACAGCAGCTACTACCCTCCTTTGCAAACCCTACTTGGTGTGAAAATGTTGTTTGTCGCAAGCAATATAAATAATCCTATTTATGAATGAATTTCAGATGTGATGTAAAATGTATTATGGAGTATCCAAATTAATATTTTCCTCCCACCTAAAATTTACCTTACTCTATGATCAGCTTCCCTCCCGGTCTTAAGAATGTTATCACCTTGTTGAGCAATTTCTTGATTTAATACTTGGATTCCCCCTTCTAACGTGTCCACATTATTTTGTAGGTCGTCTATAGTAGAAATTTTACTTTCCAACTCATTTTTCAAAGTATCTATTATTTTTAGTAACTCGATTTCCCGGTTTTCATGAGATTTTTTTTGAGTGATAAATTGGTCTTCCAACATTTTGTGCTTGGAAACGAATTCGTTTTCTACCAAATTCACAGCTTCTTGCTTCTGATGAATAAGGTTGACCCACTGAGCTTCTGAAATATGTGAATACAAAACGTGAATTGTATGCAGGATGTTATCAAAAAGATTACAAGGACAGAACAACAAAGTAATAGAAGCTATGACGATCACACCAAGCAAGTTATATTGGATGATGGTGATAAATAGGAGGAAAATGCATCGGGCCACTACTTAATTGGTAGAGTTCACATGTACTTAGTAGATAATTTGAAACTTTTTTTTTAGTATTTCAGCGACAGCAATTAGTTGTTTCACAAACTATATAAATGAAAATTTGATCTCCTTATTCATTTCATGTTTCCAAGGATTTCCATAATTATCAACTGTACTTACTCATTACCAAATAACTGTTTGTCCGGAATCTTTTAATTAATCCCCATCTCTAATAGTACAGTCTGATAAGGTTTATTAATTATCTTTTCTACGCTCACTTTCAGTGAGTCTATGAGGTGAGGAATATGTATCATTGGAGCCCAATTTTCTGAGGCAAGAGTCAATTAATTTCAGTTGTCAAATACTCCAAGAGCCTCTCCTAAACACAAATATCAACTTTACGTGTTTCCTCACGCCTGCATCGTTGTTTATTAACTATTCGTTGTTGAATAATCTTGTTTTTTGGGTGTAAAGAAAGTTGCAATAATTGCAAATAAATCTATAGCGATTTACAGCACAGTCTTCCAAGCCGAGATACATGCCATCTACAGATGTGCGGAGAAGCTATGGTAAGATAAGTGAGACCATATGGATCTGTTCGGACAGTCAAGCGGTACTCAACGCAATAGAAAGCCCGACTGTGTCCTCGAGACTTGTCAGGCATACCAAGGAGATCCTTAACAGGCTAGCCGGTGGGAATAGGCTCAACCTAACCTGGATTCTGGGTCACTCAGTTTGGAAAGGGAATGAGAGAGCGGGCAAACTGGCCGGAGACGGGGCCAGTTTAGAAGGTTGTCAAGACCCCCCTGCTGATATCCCCTATAACGGGGGTATACCGATCTTATGGAACCATCTGAAAGCTCAACATACCTCAGCATTGACGGCTGCTGAAATGTCAAAGCTCTGCTTGGCAATGAGGTAGGCCTAAGGGCAAGCGATATTCTCTCGCTGAGTAGGGAAAGCATTAGGATAATCTCCAAGATCTTCACAGGTCACGGAATTGTGATGAAATGTTAATATACAATAGGGAAAAGCGACTCTTCCTTGTGTATGAGATGCGAAAACAAGGAGTAGTTTACCTGGCTAGGTCCGGGGATCATATGGTCGATGACATAAAGGATCTAAGCGTAAAACATATCTTAAGATTTTGTCGAGCTGCAGGGTATCCAAATACCGCCTGAAAAACGTGGCAGGGGATAGTGTACAAGGGTCTGACTAAGTGTACTGAACTTTCTATTAAGCCCGCTACCATATCAACCAATACCAAATACATTTTTAGTTTAGTTTTTCAAATAATTTTTATCTACTATATAAATGAGGAAAAACTTTAATTTTTAGCATTTATTTGTTAATAGAATATGGAAACCTCATTTTGATATTCGTAATTCACGTGCATCTACCAAAAAGTAGTCATAATTTATCCCAATTCCTTTTTTGATTATAAATTTAATACAAAGAAAGTGTCAAGCTGACGGGATGTTTCTCCTTAGCAGGCCAATGTTTCGTATACATAACGGTACCAGTAAGTGGGAGACAATTGATTTCCTAACTTGTTCATTGAAATTTTTGCAAGGAAAGTTGTAAAAGACAACCCCGTAGGGAAATTTTGAGTTATTTTCTTTTTCAAACTCAAATTGTGCATTTGAATTTAGTAGTAGATGCTTGAACTATAGAATAGTCATTCTGATGTTCGATCGTCGACAAGATTGACAATGAAAAACATGCGAGAAGAAACTCAAATCGTGATATACCTAACTCAGATCGGTGTTGTTCAATAAGAGATTCTATTTTGAGTTGTGATTCTTGTTCCATTTGATCCTTAACTGATTGTAAACTATTCCTTAGGTTAGAACACTGTTTTTTCCAATTATCTTCTATTTCGTTAATTCTTTCTTCTGTTTCTTTGTTCGTTTTTTCTAGAATGAAAAAGTACAAAAAACACATCCTTCAATAATCATACTAACAGATAGTTTCAGGGTTTGTGTTAATAATAATTTATGGGATCATACAAGACAATAAATAAATTTTAACTGGTACCTAGTTTTAGATACAAATATAATTTACCATTTTCAATTTCATGTTCTCGAACTAATTTCTCGAATCTCTCGTGGTGATTCATATCTATTTTATCCATTAATCTACGGAGATCTAAAATATCCTGGTCTGTTTTTGTTTGCTTCTTTAGAATTTCCTCTTGAAAGTAGCAATCTTTTTCTTCTAAAGATTTTTTCAAAGATTCCATCTGCAATAATGTTAAGAATTTCAAGGCTGATAGATTAATTTTAAGTTTGCATACATAATTTTCATTCAACATATACGTTTTATTGAAGCAACACGTATTTATCTTCTTGATTCTGATGTATTTCACCACCCTGCCCTGAAGAGGCTACCTGTAATGGTGACTGAAATGACGGCTTATAGTGATGCTCCAGTAAAGCAGAGTCGACTTGTATGTATTTTTACCGACAAAACAGCATCACTTAGTTGTGTCCAACAAATTTCTTTTCAACTTTCTTGATAATATCTCGTGATATATCAGTTTAATGTCACATGAGTCTAAAATCGTGTTTTGTCATTACCTTCTAAAAACAAGGCAAAAGGGCTCTAACGTCAGGAGGTCATGACGTCAGCTAAGGTGGCCGATTCTATGAACCGCGCCATTCATTATTATAGTACACTGCGACTCACGTGGACCGGCAGCATACCCGTTTTGTATATAATCTAGCTATTGCACGCCAGTACGTTCTTCTTGCAAATTTGTATAATATCTAAAAAACTGCGAAGGTTCATTATCAACAATCACAAAGAAAATTATACTTCTTGAGTAGTGGGTATTGAATATTTAATTGTATTCCGTTTTGTATCGATTGATTTTAATGAACGGTGTAGAGTGTACATAATCATAAGCTGAAATAAGTAATACCAATTATCCATTATTGAGTTCTATTTTTCAATTATTGTGTTGTGTGCAATTAACAAACATGCCTGAAAGGTGTTGTGTACTGGGGTGTCGAGAAATTATGTAAAGAATCAAAAGTGCACATTTTTGGTTTTCCAAAAGAGACACTTTGTGTCATGAATAGATGTCGTCAACATCTCGGGCAGATTTTAAGTGACCGTAGAAAGGTATGTGAATCACATACAGAAAATTACGTTACGGAAATTTCACAACAGAATACGAGAACCGGAAGTATGAATGTGAGTTATTCTCCACTAAAAACTAATACAGTACCTACTCAGTTTCAAATTGCCCAAAATATTTTTCAAAAAGTATTCAGTCGCAAAAGTAAGATAAGAATGAAAAATTGAAACCAAGTGAATAATCCCAATTCACTAAAGCCATATAGCAGAGCAATCAGGAACATTACAAATTCCTAAAGGATAGTCAACCTATCACGAAAAAGTGAAATTATGTAAAATAGAATTTATTCCTGTGACACTTATGTTGATAAAAGACATTTTTCTATGGATTTGATATTATTGTTTTTTGTAAATGAATTGAAAACGCCTTTTATATGAAAAGTTTGGACCTAATTAGCGATTTATCAGAAATTATTGATTCAGATTCTTTAATAAAATATTTTTTATAAAAATATGGGGCACTCGACATGAATTGTACAAGGAATAGTGTCATAAAAAAAACTGCGATACGTGCCATTCGGCGCGTCATGGTTGTAAAATAGACTATCTAGTCTTTTAAGTCTGATGAACATTAGTTTTTTAGGATCAAATATTCAAAAGTAATATTCTGCTGGTACAGTACCTTCTGCTGTTTGAAAATTCTGATTCGCCATCAAAAATTCCACCTATTACTGAATTTGGCAGAACGGCAGATCTGACCATATAAAGCATTAAAAATTCGAATTATCATTGTTTTCAGGAATTAAAACAATATTTATATATTGGCTGAAGATTGCCTACCCAATTTTTGTACAACCCCCCAAAGTGTTTTCATATTTCAATAAATTACTCAATGAGCCCTTGTCTCCAGGTCCCATATAAACAAACCGCTCATGATGTCCCAGCCACCTCAAATATAAATCAGACAATCAAAATTTGCCAGATGTTGGCTTCACTACAAAGTTTAATAGCATTATATCCAAGGCGCCTCTATATGTTTTATTGATGAGTTATTGCCCATGTGGTCAGGTCTGTCGTTCTGCCAATTCTAGTAATAGGTAGAAATATTGATCGCAATTCAGAAGTTCAGAATACGACATTTGGTAGTAATAAACGAACGGAAAGGGGGAGGCTACTGAAAAAACGAGCTACGCTATGTTACAAGCAGGCCACGTCGAACGGTAACTGGCAGAACGGCACGAATCTCATGTTTCTTCATGACGCTGACTCTTGAGCTAAAAAATGTACTGTTACCTGAGTCGCGATTTGGTCATAAAACAGCTTAAAGTCAAATATGCTTGATTTTATTAATATACGGCCTAAGTGTATAATTTAGTTTACACTAACACCCTTCTTCCGATTAAATTTAACTTGACTGCATCGCCACGGCTGTGGTAAAAGGTCGTTAGTGTTAATTAAATCTATATTCATAAAAGGCAAATACCACTCACTGACTCACCTATCACGAAATCTTCGATACTAAGGGTGTGGAAAATTATTTGAAGGGACTTTTTCATGTCAATTTGTTGAACTCCAATGCTATTATCTCAAAACATCAAATATCGCAATGGTACATTTTCGATATGCGATTCTCTTTGAGACTCGGCATAACAATGAGGGAAGCAGTAATCATATTTTGTAGCATGTATCCAATATTTTAGATAATTAATAGGAGAGGAGATGACGATTTTTGAATAGCTGAAATTACATTCCTGTTCAAAAGAAAGATACCGATATTCAACAAATATTATGATTTTGGCTTCAATCATCATTTTTACAATCAATTCCCATGCATATATTTTCGACATCCAGGAATAATAAAAATAAACACTTTACTGACCTTATTCTTGACGAGAGGCACTGTTTCCTTACTGATGTTTTATGAAAATTATAAATCTCTAATACTATTAATGAACAACATTCATATTCAACCATATTTTTTAGATTACAAAGGGGGTACGTCTTGTAATAATATATCTCTGGCAACTGCAGCTTACGCATTAATGATTACAAGGGTTCACTCCAATTTTGAATTATTAATTCACATATCGCCCCATTTCGAAAATAAATCATAAAATGCTAAATCAGTGTTTTTAGAGTTTCCGTTTACTACGTGAGTGTATTTATTGAGATTAATTGATTTAATTTTTTATTGCTTAGAATTACAATTTGGTAATGACAATTATATGATTTTGGTTTGTCTATTATTAACTACTACTGTCAAAAAGTGGCTTGCTACACGCTCTCCAGGCCGGTCATAGATGAAATATACAGCATTGGAATCGCTATCTGAATGATCCAACAATGAGTTTGTAATAATAATGATTAAATTAGTATTGTTCACCCTCGTCCTGTTTCAAACGATTAACCACTGTATTTCTTATTCAGTACATTTATTACAATATATTAGAAACAATTGGTTGGATTCTAAGCCCTAACAAACTAAACTTGTATCTTTATGTCTCTCAGGTATAATTATTTTCATGTACTAACTTACTTGAAATTTTTTTATTATCGAAATAAACACGTATTCTAGATTATAATTTTATGCTCGAGATTACTGACATTGATTAAAAATTGTTCTAATACTTATTCGTAATAGGCCGCAAATCATATTATAAAGGAAGCATATGTAATGTGTACACGCTGCCTTTTACGTGACGTCACCTTGTAACGAAGCTCTAAAATCTTGAATAATTATTTAAAGGGAAACACGTATATAGATTGGTTGTAAATTTTAGATTCCGTTTATATTAGTATTCAGAATTCGTAATTCTCAATAATTATATTGTTGTATAGGAACGGGCATAGTCATTCGTGTAGTTTAAGTAACAGATTTGCATACGGTTCTATTCATAAGCCGCCTATATTTTGATTTCATTCAGAACCGTGCATACTTCGTGTCAACTAAAGATAACGAAACAGATGTAGCCATAAAAACCACGACCCAAAATCGAGGAACTGGTGGACCATCATGAGCGCGAAATGAGCAAAAATGGCTCGGCTGGAGCTGGTGAAGGTGACTTGACCACCACCTCGATTGATATAAAAGAACGCCTCGCAAGCGTTGAATTAAATTATTGTCAGTGAGACAGTGCGAAAAGACAGCCAGTCCGATTATTCCAGCAGCAATCTTTGTACCACGAAAAGTAAGTGTTCCACCAGTTACCATTGAAGTAGTAGGTAAACAGTGATTTTGCTATTTGAGTTAGTACATTGAATTCCATTGTTTTGCTCGCGGTACGGCCTTGTGATAACAAATATTGTTTAATTAGTAATTGTAATTATTGTATTGTACCTGATAACTTTATCCTGTACAGATTTCCAAAACGTCGCGATAAAATTAATTGTGTTCTGTACCGGCAAACGTAAAAATTGAATTTGTTGAGTAATTGTATTGTGTCAGAGGGTGAATGAATAAAGTGAAAGGGAATCACGACACCAATATACATTGTGTTAACCCGGAAATGAGGATGTGGTAGAAAGACCTCCGCCAGGGTCTAGAAGCTGTGACTACCCGGAAGAAGGCTCTGAAGGAGGAATATAGTGAAAGTGAATCACGACGCACCAATATACACTGTGTCTACCCGGAAATAAGGGTGCGTCGTAGATAGTCCACACGCTGTGACTACCCAGAAGTAGGCTCTGAAGGAGGATGTATGTTTGAGAGTAGTAATTTCCACTGTACACGCTGTGTCTACCCGGAAGTAAAGTGGTATTACTGACGAGGTGATTATAATTCCAACACGCTGTGACTACCCGGAAGTAAGAGTTATAGTTGCCAAATTTATGAGTGGGTAGTATATAAGTGCCTGGCACTGTCGTACAATTACCGCTGAGACCATTGCCAAGGATTTACGCGTACTAACCTGGAAGAAGTGCAGGATAAATGAATCTCAGTATTCTTTATTGTTAAAAGTTCCCAAAAGATATTACGCGGGTGTAGTGAGGGTATTGCGGAGGAACCATTACAACTCAAAACTTGCTTTCACTTGCTCTGCTTGAGTATCCAATGCACGATAAATAATTTTGCTGAAATTTAAGGCATGAATAGCCGTTTATAATAATACTCACATGACTATTTTTTTTTGGCAAGGCTATAATAAGGAAAATAGCCTGTTTGAACCACTTTCTTAACAATTATTGCTTCTGAGCTTCTTCCCCGTGTCGGGATAAATTATTATTATACAGACCGAGTTAAATATATATCTATGTTCAAGTTATAAATAAACTTGTTATTGGGAAGTTCCGTGTTTATCTAAAATGACTTTCTGCAACAGCTTTTAGGTAGTCAGTCAGGAAGTAACCAAGTATTAATTGCAATTGAAGCCTGCGATTCTAGTACTATTCAGTCTGCCTTATTGACCCCTGGTTACTTACTTCCCTGAGACTACCCTGGGACAAGGCTATCCATAGATACCACAGTGATACGCTTTGTGGTAAGGGCCCTAGCAGAAGTCCTTAACGAGGAGTAAACCTTGACAAAAATCTGGCGCCCGAGAAACCAACATAAAAGTCAATCGGATTCAGATCTGGTAGACTTGAAGGAGTATTCAAGCCGTCGTATGTAATTAGCACCAAGAAGTAGCAAAGGACGTCACAACCTTGACAGCGCTTAGACCCTGTTATTCAGAAGGTAATGGATTTTGTACTCATCCGGTATAACGAAGGACAGTTACCGAAAATAATAGCGTATCATGGTATATCTGGGTATCCCAGTCTGCGCATTGGACAGAACGAGCAGGGAGCAGGGGCTAAAAACTTCAAAATAAATTATGGAGGTAGTATTTCTTTCAACTCTCTCACTAAATACCAGAGAATACATTGAAGTTGCTCGAAGATACCGTTTTCATTGGAACTGAAGTCGGAAATAATACCTACCCTGCGAGATTTAAATTTCTGACAAAATAAAATGAAAGTTTATTCGTTACTTCCGAGGCAAAACTCCATAGAGAAGGTAAGTAATGTAATGGTTGATTCAATGCGTCGGTTGCATTTTCGTTCCATTCTGATCAGACCAAGCGCAGCGGTAAACATACACACTCAAACACACGCACGCGGGCACACATAGGAGATGTCGTACGCCTAGTCGAACTAGCACCCGGACCCGCACCCGCAAACATACCAGCAACCGCACCCAAGTAACACACAAAACAAATACTTATACACACAGACACATTCTAAAAGCTAGATGAATATTTAAATACCTCTTTCAAACATTCCGTGATACTCTTCTCCCATCCTTCTTTCGCTGCTTCGAATTGTTCATCTTTTTCTCGCCTAATATTTTGGATGGTATAATATTGCTCTTCGGTGTGGAGTTGTTCCAGTTCAAATTTCAGTCTTGATATCTCATGTAACAATTTATCTTCCCAAAACATAGCTATTTCCATTCTCTTTTCTGATAGAGTTTCCTTTAATTTTCGTTCCTTATCCAATAGTTCTTGATGATGTGTCCTTTGTAAATGCTGAATATTTTCTTTTTCTATTTCTATAAGTGTTCTCAATCTTTTCGCTTCTGTTTTCAAACTATTTTCAGCCGTTTTCATCTGCTCTTGTTGTTGCATCATATATCTGAGAGATTTTTCTTGATCTACCGTCAAGTCGCGTAACTGTACTACTTCTGTTTCATACGACTTCATATCTTCCAACTGGAAAGATAATGAAAAATTCTTGAGAAACTTTATACCAGCAGTTCAAAGTTTCTTAACATAATTGAAGGTTATGCGAAGAAGATAATGGTAAAATCCTTAGATGATAATTTAATCCGAGGTAAAATATATTTCTAGAATGAATGAAAACATACTTAATACGGATGCAGTGTAGTGTATCTAGATAATTAAAGGGAGAGAATTCAAATCAATAGAGACATAACCGAGAATGTTTTTTCGAGACATTTAATACAGTTAAGAAATGAGAATTCGAATTGCATTTTGTTATACATCTCTCGTGAAAGACTTCATTTCCGCATACATTTTGTTTCATTTATGTCAAAAATAAACTAGAGAGAGATGAGAAATAATTAACTAAGAATCCAACTTCTGATTTGATTATTCTAGATCAATTAAAATTATTTATGTATCCCGTAAGAACTTAGATATTTAAAATAGAAATGGAAACGGTATTTTCATCTTTCTATGTTGATTCTGATTTGTGTATTTAGATTTCCTAGGTCATTCTGGAAAGATATTGTATCATCTTATTTTGCATTTTGTGTTACAATACAACGAAATAGATTTGCCGATAATAAAATAGTTATTCATTCGCAACTTAGATATCTTAACAGTTATGCAACACTCATTGCATTTTCGGTAACTGATAGTTATCTATAGTTTTGGTGATTTTTCACGAGTCAACCTCCTAGTTCAGGTTCCAATCCTCAGACTAATATTAGTCTGAACTCGAATCCCTTCACCCGAGCGTAGATGCACTTTGAAAATAGATGTTTTCAAGAGCAGGCAAAGTCAGATGTGTTTACAAAGAAGGAACATCAATCAATTATATGCACATATGCACCTTAATAATAAATGTGTTCAAAGGCAAGGCAAAATCCAAAAATATTTAAAAATTTGAAAACTTGCCGCCTGAAGTTTCGAGATCGGGAAACAAAAATGCTTTGCAGTAATCTCAGTCAACGAAGCCACAACCGCCGATGCAGGTATGCATTGAATTTTGTATATCAATTCGCTCGCCGCTAGTAGCATATATTAACTATATAGGTACGTGGAGAGATTGGAGCCTGGCCTAGGGGCTCTAATATTTTTGAAGCTTTTCTTTTTCACTTTCTCTGCTGTTGAGATACGTCTGATATTCCCACAGAATCCCATAAGCTCAAGGTTTCGGTGTAAATATTATTTCTAGGCACACATGGCTATTACTATTATTGTGTTTACTCTGTGATAATTTTTGATAGTTCATGTGACAGCAGGTGTCAGTATGAAACAGTGTTATATTATATTGTCAATAATTTCGAAAGTTAACCTGACAGCGGTGTCGGTATAAAATACAGTGTTGAAAAATACATTTGTCCACGACTATTGTATAAAATATGCATAACGCATGTGTTTCCTCAAGCATAATGATATCCATTAATCACTAGTGATTAATCACTACCATCAATATGACAAACATGATAGAAACGTCTAGACAAATACGATAAAAATAGAACGTGCTATGAAACGTCAAGTCAGATCGAATTTAATTTGAAACGTCAACAATTTGTTGGTTCGACTTGTTTCAACAGCAAAGTTTATTAGTATCAAAGTATTATTTATGCGTCGTGGACAAAGTATAGTATTCTACTTGCATATTATGGCTATTATTCACTTGGATGATTACGTCTTAACGAGGTCTTTTCGCATGCTGTTTTCGCTCCTTGTCGTTAGTTTATGAACGGGGCCAACTAAATAGCATAGTCTCGGCTCCAAAATGTCGATTAAATAGGAAAATTCAATTAAAACAGTTTGAGGTATTCTCAGCTGTCAGCTACTAGCGTCTGTGACGTGCGATGTACCAAACGGGAATTTTCTAGCTACTAAAATATACTCGAAACGGGTAAAAGCTAGCGGCCTATAGCCGAAAACACTTTATTACAACTGGCTCCGGCCGCACGGGGCATAAAACGGCCCCGAATTAACAAGATCAAGGTAAAATGTATAAACTCTAACTGACTCGTAGCGAGCTCCTCGAGGCATATGCCAAAATGATTACGTTCGTAGCTAATTACATGGGACGTCTTTCGTTCGTGCAATTGTGTTTTTATACAATTCGAACCTTCTAATGTCGATAGGCCACGTGAAAATCCCGGAGCCGGAAGCGCTATCGAGATCTGAACGTTAAAACTTTCGTATAAAATTGTGTTTACAAGTCAACTGACACTTGTCACAGAATACTCTTCATAGAGATCAAGATGATACTCTTACGTGACGCCTTTTATGATTCCCCTACGTGGCGTCTTTTGGTACTACTCAAAAGTCGACGCGTAGCGGACTCACTGCTCACATAGGAAACAACCTCGAGTTTCCAGACCCGTGTATACGACCGTGGATGCGACCAATAGGAACAGCGCAATGGTTTCCACAGTGGGCTAGATAGACACACACACACGCGCGCGCGATTCCGGAAAGAAATCGTTTTAACGAGGTCTTTTATGTGTGCGAAAAAGGGGAAGTTATTTTTAAGGTGAGTAATACATTTTGACAAGAGTAACAGTTCTATTCCTCTCTCAAATCAAAATACTTGGTAACACTGCTTGCGATTTCGGAAAGAAATCGTTTTACCACTTCGATACAAGCGCTAGCTAGTGGCTGAGCGAGGGACTACAAGTTTGGCGACGCGTAAGAGACCCATGTCAAACATACGAGTTCCCAGACCTGTATGTACGACCGTGATCTCAGCTACTCTACTTCTACCACAGAAAACTAGTTGATTATTATTCCATGATTTTACCTTCTACCACAGAATAAATGAACTGTTTACTATTTATACTTTAGCACTTTAGGTTATGTTTAAATTGGAGATTCGATAATATCGAGATATAAAATAAGTAAATAAGATATATTTATCTTGAGTGTTTACTAGATTCCAGAGTAAAATTTACTTTTTTTTCAATAATTAATGTTCACCTTTTAAAACAAGCAAATGAAAATTTCTTCATTGTTGAAACCGTTTAGTCTTAATAGCCACATTACCACCCAAAGTTTGTATAGTTCTTACAACAGTTTGAAGGTGCTTCACATAATTTATCAATATATGATAATAACGATAGTAATTTTCATAAATTTCAATCCAACATGACAATTTTCATATTGCTACGAAACGCATATAATGACGTAAATAAAAATGTATTGGGGATTTGTTTATTATTAGTGGCTTTTTTTGTAACGATTATAATTATATATGTCAATTGCTGCTCTTATGGACACAGTGAGTATCTTATATTTATTTGAAATTTACTGCCCACAGTGTTATATTCCCATTACTTTTATTTAGTATTATACCTGAAATATAAACTTCTTCTCTAGTAAGGAGAATATGTGGCGAAAGTATAGTTGAGCAAGTTAACTAACTCAACCTATGGAAACTGCAGCAGTTCCACTTGTAAGCCACAGTAAATACTAATATTGAAAAGAAGGGAATGTTATATTGACATGACATGAAGATCAGAATGTTTAATTATATTAAGTTCATCATATTAAAAAAAAATTACCTCCAGATTGTATGAACTTATAAAAAATCTTAACAGTTGCCATGTTTAAACTCTAATGCCATTAATGCTAGGTACTGGGATATATTTTGCACTAACAATATTTAATTAATTACTAATATTTATAGTAGGAAACACAATAATAATATTTATAGTAGGAATTGCTCGCAATGAATAAGTTGATGTTTTTACATTTTCAAATTTTGTTGTGAAAATAGAAATATTTCATAACTAATATATTTCCTATTGTCATGATACATACTTTTTGTTGGGAATACTGTCAATATATTATTGTTCATAAGGAACATAAAAAAATTACAGTTATTTGGTTGTTGTATTAGTAAAATGAAATCTTACTAGAATGATATCATGAGGTCAAAAATAGATGTTCTTTAATGAGCTTAGAAACCCTACCATCAACGGTAATTGCACTGTTGATTGAACTTGACAATCTCATTGAAAATTGATGGATAAGAGTGCTAGTGGCATTAATTTTTGGAATCAAACTTGACTTATATTTTTTCATTAATATTTTCAAGAAATATGCCGATTGACTTCTGACTGTACAAAAATCAAACATCTTACAAATTTTTCCAATATGGGTTACCTTTATAATTTAATTGGAAATACAACATTTGTTCTGGTATGAGAAAACACGTATATCCTATTCTGTGTCATCATGTCTATATATGCAGTTGTATTTACTCCAATCTTTTCATCAGAACAGACTGGAGCCAATGGTATGAATATGTTTTAACTCAAAGAGTGACTATGATAGAAAGAAATCTCATTGAGATTGTAATTGGAAGCTTCACTGAGATATCTTGAGAGGAATCTTATTAACAGTAATGATTTATTGAAAATTCCAAAAAAAACGAAGCTATGTGTAAATGTTTGTTCAAATTACTACAATGTACCATCGAAAAGATAATTTGAACTTGCTCACGATAATCTGAATCAAAAGGCTAGATATATCTTTCTTCCCTTATCTGAAGTCTACAAAAATTTTACTTGAGTTTATAAGCCACGACAAGTTTAGTTTTTATGTATTTCATTTACTGACATCAAAATATATTAAAAAACTCGGAAATTCCTTTGCCTGGTAAATTGGATGTAGATTGAGGGGTAGGTAGATTGTTTCTCTCAATTGATGACCAGCATTTCAAAATAATCTTGAAACCTAATGATTCGAATTAATCTCTTGGCCCATTACTAGTTTCCATCATTTTATAATTTTAATTCAAATTGAAAAGTAAAATAAGAATAAAACAAATTTACACTTTAATAGCGCAAAATGTAAACACTACTAGTACAATAAAAACACTCTTTTCACTATAGATATGGACAGGATATCTATCCTGAGAATGCCACTGTGTGGAATAACAATTCTGATTAACTGTTATCAAAATGTAAATTTCTTTTTTATTCACATTTTACTATTCAATGGTATGTTACCATTTATCAATATTGAGTCATGGTTCACATCATTTTGTAAGTGAACGGCTACACCAAATTAAATTATACACAATGAAGAATAGTGAAATTAATTAGCTAAAGACAATAAGATAAGATCAAATTAATTCATAAACGCAAAGAGTATAAGATCCCAGGTCATATGGTATTGCTTAATATAGAAAACATAATTATTAAGTCCATAACATAAGCAATTCAAACATATCACATCGAAACATACCAAAAATTATTAATATGCTACGGATTTTAAAATTAAATTCGCTATAAAAAACCTTGATTTAAAACGCATCTCATAATGTTACCAGTAATATTATATTTTATGTATTTAATAATCTCGTAAGTTCTATATGTATTCTGTGTTATCCATTAATTATCCACATCTATAACATTGTGGTCAAGTAACAAGTATATTTGACTGGTAGAATAAATTTTCGCAAGACATATTTGTAGTATCCCTTCATCTTAGTCATTTGTGGGAGAATATTTCGTGAAACCTCCAAGAATCGTGAATTTGATTCATACATTTGAACACTAACTGAATATTCATGGTTTATGAAACAGCAAATGAATATATTTTTCTATGCTTATGCTTTTTGCCATTTACTTGAGTTTTGTAAACTAGACAAATAATAAATTATTCCTCTTAAAATAATGGTTAATCGTCGTTAATACAATAATTTTAATTTCCAGGTTGTGAGATACCTTTGAAGGATGTAAGGAATCCGCTTGTGTTTATGAGTTCAAGTGACAATAAACTGCTTTATCCTTCTCCCGAACAGACAATTCTTGTCAATTTTGGGGAGACAGTTGTCTTTGGTTGTCCAGGTTCCATCCTTAATATTGGATTAGTATCAGTGGAAGCCACTTGCGTATCTAACTCAATATTTCTGATATCCAATGCAAAGTATGACGTAGACACATTGTCTTGCAATGGAAATATAACAAGTACCGCTCGTTATACAAACCGAAGCTGCGAATTAGATGGAAAAGAAATTGAAATTGGATTCAATCTTGGCGGCGATTATTTCATTCGACAAATTCAAATATGTTTTGACAAAGAAAAGCAAACAACGATGTATGCACATCATAATTTATCCAAGTCCATAGGAAACGCAATGGGTTCCTTTCCTAATGTTAATTTTAACGAAAGTAATTTTTATGATTTGGGAAATACATCGCTAGATTATTGGTATGGACGTGATGCCCAAAGAAAAACGATAAATAAACAAGTTGGCCTACCCGCAGAATCTACCAAATTTATTAATCCTAAGACGAATTCCCTTCTAACTAGGGGACATCTATCGCCAAAAGGTGATTTCGTTTATCCGTCACAAAAAGAAGCGACGTTTTACTACGTTAACGTCATTCCACAATGGAAATTATTCAACAACGAAAATTGGAATAATCTTGAATTGGCAGTGCGGAGATACGTACAGAATAATAATGTAAACCTTCAAGTGTATACTGGCACCTTCGGAATCTGTTCACTTCCAAGTCGAAATAATACGAATATACCTATATATTTGTACGATGATAAAATAAAGAAAGCAGTACCTGTTCCTCAGTTATTTTGGAAAGTAATTTTTGATCCTTCATCGAAGGGAGGTGTTGCGTTATTGGGACTAAATAACCCATACACAGAAGACATTAGAGGAAATGTGATATGTGATGACGTGTTTCCAAAGCTTTCGTGGGCGCAATTCAACAGATCAAACATAGTAAAAGGTTATATATACGCATGTGAAGTAGATCAACTACGAAGATCAGTCAAACAGTTACCATCTTTCAAAGTTGCTCAGCTATTGGTTTGATGAATATGGGCATTGTACTTACCTGATCGTATTTGATTTTTAATCGCATAACGTCTAATATAACTAAACTAGAAATAAAACAAATTTGATGAGAAATGTTATTTCATTCAAACCGCAGATTCCTATTTGTAGACATAATTTAGGCAAGGCAAACATGAAAACAAAAGATTCTAGATTCGAGTCTGACAGTAGAATAAATAAATTGATACAATACAATAGAATGAGGTTTCAATTTACTTCCCTCGCCATACTTAGTATGAGGGAGCTATTGTAATCGGCAAAAAAAATATATCCGTTTTGAGCATTTTTGAATCAATCTAGACTAGACCATATTTGAGATTATGTCTGTGTGTGTAGGTACTACTGAAAGATTGAAAATTTGCAAATCAAGTGGTGAAACTAGGAACTGTATTCCCAAATATCAGAAGCAATTCCATTACATATTCAATATAGATTGTAATATCATAATTATAGATTTATCCCATACATTCTTAATTACATAAACTCAATATTCTATTTATATTGTAGTAAATATACAAACATCATACACAAAATTTTATTTTTGAAAAATATTTGAAAAAAAGAAAATAAATAAATACATATTATATGTTCAAAAAGTAAAGAATATAGAATTGTTTTTTGAATTTTAAATACTAAATTTGTAGTTATTTAATAACCTTCACCTTATGTGCGTTTACGTGTGTATATCTTAGAGTTCATTATACCTTGTTTTTTTTTAAATATATATATATGTTTTTTTAATATTTTGCAAATATTTTTTTTTTCAATAAAATACTTCAATAAATTTATACTATACAAGAAATTAAACATTATAACTTAGAAAAAAAATTATATATTACAATATGCTTTAATTTTTTTCTTACCTGACATTGTCTTCAATAAAACTTTTTCTATTATATTAATAAGAGGCGCGGTCCTAAACACTGGATGATCGTTTTTATCGATCGGTTAATAAGGGGAAGCATATACCTGTATAATATAGATGACTTGTCTTTTTTAATATTTTCAAAAATAAAATTTTGTATATTATGTTTGTATATTTATCATAATATATACATATAGTAACAGTGAAATAATAACGTATTTCATAGTATCAAAAATGTAACGTTGATGTGGATCATATAAATGGTTTATGATAACATATACTGTAAATGGCCAAAAAATGGATGAATCGTAAAAATAAATTGATACGGACATATACCACATTAAAGTACATAAAATAACCTTCAATTTGAGCCTAAGTACAGTACGCTCAAACTTTTTTGAAAATAGGGGAGCCATTTCAAAATTTCGGGCAAATTTGCCAAATTTGGATTTCGAGCAAAACTATCCTATATGTTTAGCCCATATTTGGACCACTTATTGTGACCGGCATGACCTACTTTTTCACCAAATTGGTTGCAATTTGGCCAAAATAGCCCAATTTGAATTTTTGCTTCAAAAAACGTATGAAAATATATATTCCAAGGGGGGGCGGTAAACGGAATGTCACGACTGAAGGTTTCTCAAATACCAACAATAAAAGGGTACTGATTTCAAACCTTAGCTACAGTGGCGGCTCCTCGAAGGAGGCTCAGCCTCCTCACCAATTTTTCTTAATGACCATTCTCCATTTTATTTCCTGTTTCTCTGATAATTCTTTAAATTTTACCCCGTTCTCAGTAGTTATTTTTAATCTGGCAACAGTGGCCAGAGGCTAGATTCTCTATATATCTCAAACGCTAAATACGTGTGGTCAATACAGTTGCCGCTTTTCCAACCAGTCCAATTGCCAAATAGGGTGAAACAGCGGATATGGCAACACTCTCTGTAGGCTAGCCTTTCGTTCGCACTCAGTCAGTCGTATGAAATACGATTACTTGCTGAGGCTGCGACACGTGCTCCGTCAGTTATTGCTTTTGTTTCGCGACGCGAAGTAAGGTTAAATTATAATTTATCTGTTCGGTGAATTATTAATCGTTGAAATGAGAAGTGATTTAGTTGCTGACTTCTTAGAAAATCCATTTAGTGGATTGACATATGACAGAAAAGTGTTTTTAAAAAATAAACGGCCTCTACCGGATTTGAAAGGATTAGTTATGACAGGTAAATTTCAAAATCGATCATTTAATACTGATAATTATAAAAAATATGTATGGTTGACGGGATCTGAGGTACACAATAAATTATATTGCTGGTATTGCTTGCTATTTACATCAGATACAACTTCATGTTGGGGGCACTTGAGTTATAATGATTTGAAAAATTTAGCTCGTTGCCTAGACAGACATGAAATATCGCAGGAACATATTACATCGAGTATTAAGTTCAAATTAACCGGTAAACAGAATATTGTTAATGTGATTGATTCTGCTCGTACACGCGAAATTGAAAATCATAATAATACAGATTTACATGAATTGAAGTTTTTCGACTTGACGAATAGAAGATTTTTCTAATCTTTTTCAAAAGAGTTTCCCAATACACTTTTAGATAACTTAGTTCTAAAATATAAATTTTTTGATAAAATAACACTGCACAATGAATTATGCTTTATATACTTGGATAAAGAAAAAAAAGTTACTAAAATTAATAAAAAAAAAATATGAAAAATTCCAAAAAAAAGAAAAAAGTATCAAAAATCCAAAAAAAAATAAAAAAAAAACGAACAAAAAAATGTTTTGCCAAGAGAAACTCTACACCTCCACGTTGGTTCTTGCTGTGCAACAATTAATTTTGTCACTGAAGTAGCTGGTACGGTCGCTGTGCAAAAGTTAAATTAATTGGCTGAGTAGAGTATATTTAAAAAAAACGTTTGATGTCCAGCCTCCTTTCTTAAAAAGTTCACGAGCCACCACTGCTTAGCTAGAAGTCTGATGAGGTCGAAAAAAAATTAAACCCCAAAACTGACCTAAAAAAACAGTTTTTTGAATGTTAGACATGGTTCCACCCAATACTGGTAATAGAAATTTTAGGTCACCAACCTTTATCAAGTTTTTACGAACCTCGTCCTATTTTTCCGTAGATTGACTCCACTAAGAATGTAACGAAGTCAGATAATAGATTCATCTTTTCAGGTTGAATTGGAATAGACAACAGAAAGTGGTAATTCAAAATATCTGAATTTGATTATGTTTGAATCAGATTATTATAAAGTTTTGAAAGATTGGAATCAATTTTATCATTAACACAATTGTTTTTTTTAATTTGGACCGCCAAAAAAAATACAGCACCCGAAGGGCCGCATTATGGCGATGGGTGTATGTCGAGACCGCTTTTGCCGGATATACCGACAGCATATATATATGTTCTGTTTTCTGTTTTTCTGGTTACAAATATTTATACCAGAAAAACACTGGTGCCCGTTATTTTATGTGTACTCTGTGACATTGGACTATACTCTATACATTATTTGTACGCATTGGATGAATAAACACAGTTTCGTGATATTAGTCAATACACAGAATTAAGATTGCTCTAGGCCGAACGTGATCTGGGACTGATAGACGTTTGTTTATCAGTTCCAGACAGCTGTTTTACTTTTCTTATAAGCTCATCAGTAGAACGAATAGGACCATGAAGTCACTATTCGACCATCTCCGCCAGAGGTTTTGTAAATCCCATTTGGAAATGCTAAATCACCAAGTAATCCAAACGCCATCTACCATAGAAGAAGATTTGTCAGTGTTCGGTTTGACAATTTTCAGAGGGGATATTCCGTCTTTTAGAGTAGTATTTTCATTCCAAAATGAGTTAAATGAAGCTGCAGTTTTTGAATCATCATCTAGGGCAATCTGAGAAGCAGTAAGGGCGGAATTTTTATTTTCCTTTGAAGAAGTCAACTTCTTTTATGAGAAGTACGTTTTTTCTCATTAATGAGTGAATATCGGTATGCAATTTAAGATTTCGACAACAAGGGCAGTATTTTAAAGAACGAGACGATAAAACATTGAATTTATTTATGGTATAGTATAGACCATAGGCGACTTATAAGTCTATGGTACAGACAGCAAACCAAATACCAAACGCAGTCGGCAAACTAGGGGTCGCCTGCCGGCACATACATTGTTGTGGCCAAATAGCTGTGATTCGGTCCGTCCGCAGTCCATTCATGGCACGTTGTTCTTTATTTATTCGACAACGGCAATTTCGGAAAATTACCGGTAAGCCGAACTGGACATATTTTTCGCCGAAACTTTCTACGCTGCAGATCGCGGCACGCGGATGGCAATTTTACGGGTTAAATACCCAGCAAGCGGTTTGCCGGAAGGTCGAAATCAGTAGTTCTCAGTTCGGTCCGCGTCCGTTAAGTGAGTGGTTACTTATCTAGTAATCTCCTTGAAATTACTGACATAATAATCTGAATTCATCTACCTGTTTCATCGTTTCCTCTGCTTCCTTCATTTTCTTTTCAGCTTCTTTGCAAGCCTCTTGTACGCGTGTTTCCGTATTTTTATCTTTTTCTTCTAATCGGCGCTTACAACTTTGCTGTATTTCTCTTAATTTCCATTCGAAGTCATCTAACAATTGCTGTTCTTTCAATATGTTCACTGTTCTAAGTTTTTCAAAATCTTCCTTCCATTTCCTTTCCAGTTCTAGTTTTTGTTGCACTGCTTTTTCCAACACTTCTGCATTTTTTTTAATTTCTTCTTCTTTTTCAGTTTTCAACTTATCATGCTGCACTTCCAGAAGACATTTTTCTTGTTTGAGCACTTCTATCTGTTCTTCTAGGGTGTGAATCTTTGCTTGCAACTGATTGATGAATTCTCGTAATTCCGCTATCTTTGCATTGGCTGTTATTTCATAACTTTGGTACCCTTCTGAAAATTTCAAATTAGGTTTTATTTCATACAAAAATCTATAGCTAAAAAATATTTGAGAATTATTATTTCAACATAGATAAAAGAGTTATCGTTCATAGAATTCGATATATTCCAACAGTTCCGATAAAATCCGATCAATTATCAAGTGATGGCTATGGTATAATATACAGTGATGATTTTGTTACGTATTTTTGTCTAATCATGATTTTTAGTTGTTTCAGCCGGTAACATGCACACAATGTAAGCCCGGTCAGATTGCCCGGGTTGTTTGCTTTTCACCCATCTCGGAGCTTTTAAATGATCTAGTTGTCGTATCCACGTAATAATGTCTAGTCAAAATTATATACACATTTTGACGCTTGTGACGTAATCAATCAAAAAGTCTGAATTTCGATAATTAAAAATTGGTATTCTTCATATTGTTGTGTCGCAAAAACTTCACACATGACAGTTACAACCCTGCACATTATAAACCTAAACGTCTATCAAAGTCACTCGAAGCATCGTGCCTTTAAGTCGCGCGCTACTTTAAAAAAGAGTCGAACCGACGACAGCCAATGTGAGTTTTGAGAAAACATACGTGTTGTACTAAAAATTGACAACTCAATATTTTTAATTAATAGCATATTTATTATTAATGCAAAATGACATTTTAATTCATTTTGAATTAGAAAACAAAAAATATCTATGCTTATGATTCGCAACATTCATTCAAGTAATTCATAAGAGTGTAACCACGGAATTTTTCCTAACGCTATCACGAATTAAATTTTATTATGAAATTCCTTTATTATTCTTGAAGATACATTATTTTTAAAGTTCTTCTCACTTTAGATAAGCGTAACCTATTTATTCTACCCCATAACTTTTGTGAAGACTTCCCAGGGATCGCCATATGAAGGGTCTTCTTATCCTTTAGGTTCGTTGGGGAAGTTTCTAACAACATCTTCGATAGCACGCTTTATACACTAAATAATACTTAGAACTAGTAATGTAAACATAAGATGTCTCATTTCTGATATAGACAAGAGTGACGTTAAATGAATGTTCTTGACTGTATAACTGAATGACTGTTCTTGACTGTTGTAGCATCAGTTATCTACCAATATAATAATTTATTATTGTATGTTATTTCCCACCATTGGGCAAGGTCACACAGTACTACATTACGGCAATATTTGAAATGCGCATAATCAGCTACCATGAAATAGCATACCTAAGTAATTTATCTAGTTCAATATATCAACATATATTTATATATATATATATATATATATATATATATATATATATATATCCTGCTATACATACGAAACCCATACATTGACTATTTGCAGATGATATGGGACCCGGCTGCTATATGAGGTCCGTATATGGGCTCCATATCGCCCTGCCATTCTAAATCATGTGTTTCGTCACAACACTGTACCAGACAAAATTTCATGAGGGCCCCACATATTCGTAATTTGTGTGATTTTGTATTCTTTAATTCAGCCGTGCGCCGTAACAACTGGTGCGCTGCATCTGAGAGCGTATATTATCGTATATTTTATATTTATTCCAACGATGATAAGAGGTCCATAAATCGTTCAACACTGTACTGGTTTTCGCCTCTTCAGGAATGTTTTGAACAGAAAACACATACTGGCGTGAATTGTCATTTACTTTATTATTAAAAGCGTACCGATAGTGAAATAGAAATTGTCATAAATATTTTCTCATTTGATAGTTAAATAGTTATTTACCATTAATGGTGTAGAACGAGTGAGGTAACAAATCTCCAATTCTCAAATCAATTTGTAAATAAATACACATAAGAACAATCTAGTGAAACTCTAACCTACACTTCTTTCAGTATAAAAGTGGCTTGCGAATTACAACGAGCTAACAACAGTGGTTTTGTAATAGATTTCGCCCAGAAGAAAGGGTTGAGGTTGTTAATGAATATATAATTAATAGGGAACAAGATCAGTCAATACTAAACGACATTTCGCCTTCAGATAACTCAGTGACAAATAATGCTGAAACGAGTATGTCAGAAAATAATCCAATTTCTAAAAAAGTACGTATGTACAATTTAAACTTAAAATCAAACTTCATAGATTATTTTGCTTAGTGACAGTAGTTCGGAATATATACCTTATAGACAGTCCAAGCATGTCTGATGTATCAATTTCTGTAAGTGATAAGTTTGTTTCATTTGATTTATACAATGCAATTTTGAGGTGTTTCTTCCATACTAACTTCTTTGAGATCAAATGTTTGAAAATATCGTGGAATAGGTCGATTTAAATGTTTTAAATGCATGATTTTGATTCAAATATTTTATTCAAAAATCACCCCCGCGCGGGGTAGCTATCCCCTTCAAAATGCAACAAGGCTCAAGTGATAGCTTATTTTATAGGAAATTTCATTTTCTATAGAGCAGTTTGGTAAAATCAATCAGTTTTTGTGTAAAGTAAGTCTAAAATCTGTGCGAGTTCAAGTGCCTCCCCTACTAAAACCTGTATTGTAGAATATTTGAGAGATTCCTTGATTTTTATTTTTGATGAGGGATACTCGTGTTGAAAAAAATGTTATCCCAGATTCTAACCTCTGTGCGGGGTAGCTACCCTCTTGACATGAGTTGACTGATAGCTCATTTCATAGGGATTTCTTTTGTCTATTCAATGATTCATAGAATTTTGAATTTGCTCCAAATGTTTTTGAGGGGGGTAGCTACTCCGCTCAGAGATTGGTATCTAGGGTGAAATTTTTACACTAAAATTGTGCTTCATCAAAAATAAAATTGGTGTGGCTGAGAATTACCTCATACCACGAAAGAGTTAGTACGGGGTTACACTTAAAATCGAACAGATTTTAGACTTACATTTCTCAAAAGCTATTGAGCAAATTTAAATTTCTAAAAAATCGATGGTGGAAGCCGTTACTCTATGGTAATTTATCATTTTGATTATATGAAAGAATAACTATTTTGTTTTTATACCACTTTTATTAATAATAACGTGAAAACGTAACTATAGTTTCAACACCGAAGTGCCATTATCAAACAATTATAAAATTATGAAGAAACCGATGAAACAGTTCAAGTATAAATAGAGCAGAGTAAAGTAGGGTTGAGATTAAAGGATCAACGGAAATTCCAAAAACAGGTAGATCCTAGGAAAGTACAGTATTACATAGTAAACATAGCAACAATTTGCGAATCAGTGTGATTATAATTTAATATTCTGTAACGAAGCTTAAAATTTTGAAATATCATTTAATTTAGATCAGGCAGTAAATACAGATATTATATGTAATCTCAGTTTGAACAGTTCATTATTCCAATAGATATGCGTGAGCTCCGAATGTATTTTCCGTGATTGTCACTTTTTTCCGTTTTGGAAAAGAAGTTTTTGTGTTTCCGTTCCGACGAAGATGTTTTGAGTTTTCCGTTTTGAAGAAGCAGTTTCAGTTTCCCGTTCCGAAGAAAAAGTGCAGTTTTCCATTCTGCAGAAGAATTTTCATTTTATGTTCCGAGTAAGATATTGCTATTCCGCGAAGTTCCCGACGAAGGAAATCGAAGTTTTAACGTCAGGTTAGGGTATCTTACCTTCGTATTAGATTTTTTTTTCTCGTATGAATTCTCAGATGAGAATTGAAAAATGAAAGAATCATATTCTTTCATTTTTAACCGAACTTAGGGGGGGATGTAACGAAGCTTAAAATTTTGAAATATCATTTAATTTAGATCAGGCAGTAAATACGGATACTACATGTAATCTCAGTTTGAACAGTTCATTATTTCAATAGATATGCGTGAACTCCGAATGTGTATTCCGTGATTGTCACTTTTCTAAATTTCCGCAATTTTGAATAAGTGTAATTATTCAAATAAATGAATCGAATTCATGTCCGTTTAAAAATTGCATTCATTCCGATAAAATATGTTGCAAAAACAGGGGTCTGGCAAGTTAACGCATCAAACTTTGAACAGCCTTATGTATTATAACGTGACCTTGTCGCTTTTCGGTAAAGTGCTTACTGCGGTAAGCTTCGAATCCTCGGGCGCCAGATTTTTCCCAAAGGTTAACTCCTTTTGAGGACTTCTGCTAGGGTCCTCTCCACAAGGCTTGTCAATATGCTATCTAAAGATAGCCTTGTCCCTAGGGTAGCTACAGTGAAGTATAACCAGAGTCCAATGGGCAGAAAACAGTATCGAAATTGTAGGCTTTAATTACAATTGATACCTGGTTATAACTTAGCTCGTTAAAGATGGAGCAGAAATAATTTAATAAAACAGGGAATTCCAAATATTAAAATAATTTTCCAAAATTTAGTGTTAAGACTCGCAGCTCAAACATGAATAAATAATTGAGATATGACACGGACAGCGAAAGCTTTGTGTTTCCTCTCTTTATTTGTTTGTCTCGGAATACTATGTTTAAACCCATTATTATGTTTATTATATCTAGTTTATGTATTCCCGATGCAAATAAATTATTATTATTATTATTATTATTATTATTGTATAATGATTTTAACAAGTACACTTTCAGAATAATCAATTTAAATGCAATTGAACGGTATTATTTCACAAAATTACACCCAGACGGAAAATGTAATGAAGCTCAAACGGTAAATGAAAACTCTTTCAAGAAATCAACTCTACGATAAGTTCGGTCACTAAATTCCATTCAGCGGTACGGGATCGGTTGATGAATGATTCAGAATGATCAATTTGCGGAAAAGTACGAATCAAACAGGTCTCAGCGTAATGAGCGGTATTCGGTAAATTTTAGATAGCAGCACTAATAAATGAAATGTTCAAATCACACTACGATATATTCGGTTATTAATTCGGTTGGTTCGGAAAATATTGTTTGCACTAGTTTTCCGATTGTACGATATCAGATTTTACTTCTTTCGGTTAATTACTCTAATTGAGTTTATTCTGTCAGCTCACCCACATTTGTACTAACTTTCACGGAGTACCCGGTAATTGTGTGACAGTGTTAGATTTTATACACTTTACAGATTCGGAACCTAAACAATTAGGGCTTATACTTCCGGTATCAACACAGTGTGCACAAACCCTAATTATCTTATCTGCAATAACCCCTATATCCACGGCCGAGGACTTGTCATAGTATTAAGGGAATTATTACGATTCTCAATCGTCACACAATCACACAACCATCCTCAGCTTATACTTCCGGTATCAGCATGGCGTGCACAAACTGTTGGCGGTTTGGTCGTCTATGATATACTTATACTTCCGGTATCAGCACGGCGTGCACAAATATCCCCAAAGACGCCCCTGTCGTTCAAACATACACACTCTATACACACTACCCAATTACTTGAATATTTCAATTCACGCGCGAATTCAAATCGTGCGCGATTCGACCTATGATAAACTATAGGATAAACTCAAATCCACCAATTCAAATTACTGAATACTACGAAACTCAGGTATCGTACAAACGTTCACCAATTACAATAACAATCATAAATTACGGAAATCAATATATCGTAATGCTCAAAAATATAAACTTATTTGCTATCATTTACCTTCTGAAACAATTCACTTGCACGGAAAACTATTATTAATTCACAGTTTTAAACCTGACTCAAACTCGGATAATTAATTTACTTCGATTATAATCACACTTCAGAGGTACTAATTTATACTTGAAATTCAAATAAACACCAGAGAGTAACTGCACTGATCGAAATTCAAAAACACAAGAGGGCGATCTTTCGGCTGTCACGGCTTTTATATGTTTTCCGAGGTTCTGGACAGGTCTGCTCCACCAAATCCTTTTTTTTTGTGCCAATGGTTTTTACTTATGCCCCGAACAATGGTTAAAAGTGACGCTACTTTTTAGATCTAAAATTCGCGCTCATGATATCACACCAGTTCTTCCCGGCGGACTAAACAAGTGTTATCGGAGTTTTTAGGTTGTTCGCCCTTTTTATACATAAGGCTGCACAAAGTTTGGTGTCTCAACTGGCCAGACCCCTGTTTTTGCAACATATTTTATCGGAATGAAATGTAATTTTGAACGGGCATGAATTAGATTCATCTATTTGAATAATAATACTTATTTGAAATTTCGGAGATTTAGAAAAGTGACAATCACGGAATACACATTCGGAATTCATTCATATCTATTGAAATAATGAACTGTACAAACTGAAATTACATGTAACATCCGTATTTATTGCCTGATCTAAATTAAATAATATTTCAAAATTTAAGCTTCGTTACAGTATAAAAAGGGCGAACAACCAAAAAACTCCGATAACACTTGTTTATTGTGCCGGGAGGAACTACTGGAGCATCATGTGCGCGAATTTTAGATCTAAAAAGTAGCGTCACTTTTAAGCATTGTTCGGGACATAAGTAAAAAACCCTCGGCACAAAATAAGGAATTGGTGGAGCGGACTTGACCAGAACCTCGGAAAACATATAAAAGCAGTGACCGATGAAAGATCGCTCTATTTTGTGACTCTCTCTTTTGTGACTCTCTCTTTTGTACCCTCTTTTGTGATTTTGATTATCAATCAGTACAGTTGCTTTTTGGTGTTTTGAACATTTCACGTATTATTGCTATCTAAATGATCTACTGTACACCGCTTATTACTCTAGGACCGAAAATGAGAGTTGTGAATCATTTATCAACCGATTCCGTACCGTTGAATTGAATTTAAATACCGAACATATCGTAAAGTAGAAATGTTCAAAACAGTTTTCACATAACGTTTGAGCTTCATTACATTTTCCGTCTGGGTGAATAATGTTTGTGAATAATACCGTTCAATTGCATTTATATTGATTATTCTGGAAGTGTACTTGTTATAATTATTATATATTTTAATATTTGGAATTCCCCGTTTTATTAAATCATTTCTGCTCTATCTTCGAACGAGCTAAGTTTTAACCAGGTATCAATTGTAATTAAAGCCTACAATTTTGATACTGTTTTCTGCTCAATGGGCCCTGGTTTTACTTTACTTTAGCTACCCTAGGGACAAGGCTATCTATAGATAGCATAGTGACAAGCCTTGTGGAGAAGACCCTAGCAGAAGTCTTCTAAAAGGAGTAAACCTTTAGAAAAATCTGGCGCCCGGGGATTTGTAATAAGCAGTTTACTGAAAAGTCGCAAGGTACTCGTCATAATTCTAAGAATCATTCAAAGAGCGGTTTGAAAGACAGTACAGTATTACATAGTAAACAAGGTAACAATTTGTGAATTAGTGTGATTATAATTTAATATTCTAAGAATTAATTTAAGAGCGGTTTGAAAGACACATGAAAAGGTCACTTTGATATAGGTCTAACTGATCATTGAGGATATTTTTAATAACATATTTGACACCTTTATAAATCTCTATTGATTCTAATGTATTCAATTTGAAACCTCTGGTTTGGTTATATAAAATGCTTAGGCTATCTAAATTAGGGAAATTATGACCAGTTTGTAAAAAATGATTAGCAAAGGTTGAGTCAGTTTTGTTGAGTCTAAACGAGCGGAAATGCTACAAGCATCATCAGATGATGTACTTGCCTCCTTATAAGGCACATCCAGACAATGGAATTCCTTTCTATCATTTATCAACCAACTTCACCCGAAAATTGAATTCACGTTAGAAACAGAAGAAGATAGAATAATAAACTTTTTGAATTTAACACTAATACTGACCATAATAAAATAAACTTCAACATCTACAGGAAACCCACTTGTACAGACATCACTATTCCGAACTCATCGTTTAGCCCTCGTGGCCATAAATTAGCAGCATATTACTCAATGATCCATAGAGCATTTTCGAAATCATTGTCAATAGCACACCTCACTATTGAGTTGAACACGATCAAACGAATAGCCATCAATAATGGTTTTCCGGTAGATCAAATAATTAAACTAATAAATCGCAAACAACAACAATTAACTTTCTATAAAATCTATCCGCGTATAAAACACATAGATGCCACCACGAATATCATATCTTTGACATATTTTGGTACAGTAAGCGAACATATTGCTAACATTTTATCACGCCATAATTTTAAAATCAGTTTCAAAACTCAAAATAAACTTTGCCATCTTGTAAACAACGCCGAAGACATAACCAATAAATATAGAAAACCTGAAGTCTATAAGATGATTTGCCCAGATTGTGATTACTTTTATATAGGTAGAGCTTGTCGTAATTTCAAATTGAAATACGAAGAACATTTTCGCTCGTGTAGACTCAGCAAAACAGACTCAACCTTTGCTAATCATTTTTCACAAACTGGTCATAAATTCCCTAATTTAGATAGCCAAACCAGAGGTTTCAAATTGGATACATTAGAATCAATAGAGATTTATGAGGGTGTCAAAAATTCTAATATCCTCAATGATCAGTTAGACCAAAATCAAAGTGATCTTTTCATGTGTCTTTCAAACCGCTCTTGAAATAATTCTTAGAATATTAAATTATAATCACACTAATTCACAAATTATTACCTTGTTTACTATGTAATATTGTACTGTCTTTCAAACCGCTCTTTAAATAATTCTTAGAAAAGCATACGCTAAAGTGCCAAGGAAATGATTCGCATGCATTTGTTGTTTCGCAATTCCAAATATTGTCTGTTGCCCATATCTGTGGTGAATATTTTGCGTCGTTATACATGTAATTTGTCTTCAGATAACCGTCAAATCTTTCCAATTGTGACAAATAACCAACGTACGGTTCCATGATACGAAAGGTTTTTTGTACCTCGTCTGGACGTAGAAAAGATATGCCAAATGTCCATCTGAGCCACATTCCAATTACAGATTGGTTATTCTTGTATTCTCGAACGAGACCAAATTCATGAATTCTTCTGAACCACGCCTGGGTGAGGTGGAATATACAGCCATGGTTTATCAACCCAGGCCAACGTGATCTCAACTGATCTTGAATTGCCTATTCAAAATCCACAATAACCTTGTATGGAAAAAATATCCACGGATATTCCCAACATTTATCAATTATTGACCGAAATAAAATGTCGTAAGTTGTTTTTGACAAACAAAACAACAGCGGTATTTATTGTGGTTTTTCACTCCATGGATGATAAAAAGTTGCTGGAAATGTTGGACACAATACTGAAATGTGCCGTCCATATAGATCGTTGGAATGGCTGGAAATTCGGATCTTCTTGTGTGAATATATATACATACCTCCTACGTTGGCCTGCATTAATTGCACGGTCTTTTCTGGATCTATAGTTATCGATCACAGGTAACCCTTTCCATTTTGCACTTAACATAGATAACATGGTTGAAAATTGGAATAGATAAATTAAAATTAAATCTGAATAAAATAAAAAAATGTTGACGGAAAATTGAGAAAATAAGTCCAAATAGTAATTGATTGCATAACATATCATGATGATGGGCTTTTTTAAAACAAATCGTTTGTCTATAATTACCTAAATAACCCCCCAAAAACACAAAAGAATTTATCAGCCGTACCATGTCTATGCTTATATTGAATACCAATGTATATTGAGTTTGGTTCAAGTTGGAAAAAAAAATCAAAAAAGGATAAGATCCTCTTTTTTTTATTATTTGATGAATTAAAAAAAATTTATTTGCAAAAAAAAAGTGCATTTTAATTTTGTTTTGATCACATGAAAGAAGGTTACGGGTGCAGGTATACGGCAGGAAACTCGCGCGCTGGTCGTATACCGACCCCGCGCGCTAGTGGTATAAAAAGAGGATTATTTTTAATGAGGTGCGCGCTATAAATAGAGTAAAGTAGGGTTGAGATTAAGGGATCAACGGAAATTCCAAAAACAGGTAGATCCTAGGAAAGTACAGTATTACATAGTAAACATAGCAACAATTTGTGAATTAGTGTGATTATAATTTAATATTCTAAGAATTATTTAAAGAGCGGTTTGAAAGACAGTACAGTATTACATAGTAAACAAGGTAACAATTTATGAATTAGTGTGATTATAATTTAATATTCTAAGAATTATTTTAAGAGCGGTTTGAAAGACACATGAAAAGATCACTTTGATATAGGTCTAACTGATCATTGAGGATATTTTTATTAGAATTTTTGATACCTTCATGAAACTCTATTGATTCTAATGTACTGAATTTAAAACCTCTGGTTTGGTTATGTAAAATGATTAGGCTATCTAAATTAGGGAAATTATGACCAGTTTGTAGAAAATGATTAGCAAACGTTGAGTCTGTTTTAATGAGTCTATACGAGCGAAAATATTCTTCGTATCTCAATTTGAAATTACGACAAGTTCTACCTATATGAAAATCATCACAGTCTGGGCAAATCATCTTATAAACTCCAGGTTTTCTATATTTATTGGTCATGTCTGCGGCGTTGTATATAAGATGGCAAAGTTTATTTTGAGGTTTGAAACTGATTTTAAAATTATGGCGTGATAAAATGTTAGCAATATGTTCGCTTACTGTACCGAAATATGTCAAAGAGATGAATTTGGTGGTAACATCTATGTGTTTTATACGCGGATAAATTTTATAGGAAGTTAATTGTTGTTGTTTGCGAGTTATTAGTATTCATTTATTTGATCTACCGGAAAACCATTATTGATAACTATTCGTTCGATCGTGTTCAACTCAATAGTGAGGTGTTCTATTGACAATGATATCGAAAATGCTCTATGGATCATTGAGTGATATGCTGCTAATTTATGGCTACGAGGACTAAACGATGAGTTCGGAATAGCGATGTCTGTAAAAATGGGTTTCCTGTAGATATTGAAGTTTATTTTATTATGGTCACGTATTAGTGTTAAATCCAAAAAGTTTATTGTTTTATCTTTTTCTGTTTCTAACGTGAATTCAATTTTTGGGTGAAGTTGGTTAATAAATGATACAAAGGAATTTAATTGTCTGGATGTGCCTTTGAAGAAGTACAAGTACATTATCTGATGATGCATGTAGCATTTCCGCTCGTTTAGACTCAACAAAACTGACTCAACCTTTGCTAATAATTTTTTTACAAACTGGTCATAATTTCCCTAGTTTAGATCGCCTAAGCATTTTACATAACCAAACCAGAGGTTTTAAATTGAATACATTAGAATCAATAGAGATTTATAAAGGTGTCAAAAATTCTATTAAAAATATCCTCAATGATCATTTAGACCTATGGCAAAGTGATCTTTTCATGTGTCTTTCAAACTGCTCTTAAAATAATTCTTAGAATATTAAATTATGATCACACTAATTCACAAATTGTTACCTTGCTTAATATGTAAAAACTGTACTGTCTTTCAAACCGCTCTTTAAATAATTCTTAGAATATTAAATTATAATCACACTAATTCACAAATTGTTGCTATGTTTACTATGTAATATTGTACTTTCATATGATCTACCTATTTTTGGAATTTCCGTTGATCCCTTAGTCTCAACCCTACTTTATTCTACTCTATTTATACTTGAACTGTTTCATTGATTGATATTGGACGTTTCTGTTGTTTACTAAAATAAGTATATGCCTAATGTTGAGGAAAATGAGTTTTTTAGTTCAGTTAAAAAATTCCTTATTAGTTCAGAAATTTTTCTAAAAACATTCTTTTAAAAAGATTTTACATCCAAAAAATTTGTTCGAATTTCATGTTTTCATTTTGTTTGTTTCATAGAAATAAAGCTATATTGTCAAAATTTTTTGTTTTGTAATTACCATTTCTTTGATCCTAGAAATTACAGATTTGCGTAATCTGCCTTATTTCGTTGTATTGAGTCGTTTAATCATGTGAATGATACAAACTCTTCCATTAAACTCTCATAAGCTAGGTGGCAACATTGCAAAGTCTAGTATCCACCGCAACATGAAACTAATATACATTTTGGGGCTCACATAGTCGATAAAATTTACAGAAAATTTACATGAACGGTTCACTAAGTATTGCGATTTGAAAGGGACTATTATATATGTCATAGTGAAATCTCTGAAAAAGTCTTGTAACTAATCCACAGTGACTACATCACTACATAACAGGTTTCTTCAAATATACTTTAATCTAAACTAATATATTTCGTCTCTTTCCGGTGGGCTCCAGAAGTATGCATATTAGAGGGGCTCCCAATGTATAGGTGGATGTATATATATATATATATATATATATATATATATATATATATATATATATATATATATATATATATATATATATATATATATATATATTTATATATATATAGGCACGGTGAAAAGTCCCTAAAAAAAGAAACAAGAAATGATTTATTTGGTCAAAACTTTATTTCTCAATATAATCTCCTTGTAGCCCGAATAAACTTCGTCCAATGTTTTTCTAATTTTTCGATCTCTTCCAAATAATACGATTTTGACAATCCTTCAAAATAGGCGTTTGTTTCAGTGATGACCTCATCATTGGGGCCAAATCTGTTTCCGCCGAGCCATTTCTTCATGTTTGGAAATAGGTAAAATCACAGGGGGCCAAATCTGGAGAATATGGTGGATGTCGAACCAATTCGTAGCGCAATTCATGCAATTTTACCATTGCGACTGCTGAGCTGTGCGCCGGTGTGTTTTCCTGATGGAGGAGCATTTTTTTTCTTTGCCAAATGCGTCCGCTTTCGCTTCAAATCGGCATCGAATCGATCCAACAGCTCTACATAATACGCTGGTGATCATTTTGCCCTTTTCAAGGAAATCGATATGGACGATACCGTGTGCATCCCAAAAAACTGTCGCCATGACTTTGTTGGCCGATAAATCCACTTTTGCCTTTTTCGGCTTCGATTCGCCAGGAAAAGTCCACGGTTTCGACTGTTGTTTGGTCTCTGGTATATAGTGATGGATCCATGTTTCGTCCACGGTTGCGAAACGGCGCAAAAAGTTCTTTATATCGCGCTTCAACATTGACAAACCCTCCTTTGAAGTTGTCATACGGTAGCGCTTGTTGTCAACAGAGAGTAAATGCGGTACCCATCTGGCAGATAACTTTCTCATATTCAAAAATGTATGCAAAATGCTCCGTACCCGTTTGGTCGAGATGCTCATAGCCTCAGCAATTTCGTGACTTTAACTAGCCGATCGTCCAATATAATACTATGGATTTTATCGACGATTTCTGGTGTTGGAACTTCGACTGGATGACCAGAACGTTCCACGTTCTTTGTGGTCATACTACCACAACGAAAATCATAAAAACACTTATGAATCTTTCCATAATATTTAACAAGCGATGCTTTGGTTTGAGTAATGTTTTTTCCACACAAGAAATAATGTTTAATCAAGACGCGAAATTGACTTTTTTCCAGGTTTACAAAAATCTTCATGGTTGCTTGCTTTCGATGGGCGTCAAAACTGAACTGAATGACATATTAGTCTGAACATTTTAATGCGTTCTAGTTAAAGATGGTACATGACAAATGTCACGTAAAATTTTCGATTGTGCGCCATCTGTTTTATTTTTCAGGGACTTTTCACCTTGCCCTCGTATGTTTATGATTATGTGTACCTAATAGAGTTTCTTAGCGGACTTCGATTACTTATGAATTATTGGATTTTAGGTTAAAGTTTAATGTAAGGGTTTTATCCGTTCATTACACTTTGCCATCTCTAACTATATGCAATGTTCACTTGTATACCATGATATATTTTGTAGAATAAATATGACATATCAAGTACATTACGGCAGATCGTTATACAGAAAAGCATTTTGTCAAGCGTCATCATTGTTGGATTTTAATCGTTCTCCACTAGATCATTATATGACTATTTTCTAGTTCACCGTATCCGCTTGTATCCAGAATCGCTTCAGTTTATTGGTCCCTGTCTGTATCTGTATTTTTTTCGGTTATTGAAGCGCAGCGAGCGAAGCGGTTTGCCATCAACGTGAATTAGACTAAGATACATCCGGTTTTCTCAGCCTTTCTAAACCTCAATGTTAGAGTTTGTACCTATTTAGAACTCGACCTAATGTCGTGACCAAGCTCGAATTTTTAAATTCAATCTGTGACCTGAGATATGAGACTTTTCCGGTACCTACTAAATCATTATTATTAAATAATATTAAAATTTTATGATTAAATGGAAGAACAATTAGATTGTTTTTATACGAGTTCTAATAATAACATGAAACCGTTACTACGGTTTCAACACCGAAGTGCAATTATCAAACAGATAATACTGTTTGATGGTGTTGGAACTATATTAACGTTTTCATGTTATTATTGAAAGTGGTATAAAAACAAAGTAATGGTAATCATAAATATAAATTAACATAAAGTAACGGCTTCTACCATCGATTTACCATCTATTTAATGTTAGGTACATGTCTTGATGACTTTCTAGCATTAAACACTATAAGCAAATGAGACAAACTAAAGTCATTGCTATAAATCCGCATGCATGCTGATGCATGCATCTTTGTCGGTAAACCCATCCACATGTATGCTATGAACCCATCTGTGACGGCGTTTTCTCTTCTCTAGTTTTCTGTCGCTAAAGGGCTTCGTCTCATATCCGCGAACAATGCTCAACTTAATCGAAGGCCGAAAATTTCACTCAAGTGAATCTCGACGTGAATAGTTTACAAGAACTTGGAAATCATTGGCAAAAATTGCAAACTAAGTCCATGCGTTGAATTGTGGCGTTTTAATAAATTTCTTCCAACAGATAATGTGTGTAGGTATCCTCAACGGGTAATAGTTTTTTTCTAAGGTACCTTCCTCTGATTCCTCTGTGACTGTAAGTAGCATTAGAAGTCATGTAATAAGCTGCTTGAGAGATGTGCAATCAAAACTCAATTGCATTTTGCATTTTAATAATAGAAATAAATTCAATAGCTTGGTATGCTGCAGTATGTTATAAAATGGGAAATGGTTTTCTATAAGGTACCTTCAGAGATACTGCAAGTAGCATTAAAAATCATGTCAAAAACTGTTTGACAGATATACAATTGTAACTCAATTGAATTTTTCATCCAAATAATATCCTCCACGTACTGGTTATATGTAACTACTTTCTTTAACTGGTAAATATTCCAAATGATATAACAAAATCAAGATGGGGTGAGTGTGTTCTCCTTTGGTTACTTTGAGGAGTAGCTTTATGTTACTTCAGAAAATTGGGGGTATAGTTACAAAGTTGTACACATCATTGTCTGATTTCAGGGTAGGTAGAAGACTCCTTACATTTGAAAAGTTATGGAATTGCATTCTAAGAAGGAATACCCTTCACGTACTGGTTATAGGTACATATACTTTGCTACCTTCATTAACTGGGAAACATTTCCAATTAATAAAACAATACCAAAAGGGATGGGTGTTCTTCTTCGATCACTTTGAGGAGTAGCTTCATGGTACTCCAGATAATTGGGGGGTCTTGTTGCAAAGTTGCATACATCATTGTCTAATTTCAGGGTAGGTACAAGACTTCATACATCTGAAAAGTTATCGAATTGCATTCTAAGGAGGAATACCTTTCACGTAGGTACTGGTTATATGTAACTGCTTTCTTTAACTGGGAAACATTTTCCAAATAACGTAACAAAACCAAGATGGTGTGGGTGTTCTCCTTCGATGCAGGGTTTACACTATCACCTGTGAAATTTTCGCAACACGATATGACGTAAGCCAATTTTCAATTTTCAAAATTCGGACACTTGAGTAATCTTTATCGATTACTTACGTCACAAGCTTCAAAAAGTGTATTCAATTATGACTCGATTATCATTAAATAACCCGACTAAACCATCGATCGACATATACATATGGACTGCGCGTGGCAATGATAAGCGCGGGTAGTGCCGGCGTGAGAGAGGGGAAAACGAAGAGGACTAATACTGTCTTTATCTATCGGCTCGGGACGTAAACATACTAGCTACAGTCAAGTTGCATTTCCATGGCAACGCAGCGGCCAATAGAAACGCGATAGATAAAGTAGATAAAGACAGTATTAGTCCTCTTCGTTTTCCCCTCTCTCACGCCGGCACTACCCGCGCTTATCATTGCCACGCGCAGTCCATATGTATATGTCGATGGACTAAACTAAATCATTTTTTCAACCACAGAGATGGGTGAATGGCAACAACTTCGGGCAATCTGACCAAACTTACATTATGTGCTCAATGTTACTAGCTAAAACAACTAAAAAACGTGACTTGACACGAAGATGTAACAAAATCAGCATCAAGTTGCCGTCTATTACGGAAGTTTTATTGAAGGTATAAATGATATTGAGTAATGAGTTTGTTCATTATAGTGTATCCAAGATAAGGATATCTATCATGGGGATATCGGAAACGGTGATAAATACAGTTTAGGTTGAATAGCGAAAATGTTGCGTGATTAAAGCGTAATTCATATGGCAGAATAAAATTTGCAATATCATTTTTGATTTTCAAGATATTGTGTAAAACCGAATATCTTGATTTCCTATTTTTTTAGTGTTACTGTCAGATATGGAACAAAATAAAAAACACATCTTTGAAGCAACTTTTAAAAGCTTTCTTATGTTAATATCAGAATTGAAATACGAAGTTTCGTTTTTGATCAAACATTATCAAATTTTCTTTTAATACGGTTCTGTATTTCTTAATACAAAATTTAGAATTATTTTTCATTCTACACTCATTTTGGTGTGATGGTTCGATTTCGTTTCAGATGAGTTTCAGCAATCATCAAGATTGTTTGAAAAAGTATGAGTCTGCATTAGAGAAATATTAGTGAAAGTGGGCAGCCAAATGTTTAAGGAGATTCAAAAGTTGAAGTTGACATTTTTTAATAATTGTTGAAACTAAAACAAAAAATTAACGAACTTACGCGGACAGGTAATCTTGGAAATACTTATTTTCTGGATGAATTCCGCATCATAGTAGCAAGACCCGTTGCCGATGTTTCGACAACCATTCAGTGGCGGCTCGTGAATTTTTGAGAGAGGAGGCTGGACATAAAACGTTTTTGTAAAAATATACTCTATTCACAGCCTTTTAACCTTTGCACAGCGACCGTACCAGCTACTTCAGTGACAAAATTAATTGTTACCCAGCAAGAACCAACGTGAAGGTATAGAGTTTCTCTTGGCAAAACATTTTTTGTTCGTTTTTTGTCTTTTATTTTTTTTGGATTTTTAATATTTTTTTTTTTTTTGGAATTTTTCATATTTTGTTTTTTTTTATTAATTTTATTAACTTTTTTTATATATTAACGGAATTCTACGGTCTTTAGTTTGCGAAAAATGATCAATAATATTATCAAAAAATGTATCATTTTGTTTTAAGTGTTTCACTAAATTTTTTTCAATATATATTAAACTAACATTGTATAAACGATTTTGGCCCATTGTATTTGGCATGTAAGTTTTAATTCGTTTGAGAGTAGAAAATGATCTCTCCACCGATGCCGATGCCGATGCTATTTTATCAAAAAATTTATATTTTAGAACTAAGTTATCTTAAAGTGTATTGGGGAACTCTTTTGAAAAATATTCGAAAAATCTTCTATTCGTCAAGTCAAAAAACTTCAATTCATGTAAATCGGAAAATCGAATCTCAATTTCACTTTTAATAGTATCTAAAATTTCATAAAAAAGTTGTTTATAATGTAGTTTCTTGTCTACCAAATTATATGTTTTCCTCCTTTTCGCGGGAGAAGCCTCATCAGTTGAAAAATTTTCAAATAAAATATTAAAATGAAATTCTGTATTACGGAAACTTGGAAATTTTTCCAATGAGATGTTTCAAACGATCTCTTGAATAAATTATATCAGTGAATTTATGTTGTAAAATTAGAAAAATAAGATCAGTTTGTTCAAATATTAATTTAAAATTATCAAGAAAAAACAAAAATTCTTCATTTTCTAAATAAGATTTTAAACCAACAGCAGCATTTAACGAAACTTGATCTGTTGAAAAGTCATCACTGTTTGATACAAAATCAAATGTTTCAATTAATTTGTCTTTATTTTTATGGATGGTAAATACTGCACGTGATGTAAAATTCCATCGAGTTGGAGCATTACAGGGAAATCAATGATTTTTTTTTAAACTTCGTCTGGTCATTACTACTATTAGTATTAACAATGATCGATTTTGATAGTTACCTGACATTACTAATCCTTTCAAATCCGGTAAAGGCCGTTTATTTAAAAGAAACACTTTTATCATATGTTAATTTACTAAATGGATTTTCTAAAAGGCAGCAACTAACTCACTAACACTCATTTTAAATTTACAACAGACAACAATCTAACCTTACTTCGCGTGGCGTGACAACACATAAACAAGCACTGACTGACCTACTCAGCAGTCGGCAGAACGCACGTCTCGTATTTCATAGATTGCTAGCGGCTGCCGCAGGCTAGCCTCCAGAGGGTGTTGCCATTTTCGCTGATTTACCCAGTTGGCGTTCGGACTGGTCGGAAAAACGGTAACTGCGTTGAACAACACATGCTCAACGTTTGAGATATATAGAGAGTTTACCCTCAGGGCACTGTTGCCAGATTAAAAATAACTACTGAGAACGGGGAATTAATTGTAAAATTTTAAAAATTATCAGAGAAACAGGAAATAAAATGGAGAATGATCATTAAGATAAATTGGCGAGGAGGCTGAGCCTCCTTAGCCTCCTTCGAGGAGCCGCCACTGCAACCATTACATATGACATCTTGAGGCTTGAGGCTTGAACGAGAACTAATAATTCTGGTTTCTGTAGCGGCATTTATTGGGCGAAAATTTCACATTACACAGTTCACTGATTCTGTTCCGATTCTTGACTCTACTCTGGTACTCAACCCCGCCCATGTTTGATCATATGTGAAGTGGAATTTCCCATGATGGGATTCCAAATGTTGGGAAGGTATCATCCTAAATAATCTAAATCGCGATTCAGGATATTACCTACTCATCCTTGAAAATTCCACTTCGCATATGGTCACACAATAGCGGAATCAAGTACCAGAGCAGCAACCACCGGAACAAAGACAGTGACTTGTGTAGCGAGAAATTATCACGCAATAAATGCAGCTACAGAAGCCAGAAGATCTGTTTGAATTCAAGCATCAAGCCTGCCCTGAAGTGGTTACCAGTAAATATCATCGAAAGTTTAGCATCGAGTCTTGCTACTGTGAAGCGGAATTCATCTGAGGGCCAGTCAGAGGCATATGATATTCAAGATAATTTATCATTTGTTAATTTTTAGTTCCCTCATTATACGTAGTATACGGGTATTTCGACTCTCACCTAAGGGATTTCTCGACTTTCATCTAAGAGAAGTTGCGTATCGGCCGCGCCCAATAATATTCCGTTCAACTATTGAAGTTATCTTTGGTCCTTCGGAAATAAAAATCCTCTAAGACGTTTTGTTTTCCTTAAATCATCATCAACTTCATTTTATTCTAATGGGAGCCATATTGACTTTTGCAATTTAGAATAGCCCATTCCATTAACTTTTTATTGATGTATCACAAGAAGAAAATTGAATATTGCCACGTTTCCGTTTTTACCAAATTCAATTATTACCAATCTATATGTTTCTTCAATATCGTAAATCATTTTTATTCCTATTATAATCTTCCAGGTATTTTATTTCAATGGATTATCTGATTACAAAACTTACTTTAAACCATTTCCAGTCAGTCGGTGTTAATTTCATTCTCAGATACTTTTATATTGCAAATAATAAGGTAAACTGTGATGTCAGCATTAGGGTTCCTTATTCTGCCGGACAAGTTCATTTACCATGTGAATCCGAAATTGCTGGATTTCATCAATAATGTCTATATGAGTCACCGACAGAGGAAAAGTGGGATATTCGAACCTTTTTCACTCGTGTATATGCATTGATCTTAATAATGTAAGTGATTTTTTTCATTCACATATAATGGAGAATTAATGAATTAATTGAATTGATTTCAATACTATCTACCATTGTGTTCTATTAATCGACTATTTTAAATAGCGTCATATTTTATTTTATCTGTTAAAGCGTTTTAATGAATTTTAATAAGTTAGTTTTAAGAATGTTGTTTTTTAAAATATCATTTAACTTATCTCAGAAGACAATCGTCAGGGATACGCCATGCCTCTCGCTCCCAAACCAATATTCACTTAAAAACATGCATCTCTACCAAAAAACTGGCGCCTGGCAAAACTAAAGAAAAAGTTTTTATACCATAGTAGGCTCCGATTTTTTCAATCTGTCACATGTAAATGATATTTTGATATCACTTTAAGCACTGTCTTTTGAAAATGGAGTGTACCAATGAATAAGAACAAACGAGATATGATAAAACAATATTGTAAAAACGATAGAATCGGTGTCAAAACAGCGGAAATGTATCTCAACGTGTATCCCGAAAGACAACAGCCTCATCGAAGAATTGCAAACTATTGGATAGAAATCTCGCTGAGTTTGGTTCGTTTGAAAAAATAATAATAATAATGAGAATTGCAAACTATTGGATAGAAATCTCGCTGAGTTTGGTTCGTTTGAAAAAATAATAATAATAATGAGTATAAAAAACAATAAATCAGAACAGATGCTTCCTTTCTTTTTTTCTTTTTTTCAAGCGTAACCCATAAAAATGTGTCAAGAAGACTGAGATTTGGAGACCTGGCTGTCTATCTACTGTTCTGTGTTGTGAGGAGGTGAAGCACCAACGCGTACTAAATCAGATGCTGTTGTAGTTCGCCGAAGGGAAATTATCGAAATAGTTCAACAGTTGACGTCAAAAACTGATAGCAGGTTTATCTTGTGGAAGGCTGGTAATGACTCCTTTCAGCGGAGATCTTTCAGTAACGTTGCAAACTTGCTCGATCCCCTCATGAGCTCTATGATCGAAACAGAGTTGTCTGGAACTATAGGCTTGTGACCTTACTGATCGATCTGAACTAGAAAGACCTTATTATCTTACTATCATTGAGTGAACTCAATTCAGTTGTCTTATTCATTCTATCTCAATATTTTTGCCTTGGCTTTTTAAATGCACCAAACTCAGCGAGATTTCTATCCAATAATTCTATGGTTTTTGTAGTAAAGGTTTATCATATCACTTTCTTCTTCATTGTTAAGCATCATTTTTAACGACACAATGCTTATCAAAGTATCAAAATACCATTTACATGTGACAGATTGAAAAAATCAAAGCCTTCTATGGTATCGGTATAAAAACTTTTTCTTCAATATTTCTGATTTTTGAGACTACACGGGTAATTTGTGATACATCATTGATAGGGAATAGCCGATTTTCGACTCCTTCAAAAGATTCAACTTGAATGAGAATGTATTTATAGATTTTCTCTAATATTTGAACTAAACTCGTGATTAAATAAAAAAGAATTTCAGTTTTTCTTTCGAGGGCAGTTTTGCTAACAAAAGTGAGGAAAGTCACGTGATTGATCACTACTTTTTTGGTTTTTGTGTAAGCACTCATTAAAAAAAGTCAACTCCAACTTTTGATTCGCCTTAAGCATGAGGCTGCCAAATTTCACAAATTTCTCTTTAATGAAAATTTTGGAAATATCTCGATATGTGCTAACTAAACCATCACATTTCATGCATGTCATGGTGTGGAATAAAAAATACTTTTAAATTTTGTATTAAAAAACAGATTCATATTTGGAAAGAAGTTGATGATGGATGATCGAAATCGAAAAGTGGATATTAAAACATGAAGGCTTATAGAAGTTTCTTCAAAGAAGTGTTTTTCATTTTGTTTCATCTCTGATACTATCGCTAGAAATAAATAAAATAGGGAATCAATTCGGTTTTGCCAAAATAACTTGAACATCCTTATCTTGGACACTCGGTACTAATCAAGGTGGTATTAGTATTCTCTGTCTAATTATACATACCAACTGATAATGCATTTATTGAATGATTCTTTCACTAAACAGTAGTATCCTCAAAACATCATCATCCTGACGAAATTATGTATCATTTTCTTATTACTCCATAAGTAAAAAATGTACACTTCGTAAACTCCGAAATTCAAGATACTAATAATGAGTTTACTCAAATGTATGGACATGACGTAGATGGAGTTTGGCAGAAATATTATGCCCCCATCTATTCAATATGGGATCAATCGCGTATATTTGCTGATATAGATCAATATTGAATCCAATATTCATATTGTGTTGTCATCGTTATGATTTCTAACTCAATAAAGGTAATCTGAAATATCTATAAATCTTTCAATATTCATTATGCTATTCTAGGTACAGCAATGAGCAACGAGAAAATTTTACCCTTGACTACATTCTTATTATCAAGCAAAATAAATGATTAAATAATTGAGCTCTATTCGAAAACTGAATTTCCATTGTGAACAAATTGTAGATCATTATAAATGGATTTGAGTTTCATTCTTTTGGATAGTTTTGTGTTCCTAGTACCAGGTAGTAAGAGTATAGGATATTTGATCAACTCTAGTCTACGCGAACATTCCACCAACGTGTTTACTCGATACACTCAAGATCAAGATGTTTGGGGTTTTGAAATTAAAGAATACCTATTTCATTTCACGCTTGGCTATGTCAGTAAACGTTCTTAATTGGAAATATGTGTTTTGTATTCGAATAATGTTTTGTCTTCGTCTGCAAAATGAGACTAGATAAGGTATTACCCGTATTATACTCTGGCTGAGGCTGAAAAAGTAGTACGTCATGTTCTTACCAGTGCTTTCTTGTAACTTTTCATTGAGGCGACCATTATTTTCTCTGAATGATGCTAGATCCGATTCCAAATGGCGTATTCTCAACTTAGTTATTTCAGTCTCTTTATGAGCAGCTTGTAATTCCGCTTGTAAACCTAAAAATAATGTTTAATTTACACCATAATGAAGCATCTTCTCCAATGGTATCATATTGTTACTCCTTCATTTAAACGTATTTTGCACGCTCAAGGGCTCACACTAATAAACCGGTGGACAACTGCAAAATCAAGATAGATACGTAGAATAAAATTTCCTATTTCTGAAGAATATCTTAATTCTGTATTGAACATTACATAAGGAAGATTTAACGGAGGTATTTTTAAGGAAAAACTAATAGGCTCTATAGTACAAGACCTGAACACTCGATCGTGACGTCACAAGCCAGAGGCTATGTTGCATCAGCTGGTCACCTGTGTGCGTTACAGCACAATGCTGCAATACCGTCACTAAAACAAAAGTTTAAACGAGGTTGACAGACGCGAACTTTGCTTTTACTGATTCTGCTTGAAATTTCTCTAACGATGTGTAATTTAACTTAAGCTCACTGGAATAATACGAAATTATTTCCAAAATTTCGTAAACTGTGTGTGACCATGTAGTATATGTCGGTGTTGTTAATTTATAAGCCGAACTAATCTTCCTCGTATCTAACCAATTTAATAAAGTTCTTAGAATCGTTCGAATCATCCTCTAGTTTAACTCTGACTATAGGTTACTAGAAAATGTTTCTTAATAGTTGACTTTTGAGGTGAGTTTTACATCCATTATTTTCCACCAAGTTAATATAATATTTATAAGCTGGGCTATGGATTTGGAATGCTCTATAGTTGAACCAAATTGAAGTAGTACTGTATAGCATATTCATTAAATACCTTAAGGGCGACTTTAACGTTTTGACGTTCCACATTTGTAGGGAAGAGTACAGATTCAAAGAATATCCACGTTTCAAAAGTTTATCGTGTTCTATCTAGTTCATGCATTTTTAAACGCATAAAATGAGGCAATGTCTTCGTCTCCCGAGTTAAAGTTGGGATACTGCATAGTTTGATTGCATGGGTTTTGAATTTAGACAATTATTCCTTATACATTTGAGAATGTGAAACGAATCGAATAGATAAAATAATGGTCTTGAATTATGAACTTGATGAAGATACATCTTAGACTGAGGAACACACGGTACTTAACGTGAGGTCCCAGAAGTAAGCTAGTCATATATAACCACGCATTATCAGACCCCTCCCATAATTTCGAGCGTTTTTCGAGCTGCTCAACAGTAATTTCGAGCTATTCCCAAACTTGAAGGAAAGCCGAGAAATCAAAATTAATCAATTTGACTAGGCAAATGTGCAAAAGTTAGCACAGCAAGCACAAAATTACACATCCTAGAATTTCGAGATTAGGCTCAACATTTCGAGCTTTTTACGAGCTAAAAAAGAGTGATTTGAAGATTGCCCGGAACCGAGTGGTTTTCCGGAAATATGAAAAAAACTAATTTCCGGTCTGAAGTGAGCACATCAAAATCAGAAGTACGTGACTTATAATTTCGAGACTGGGCTCAAAATTTCGAGCTTTTTACGAGATAAAAAAGAGTGATTTGTAGATTGTTTTCCGAGAATAAGGAGAAAACTCATTTCCGGTCTGAAGTTAGCACATCAAAACTAGAAGTACGTGACTTAGAATTTCGAGACTGGGCTCAAAATTTCGAGTGCTTGGTGGTAATTTCGAGATTACTCAGAATCACGTAATTTTCCGGAAAAACGATTTCCGGTATGAATTTAGCACAGTAACAGAGACTGGAGGCAAAATTTTGAGCTCTATACGAACTATAACATAGTCTTTCAAAGATCGATGAAAATTGTAAAATCTACCGGAAGTTGGGAAAATATAGATTTCCGGTTTGATGGTGAAATATAAAAAACTGGTAGTATGAGATTGGAATATCGAGATTGGGCTCAAAATGTCGAGCTTTTCACGAGTCGCTTAGTGGTAATTTCGAGAATGCTTAGTAGCACGTAGTTTTCCCGGAAATCAGGGAAAAAGGTCCAAAGTTAGCACAGCAACAATAGATGTATATGATTTAGCATTTCGAGACTAGTGTCAAAAATTCTTGCTCTACGAGCTGGTGCATAGTAATTTCGAGATTGCTTAGAAGCTCATAGTTTTCCGGTTATTATGAAGAATTTAAATGTTTCCTCATTGAAAAGAGGCGCCAAAATTTGAAATTATTTGTTATCCATGAATTTTTTTAACTCACAAATTTTTTAAATAAAGAAATTAATTATTGAGAACAATAAAAATTTTGGAGCCGTTGCAATTTATTGTATCTTCTCTCATTAAAAAAGGCGCCAAAATTTAAAATTTATTCTCTAATAAATTATAAAAAAAAGTGAGAAAATTAATAACAAAAGAGAGGTATTACAGATTTCTTGAAATTCAAATTATTTTTCATCGACTATCTCCTATTTTAAAAAATAGTTTTGGTTTCTCAAAGTTTGCAAGCTTGATATAGAAGTAAATAAAAATGCAACTCTGCTGCTGATTTTTTACTATTTTGCTCCTGGTAGGATAACATATTTAAAAAAAAAAGTAAAAATGCAAAATATTCATTTAGACATTTTCATTTTTTTTCACAACTTTTCGGGTGAAAGAAAAGAGAAATTTCAAAAAAAATTGTTCCGAAATAGGTTTGGTACAAGTGGAGAGGCTTATTGACAGTTTACATTATTCCAAAGGGTCTTAATAAATGAAATAAAAAATTTCATGATCATTTCAAATAAAAATAAAGTAATCATGTCTAACAATCTGTTTGTAATAGCTTCACTGTGAAATCACAGTAATTTTGAATGTGTGAAAAGATAATATGAAAAATTACTCAAGAACACGAAAAATTTTTGTTTTTTTATTCAATTTATTTCAACCCTTTTTCAATTACTAATAAGATTGCATTTCATTTTAACAGGTGATTGATCAAATCTGTGAATAACACTTGTGAGGTCATTTACACTTTCAAAAACTGGTACGGAAATTATACTGGATGAATATTCTGAATTAATTTAGTTTTCGTCTTCTTGAAAAAAAAATCTAACGGGATAGTACGTACTGTGTTTCCAAAGTAACCTAGAAGGTTATGGAAAAAAAAGGTAATAGGAATAGTTCAACTGCAAATATATTGAACTCGTAATGTTGGGAACAGTATCCATGTTCTTAGAATACCTTAAAATGACTTGTTCATGTACTTCCGGTTGTTGTACTGAATCCATACCGAAACTCGTTTTTATTTCTAATTTTCAGCAAACTTTGCGTTTCTTGGTAATCTTGATAGCTACAGGCAGAATACGAATTTATAAAATCAGTTAAGTTTTTGTGAAAATCATTTAAGGTGACACTTGTTAAGTTTCCTAATAATTCCTCTGAAAAATGTTCAAAAATTTAGAAAACAGAACTTTGTTGCTTCAGTTAAGAATTGGTTGGTGATTTTCTGGATAATTTCAATAAAGGAACTTGACGAAATCACCCAAGTTATAATCTTGGTGAATGAAGAACTTAGTATTATTGATCAAGTTTCGTCCTTAGAATTGTTGATTTATTTTCTAGGTCAGCTGAAAAATCAGATCTTGCAAAATTTCTTTAAAAATTAAGAAAATTGTCAATTACCGAAATAGCCAAGTTTGATCAAAAGAGTAAGAAAATATTCTTGACAATCGGATGAATGGTTTTTACCAAATTTGTCAACTTTCTTTACTAAATTATTGATGTTTACTTGACAAATGTTGATTCATAAATTTTATAAAGGATCTTGATTGAATTGTCTTTATTGCAACAATTTCGATACTTAACTAGTCGAAGAAAAAAGCTTTTTTGACTTTTCAAACCTTTATTTACAGAATTTGTAAAGTCGGTTAATTACTCTTAAGAATGTGATTTATTGATAAAGGTGCCACTCAAGAAACTTAACAAGTGCCATCTTAACTGATCTTTCCAAAAACTTAACTGATTTTATAAATTCATATTCTGCGTGTATGTGTTTTAGCCAGTGCGGTTGTTTTAGGGGGGGGGGGGGTTAGATGGCTGGAACAGCCAATTTCAGGTTTCATTTATATTTTTTATAATGTGTGACCTCCGAAGGAAACACCGGAAATCGTTGTGTATTTTTGACACCTAACAATGGTTTTAGCTCGTAAAAAGCTCGAAATTTTGCCACCAGTCTCGACATTCTAAGTCATATACATCTATTGTTACTGTGCTAAATTCAGACCAGAAATCGTTTCTTCCCAATTACCGGAAAACTACTTGCTTCTAAGCAATATCGAAATTACTATGCACCAGCTCGTAAAGAGCTCGAATTTTTGGCACCAGTCTCGAAATTCTAAGTCATGTACCACGTTTTGCTGTGCTAACTTCAGACCGAAGAACCATTTTTTTCTTGTTTCTGGAAAACCACGTGGTTCTAAGCAATCTGGAAATTACCACGAACCAGCTCGTAAAAGCTCGAAATTTCAACACCCGCCTCGAAATGCTAAGTCATATACATGTATTGTTGCTGTGCTAACTTCAGACCGGAAACCGTTTTTTCCTTATTTCCGGAAAACTACGTGCTACTGAGCATTCTCGAGATTACCACGAAGCGGCTCATAAAAAGCTCGACATTTTGAGCCCAATCTCGATATTCCAAGTCCCATACTACCAGTTTCTACATTTCACCATTAAACCGGAAATCTATCTTTTCCGAACTTCCGGTAAATTTTACAATTTTCATCGATCTTTGAAAAGACTATGTTATAGCTCGTATAGAGCTCAAAATTTTGCCACCAGTCTCTGTTACTGTGCTAAATTCAGACCGGAAATCGTTTTTTCTTTATTTTCGGATAATTACGTGATTCTGAGTAATCTCGAAATTACCACCAAGCAGCTCGAAAAAAGCTCGAAATTTTAAGACCAGTCTCGAAATTCTAAGTCACGTACTTCTAGTTTTGATGTGCTAACTTCAGACCAAAAATGAGTTTTTTCTATATTCTCGGAAAACTACGTGGTTTCGGGCAATCTCCAAATCATTCTTTTTTAGCTCGTAAAAAGCTCGAAATTTTGAGCCCAGTCTCGAAATTCAAGTCACATACTTCTAGTTTTGATGTGCTCACTTCAGACCGGAAATGGTTTTTTCCTTATTTCCGGAAAACTACGTGCTTCTGAGCAATCTCGAAATTTCCATGAAGCAGCTCGTAAAAAGCTCGAAATTCTAAGTTACGTTCTTCTAGTTTTGCTGTGCTAACTTCAGACCGGAAATTAGTTTTTTTCATATTTCCGGAAAACCATGCGGTTCTGGGCAATCTTCAAATCACTCTTCTTTAGCTCGTAAAAAGCTCGAAATTTTGAGCCTAGTCTCAAAATTCTAGGATGTGTAATTTTGGGCTTGCTGTGCTAACTTTTACACATTTACCTAGTCAAATTGATTAAGTTTGATTTCTCGGCTTTCCTTTAAGTTTGGGAATACCTCGAAATTACTGTTGAGCAGCTCGAAAAACGCTCAAAATTATGGGTGGGGTCCGATAATGCGTGGTTATATATGACTAGCTTACTTCTGGGACCTCTTAAAGTGTTATGTTTAGAAAAATAATGTTCATGGCTTTAAGTACATTATTGTCACATATAACTAATACCGAACATTTTGTATCCAATTTGTTCTAATTTCAAAATAATTGACAAAATTTACACCTGCTACGGTTCCACTACGTGAATCTTGTTCTGTTATAGTTGTTACCATGAAATCTTTCACAGGGACAGCCGATATCCATTGTTTCCGCTGTTCATTATCATGGAAAACTAAACAAAAGATTGAGTGTGTGTATGTGTGTGCGCGTGCTTGTATGTGTCTGTTTGTTCTGCAAATAACTCAGATAGATAGTTTCTAGAGGATAATTGACTAGGCCGTGTATGGTCATGTTTCAAGTCAGTTCAACTGTGTGCTTCAGACTAGAATCGTGAGGATGTGTACACCTCATTCATAAATATTCATCTTATTTTCGTTTCCATCGCTGAAAGAATTTGTGAACTGTTCTTTTCATGTTTGCGATAACTGTGTGAACAATGATCAATATTTAGTTCAGATAGTAATATTATCAACAAATTCTTAAACAATATGACCTAATTTTCATTTTTGTGCACGTTATGCATAAATTATAATGAAAGTATTCGGATTTTCAACTTGTGTTTCAAAGAAGTTAGGAAATTAATGAATATTATTTAGTTTCATGTTTTCGACATTTTCTGGAAAGTCATATTTTCTATAGAAATATAGTGAGCAATCGCCACTTGACTAGTTGTGTAGTAAGTTAGTTGATATTCAAAAGGTACTCACGATCCATTCCCGCGGATTTAGCAAAAACATCACGTTGAAGTTCTTCCATCTGGAATCGAAGTTTAATTGCTTCTGCATCTCTGATTGATAATTGCTTGGATAAATCGTTCAAGTGACTTTGAAATTTTGTTTCCTGGTTTATGAGGTTTTTCCTGCAACAAATTATATAATAATATATTGGTAGCTGTAGTCACTTCATCTCATATATCTTCAGATCAGAGTTGTATTTGGAAATTATGTTCTTGTGGAATATTTCCAATTACAGATGTTTAATATTTCATCAAGTATTATTCCGAGGAAGATGATTCTAGTCATATAACGTATGTGATCGAAAACCAAGAGACAAATTTAGGATTTCGCAAAAAAACTGTAATTACACAAAATTTGCGTAACTCACAGTCTGGCAGTGATGAATAATAAAAAACACAATGGATTAAGTTCGGTGATTCAATACCTTGGATGTTATGACTCAGCTCCTATGGCACAAAGGATACCCCCTTCGAACACATGGAATTAAAAAGGTGGAAATGTTTCAAAAATTTGTCAATTGTCAGTGGATAATGGTGATTATTTATTATCAATAGTGTTACAATATATCCAGTGTGAACTCTTTTATAGATTATTAGGTAAAAATAAATGAATTCATTTTTCAAAACACCTTGTTGAAATTCACACAATTTATAGTAAATAAGGTATTATTTTCGAACAAATTTGTGTGGGTGTAAATTTTTGTTAATAAGCATCTGACAGATCCTTGTTATAGATTATTTTTTACATGAGAATACACTTAATAACACCTCCTTGGTTTTTGTTTCAGAATGAAGTTTGCATATCCCCTATTAAAACGTTTGAGGCTGTGCATTTCTGAAACTAGTAATTAAATGCATGCACGCATATCAGAACGCAGTTGAACACAGCATAGAACTGCCTGGAAGAGTTCCTACGTCACTGCTTTATGTCCGTTTTTTTTCAATTTCCTGCGTGCAGTAAAAGAACTCTTTGCGATACTTTGGGCGTTATATCCTTTGAAAACAATTATATCTGAGATAATATTTTGCACTTCATTGAATTGGGCATGATTGTAACTAAATTAATTCGACAATTTTTTCAACGGTATACTTAAATGTAGATTGTGGAATACCTAACTTTAATAACGAAAGATCCATAGATTTAAACTAAAAGACATAATAGATAACATAAATAAATCAAAATAAACCTTGTTTCTGGACACGATGGAATACCCAATTATCTGTAGAAATAATGTCCCAAAGTCACCATACCCCCTACTTTAGGCTGGACAGTCCCGCTTTTTCAATGCCCGTCTTGCTTTCAAACAGGTCCCACTTTTGAGAGATATGTCTGGATTGTCCCGCTCTTAAATAATTCGCATGCATTTGACAGAAAACATAAATTAAGATATTCTAGACTAGATGACAATTCACGTAATAGGCCGGATAGCGTGATTCGTCTGAATTTATTAAGATTAAAAAATGTGTTATATTTTCAATCGTTCGTTGTTGCGAAGTTATTGATGCGATAAAACGCTCAGAGCTTAATTAAGTTCAGGCAACGAACCGGAAAAAAAAATACAGTAAGCTAGAATTAAAATTATTTTTTTTGCATTTTGTTCCTAATAGCCCATAGATCATTCATGACTATCGAGACCGGGGGGTCGGTCTTTCTACCCCCTCAAAACGGGGTTTCAACCCCTCAGAGGAGCATTCTTATAAAAACAGTTCAAAATTAATGAATTAAGAGCCGAAAATGACCTAGTATGTTTTTTGGTTCGCTGTTCACGATTCCGCTTATTTTTCCAAAAACATTCCCCAGATGGAAAATTCGGAAAATTTGAGATTTTTCTGAGACGGTTATGAATAATAAAGTAGAATTTTGTTGCCTAAATGACTAGAGGTCATGACTAGGTCATTTTTGCAACAAAATTATACTTCATTATTCATAACCGTCTCAGGAAAATCTCAAATTTCCCGAATTTTCCATCTGAAGAGACTTTTTTGGGAAAAATTACAGCGGAATCGTGATCAGCGACCCAAAAAACCTACTAGAGGTCATTTTTGCAACAAAATTATAAATTATATATTATACATAAATTTTTCAAATTTCCCATCTGGAGGGAGTTTTCCGAAAACTAACTGCGGAATCGTGATCAGCGACCCAAAAAACATACTAGGGGTAATTTTCGGCTCGTAATTCATTAATTTTGGACTGTTTTTATAAGAATGCTCCTCTGGGGGGTTGAAACCCCGTTTTGAGGGGGTAGGAAGGTCGACTCCCGCGGACTTGATAGTCATGAATGATGAATGGGGTATTAGGAACAAAATGCAAAAGAAATTTTGAAATTCTAGCTTACTATATATTTTTATTTATTATGGCCTTTTTCCTGGCTTATTGACTGGACTATTAGTGAAATTAATTTAAGAAATACCGCGCTTTAGTGTCTTGAATTAGTTTTTCAAAGGTCTTCAGATGATGATCCTGAGACCGAAACGTACGTAAAGGTGAAACTAATAAGCATATCTATTAGTGTGACCCATTTCTCGAGAATTTACAAATAATTCATACCTGGGTCAAGAATCATTATTAAGCTAGGTGACCCACTTGCTGTGAGATAAATGCTCATTGAGCAGTTTCCTCAGTCAGAAGTCAATATCACAGACAACATATAATAAATTAATATAATATTTGTGGTCAATATTATTGTAAATACTGAACAGTGAATAAAAGGTGTAAGTACTAAAATGACATTTCTAAAATAGCCTTTCTGATTTCAATGAAATTTAATTTTAAATATTATCTAACTTCCATCATTTTGAACTAAGATTGCCAGTCCCTTTTTGTCGAAAAATGTTCGTCTACGGAACTCGTTTCGCATGAACTTTTCCTCTGTTCCTTAATTTAATTGCCGCTGTTCTTTGTCCCGCTTTTTTGCATTTCAAATATGGTCACTTCATGTTTGCAGAATTGTCACACCTTTACACTTTATTTTTGACGGTTCTCTGGAAAATTCCGTATGTATGGAAACACAGTTACAATCTTTGAATCAGGTGATTAAGAAACCGTAGTATTTGTATATAATCAGCAATACCCAAACTTCTTGATAAACTAGTAAGTTACCAATTAATTTGGGTTTGTGGACAGATCGTAATAAATGACAATATGGGTTCCACCAAGGAAGATCAACTAGCAGTAATCTGTTATTATATCAGACCAACCTTTGGTATGCCTTGGAAAATAAGGCCCAAGTAGACTCAATATATACGAGGGCAAAAAATTAAACAAGAAATGATTTATTTAACTTATTTTATGAATTTATGAAAACTTATTTTATTTTTCAACATAATCTCCTTGTTGCCCAATATACTTCGTCCAACGTTTTTCTAATTTTTTCGATCCCTTCCGAATAATACGATTTCGGCAATCCTTCAATATAGGCATTTGAATCAGTGATGACCTCGTTGTTGGAGCCAAACCTCTTTCCGCCGAGATATTTCTTCAAGTTTGGAAATAGATAATACTCGTAAGGGGCAAATCTGGAGAATATGGTGGATGACGAACCAATAATTAGCACAATCCATGCAATTTTAACATTGCGACTGCAGACCTGTGCGCCGGTGCGTTGTCTTGGTGGAAGATCACTTTTTTCTTTGCCAAATGTGTCTGCTTGCGCTTCAAATCGGCGTCGAATCGATCCAACAGCTCTACATAATATACGCCGGCGATCGTTTTACTCTCCTCAAGGTAATCGATATGGACGATACCGTGTGCATCCCAAAAACCGTCGGCATGACTTTGTTGGCCGATAAGCCCACTTTGGCCTTTTTCGGCTCCTAAATCTCCAGGGGAACTCCACTGTTTCGAATGTTCTTTGGTCTCTGGTGTGTTGTGATGAATTCATGTTTCGTCCACGGTTACGAAACGTCGCGAAAATTCCTTCTTATCGCGCTTGAACATCGCCAAACACTCCTTTGATGTTTACACTGTCGCGCTTGTTGTCAAAAGAGAGCAAATGCGGCAACCATCTGGCAGATAGCTTTCTCATATTCAAAAATTTATGCAAAATGTTCCGTACACGTTCGGTCGAGATACCCATAGCCTTAGCAATCTCGTGCACTTCAACTCGCCGATGGTCCAATATCGTACCATGAATTTTATCGAAGATTTGTGGCGTTGTAATCTCAATTGGACGACCAGAACGTTCGGCGTCCTTTGTGGTCATACTACCATATCAAAAATCAGTAAATCAATTGTGAATCGTTCCAATCGATGGTGAAAGGTCCTCATAATGTTTACCAAGCGATGATTTGATTTACGTAATGTTTTTTCCACGTAAGAAATAATGTTTAACAAGACGCGAAATCCACTTTTTTCCATACTCAGAAAAATATTCAAGGTTGTTTGCTTTCGATGGGTATCAAAACAGAACTGAATGACATCAGTCTGAAAATTTTAATGCGTTCTAGTTAAAGATGGTACATCACAAATGTCACGTGAGATTTTCGATTGTGGCGCCATCTGTTTTATTTTTCAGGGACTTTTCACCTATCCCTCGTATAAGTAATTGCTGATGATGATCTCGGGAACAGAACCACGAGTATTCGGAATTGTACCTCATCAATGTTACAAGTATAAAATATATCAAGAATCCACTATGTAGTAATAATCTGATAATATACAAACGCATATTAGAGTAGTGTATGTAAGATAAAAGACCTATTCCGGAGATGATTCACATAAAACGTGACTCCAAATCTGTAAATCGTAGGACAGATATTCAGACATTAAGTCAAATTTATACTAATTTAACAAATAAAACTCTTGCAAATTCCTACATGCGTCTTTGTAATGTTAAAAGTATATTTTAGGAATAATCCTCATAAGTAATGTTCCAATAAAGTCTGATACAACCTTTTTCTGTTACCTCATAAATCTTAATATCTGGTTCGAAAGTGGATACTCAACGTAATAGTTTTGGTCTTCAGTCTAAAGACACTACACTAACATGTGTTTGTATATTATGAGAATATTACTAACTAGTGGATTCTTGATATATTTTATACTTGAAACATTGATGTAGTACAATTTCGATTCTTCGTGGTTCTGTTCGTTTCGGCGACGTGGATATTTTTAAATAAAATTGGTGCGATAAGGATGCTTTGTGCTAGTACAATTAGTTTTAAGAAATCCCGTTTTGGACATAATAAGTCTTCTGATGATAGTCATGAGACCGAAACGTACGTAAAGACGAAAATATAGAACTTAAGTGTTAATGTGATCTATTTCCCGAGACTTCATATATAATTGATACCTGGGTCAAGAATCTTTATTATATATTGATTATAAATCACACTTTAACTTCACGAACTGTAGTGTTTACAAAATGTGTGAAGAAAAATAAAGCACCTATCTAAAGGTTCTGCCTACATCGAATCCAAATTCAATAGTAGAAAAAATACATATTTTGGTATTAAATGACGGAAAGATAGTGAATGGCAAAAGGAAGAAGAAGGTTATAAAATATTTTTTGAGAGTTTACCTGATCGATTATTAAAATAAAACTATCCTATGCCTGGAAGATTTGTATAAAAAGATTAACTTCCAGCTTCAAGCCAATATTTTTAATCCAAATTTAGATGCAAAGTGAGCATCATCATTTAAGGAAACAAACATTCAAAATAGCTGATTATTAGAATCTTGGAATCAATGCATGATTTTCAAATCTACTTTCGATAATTACGGTACCACTATTTTACTAGGATGGATATTCGAGCAGAGCCATACAAGTTGTAAGATTGACTTTGATCATGTAGACGGGTATTTCGTTTTCTGTTGCTTCTTATGTATTAATAATACCGATTGGATATCTGCAGACGTTGTGGCTGTACACCAAAAAGGGGATAAATTACTAGCTGAAAACTATCATCTAATAAAGCCACACTCCTATTGAAGTTAAAATAATGGAAATTGACACCATGTTAGCCTTTGCGTTTGAGCACAATATTATTCCGGAAAACCCGCACGGATTCCTACCTGGAAGGATCTACGATACGAACCTACTTTTATGTGTGATTGATTGGTCACTGGCTACAGATAATAACATACTGTTATTAAAAAGGCTTTACCTTTTCATTTATAAATTATAAATTAATGATATTTTGTTCAATTTTAATTTTACTTTAATTTTATTCTACCGGCTAGCTTTTTATTTTGATTTGATTTTTTGAATTTATATTTCATATGTTTGATTTGTTTTGATTGATTTGAATGAAAATGATCTTTTTATTTTATATAGAATTAAACACAATATTTTGTTTGAATGTTAAAAGTTTCTATATTTTAATATTAATGACTCTATGTTATTATCTCAGGTTACAGATTTTACGATTTATATTTTATGTTCTAAAATGTTTAACCTCAAAATAACTTAATATTAATTCTTGTTTACAAACGACAATCTTACATTCCGATATACAAATAACGATACAAGAGGATATTATAAACAAACTTACTTTTAGTTATATCCAATAATATGAGAGAAAATGTTGGCAATGTTCAGTTGATTTTATATCTTCTTGGTTATTTGATTATTCACTTTGAAACACAATGCTCTGCTTTGAAAACATACACAAGGTAAACTATGTTGTTACTTCTTTAAAAATTCAGGAACTGTTGATAATAAATTGTTAACTTGTTTTATCCTTATAAGATATAAAACTTCTTCAATAATATACTGGAACGCTATCGAAAACTGGATATTCTACGATGCTACTTATTAACTGTGGTTATTATAACCTTAAACTTTGTTATGAAGACTCAGGAACACTACTTGATTCGTAGGAATACTTTACTTGCTTCGGTTACTTTAACTTGTCGAAGCTACAGAGACTATTTGAGTTCTCCGATGTTACCAAAAACTAAGGTTATGGAAATATACTTGAGCTGCAGAAGATGCTTTGGATCTCAGATGTAAATGCAAACTGTCTGATTTTCCTTCCTGTTTCCTTTTTATAGGACCCACAAAGGGAAGCCAGTTTATGTCATTTCCAACCAATGAGGTGCTTCCTTTCTTAATCTAGGATGTTTTGGTCATTGTTGGATTTTGACAGAACTTTTTAATTGTTGACCCTTTGAAGTATCTAAATTGTCTCGACCAATCAAAATTGAGTATTCTAGAAATTTTGAATTATTGAAGATTTTCAAATTATTTAGAGTGATGATGCATTCTACTATTTAAATTAATATTGCCTACATTTTTACACATATTTTGGTATAAGATAACCTATGATTAGGTTCATATTAACTTGATTATTCCAATATTTATGTCAATTTTGACATTTGTCAATTCTTAAATCTAATACATAATATAAATTATAAATAACAATTATATAACATTGTAGAACTCAAATTTCCTAATTCTATCTTAAATCTATAACATATTTTAATATTTTGTGCTATCTTCCGATAGTGTTTGATTCATTTTAATAAAGATTTCCTCCTTCGTATCACTGTATGTTTATCCACTTTCACTGTTTCTTGTTTACACTTCTTATTCTATATTACATTCTGGTTTAATTTTGTTATACATTGTTTAATATTTTATACTACCTATAATTTAACTTTTAATAATGTTTTTAATTCCATATTTTATATATTTTATTAATCTTTTCTAATTTTAATGTTTCGGTAAGTTCAAATTTTATCATTTTATGTTGTGTAGGAAATGAAATCATAACAATACCAATAGACGTAATCTATCTGGATTTCAGTAAAGCCTTTGATAAGGTGCCCAAATTGCGGCCCCTAGCTAAATTGGAACACTATGGTTTCCGGGGTGAATTATTGGGATGGATATCAGCTTTTCTTTCTGGTCGTAAATTCAGAGTGAAAATTGGTTTAAGTTTCTCACAATATGTATTTGTAGTTAGCGGCGTACCTCAAGGATCCGTGATAGGCCCATTATTATTCTTAATTCACACTTCCGATATTCCAGGACTAACTCTACATGTTCGAAATATGCGAACCCTTTTTTACATCACCATTCGCTTCAACATAATTTGGACATCATTGTGGAATGCATAGAACTTCACATTGGAACGAACAATCCACATATTTCCCACCATCTTAATGGGTTGCAGTTGAGCAAGGTTACTTCATAGAAAGACTTAGGTATCACCATCTCTGATAACGTCACCTGGTCGCGCCACATTGAAGAAATGTGCAAGAGGGCTGATACTTCTATATTTTTATTCAACAAAGTTTTTTTCCAATCTGTCAGTGCAAACATCATGCTTTCTTTATAAAACCTATGTGAGACCTATAATTGAATTAGGTTCCTCGGTGTGGTGTCCAGTGTTTGCGCGCGATAGAAATTTAATCGAATCAGTGCCGAGAAGAGCTACGAGAATGCCGTTTGGAACTATTCGTCCGGATTGCCAGCAACGTTTGGGATTGTTTCAAATTCCTAAAGCAGAAGATAGACTTAAGCGTGGTGATCTAATCACAACATATATAATCCTTCATAATACATTTTCCGTTAATCTCGGTGATATATTTAACATTAATGCGGACTCGCGTTTACGTGGTCACTCTTTCAAATTAAGGCATGAAAATTGATATGAACATCCTCTAGGCAACATTTTATTTGTAATAGAGTATTTGGTGTATGGAATGCATTGGACACTGTTGAATCATCTTCCGTAAACTCATTTAAAAATCATATTAATTCTCTGCTATTCAGCAGTTGATGTAGTCTAATGTAGGTCTTATCATAAATTCATTTTTCTATTTACTATCGTATTGTGTAATATTGATATTATTTAGTATTTTTCGGAAATAAGTGTTATTCAGCTTCTACAAATGTTATTATGTTTAATTGAGTCACATAGGATTTTATCCTCAACTCTTATCCTAATGAATAATAATATTGTTATTAGTAAATTCTGTCCAACTTACTATGAAATAAAGAGTACTTTCTCTAGCACCAAATAAAACACATTGTTACAGTATTGATTCACTCTTTAGTTGAACAGAAACCGAGTGGAAGTTAAAAGAATTCTTGCATATATTTTACAAGAGATATGAAAAATAAAACTATTCTGATAACTAAGAGTTTTGAATACATTCGTGTTTCTGTTCGTTTCGGCGACGTAGGCATTTTAATTGAAATTGGTGCGATAAGGACGGTTTGTGTAATACAATTAGTTTTAAGTAATCCAGTTTTAGACATAATAAGTCTGCTGATGATGGTCGTGAGACCGAAACGTACGTAGAGACAAGATAATATAAAGCATAGTTAATGTGACCTATTTCCCGAGAATTTATTTATAATTTAAATACAGGTATGTAAAATTAAACTTCAGAAGAGGAAGTTAGCGTATAGCTTTAAATCGATAACATTTTTTTGTATTAAATTTGCGGGTGTTAGTATCAAAATTGCTGTTATAACTTGAGGTCCTTGCACAAAGCACATCAAAGTAATAGAGATTACTTCACTGCCTTAAACACTATAACATTGCACATTAACAATAACACGGAATTATTCACTTTATCAGTATATCGAATAGTCTTTGCCCATATTTCTGGTGTTGGTTTTTGTAGCCTCTATAAATTCACTGATCCATATAGCAGTTGTCAGTTATACCCCAGATGTGTTCACATTATCTGCTTCGTGTATTGGTTGCGATTTTTAATTTCAACAACAGTTGTTTGAAAGTGTTATCATAATGTAGGTATATTATTTCTGCTTAACCATTCTTTTAGGCAGTTTATCCATTATCCACAACGATGGTGGAGGGTTATTCTAAATTCAATAAAAGTTGAAATTCGTACCAATTTAGAAAATTGTTTTGATACTTCACTAGGCATAAAACCTCTACAACCAGCATAAAGTATCTACAATATACACTGTTCAACAAACACAATTTTACTTTTAAAATCTTGCCAGGATTTCCAGGGACCGACAGTACCATCTTCGAAGATTCATGTTTCGTCGAGATAAACAAATCGTGGGCGTACAACCAAAACCCACTAAGTCCATTTTTTGGATAAAATGACATTCTATCACCCGTAAGTCCATAAAGGTGTAACGCAACTTTTTAAAAAACCTTTAATTCCAATACCATCTTTCCGAGGAATCTATAACCTTCATAATTTAAACTAAGTCAACAATAGCCTGACGTTTGACAGTGGAAATCTATTAAGTGCACTTAGGGGATTTTTCGAAATGCAATGTCAAAAATGTCAACAACAAAAATCCACTAAGTCCATAACTGAGCAAAACGTGATACATTTAGACATGAAAAATCCTCTAAGTCCATATATTATAAAGTGAAGGTATACGGTACCGATAACCGCCTGTTATACGCTTCAGCAGTTGTTGTTTATTAGCAAGCGACGTGCACGTACGAGTTTCTGTTGATCATTAAAATGAGTTAGTTCTAGGATAGAAAAGATTAGGTTGGCCTGTGAAAAGCTAAATGATAGTTTAAACGTTGTTATTGAACCTATGCAGACTGTTGAATATTCATCAGATTTATCAGGACAAATTGCAGCAGTGGAAGGTATGTTCAGTTTAGTAGCAAAGGGGATATTTTTATTTTAAAACAAAAATAAAAACTCTTATAAATAATTGCATACATATTATTATGATACAAAAAATTTTTCAATTTTGAACTTAATTGTTTTTGTTTATTTTGACCTGTATAATTATCCAAACGAACTATTTTTAGACTATTCCGAGGCTGGTGTTGAGACTTCTTCAAATAGAAATCAGTTGAAGCAAACGACAAATAAATACGTTGCCTGTAATGAGGAAATATTGGATTATGTGGAAGACAGTGACGACTCAGTAAGAGATCGTAATTTTGAAACACCAAATCAAGGGCTCACAGAAATTATTAATTATTATTTAGTATTACTATTTATTTAGTATTTAGGTATTTAAAAATAGATGGAAAAAGAGTCGGCCAGATACATGGGAAAAAAATGTATCAAAAAAAAGAAGAAGCGAGAGTTTAGATTATAAAATAAATAAGAAATGACGGCCAGCTAAACAACCTCAGCCAGTAAATTGTCATGAAAAATGTCGGTATAAATGCCATGAAAAGTTTTCCGACGAAGAGCGAAAAATTATTTGCGAATTTTTTTGGAAACTTACAGGTTTTACAAGACAAAAAGATTTTCTGCTCTGTAATATTATAAATAAATCTCCAGAGAGACGGAGACCAAGAATTGGTAATAAACCTGACCGTGCAAATTCGAAACAGTATTATTTTGAGAAGAATAAAAATAAAATGAGAATATGTCAAAACTTTTTTTTTAAAACGCTCAATATTTCCAATGATGTTGTTCTGAACGCGTTTTCTCACAAAGGACCTGCTGGAACCTATATTGGCGAAGATAGGAGAGGAAAATCAGAGCCAGGAAATAAAACACCTGCCAACATTGTGGCCGATATAAAAACTCATATAGAGAGTTTTCCATCCTTAGAATCGCATTTCACACGAAAGTCGACACAGAAACAGTATTTAGACAGTAAGCTGTCAATATTCAAAATGTACGCGCTTTATAAGGAAAAATGCGATTCTGAAGGAAAAGAAGCTGCTTCTTTCATAACTTATAAAAGAATTTTTGGGAATAACTACAATAAATCCTTCTTTAAGCCCAAAAAAGATTTGTGTCAGTTGTGTGAGAAGTATAAACACAACACAGCAGACGAGCAGCGGATTGACGAGATTTATAAAAATCACATGAAAAGAAAAGAAGATTGTTATGCGGAAAAAAAAAAGAGATAAAGAGAGAGCAATCCAAGAAGAAACTTTTTTATCAGTAACGTTTGATTTGCAGTCTGTATTGCAGATACCCTGTTCGGATGTAAGTCCGATGTATTATGCAAGGAAAATATACGTATATAACTTTACTATTTACGAATCAGCTCCTCCAAATAACGCCTTCTGTTTTTGTTGGAGCGAACTAAATGGAAAAAGGGGAAGTTCGGAAATCGGAACTTGTTTATTTCAATATTTGTCAAACTTACCCCCACATGTAAAAGAAGTGTCATTCTGGTCTGACACTTGTGGGGGACAAAATCGAAATATGCTCGTGGCAGCTCTATTGCTATATTTGGTACAGATTTTACCTGATCTTGAAACTATTGATCATACATTTTTGGAGAGTGGACATTCCTATATGGAAGCCGACTCAATGCACAGTGCAATTGAGCGTGCCAAAAAATACATTCCAGTATATACCATGAAAGATTGGCTCAATATATTTCATATAGCAAGATCGAGTAGAAACCGAAATAAGACGAGCGGTACTTATAATGTCAAGGAACTACATTTTCAAGACTTTTGGGATCTAAAAAGTTTATCCGACTTGCTAATAAAAAATAAATCGAAAGACACCGATGGACAAACACTTAACTGGTTGCGCATTAAAAGTTTAAGGTACTCCAAACAGTATCCCCATATAATTCAGTATAAATATGTCACAGTAGTGACTACAAAGCAATAAACATATTTGGAAAAGGAAGACCATCCGCACTTCCAAAACAAATGACAAAATTGTACAATAAAATGGTACCCATTAGTACAAAAAAAAAGGCTGACCTCATGAAATTATGCAAAAGTGGAGCTATCCCCATTGAATTTCATGGATGGTACAAATCTCTCCCTAGTGACAAAAATATTCAAGAATTAACTCTAGAACCCTCCGTTGAAGACAGCGACATGGATTTTGACAGTTCAGATGATGAGCCACTAATCAAATTAGTCCAAAAGAAGTAAAATTATATTCAAGTAAAATCCACTAAGTCCAATATTTTGTTGAAAACTATCAATAAAAATTTAATTTACAAAAAAATATTTTTTAATTTTTTTTTAAATATACTTAAACAGAAGCTACATTTAAATAAATACATATTAAATTATTACGATTAAGACTGGATTTTATGCAAGGCTTACAACACTAAATCGCATTTTTCTCGAAACTTGTATTTCTGGACTTATAGGGTTATGGTTGTACGCCCACGAAATAGACTTACTTTTTCATCATTTTTCAGGTTAATTTACAGCGCACGACGTGAATGTTCGTATAGAATTGCAATTCTGAGAAGAATACTTGTTTCTGTACTTTTTAAGTTTAATTTTAGTAAAATTTAGATTCACCAGGAATTAAGAACCGCCAACAGGGAGCTGTCAAGTTAATTTAATAAATCGTCTGCTTATATCGACAACTCTGTAATTGATGTGTTGCTAACTGTTAAAATGGAATATACCTGGTTTGACGAAGATATCGCGGCAGTTATTTAGGGAAATTGTTGAAGTGCATTGGCTGTAAAAATATCCAACTATGACGTCATTTCTTTGTTAGGGCGAACAACGATCGGAAGAACCTACTGTTTAATTTTGCTTAGATACATTGGTTTAATCTGTATAGAACAGTAGTTTCGAGTAAAGCTTTCAAGTGGTTTTTGCCTTTTCGTTTCTTGATTTCAATGTTTATCGTTGATTGAGAGAACTCTTTCAATCAACGGGTTGACTTAACGCATCCTTATTACTAAACTTGCTAGCAGTTTTTTTTTTGGTTAGTAAATGTCATTTATTACGTGGATGATTCATTTACAGTATAAATGTAATACAACATTTTAAAATGTTATCCCGAAGGAATTGATAATGGGAAATGAAACACTTGAATTACCATTTAGAGTTATTATGAGTGTAGAAACGCTGACATTTCAATTTCGATTGTTTGAGCGATTATGATTATTTCCCAAATATTTTATTTTGGGAAATTAATATGTTGGACATGTAACGACATTTAGATGGTTCGTTATAATCTAATTTCAACACAAAATAATTGCCAAGAACTAATTATAATTTTACTGCCTACTTTGTAAACCACCTTCTGATTTTGGCACACATGTATGTATTGACGCAGTTTCCAATCAAAACATGAACTATACAAATAATTTCTCGGAACGGATTGAAGAAATCATACCGGATGTGGATAAATTCGTTATTATAAATAAACTAGTCTGAAATTATTCAAGTAGAAGGCGAATGATAAATAGGATTTAGGTTAGTTATCTGTATTGGATGAGTTAATATTGAGAATTGATAGATATAAACATACTTTTCTGCGTCATGTGTACCATCAGCAATCAAATTAGTAACTCCACTCGATTCTAAACGAGCATCAGTGATATTCGAAGATGGTGAAGGAGTCATTGTTGTTAACTTGACTTCATCAGCTGCTATAACATTTTCGGAATGTGTACTGCTAAGTCGATCATTAACAGTAGAGCTTGGTACCTCATCCTTTCCAACGTCCCTGTCTTTTATTTTCTTAATTTCCAGCTTCGGACTACTTGGAGGAGTTTTATTTTCACGTTTGAATCCAATCACAGGAATCCCGGTAGATATGGCAACCGTGCCATGACCACATGGTTTTACACAAGACGTCCTTGGGTGTATGGTAACGTGGTCATTATTCTTTAAAACACCCGCGTAAGAAACCGGCGGTTTTTGTTTATTTGATTCAATTTCTGTACAATTCATACTTATGGTATTCGATAATTTCGTTTCGAAGTTTTCGTTGTTCGGACTCATCGCACTAGCGACTGCATTCTCACCGTTTTCTTTTAATTCAGATACCGTCGGCTGATTTGGCACTAAACTAACTAAACTATTTTGTTTGAACCCACTCTCAAGTTTTTGGGTTAATGAATTATTTTTACACATATCTTCACTAACTGTAGTTGGCGAATGTCCTAATTGTTCAGCAACTTCTTTGTGCTTCTTTTCTTTATTTAATGCAACCTTTTCAGAATCTTTTCTAGATCTCTTGAAAAAATTAAACATCTTAGTAAGCTAATTATATTATTAATAAATAGTACGGATTTACTTTTCATTCAGATTTCAATTCTTCACCCATTTTCTCTAGACGATCGCACACACTCGACTGAAAATATCGCAGATTCTACACAACTTATGTTTAAAATAGAATGATATATGTATTATGAGAAACGTGATCTCTTCAAATGTTCAACGTTTTTCTTGAACTGCTTTTGAATATTGTCCTACGTTGTACCACCATTGCAACACAGGTGAGTTGTTCTACCTTATATTCGAGATATTTTAAGATGTAAACGTCATTTACTTCAGCGATGCATTTGAGTATGGGGATTTCCGGAAATAGAGTCACTTCATACGCAAATGAGAGAACACAAGTAGTAAATAGTATCAAGTTTTCTGATGAAAATAACTTCCTAACGAATAGACGACCTTGTGTTCTGGAACCAAATTAGCAGTTAATAACTCTACACAGAGCAATAAACTGTTCTGGAAAGAAGATATTTTAATTGCTGTTTATGTTCTAGTGTGTTATGTTCATTATAATCCACAAGATAGTTATTTTGATACAGTACAGTTAACTATGACTAATCAACAAGCAAACTTATGTTGAGTGAATTGACATTGTCATCATTCGTTTGCACACTATTTAGTTTGTAGACGTGCATTATTATGCGGAATGCAAAGAATATATTTTCATAGAGTTTTACGTTTGGACCACTCTTTTTGTTTCCTTAATGTGACAACGAGCGGTTTTTCCTTCTTTCGAAACATTAACTTACAGAAATATTGTTTCTGAAATCTAGCTGGGTTTTTCTTCCCTTAAGATTTTAGTTAAGTATGGCAATTGTATCACAACTTTCTATGATAAGCCTAGATCTATCAGTAACGTCACAAACTTATAGTTCCAGACAGCTGTTTCGCTCTTCTCATAGAGTTCATCAGTGAAACGAGCAAGTTTGCAATGTTACCGAAGGATCTCTGCTGAAGGTAGTCATAACCAGCTCAACACGTGGTAAAAAGACCGAAATATCTCACGCCATGTATGAATAGATGACCCACTAAGGAATCAAGCAATGTATCACATTGACAAATTTCTCGAACTTTACAAAATTTATGGGTATTATGAGATCACTTGAGTGCCCCAGATGGCGACACCAAACCTAAACCTGAACTAGAAAGACCTTATCGTTGTTATCTGACAAAAGAAACATGAGATAAATGGGTATATTCATATATTTATTTGTTTCTAATTCTCTTACATTGATTGTGTGTCGCCATCTGGCGCACTCAAGTAGTTTCACATTCAGGATAAATTTGTAAATTTCGAGAAATTTGTCAATGTGGTACATTGCTTGATTTCTTAGTGGAACATCTACTCATATCTGGTGTCAGATATTTTGGTCTTGTCATCACGTCTTAGAGTGGTTATGGCTACCTCCAACAGAGATCGTTCGGTAACGTTGCAACCTTGCTCATTCTACTAATGAGCTCTACGATAAGAGGGAAACAGCTGTCCGGAACTATGAGTTTGTGAAGTTACTGATCGATCGGGATCTGTCAACCTTGTCATTGTTATCTGGCAAAAGCCAACATGAGATAAACGTGTATATTCATATATTCATTTGTTTCTAATTCTCTTACACACAACTTTCTATATAATCCCACAAATAATCATTCTTTCAAGGTGCTACCCTCATTCATACGATTTCCTTAATAAAATGTAGTAGTAAGTAGCTAATCATAATTTTCTCAACAAAATATATCTATAAATTGCTTATTGGTTAATTCACAATCATAATAGTGGAGTCAATCTACGGAAAAATACGACGAGGTTCGTAAAAATTTGATAGAGGTTAGCTACCTGAAGAAAATGATGTCTTCTGATAAAAATGATAAGATCCCAAAATTTCTATCACCAATATTGGCTGGAACCATGTCTAACCTTGGTTAACAGGTTTTTTGCCCTTTTTAGGTCAGTTTTGGATTTTTTTTTTTTGACACCTTCGACTTCAGGTTTAGGTTTGAAATTGGTACCTTGGTACCCTCTTATTGCTGATATTTGAGGAACCTTCAGTTTGAATTTCGTGACATTCCGTTCACCCCCCACCCCCCGCCTCCTGGAATATATATATTTACACGTTTTTTGGAACAAAAATTCAAATTGGGCTATTTTGACCAAATTGAACCAAATTGGATGAAATTTGATGAAAAAGTAGGTCGTGGCGGTCACAATAAGTGGTCCAAATGTGGGCTAAAAATTATGAATAGTTTTGCTTAAAATTCAAATTTGGCCAATTGGGTTCAAATTTTAAAATGGCTCCCCCTTTTGTCAAAAAAGTCAGAGCGTACTCTACTTAGGCTCAAATTGAAGGTTATTTTATGTTCTTTAATGTGATATATGTCCATATCAATTTTTTTTACGATTCATACATTTTTTGGCCATTTACAGTACAGGGTGTCCCATTTTGGGTACTTTTGCGGGGTATCTCCTTTATTTTTAAAGATAGAGAGTTGCGGTTTTCGCGACACTGTGCTACTTTTTCATAAAACTCAAGATGCCGTCAACAGAATTTTCATAGCCCTTTTAGTTTTTAAGATACAGGGCATTTCTGAAAATGTTGCATTTTGTGACCCCCCTGGTATCTCCGTTATCCTCCAACTTATCGAAAAGGTAAAATAACATTCTAATAGTTTTTTTTCCGTAGAATGCAGTGGGGTAGATAACTTTTGTTACATATTTACTGTTTTTGAGTTATAAAGTAAACTTATGTTTTTTTAAATGGAACACCCTGTATATTTATAGACTATAAAATTTGTCTTTTTTTTACCTTTTCAAAAATATATGATAGTATAAACGTTTTTTCAGAAACACGCAAATAATTGACAATTTTCAGAAATTAAATACATATTTTAATAGTAGGCTATGGATAACAATAATAAACAAGTGCAACTTACATATTACTAACAAATAATTGGATACCTTGTATATAGGTATCTATTAAAAAAAATTCCCATAGATCTTTTTTCTAACAGTAAGTTTGTAACAACAGTTTTGTGGCGTAAAGTGACAATATAACAAAAACACAAAAAAATAACATTATTAAAAAAAATTAAATGTGATGTTCAAATTGACCACCATTTTCTCTAATGCAAAATTGGCACATCTTTGAGATTCTTTGAATAGCGTTCAAAAGAACCATTGTTCTCATTCGCAGATTTCGAAAAGCTAAATGAATTGCCTCTCGAAGTTTTGCAATGCCGTCATATCGAGTTTTATATACTTAATTTTTTATATAGCCCCATAAAAAAAATCTAAAATTGAGAGATCTGGTGATCGTGGAGGCCATCTAACAGATCCGTTGGTACCTATTCATCTTTGAGGAAAGTTATTATTTAGAAAGGCCCTTAAGAGCCTAGAGTTATGACTTGGGGCACCATCTTGCTGTAGGTAAACCGCATTATACTGGGCTAATGGAATGTTTTCGAGCAGTTCTGGAATAACTTCCTCAAGAATTTCTAGGTATCTACGTGCTGTAAGACCTCCTTCAAAAATCCTATAAACTATATGTCTACCCAAAATAAAACATGAAACCTCAACTCCAAAGCGTCTTTGTTGTGCCCTTTCAAACATTAAATGCAGATTTTCACTACGCCAGTTCCTGGTATTGTGACGATTGAAAATGCCAGCACTTGAAATAAAGCATTCGTCTGACCAAAAAACAAGTCTGCCAAATAAATCGTTAGCATCGATTTGTTGCAAATACCACTGGCAAAACACTGCCCGGCGCTCGGCATCGCCAGGATGCAAATGTTGTAGTATATTAAATTTGTATGGATGATACTTATATTTCTTCAAGATCCTCTGAGCGTTAGTTTTTGGCACACCAATTTCCTTCTAAATTTTTCTACATGAGGACGAAGATGTTGCTTCTATATATCCTAAAGTATCTATCGCTTTTCTTTCCCTGTTCTCTTTGTTGTATGTTTTAGGGCGCGGGTGAACAAATGATCCGTGCTCAACTAAATTTGCTTTTAAACGGGCAAATATCCCAAAAAACGGTTGCCTTCTTTCTGGATATCTAACAAGCAAAAATTAAAATGATAATAGAGATTTTCATAGCCATAATAGCTTACTCACCTTTGGAAATATAATTCCGAAGCTTCTTCAGAATTTTCATTACTCTGTATAAAACATACCATCATATCATATTTCTCATAATTTTCGTAAACTGCCATTATTCGAAAAAATTGATAAATATCTATTGAATAATGATACCGAAAGAACGAAAATAAACAGCTCAAATGCGATAGAGATTTGATGTTTATTTCTGTTTCTTGTCATAAACAATATCAATGGCCTACAATTAAAATATGTATTTAATTTCTGAAAATTGTCAATTATTTGCGTGTTTCTGAAAAAACGTTTATACTATCATATATTTTTGAAAAGGTAAAAAAAAGACAAATTTTATAGTCTATAAATATACAGGGTGTTCCATTTAAGAAAACATAAGTTTGCTATATAACTCAAAAACAGTAAATATGTAACAAAAGTTATCTACACCACTGCATTCTACGGAAAAAAAACTATCAGAATGTTATTTTACCTTTTCGATAAGTTGAAGAATAACGGAGATACGAGGAGGGTCACAAAATGCAACATTTTCAGAAATGCCCTGTATCTTAAAAACTAAAAGGGCTATGAAAATTTTGTTGACGGCATCTTGAGTTTTACGAAAAAGTAGCACAGTGTCGCGAAAACCGCAACTCTCTATCTTTAAAAATAAAGGAGATACCTCGCAAAAGTACCCAAAATGGGACAACCTGTACATGTTATCATAAAACATTTATGTGATCAACGTTACAATTTTAGTACTATGAAATACGTTATTATTTTAATGTAACTATATGTATATATTATAGTAAATAAAGAAACATCATACACAAAATGAAATGGATAAGTGTTTTATTTGAATTCAACTGTTTTTGATTTAAGATATCTTTCGGATGCTTGAATTTGTATAATATAGTTTTAGTTTTTAACAACGTAGTTGATTCGGAAATCCCACTTTAAATGCATGTCAATCATGATGCCAAGATACTCTATATAAGCCGGGATTTTTACTTCAAGTTTTAATCCATTTTATAGCTTAAGACACAAGTTGTAGAATTCAGGCAATGATTTTTTATGTAAGCCAAATGGCATGAAAAAGTTTTTGTGAAATTTATGTTTGAGTAACTTGTGATGAAATCATTTATTATATTCAATAAATATACCTCTACTTTATACTTTAGATCAGTGATTTCCAAAGTGGTCCAGGTGGACCCCCAGGGGTCCACGGGAGTTCATAAGTTGTAAGTGGGGGCCCACGAAAATGTATGTGGTTTCGATAGAATACACAAAAATGTTGGCTTGGCTTTACCTATCAATGTAAACGAACACTAAAGGCGAATCAATATTTAATGTCCTGAGTAATTTTTTCAAGGAAAAATCGATTTCATTCACAAACATTATTTCGGTGGCAGCAGATGGAGCTCCTGCCACGTTCGGGCGATATCGTGGGCTTATAAGCCATCTTAAAAGAATTATACCAGGAGTAACTGCAATTCACTGTGTCATCCACCGACAACACCTAGTAGCGAAAAATTTGAATGATAGATTGCACCAATCGCTTCAATTTGTGATTAAAGCAGTTAACAAAATAAGAAGCAATGCATTCAATACCCGTTTATTTGCACAATTGTGCGACGAAACTGATGAAGACTTCCAACGATTGCCCTTACGTACTGAAGTACGCTGGTTGTCGAAAGGTGCATGTTTAACATGATTTTACTCACTTTTTGAATCTGTTTTAGAGTTTTTGGAGAGTAAAGATCTAGATTTAAAAAAAAATCTGATCAAATTGATTTTGTAACAAATGACGTTAATAGTACATTGTGTATCTGGCAGTAAAAGCAAAACATTGTCTGGGAATGTGTTTTCACTACGAGGTACACATACTATTTTTTCCGAAATCGCAATCATCATTATCATACATTAAGGAATTATTATAAATGCATAACAATTTTTGATTACCATCTTATTGCCTATGAAATCGTTTGACAATCACTGCTTGTTTATTGTTGTGACAAAAGTCAGAGATTCATTACTTATTTCGGTTTAATACCTACTTATTATGTTATGATGTTCAGGGGTGCGGGACACCACCAGATTTAGTAAATGCTGCTGAAAATGTCATCTTGAATTTATTGCCAAATAAATTCAAGGCAAAATATGAATAAGCTTACAAACGTTTTATGGATTATTGCCAAGAAAAAAAGACGACCTCTCGATCTGAAAATGTCATGATTGCATACTTTTCCAATTTATCTACGAAGTTGAAGACATCTACGTTATGGTCAAATTACTCCATGCTGAGAGCTACACTTAGTACAAAAGAAGATATTGATATTACAAAATATTCGAAATTACGTGTTTTCCTGAATCGTCAATGTGACAACTATGAGCCAAAGAAGTCAAGTTTTGTCAGATGTATAAATTGAAACGTTTATTACTCAAGCACCAGATTATATAAACTTAATGAATAAGGTACGTTTAGAATGTAAGAATTTTAAAATTACCTAGATATTTATGTAGTGTTTACTTTTTAGGTTACCTTAATAGTTGATGTTGCCAGTGCATGTCGCCGTAATGAACTATATCAATTAAATTTGAATGACATAGAAGATTTTGGATCTAAGCTTTCGATTAAAATACCCGATAATAAAACGAACAAACCAAGATCATTCGTGATAAGCGAAACTTATTTTCCATTGTATAGAAAATATGTTGCATGTCGTCTAGAAAATGTTGAAAGTTGCCGCTTTTTCTTTAAATATTCAAATGTTGCAACAGTTGCAGGCAAGTAATGGGAATATATCAGTTTGGCAAAATGCCTCAAATTGTCGCAAAATTGTTAAATTTGCCATATACACATGAATACACAGGACATTTTTCCATCGGTCCTCTGCAACAATTTTGGTTAATGCTGGGGCAGATTTAATTGCTTTAAAGATGCATGGGGGATGGAAATTACAAATAATTATTGCCGAAGATGAAAACAGCAATATCGTCCCTGACTATTCAGGTAACATAACAGATAAATCTAGAGAGGGAAGTGACAAAGAGAATGACTTTTCAGGTAGAGTTCAGCCTATGTTTAATAATTGTTCTAACTGCAACATAACTATAAATATACAAAAATAGTTATAATAAACGTTCCATATGTCTAATAATATATTCAATAAATGTTCTTAATGTGCGTTGGTTGTTTACGTGTATTTTTTATTTGCTGCCTAAAATGTGTATAAAAAAACCGGTAGGAACCGATTTTGACGGCCTAGGTCGGCAAAAATTTTCCTGGACTGTTTTCGGTCCGGGAAAGTTCGGTGCTGAGCAACGGACTAAAATACTAGATTAGCGTATTTTGGAGTCTGAAGTTGCTCCGAGAAAGTAGGCATTCTTGAGCGATTTCAGGAAAACGTTATTTGATGATCTTTTCTAATTGTTGTTACATTAGAAATGAGTTAAATAGGAAAATTTTCCAATTTTAATTCCTGGTACTTGAAAATTCTGAAAAATTCTATTTTTCATGTATGCTATAGGTTTTGGAATTATTTCTGTGTTTGGTTGTAGGTGTTCAGCTCTCATTCCAACATAACCTACAGCTTTTCTATTTTTAGTTTTTTATAATATTTTTCACTTAATTTAGATATGTTGGATAAGGTAAAGGTATATTTGTTGATGGACGTTTTCGCTATATATTTTCTATTTTTGTCTATTTTTCAGCTAGATCTATCCCACTGAAGAATAGTATTGATTAAATTAATTCGCAATGATGTTGATGTTTGTAATTAGTACTTCTTCGACTTTAATTTTGTCTATTTTATTTTGTTCACCACTATTTTTATTTCCAAGCTCTTTGATAGCATTCCATAGTTGTGTTTGATTATTTTTGTAATTTGTTTTGATATACATGCAGGTTTTGGCTTTTTTATTATCTTGCACCACATGCCGGTCGAATTCAATTATTTCCCTATTTTATATTTTACAGATGACATTGGATTTGATAGTAGGAGTATTGTATCCCCCTCTTAGTACTATTTTATAGTAAGCTGGTGAGCTTTAGATCCTTCAAAAGAATTAAGGCCAATTTGGATCGACGTAAGTTGAGTTCGACATGCAATAATTGTCTTTCTATGTAGGTAAATTCAGTCCCGGGATTTCTTAAGGTCTACGTAAACTGAGTGCCATGTATGTACCTGGTTGTCAAGTCAGACAATTAGCATGTAGTACCTGTTGCCTACGCAACCACCCTTCTGTACGCAAGTATTGGCACAATAACCAATAATGATTGTTTATTGAACCCCCTTTGTTTCTAACCCAACTTAACCTTACTCTTTTGATACAGAATACAAATATTGTAATCGCGCTAATCTTAACATTCTCATAATAACCAATAATAATTGTTCATTATATCCCCTTTGTTTGTAACCTAACCTAACCTAACCTAACCTAACCTAACCTACTAACCTAACTTTGTTGATATAGAATGCAAATATTGTAATCGCGCTAATCTTAACACTCTCATAATAACCAATAATGATTGTTCATTGTATCCCCTTTGTTTGTAACCTAACCTAACCTACTAACCTAACTTTGTTGATATATGAAGTAAATATTCTAATAGCGCTAATCTTAACAGTCTCATAATAACCAATAATGATTGTTCATTGTATTCCCTTTGTTTCTAACCTAACCTAACCTAAACTAACCTAACCTAACCTACTAACTTAACTCTGTTGATATAGAATGCAAATATTGTAATCGTACTAATCTTAACATTCTCATTTCTAAGAATATTCTGAGAATTATATTGACATCCGGGACTCAATTTACGTTGTATGATTTTACCAGTGGGACTCAATTTACGTAGTATAGTTTTATCAGTGGGACTGAATTTAGGTAGGAATATGGAAATGGAACAAAATTCACGTTTTCCGGCCAATTTTCTTCATGTGGCCATTGAGTCAGTATCCCGTCATGAATTCTGTTATGATTCTTAGGTTCCAAACATAATTTCTCAACTTAAACTATTAAAAGTTCGAAATTTGTTTGATAGCTACAATATAGTTACATTTATTTACTAAACTAGTGAAAATAAAACTTTTAAGTGTTATTTTATTCAAGTTTAGAATGGATTTTCATCATGTAATGGCTGATTGTATTCAACATCTTTTCTCCAAAATTTTATTGGGTGGAACTTGGATTATCTGTGTCCCGGAAGGTGAGCCATTCAAATATTTCAATATTGAACTTAGTGGTACTCTCGTTCCTTTTGATGTTGTTTCATTATTTACAGATACCCTAATCCCTGAGTAGATGAATATTCTGAAGAAATTGCTTTCAAATATTGATATCTCCGATAAAAACTGTATAGAATACGTGATCCTTACGTCTTTATGTATAGAGTGAAATTAATACACTTTTAACCAATACCACTGTAAACAAACAAGCGGACGTGCAATGGGCAATCCACTCTCTTATTTTTTGGCCAATATTTTTCTAAGAGAACTTGAAACCTCCTTAAAATCAGAATTAAATCAGTTTCCAAAAGTTTGGTATAGATATATTGATGATATTTTCGCGATTATAAGGAAAGATTTTGACTTACATGGCTTGTTGAACACGCTTAATAGCCAATTCGATTTACTGAAATTCACTGTCGAAAAAGAAACAGATAAACAGCTTCCTTTCTTTGATATTAACATTATAAAAATGGTGAACACTTGGAATTTGACGTAATACAGAAAACCCAATCAAACAAATAGGTATACTCCGGCGGCATTTGATTGTAAAATAGCTCCATTAAGTCTTGTTCATAGATTATTGAACGTCCCTTAGAATCAGCAAAATTATAATAACGAAGTTGAGGAACTTCGCCAAATAGCTTTGATCAATAATTTAATTTCTAAACTAAGAAGGAAATTTGAACGCAACCAACTAACTAAATTAGAGCCACTATCTTCAAATAGTTCAATGAAAATCAAAAGTTTCAGTTATCATCCTTCAGTAAACAATAAATTCCATAATTTGTTTCCTTAATTAGCAATACAACTAGTTTATAGAAGTAAAAACGAGAAAAAAACGTTTAGGCAACACTTCCGACTCCGACAATTCCGGGATTTACAAAATCGATTTTGAGTCGTACTCAAAATGGTATGTGGATGTGGACTAGAAGGAACATTTTGCTCATATATAGAAAAATGGTGGGGATAAATCAGCATTACCCGAACATATTGCAAATACAGGTCACACCATTTCTCAACAAAGTTTAACAGTACGGACAAATATCTAGGTAATTTATAAGGAATGGAGATGTAAAAATGAAACAGTAATTTATTAAATTCCGATTTATGTCTAGCTGAGGAGAGACCTTTGTTTGCATCAATAACCCCACATAGTATTTAAGCAGGTATATTTTGCTTTATAATTTAGTTTACTCTGATAATGGCTGCTTGGTAGCCGAAAGGTCATCAGTACTTTAACAGCATTTTTAGCGGATAAGGGTGATTATTACATATTTATAGTGAGTTACTATTAAGATTACTTGTCAGAAGATGATAAGATGTTGATCGATTGCTGAAAAATGTATTAAGAAAAGTTTGGTATTCGACGTGTAGTTCCTCATCTTCTACAAAATATTAGTATCGATATCAATAGTCACGACTTTAGGAATATATTATTTGCTTCCAACCAAGGTTGTTTTATCAGAAATTCCTTGGGAGGCTTTTAATTTCTATTCGCATGCACTTCAAGGAAACCACCGTGGACTCAGTTTTTAATAACAGAAGCGGAAAACAAATATAGTTACAGATAGATCCTAAGATTGAAAAAGGATGAGCTGGAAATGGAATTTACCAATATCCGAAGAAATTTGAGATTGTGTTGCAGTCGGCTTCAGCAAGACTTCCAATACTTTCCAGATCGCTATTGCTGTTAACTGAGGTGCACACTCCGGTGTCTGTTGATACTGTTGATGTTTCTTCGCTTGTATCGTCGTCTTCGGGGTCATTGTCGTTCCCCTCACCCGCACTTATTTTTCCGAATATACTTTTCACAAAACTCATAACCTAACGATAACACACGCTTGTTTGTAGTGAGATGCGTAGACGTAAGTTGGCACTTGTAAGAGACTATCGGCTATTTGCAGCTCAAGCATGCGATCCTTGAACACGGTCGCTACAAATTATCCGTTGCTTGGACGTCGAAATGAATCGTTATAGGATTAACAAACACTATTTCTAACTATCGTATCGAAGTAACAAACAAACAAAAACGCACTCTACTATTCTATCACGTATAAGAGAGTTAACTTTAGAATACAATTATTCTTACAATGTTACCGGAGATTTAGTACCCATTATTATAATTACACGGAGCATGTACAGGGTGTGTAAATTTCAACGTTTGTATAGGGTAACTCGGTAACTATGGGATATACAAAAAAAGGGAAGTAACATTCTCGATCTCGTTTTTTTAGACAAATTCACTAGCGGAAACAAAAATTTCGTATCGTGTTTTATTTTCGAGTCATAAGCAAAAGTTCGATTTTTCGACTTTTAGACACATGTGAATATCGTGGTTGTTTGTAAAGTTAGGAGAAAATAATAACTTTTACATTCTTCAGGCATTTTCTTCTGTATAATCCAGTGGCGTCGATGAAAAAGTGTAATTTTGAGTTATGGCCTAAAGTTGTAATTTTTCAAATTTTCACATAGTTGGCTACGGTTTAGTTAAAACGGATATGTATCATATATGTCGGGTCGCTTCTCATGTGTAAGCCTTCAATAAGGAAAATAATATTCTACTATATTACTTTTTGCTTTTTTTATTTTTAGTCCTAGTAGGTGGTGTCATCTATTGACAGTGTTTGCATATTAACGATTTTGATTCCGTCCCAATAACAATTAACTCATTTAATCGTCTTACGAAAATTACGAGAAATATATGGCAGAAAACTTTATTCAAAGTAATAACAATTGTGATATAGCATCTGAAATGTATTTCAATCGGAAGCTGTTTTTAAGAGGTTAATAGAAAATCTTATTAATTGTGGATCTTTCAACAAGCTAATGCCAATAAATTACAGCAGTGAAGATGCTGAAGAAACTAGTATATCTGTAATTGGAATGACGATTGCAAATCCTTCTATTCAAAGTAGTCAGATTGAAGCTGAATCTGGAATTTCAAGACAACGAGCTTTGGGTACAAATTCAAGCCTTATACAATAAGGAAACAACATCTGTAACTAACTGATTTCCTACAAAGATTGAAGTTTTACATATGGTATCGTCAAAAATGTCAACAAGATCCATTATTCTCTAAAAATGTAATTTGGATAGAGGAACCCGACATTAGCAGTGCTGGAATTTTCAACAGGCCTAACGAGCACTATAGGGCTGTTATGAACCCTCACCGTACCGTCGACGTTCGATCTTGGGACGTTTTAGTTTTAAAGTTTGGTGTGCTGTACGGGGCAATCGTGTATTAAAATATCACATATATCAATTAATGGCCAACGGTAGTACTACGACGATCTTAAACCAAAAAATTATTGAGCAATTTATGGACAATCTACCCTTAATTGAGACAAGAAATCAGTTTCACTATCTCATAATACCAAGACCGTTTCTGAATTATTGAATGCCAATTTGGGAAATAACTGGATTGGAAGTAACGGACTTAATATAACGACACTGGACTATTTTGGAGCTACATTAAAAATAAATTATACAAGAAAACCAGTAACTACATAAATGAACTCAAACAAAATTGTATGGACTGTGTGAATCACGTTTCATATCTTCATGTTCATGTTCAGTGTTATGAAGAAGTATAATGCATCAAAAATAACGGACAACAGTTTGAACATTTAATTCAATTTAATTTCTATTCTGTAGTTTCGTCTTGTTCAAGAATCCACAATTAATGAGACTTTCTTTCAACCTCTTGAAAATAGCTTTATTAGGTTTTCTTCTTTCTGTATAGCGATTAAAATATGTTTCAGATGTAATATCACAACTTTTATTACTTTGAATAAAGCTTTCTAACATATATTTCTCGTAATTTTCGTAAGACATCTTTTACGATTGAATGAGTTAATTGTTATTATAGTGAAGTCAATCTACGGAAAAATAGGACGAGATTCGTAAAAATTTGATAGAGGTTAGCGACCTGGAAAAAATGGTGTCTTATGATAAAAACAATAAGATCCTGAAATTTCTATTACCAATATTGGGTGAAACCATGTCTAACTTTCAAAAAACTGTTTTTTGTCCTTCTTTAGGTCAGTTTTGGAGTAGATTTTTTTTTGGACCCTTTAGACTAATGTTTGAAATTGGTAACGTTTCATTTTAGGTATTTGAGGAACTTTCAGTCCAAATTTCGTGACATTCCGTTAACCCCCTTCCTCCTGGAATATTTATATAAATACGTTTTTTGGAGCAACAATTCAAATTCGACTATTTTGGCCAAATTGCAACCAAATTGGATGAAATTTAGTGAAAGAGTAGGTCGTGGCGGTCACAATAAATAAGTGGTCCAAATATGGGCTCAAAATATTGAATAGTTTTGCTTAAAATTCAAATTTGGCCAATTTGGCCCAAATTTTAAAATGGCTCCCCCTTTTGTCAAAAAAGTCGGAGCGTACTCTACTTAAGCTCGAATTGGAGGTTATTTTATGACCTTTGATGTGGTATATGTCCGTATTACCTCTTTTTACGATTCATTCATTTTCTGGCTATTTACGGTATACAATGTCATAAATCCACATCAATGTTACATTTTTAGTACTATGAAATACGTTTTTATTTTGATGTTACTACATGTATATATTATAGTAAATACACAAACATCATATAAAAAAAAATGTATTCTTGAAAAATATTATATAAAAGTCATCTATATTATACAGGTATATATGCTTCCCCTTATTAACCCTTCGATAAAAACGATCATCCAATGTTTAGGACTGCGCCTCTTATTAATATAATAGAAAAACTTTTATTGAAGACAACGTCAGTTAAGAAAAATATTAAAGCATACTATAATACATAATTTTTTTTAAAGTTATAATGTTCAATTTCTTGTATAGTATAAATTTATTAAAATATTTTATTTAAAAAAAATTATTTGCAAAATATTTCATAAAAACAAATTTACTAAAAAGAAAAAAGAAGGTATAATGAACTAAAATATACATGTTAGCGCACATCAGGTGAAGGTTATTAAGTAAATACAAACGTGTTATTTGAATTTAAAAAAACAATTCTATATTGTTTACTTTTGAAAAATTTTTTTTCTAATATTTTTCAAAAATAAAATTTTGTATATTAGGTTTGTATATTTACTATAATATATACCTACATATAGTAACATTAAAATAATAACGTGTTTCATGGTACAAAAAATGTAACGTTGATGTGGATCACATAAATGGTATACACCGTAAATGGCCAAAAAATTGATGAATCGTGGAAAAAGTTGATACGGACATGCACCACATTAAAGAACATAAAATAACCTTCGATGTAAGCCTAAGTAAAGTACGCTCCGACTTTTTGACACAAGGGGGAGTCATTTTAAAATTTGGGCCAAATTGGCCAAATTTGAATTTTATGCCAAGCTATTTAATATTTTCAGCCCATATTTGGACTACTTATTGTGACCGCTATGACCTACTTTTTCACCAAAGTTCATCCAATTTGATTGCAATTTGGTCAAAATAGCGTAATTTGAAGTTTTGCTCCAAAAAGCTATTTATATATATATTCCAGGAGGGGGGGGGTTAACGGAATGTCACGAAATTTGGACTGAAGGTTCCTCAAATACCAGCAATAAAAGGGTTCCAATTTAAAACCTTAGCCAGAAGTGAAAGGGATCCAAAAAAAATAAAACTTCAAAACTGACCTAAAAAAGGGCAAAAAACTAGGTGTTTGAAGATTCACCCAATATTGGTAATAGAAATTTAAAGATCTTATTATTTTTATCAAAAGACACCATTTTTTCCAGGTCGCCAATCTCTATCAAACTTGGACAAACCTCGTCCTATTTTTCCGTAGATTGACTCCACTATTATGACGGAAACAAAATCGCTAATATGCAATTTACTGACAAACGGATGAACACTGTCATAGATGACACCCGCCCGCTTGGATAAAATTTAAAATACGCAAAAAGTAACATAGTTAAATATTATTTTTGCTATTAACAATTTACACATCAAAAGTGAGTTAGAAAGAGAAAAAAATCAGTTTCAACTAAACCATAACAACTATGATTCCCATTTGAAAAAATACAACTTTCGACCTAACTCTAAATTGTACCTTTTTTCCCAACTTTACAAACAACCACGATATTCACATGTGTCTATAATTCGAAAAATCGAACTTTTGTTTATAACTCGAAAACAAAAGACGACAGTAAATTATTGTTAACACCAGTGAATTTGTCTCAAAAAAAGAGGGAGAATACGCATTTCATTTTTTTTAATTTTTCCTATAGTTACCGAGTTACCCTATACATATATCATTCAAATTTGCCCACCTGTACATATGCATATGAGTACATTGTAACGTCGCTGTTACAGCAATAGGACGCATGTAAAAAATGATAAATTCTCAGTTTTTCATACTTCATACGTAAGTAAATTATAAATTGTGGCTAGCATTTTACTCATGTGATATGAACAGATTAGACTACAATGTAAAAGAATCTGGTTTCATCATACAGTAGGCCCAATTATGCACTTTTAATTAGGTTCTTTAATAGTTTGCTGCAGTATTTAACCAGGGACATAGAAGTACCTCGTAGATTTACCGTAAAAGATGAAAAATTCTGATTTTGTCGACAGTCTGATATTTTCCTATTCAGCTTCTGTTTTCCTAACTACATTTGCTTGATTTTTGCTAGTGACCTTTTACACACACTCAACAACCATTGCACTGATTTTTCTTGAGTGTCCATATTTGTTATATTTATATAAATTACGCTTCCTAAATACCAAAATGCCCCGTTCCATAGTTTTTCCTCAGTAGATTCTATGAATACATCTATGACCTATTCAAAATAGGCTCCACATAGAGTTTTGCACTTGAGGATCTACTATAATGAGAGTCTAGCTTTGATAAACTTCTTTCACACCTTTTGAACCAACCCGACTTTGCTCTGTTAACTTTTCATTGGTCTCGTAATTGCCGATTTGATCGTAGTTGTTTTTATCTTTTATCCAATTATGTGCTGTTTTCAACTCAAATTGAAAGTTGCAAACTTGTCCTTTCAGTTTTAGTCACTCTGAATCGAATAATTTCTTACATTGCTCACAGATCAGATAGCATTTCAAAGTTAAGGTTACTCTAGGCATTTTTTGTTTGTTGTTGTGCATATGTATTCACGTGCTTCTGGAACAATTAATCCCTTCCCAAATACCATTTGTTTCCCAAGAATATAAGTTCCAAAACTGATTAAACAAATTTTATTTTGTTTATGTATTTCAGAGCAAAGATTTCTATTTGCCGTGGTTGAAATTTATCTCTTGCAAGCTTGCATATTTCTCCGGATGATCATTCCATTTTGCTCCTACCGTTCGCTCTTTTTTTAAATCGTTTAGTTCGTAAATTATATTCAAATTCGGTAAAGGGTTTACCATGGACTTTTAAGTTGGTATTTTTAATCCTTTTCATGATTTGGGATTAGTCTGGCCCATAATTTCTCGTTCATTACTCTTTAGGCGATCGACGTTTAAATTCGAATCATCCAGTAGATCTTGCTTCGAATTTTGGCTGAGTTGTCTTTTTCTTACAACGTTAATATTATTCCTGTGTGTCATTTGACATAGTCTTACTGCACTAACCAACAATGTGATACGACGAGATACCGTGAAATGGAGAGCTTTGCCCAATTCAGAAATATGAATAAATTTTTTCATTTTGTGTATATTTTTGATCTATGCGTTGAGTGGCAACAATGTTAATGCACTAACAATACCGTTGTTGTCAGAAAAATGTAACGTAAGAAACATTGCCCGTCTCGTTTATTTTCACTAATACAGCAAAGCCGCCCCACTTAGAAACATATTTGAACTTTTTAACACTAAGGAACTTACTTACAATTAAACTGGCAATATTTTTCATTAGCTGAAAGACAATTTATCATATTCATTTAATGTAAATACAACTGAAAAATATATACATTACAAAAATAAAAAATGGTAACTTGTTATCACATTAACACTTCCAACATAAACAAACAAAAATAACAAAAGGCAAGCCTAACCTAAACCAAACGGTCCTCGAAATTGCCAGGTATGGGATATAAAACCCATTTATATTAAATGTACATAAGATAGTTCATGAAGTGAAGCCGAAATATGACTCTCCCTCGCAGGCCGCTTACATGTTTGGTAAAAACGGCAAAGATCTGTTCACAGTTTAATCAGAGATGTCGGGTTGGTTAAGAAAGACGAACACTTTCTTGTCTTTTGTTCGAAGGCAAAGATCTAGAATTTTCGCTACATAGTTCTTCAAACGTGTTTTCTTGTCCGTGGCAACTTTTACGATAATATAGTCGTCGTTGATAAGTTCTGCTGACGCCACTTGATAATTTATCTGATTATTTTTCCGTCCCAAATATCGACCAATAGAATTGCACCATTCGACGTCACGTGGTACAACCTACATGGTATTATACTGATAATTTTTTGAAAATTTTCTCTGGTAGTTGCTATATATAAAAAACAGAACATGATTCAGTCAAATTAACCACACTTCAAACTGACAGGTTGAATTCTGTCCACCATCGATAAAAAAGTCAAAGGAAATGTTCATTTGGGACGGAAAAATAATCCCCCGAATACCACACGAGCTTCAAAATTATCTGGCATTTCCCTCAAGGTTCCCTGCAAACAAATAAAGTCGTCAAGTTTTTCAGGAAAAATCACTCGCGCTTCGCGCTCGTGATTTTTTAACCTGAAAAACTTGACTCCTTCATTTATTTGCAACGAACCTATCGGGAAATACCCGATAATTTTGAAGCTCTTGTGGTATTATATATGAAAATCTGAAGAATTTTCTGCACCATGTGAACTGTAAAGTGTAAAGAGTCGATGCTCTCTTCAGAGTGATTTGCTTTTTCTCTTCCTCATGGACCTGGAATTTAAAACGTCTTTGCTACAACCAGCTGTAGGCTCTATAGGTACATTTTCGTTGTCTTGGTTATTTCCCGAAGGTTGCAGATCAAATAGTGAAACTGATTTTCCTGCAGGAATGGCCATTTTCTTTAAGCGGCCTTCAGCAGGGAGTTGTTTATCCCCTTTTCAGCAAACTTGCAGATAACTGAGAAGTTATCACTATTTTCGTTTCCAAAGGCACATGCCTTGAAGTCTGATTTGATTATTTAAAAAATTTTTTGGGCCCAACCTCTACAAATAGCCTTCTCAACAGTCTTGGAAAAATCGAGTTTTCTAAGCTTACACTGTGTGAATTTTTCATCTTATAATCAAAATGATCCTCCAAATTATCTTGATAAGAGTGAACAAGCCACATCTGAGGGTTGGCAAAGATGCGTAGCATTAGCTGTCAAAAATAGAACATTCATTTCTAGTTCTTGACATAGGTAGCTGTATACATTTTGTACTGAGGTGACAATTGAGATTATCCCCAACAATACTTTTAGGACTTTTCAGTCTTCTTGGCGAGGTGACAACAATTTGCAAGAGCCACTGCTCAAAATCCCTAGGCTGTTCTTCCGTACCCTGTGTTTAACCCCATCAACAATTTGAATGTGACAGAGAGAGCGCTATATTCAAATTGTATCTAAGGTTACGTCCGACGACTGTTCGGGCGTAATTAAGAAGTCGCTCCTATTCATGGTAAGATATCCAATCTACAGAATCTTCAAGTTTTGACCGTAATTCATTATTGTACATTTTTGCGTCTGTATCGATGCGCAAACATTTTTTCAAATAAAATCATACTATTTCATCTAACCATCATAATGACAACAGTGTTTTTCTGGTTATAAATATATTCTCTACTTCCTATATAGAAAGTATGATTTTGCTCCCTGAATTGAGAGAGAAAAATAATACTGTTCCTCCCTAGTGAGCAAAACAATACTTTTCCTTCTTGGGGAGAAAAAGTAAGGCTACGAATACATCGTCGCCTTCTATTTATTGGTTTCACTATTTTAGTAGTTTTTCACTTTTACTGAGAATGCTACATGTATTAAATTAATTAAAAACAAATTCAATTACTTCCTCCAGCATGTCTTGGAGAATTTTATCTTCACTTTCAAACTTTCGTATTTATATTATGACATATTTACACAAGAAAATAATAATGGAATTGTTGTAAAACTTAGTAAAAGGTCGTAGAAAAAATCATATGTATTACTCTGGAGTTAGGTGCCATTTCCTCCCTTGCAATTTGATGCAAGAGAGGAAATGATGCAGTTTGCTCCCTTGTTATACAAATAGCTATTTTAAACTGCACCAAACCGTTTCTATAGTACGACAGAGCAAGTTAACTTTAATTGTATAAATTATTTATAACATAACTAATTTAGCCGGTTAATTCAAAGTTACAGTAGTATAAAAAATGTTGTTCGTATTTCGTTTATGAAATTCATAAGACCAATGGAAGGGCGCAATCGTCTCTACAGTAGGTTACGCTCGCACGTATGCACACACACATACACACACTAACACACGCACACGCCCACCCACACCCACAAGCGCACACACACATACACACACACACACACACATACGCACTGGCACAAGCATGCACGCACACATATGCGCACACACACACATACACTACACACGCCCAACACACGAGTTAAACGAGAAAAAATACAATTTACTAAATCATTTCCCATTAATAATCAAATGTTGAGCATTGGAATCTTTCTTTTGTTACAGCTTATGTATAATAGATTCAGCTTCAGGTTTGAAAAACGTTATCGTCTAAAGTTACGGATATTGAAACATAGTTATAAAAAGTTAGGCATATTATCATAATGTGCACTTCTATGACAGCTCGTAATATGGCTACAGTATGTTGAAACGACATTTATAAAATACAAGGTTTAAGAATCTTGAAATGAAAAGTCAATCACAGGAAACCAGGCAAGGCGATGTCGCCTAATCAGTGGTAGATAGTTTCCGGAGGTTGAAATATTAAAAAATGTTATACTCTTCTCATTATAATATAGCATATATCTAAATTGGATTGATAGTTGGTTAAAGATATTATCTCCTCACTGCTTTTGGTCGTTTCAAGTTTTGAAATATAAACAGTAAATAAAAATACGCCATTCCAAACGAGTTGATTAATATGTGGCTTTACTAAAATACAACAGGGATTGCCGACAGTTTGTTCCAAATCGAAATTTGGAAATACTGTAAGTATTTTTTTAACTACGGTGCCCTTAATTTTATGATATTTTTTTTATATAAGAGAATAATTTCTTTTCGATAAATACTCCACGTAGTTATCAATTTGCTTTCCATCGTTCACAGAACAAAGTTTCGAGTTTTGTTTCAGACCTGATTGACAATTAATACAAATTAATTTTCTGAATATGAGTAGTACATAAAACAAAACAACATCAAATTCCAACAATCGTTATCATTGTAAACAAAAAGTTGTTGATATTACGTTCAACAAAGTTCTCAGTATTCCAAAAACGTATGTAAGGTATAAGAGCAAGTGAACCAAAATTTGCCTTTAGCTACTATATAAGTTCATATCTACCTTAAGATTTGGAATGGAACAACGTAGAAACTCACAATGTGCTCAAAAGGATTTCTTAAAACAGCCTGTTATGTGCCCTTGGATAACCGCCCAACCATATCCATCTTCACTATTTGGTAAAAACAGAAATTGCCAGAACAGCGAATCGACAATAACAAATCATTGCTTAAATAAAAATTGGGTGAGATTAGTGTTAAATAATAATAAACTGCCTGACGTTTAAATTTGATTTTATTTCAGTCCAACGCATCAGTTTCTATGGATACTTCGAAATCATTTGAGAAATCTACTTATTTTTCCATGCAACAATCATCAAGCCAATTCTTCCATTTCTTACGTTTAATGCAACTTTTCCCGCACACTCATCCTGCAACTCTACATACTGTCTTATTCTTATGTAAAAATGACTTCTTTTGTGCTGTTGATAAGTTGCTTTACGCTAAACGTTGCAAGATGTTATACACTCGAAGACAGAATATGCAGCAGCGTCCAACGCAACCACAGCGGAATTCATGCAATTCATTTTGCACCAATAAATACATCCCTAAAACTCAGAAGCGGGGATATTCTCAACTTCAAAATACAGCTTCCGTTGAAAATAAAACTGTCAAACTTTCTAACCAGGATCAAACATGTTCAGAATCGGGAAATGATGTCCATGGCAAAAATGATGTGTATCCAGGCAATATTGCCAGCAATGGTGAGTAGGTACTATTCATAATTTCTTCTACATCAATTATTATAAGTATCAAGATGGCAATCGAGAATTGGATAGGTTCGATCAAGAGTACTCACTTAACATATTTTTATAAATAAAATCTATTCCAATTGCTTTCAACCTAAAATTTACTAAAACATAATAACTTCCACATTAATTCAAACAAAAAAATAGGACGAGAATGACTCTTAATGAAATTTAACAATGAACTGTAATCAATCGATCAATGACTCCCCTCACTTCTGTTAGCAAATAGGTTTCATCCATTTCTGCGTTACAAATGTATGATTGTAGGAACAGAAAATATATTGGGGATGATTTAGAAATTGCTAATGAAAGATGTTAAATTATACTCTATGCTACGTTGAAATTTTATTTGTAAGGTATTCCACAACTCTATATGTTTTATACTGACACCTGCTGTCAGATAGACTTTCGAAATTGTTGACACTATAATGTAACCTTGTTTCATACTCACACCTGATGTCAAATGAACTTTCAAAATTTGCCACGGGGAAACGCATAAAATAGACTGTGATTCCACATCGATGATTGAATCATAAATTTCTTCGGACATTTCTGCAGGTTAAATACATAAGTGTAATATATGTATTTATAACCAGAAAAACACTGTTGCCATTATGGTTCAATGAAATACTATAATTCCATTCGAAAAACTGAAGATGGATGCTGAAAATACCACTTGAAACGGGGCTACTGCGCCCAAATACCTTAGTTTCCACTTTAGAGCGTTTTGCAGAATTTTCAAACCCATACGAACGCAATCGTCTCCACAGTTTTAACACGTATGCACGCACAGACAAACGTTATCTCAAAAATAGTCTACATCGATTCAGAAAGGCTCATAACGGATATTCCCGCGAAAAGATTGATTATAATATTTCTTTTATACTACGAATAATGAGGGAAGTCAAAATATATTACTTCAAATTGAATCAACAAAATGCGCACTCTTATAGGCCATAAAATGTAAGGGCCCGGCAAGAAATATAGTTCAAACTCGGTGATGAAATCATCTCATGTACGCTATTGCAGATGTCATTACGATATCAAAGTAAAGCTGGCCGTCTGGTACGTTAATTTGAAAATTATTTCCCTCCGACTTAAGTAAAAACCAGTTCTCGATACACATTGATCTTGTCGCAACCAATAGTGAAGTCTGAATATGTACTTGCAATTTCGGAAAACTAATCATACAATGTTTGGGATTATAAGTCAAAACGCCGGTGATGGACAATCGTCCAACTCCTAAGTGACTCATGGGAGTTTTTATGTATCTTTAATATTCATGTTATTTTAGATATGAACTCCACAGTTGAACCTGTAGAAAATATTAAATATATCACAATCAAACCAAGTATTTTCGAAGATGAAAAAATATGTTCTACTTCAGAAAGAGGGGCATCTGAAATGAAGCAATTACCAGACTGACCAAGTATATATAAAATAGTGGAAATGTTAATGTTTTTTAATTATGGAGAAAATTTATTAATAATTAAATATTTCCTCATAGCAGCTCATGTTTTTGTTAGATATTGTATGATTGAATCTATCCAGATATTATTCCGGAAACTTGCATCAAGCATATTCAACCAGACCTCACCCATATCCATGTTGTCTGTGGCTTTAGATATATCACTTTTTGTCTGCGAAACTAGTCGAAAAAGATAGTTAGAAATAGATATTCCATCTCCGGCAGAGGCGATATTTTTGAAGAATTCAAATTAACCTCCAACGTACTGCTCGTACGGTGAAGATCAAGCTAAAGCACTTCTTGTCTGCGATGCAGCCATTATCAAAGACACATGTAAACTGAATCTAAAGCTAAGATTATGAAACAAAGCAACATACTTAAGCGGTCACATTAGGTAAATGGTAAGTAAGAACCAGTGATAAAGCGGCTATTATGCTTTTTCTAATGAATAGAAATATTAGTTACTTCTTGGCTGAAAATGAACAAAAATAATAATAATAATTAGTTATAAATACGTGCTCCTATAGTTGACCTAAGGTTTATTGATTTTCTTGTAATAACGGATTGTTTTGGATCGGTAGTAAATCAATAATCATCGAATGATCTATGTATATATATATTTCCATAGTATCAAATATCCATAAGTATGGTGCGTCGATATTTAAAGAGAAATTATCGATTTTGTGAATGTATGACCGGTTTGTAGACACGGTTTGTTACGGCTGACATGAATGTTATTAATAGGTACGAACTAGGAATGGGCAGGTAACGTGATTTTCATCTTGTGAAGGGTTATCATGCCGTGACTCGACGTGAGCATGTCATCACTCAAGACTCAACTTAGAATAACTCGTGCTTAAGCATGCGTCAAGTTTTCAAGACGTATCATGAAAAAATAGTCTTTAGACAATGCGCCAACTTGCATCACGCATATTCAACCAACTTTCAACCCATAATGCATATCGACGACTACTTGTTTATGGTAACAAGAATCGAGAAGCCAAATCTGTGAGTTCTTTAGATATCACTGCTAAATGAGTGCTTCCTCGAAAACGAAGGTATTCCGGCTCCAGCGGTGAATTGAAATTCTCTGGCCCTACTGGTCATATGGTGAAAGTGACGCTAATGCAGACCCTGATTTTGAGAAAATTCGAATGGAATTGCAGATACACCAGAAAGTTTGTAGTGCAATGGGTTTTGAAACAGTATTGATACTTCAAGGTGAATTTTAGAAGAAAGAAGAACTCTATTGTTGACAGGAAATTAAAATTTTGAAATTTTTTGGTTTAGGGTAGGATCAGGTAAGCTTGGTTGAACGTGCATAAATTAAAATTTCAAGGTGTGCTTATGATTAAGTAAAAAGAAGAAAAAGTATTCGCGTACAATACTCCAATATGTCAAGATCATGAAGAGAATTTGTTTGCCTATGAATCTGCTATTGATGAGATTCGTAGAGAATTCAGGCAACATAAGCAAGGTAATGCAGCGGGGACCGAAGAGTTTTTGTAACAATACCCCACACTAGCACGTTATTACTTGGAAGGATTTCTATTGCAAGATGATTTTAAAAGATATACGATGGTAAAATAGAGCTACAGTATAATCCAAATCTACATAAATGGACTATGGGTAATAAACCCATAAAAATATATATAAATATAAATTTACAAGGAGAGAAATAATACATTAACACGAATACTCCATTTAAAGGAATCACACAACTCAAAGGAACCATTTGATATTTTTCAAATGTTCTACCTGACACTTATACCATGGAAGATGGGTAACATTACAACCAAATGATTGAAATGATCAGTGCTCACAGGCGTAATAACGATCCAGCCGATCGAATAATAAGCACAAAAAAATACAAAAAACTTATATACGGAGATCTTGGTATCAAACGTATACTGGATAAGCATTGTGATGTTAAATACTACTATGTTGATATCACTTTTATTTGTATCTTCCGCTTCTCGAGTTTCAACTTTATTACGCCATAAATACGTCCCGGGTTATTAATGTCTGAGCCAGAACCGCCAAAGGAAGTTGAGCATTGCATTCGGTATGTCAATTGTTAATGCGCTCGCCGCTAGGGGGGTTATGATAACGTTCTTTTTTGTTATTCTTTGACTACATGAGAGGAAAACCTATATACTGTTCGAAGAACATCGTGTGAGCCTACGGTAGAACATTAGGAGGGGATAGGTTTTCGAAAATCTCTTGGTTATAAGGCTAAGGAAATACGTCACTATGAAAAGAGTTCCACAACTTCGCTATTCGATAGAAACGTCAAGTCTGGTGAGGATAGATTCGGCAGGTTTCGAGCTTGACAATGACGGGGTGACTGGCTTGAGCTCGTCTAGTCCCCCTACCTGGAATCTCTCATGGTGCAGTAATAGACGAGATTTATGATGGATATCGACCGTGGAAATTTCTATTGAAAATAGAGAAGAAGCCCATCTTCCCACGATGTTCTAGGGAGCTAAATGTGACATTATCAATCAGACGAATTGCTCTCTTCTGAATAAAAAAAAAGAGATTCAGCGTACGTTTGGCAGCTGAACTCCTAACATGTGAACACTGCAAGGCATGTCGAACGAATCTGTGCTTTGCATATTATGAGGAGCTACCGGGATGTAGCTCTTGGCACGAAATAAAAAATTAAGTTTTTGTGAAGCGGTTTTAGCAGTGTCCCATGAGAGGGTGCTATTGGTGGTGATATCGAGCATGGCATATGGTAGACTTTACAGAAATAGTTGTATCTGACATTGTATCAAGGATTGTGGGATCTGCCTTGTAGGAGAGAATGCAAGCTTGACTTTTGGTTGCATTAAACTTTACTAGAGCTATGTCGAATTGCGACTTTCACTGTATTCCCTTACACCTCTAGATGACGCCTAGATGGCTGCTTGTTTAAGACTTCGATGAAATAAACACATCCTATGACTGTTTGAATTATATGCCTATTGGAACTTATATGGCCACATTTAAATTCCGCTGAAGTTTTATCCCCTACCGGATAACCACTAACACTACACAAAAGATTATCGTACAGCAAACAATTCTTTTCTAAATCTCAATTCAGGTAATGCAACCTCCTTTTCAATTTTTAAAGATAGGAAGTGCACCAGTACCGTTTAAGGAATCAGACATCTTGGCCCATGTGCTGTTAGTTTTATGGAAAATCGAACTTTTCTAAGAAAATTAAGCGCACACAAATTGCTTGTCTACAACAAAAAAAAAGGTTCTGTTAGAATAATAATGATATTTCAATAAATTTGGTTTTTTTACAGACGGAGAAAAAATAATACACTGAACATACATATACAAAACTAAAGACTCACATGTTATCTATGACAACTAAACTAGGGTTACACACGTTACATTATTACAAGACACAAGTTATTACAGAATTATTTCAATACTATATTGATGTCTTCTCATGCATTGTTAACAGCTTATTTAACATGTTTTTTTTGTTTGTACTCAGGAAGGATCAGTACGATACAAGAACAGATGGAGCGTTAATGTGTAATGCGGCATTTTAAATTACATAATTATTGGACCCTTTTATTTTCAATAATCATCTCAACGTTGAAACATACTCAAATTTCCTCAGAAACGATTTTCCGTTCCTATTAGTAGGCGCTCCTTTACGAATAATCATGCTTGGTATCAACATGACGGATGTAAGGTTCAGTTTTCTCGAGATGTTCAGAACTTTTTAGATTAGAATTATCTCGATTACTGGATTGGAACATGAAATTTGTTTCCATGGCCGCCTAATATCCTCAGATTTTACTGTAAAGGCTTATTATTTAAGGGGAAGAATAAAATATATTGCATTCAAAACTCGACCTACACAGAATGATATGATTCAACGAATTAAAATGCTATAGAGAGCATTACATAGCTGACATTGAAAGTGGGATGCTAAGAATACGACGCCGGCTAAATTGCTGCATGGAAAATGGTGGAAGGAGTTTGAACATCTGTAAAAGAGTATGAAAACGCAACACAAAGCTTTTAGGGCGATTTATAATGAATTTAAATTCGCAGGAAGCACCGCTATTGAATTGATTCATCCTTTCAATCACGCGGTCACAACTGGTACTAGTAAGATAGTAAATATTTTGCGCCTAAACACTTACTTGCCCCGAGTAACTATCCTTCTTAGCTACTGGCACAAGGAACTGTTATGAGTAAATTAACTAATACGCTAATCGATCAAGTATTGCCGATATTTATCTTCCATAAACACTATATTGACTATTGATTGGCTGGAATCGAGGACTGCTCCGGTGTAACAAGTTGATCAAAGATCCCCTTCCTCCTCTTCATTTAGAAGGTGTATATAGCATTCCCTGTTATTGCGGTAAAGCCTACTACAATCAGGTCGTACAGTACCTACTCGTGTGAAAGAACATGAGCGCTGTACAAGGCTTCGTGATATTAGTAGATCTACACTTGCGGAACACAAGTAAATCTGCACTTGCGGAACACCTTATCATGAAATCCTTTTCGAAAATAATAAAATCCTAGCACGAGCCCCAAATTTCTATCAGCGAAAAATTCTTGGAACGATAGAAATTCTAAAAGATCCAAATAATCTAAACCGTGACCAGGATATTACTTTCCCAACATCTGGAAACCCATCCTCGAAAATTCCATTTCGCACATGATCACAAAGCGGCAGGGTCAGGTGCCAGAACGGAGTTAACCACCGGAATAAAGGCAGTGAACTGTTTAGCGTGAAGGTATTTTTCCAACAATAAATACCGCTACAGAAATCTGAAGAATCAGTTTCAGTTTAAGCCTCAAGCCTGCCCTGAAGATGCCACCTGTAATGGTTGGCGAAACGTCGGCATCAAGTCTTGCTATTGTAACGCGGAATCCATCCGGAAACAAAGAATTTTCAAGTTGATTGGTACTAGTTATTACATATTGTCATTTCAAAATTGCCTTTTATTAAACACCGATATTGGTAAAAGCAGTAATAAAGAAACAAACTTCGAAAACAAATTTGGAAAAAAATAGTTTAATCGATCAAAAAAATTGAATTTGATGATCTCTTTTTCGTTAGTTCTAGCCAAATTTGGGATAAATATTGTCATTAAACACTATTGACGACGAAAAAATCATCCTAATTTTCTAAAAATACTATTAATGTACAAATAGAACCTTGCCACTACCAAGTAGGGTTAAACAGAATTAGAAAATGAAATGTACCTGTTTAAATACTATTTGGGTTTGTAATGTAAATATAGGATTACGCCCAGCTGGAGATAAATCTGTATTCCATAAATTGGTTTTTCTCTTATACATTTCTATCCCTTCTAAATTACTAAGAAATTTATTCGTATGATGTTTTAAAAGTAATGATCATTCTTGAAAAAAGTGTGGTCTGTATTTACAATATGTTCTGCTAATGCATTATTATTTAATTATTTTTTCTTTATGTGGGTGAAATGTTATTTATTACGAAGAATGATCTTTTAGTTTGACCCACATGACATTCTTAACATGAATCAATCAATTTTTCAAATTCCAGATGAGTCGAAATCGGAAAATGTATCAAAGGTATTGCTTAAACGGTTTCTTGCCTTGTTTTTGCATCTATGAACGGATTTTATTGCAAATTTGGAATTTATTAATTATCGAAAAATGGTACCTATGTTAATCTTTCGAATTTCTTTGATTTATTTGAAAGTAATGGCTCTAATTTGGTTAATTGTTTTAGGTTAGGAATTAACTTATCATCAAAGATTTATCATAATTAATATCCTTCACTATTTGCTGAAGTTTCTCAATTTCGTTATTACAGTTTTCCTGGTTCAAAGAAACGTTTAATAATCTATGAACAAGACTATTGGAAGAAGCTATTCCATGATTAATTGGTTTACCTGGAATATATCTATTTGCTTGTGTAGGTTTTCTGTGTATGTCCAATTCCAAATGGTGACCATCTTTGATAATGTCCATGTTACTGTTTTCTATTTCTACAGGGAATTTGAATGAATCGAATTGGCTATTAAGCGTATTCAAATAATCATGTACATCAAAATCTTTAATTATAATGGCGAAAATATAATCCACCTCTGTGCCAACTGATTTAATTTTAATTTGAAGGTGGTTTCAGGTTCGCTAAGAATAATATTGGTCAATAAAGTAGTAGTAATTTTTATTCAAATTGAAATACTTTTTCTCGACAGGTAAGAATCAAATATTCTAAAAGTTTCCAGCGGGGATAGTAATATTTAATTCAGTTCGCTCCATCAGAATTGTAACCAATCTAAGGTACTATTCAACTGCGATGCAGACATTATAAAAGACATGTAAACTGGTTCCAAAACTAAAATTGATTACAAAGTCTTTTTAGTCCAGATCGATCATTAACTACACAAACATATAGTTCTAAACAGATGTTTCGCTCTTCTCATAGAAAACAGAACAGTAGAACGGGCAAGTTGGCAACGTTACTGAACGATCTCTGTTGAAGGTAGTCATAACCAGCCTACAATATGCTAACAAGACCAAAATATCTCACGCAATCTATGAATAGATATCCCAAATCAAGTAATGCACTACATTGACTGACAGATTGCTCGAACAAAAGTAATGGAATGTGAAACTACTTGAGACTCCCAACCTAATCTCTTACAGAACTACGATTATAAATGAATGCAAAATAGATACTTAAAAGTCAAATTAAATAAACTAAAACGCTAGGGTGCGCTAGCATTAAATTTGTTTCAGAACGCGCCATTTTTAAAAATGTTGGTGCATTGAAGTTTAATAGTCTGAGGTCATCCTGTAATCTTAATTGCAATTTTTTTTCGTTAGTATGGAAAATACTATTTTTCCAGTGATAAATAGCCACCATAATTTTAAAGATGGCGACATGACGGTCGCAATCTAGCATCACTTTGTTGAATGGGACAACCTGTATACAAAAACATAAATGTCTATGCCATTCATCAAGATTGCATTATATTGATAGACAATATCCTCATCGGTAGGATGGTATGAAGATTTAAAGTTAGCAAACTAACTACGTACATAATTGAGATTCAAAGTGTCAGAATTTGAGATTCGTTTTACTTTCCCAGTCTTTATCCCATGCAGCTATCCTCTTAGTTCTTATAATTATGTTGTCATTTTAAAATGATTTTTTTAAATTTATCCACCACAACCCGTCCCGGGTGCTCAAAATGTATGATTTTTAAACAAATGTTTTTTTTCTTCATCCCCTGAAGCCCGCCTTCGAGATCTGAAAATTTTTCGATTATTTTTATAGGATTCACAGAATTAAAATTGGTATATTTACAAATTATTGAATGTATACTTTTTTCTTCATCCCCAAAACCCGCCTCAGAGGGCTTAAATTTTTTTCACTATTTATAGTGTTGATTGGGGATGTCTATTATGCAATAAGATCACTCTTAAGTATCATTACGTACGTTATTATTCGTCGCTATGAATTATGTATTGTACAAAATGGTTTATAATTTTTCCAGTTGTTTTTTGTTACTGGCTAGTTTTCTGTTTTGTTCATAGTATTAGATTTATCTATTTAGTTGACGCTTATTGGAAAGTAAATTGTTTTAAATACACTGTACTTTATTAAAAACGCCGATCCTTTTTTGCATCGAACAATAAAAAGCCAAGTCTCGTAAACGGCCATCTTTAGCGGATTCTAATAATTATTGTGATAAGAGTACCTCTTTGTTAACAGAAGTACAGGTTAAGAATGTTTTATTTTGTTCCTGATAGATAGCGCTAGAATTGATAAAATAGTGGAGACAATCAACTGTGGTGAAATGAAAGCACCCCGCATTGAACACAATACAATTTAGGAAATTTAAGGTGATATTTCAAATTCTTTGCTGATTTGTCCACCATCGAGATGGAGAGGAAGGGTATTAGCGTTACCCGTATACCCAATGTACAACATGAAGGGATTGCACGGTCGGATATAGTCCAAGCAATAGACGACGGCCTAACGCTAAATTTGCAGAAATTAACACCTGGAAAAAAATATGAGCGTATAGGAAATTAAATTTAAAGGTGAACTTCTGTTTCATGCAACTCGATCCGAAATGGCGAACATAACCTAAAAAATTGGCAAAGTTACAAAAAGCGGGTTTTCTTAAATAAGTAAAAAACTTTAGCTCGGATCGAAAAAAGTTAAATAAGAAAGTTGTAGGTACCAAATAGATCTATCGATTTGCTTCCATCATAATTATCGATATCTTTCAAACTTTTCGAGTTATATCGAAAAAACCGTTAAAAATCGGGGTATCGAGAAGTCGTTAACTATTACGTTTCCATACTTGTTATTTGCTGTACGTATAGTCCATGGCAAGTTTAAGTGATTTTTTTTTTAATTTAAAATATTGATAATTTTTCGATATATCGATTTTTCGAAAAAAAAGGTGCTCTCATAAATTGGCTACATCTTCTCAGCGGATGGTTCTAGAGTAAAAATTTTGGGCCTATTTTCTTGTTGAAGAGTTGTGCTATAATGTTATTGAATAAATATAGTGATTTTTCAAATTTTAAGGGTAAAAAATTACTTTGAAAAATTGCACTTTTTTTGAACATGTTTTTTTTCAGATAAGTTTTACAATTCTTATTTTAGGGAAATGTCTTAGACGGAAATCGATTCCTGAAATTTTTTCACGAATTACCAAAAACATTTTTCATCTACGACCGTCTGGACCATAGATAGTTTTCTTATTTCAAAAAAATATGTAAGACGCAATGAACACTTAAACTGAAGTGTACGTTATGGATGTTAATGTTAAATACCTACATTCTCAATTAAAAAATACTAGGATATGTTTTATTAATTTATAGTATTAGAAGTTGAGTAACAAAGTGAAGCGTACGCGGCTGCCTGAGCGTGCGGCGGATTGGGGGTAGCTTATTTCGTGCGTTCAAAGTGGCTTGTGCTTGCAAAATCTTCAATATCTCGGCTTTTGGATCACATCTGAAAAAAACATGTTCAAAAAAGGTGCAATTTTTTCAGTCATTTTTTTACCCTTGAAATTCAAAAAATCGCTATATTTCTTTAAAAACATTATAGCATAACTCTTCAAGAAGAGTATAAGTCCAGAATCGTTACTCTAGGACGATCCGCTGAGAAGATCTAGCCAATTTATGAGAGCGCCTTTTTTTCGAAAAATTATTGATATTTTAAATTTAAAAAAAAATCACTCTTTAAGCTTGCCATGGGCTATACGTACAGCAAATAACAAGTATGGAAACGTAATAGTTAACGACTTCTCGATATCCTGATTTTTAACGGTTTATTTAATATAACTCGAAAAGTATGAAAGATATCGATATTTATCATGGATTCAAACCCATAGATTTATTTGATACCTAAAACTTTCTCATTTAACTTTTTTCGATCCGAGCTTTGGTTTTTTACTTTAAAAAAAAACCTTTTTGCAACCTTGCCAATTTTTTAGGTTATGTTCGCCATTTCGGATCGAGTTGCATGAAACAGAAACTCACCTATAATTTAATTTCCTATACGCTCATATTTTTTTTCTAGTTATTAATTTCTGCACGCACTTCTGTCTATTGCTGAACATTTTTCCGGCCGATGTAATTTTTCGAAATATTACTAGGATTATTTAAAATGGGTCACCTGGTAATATAACTCTTTTGTATTAATTTTAAAAGTTGTATCAAGTGTGAAAGTTCCGCTGTGTAAAACTAAAACACCATGTTATTAATTTCTTTTGTCAACCCCTCTATGGAACAAATAATAGGAATGACCTGAAAACTTTTCTCAAAGTATTTTATTATTGAGAACTCATTTGGAATATTGAATACAGCAGGTCAACAATATTTCAATAATTTAAGGCCTCGCCCTAGGTAAATCATGAAGGAATGTTTTGAATGAAAAAGATATGAAAACCATATTTTATTCAATAAAACATTACCGTTTACATTGGGGTATAAATACTATTGATATTTTGTTTTTATTTCGTTCTATTAATAGAAACGTTTTGGATTCAATAAAAAATTTCAGTTGCAGCATAATTATTAGTTTAAATATGAAAAACTTCATTCAATATAAAACTTAAAACATAATCTATTTAGTAATGAAAGGAGTGTTCACGATTGTTTTTACATATACTATCAATACTTCTCATAAATGGTTTCTTAAATATATATATATATATATATATATATATATATATATATATATATATATATATATATATATATATATATATATATAAGAAATTCACTACCTGCTTACATTGTTATTCATATTAATTAATGACTCATCTGGGACTATGCTAACAACTAAATCCCAGTATTACAATTATTATAGAATTAAATTCGAATGTGTAGTCTCATGCTTAATGTAAAGAAGCATATATTGGAACTGTTTTGGCTTTGGCAAGTTCGGAAGCATTCTTTGCAGCATCTTTCAGTTTGTTGGCCGCTGTTATCGTCATTGGTGTTGTTAATCCTGGATTCTGCTGTGGGAACATGTTTCCCAATACGTAATTGAATCCTCCAACCTATCAACAATATGAAAGATTTTACTATTAGTGTTTGGATTAAGGCAGAGCATCATATAAGCAACAAATTTTCTCACACTTTACCCGTTTATAATTGAAACCGTTTTGGAGATACCGTTAAAAGCAAACTTTCTAGAACTGGAGATAGCGGCTTTTGAATTTTAGCATTTGAATTTTAGCATGGTAAACATTGTGAGGTCTACAATCGGATCTTAAAAACTCATATTTTTAATGATAGCATATACGGTTTTACCATTTCTGTGTAAAACAAATTCAAGGTGAAATAACTTCTTGGACTACTTCTATAATCTTGTTACCACAATGTTTCGACTTCGTACACTTCTACCGGTAAAATTGTACAATTATACATACAAGTATATATTTACTAGCTTTTGTGCGAGATAACAGCTAACATGAAAAGGTATTATTAAGTAACAATAGTTTGGACAACTAGCGTATCGTTCTGAACATGAAACGATAGTTGTTCAAACTATTGTCACAATAGTAATCTGTAATATAAGCGATACAAAAACAAAGAAAGTGTTGTATTCTATCAATATGATAAATTATCCCAAAGTAACGGCTGCCACCATGGATTTTAAAAATATCTATCTCTACGACAAACACAAAGATCACACTTCTTCAATGTCATTTGAACAAAATTAATTTTAATTTCGGTCACTTCTACAGGTTGAATTTGTGAAATATTTATAACCAGAAAAACACTCACAATGATATAAAAATTACTATAGATTCCATTTGAAGAACTGAAGATTGATTCTAAAAGTACCATTTGCTACCGCGCCCCAAAAACAATACAGTTCCTATTTTCACCATTTTAAGGTAGTTAACCTTCTTAAACAGAATAGTACTCCGTGAATTTTGGGGTTGGTTCTTTCATGAACTCTTTGGCCTGTCCCATTCCCGGCATCTTGTTCCACCAATCACGAGATTGTTTTTCCATCCAAGAACTGGGTAAGATTTTCGCAACGCTTCTGCTATACCACAGAAAGGTTCTGGACCAATTGGGGCACTCGGTGTTCCCTCTAGGGCTAGTGCGTCAACCTCTTCATTACCCTTTTACCCTATGTGCCCAGGCTAAAGACAGTATGTTTTGCCTACCTAACTCTTATAAGGTTTCTAAGCAGTACCAGACAAATTCCGACATTGTTCCTGCGGATTTGCATATTGCAATAATTGCAAGATCGTCGGAGTACCCTAGGCAATAAATGCCTATGGATGTAAGCCTTTTCAATAGTACGTTCACTAAAAGATCCCACAGAAGTGATAGCACACCTCCTTGCGGGCATCTCCTGCCAGGTGTAGCTGTGAGTGGGGTTTCGCCTATGGATATTACCCTCTTCTCTACATTGACGTTTACCCATTGATATAGAGAAATCACCCAGTGCCAAGTCGTAGACTTTCTTGACTGATAGGGTGTATTGCCATTTGATGAGAGGGTTTATTGATAAAACCTCATCCCTTATGTATCTATCTCTCTGTGTTATATTATTTCCAGTATTTTAAGCAGGAAGAACACTAGACTAATAGGGCGTTATGACTTAGGCGTCATGTCATTTAGTCTCCCCACCTTTTATATACCTTTTTGCCATTCAATAGATATTTATAGCACAGGTATGCAAGTTTTAAGTATTCTACACAGATATGGAATTACCATTTCCTGTCATCCTGTAGGATGAGGTATATTCCATATTCTCTTTATATGGTTGAAATTTGCTTATAGCCCACCTGATTCTAACGAGGTTACACATTGGTCCTTCGAACTCGGATACCAACATCATACCTAAACATTATTATTGTTCATCAACGTTAACGTATTTTCAAAATGACTGAATTCAAATCACTGATCATAAAACGAGAACAAATTAAGGCAAGAATACTATTATAAAAATTTAATTTTTATTTCTTTTTTAATAGTAATTTTTACCTTAATTTCTATATATTTTTACATTCGAATCATATTTAATTCAATAATAATTTCAATTTTATTTGATCAAATTCCGAAAGTATTGAATTTATAGAGTCCAGGTTAGATAAATTTGAGACAAGGCAAAAATTTCATGGTATCGAAACTCAAATCAAAGAAATCGATGACTCATCAGATTAATTGAATGAAAGCGGGTTATTTGAAGAGCAATATTTTGATGTTTCCAAGTCATTACAAAAAATTAATATCACGTAACTCAAAATCCAATATTGATTCTGGAGGTAATGTATCAACAGATCTAAGCAACCGTTATACACATAATACTCATATTGAATTACCTACTATAAATTTGCCCGTTTTTGACGGAATTTATGAAAAATTTATGTATTTCCATGATACGTTTAACACAATGATTAAAACGAAAGAGAGCTCTTTACATTATGCGTTTTATAGATAGTTGGGATATTTTAATGAACACAAAATTGGACGTTGTTACAAGAAAGGAATGGGAGTCATCAATTACGGGCACAAATCTATGCCATTTTTAAATAAAGGTGCCAGTTATTGAGCCACTTGATAGTGGCAAAAATAATCTGATTTTGCAAGGTTCAAATAAGCATAATAAATGTCTGTCGTTCAGTAAGAATAAAAACAAACGGGCAGCATCATCATATGTTGCTACAAACAAAGTAAGTGGCTCAATATGTAAGCAAACTCATTTGCCAACCAATGTACTCAGTTACTAAATTTACCCACCGCTTGTCGCAAAAAATTATTAAGCAATCCATTATCTAGCAATTTTCTATCACATCATGTAAGAAATGTCCTAAAAAACACCAAACGCTCTTGCCCTTAGGTACATCAATCAGCAAATATTATTATATACAGCCGTTATATTTGTTTATGAACTCACGATTGTAAACTCTAATCGATGTGGACTCACAGTCAAATTTCATTTCTAAATTATTCTTTAACAAATTCAATCTAAAATATGAAAATATTCAATTGTCTATTGGCGGAATTAACCAGGCCGTATCAAAGTTGACCAAATTAATGAAAATGAAATTAAAATGCAGATTAACCGTTCTTGCAACAAATATTTCACGCTCATTTGTTCAAAAGATTACGGAAAATCAACCGTTAGTAATCTTTTCATATCCAAATTATCACTTACCAAACAACATTCAGGTGGCTAATCCTAATATTAATAAGTCTGCTACTATTGATCTGCTTGTAGCAGAGGAGCGAGCTATTTTGGGAATTGCTGTGTATAGGTAAAATATAACTATAGAACGGCCCACTTTGGCAACAATTTTAATTAGGTTGGATAGTTAGATACCACAATCTAGTCAAATTCCTTTTTATCATGTAATCACTCTTTAGAGAAAAAATGTAGTAATTTTTGGGAACTAGAAGAAACTCAAAAGGTTAATTAATTCACTTATTAAACAAGAAATTGACTGCGAAACTTATTTATTGAAAAATCATAAACGAAATATTGATGGCCATTTCATTGTAAAATTATCGTTTAAACCCGATAAACACTATTGTTTGATTTTTCTGCACAACAGTGCAGATCAATAAAAAGCAATATCACATCAACAACGAGGTTACAGATAGAAATTTCAATTATGACTAACAATCCCTCAACACTGCGAAAATGGTTTGAATAGTAACCAAATAATAGGAATAATTGCTAGCTAAATCAATAATAACCATGCTAAAGTTATGAACCTATGTTTTAACAAAATTCACTTATACAGAGACTGATTTTTAAAGATTTGGTTTAGATCTTCATAAAACATGGAGCTCAGAGACATGTACGGAATAACACTATGAGATAGTTTTAAGTGAAGAGTTGAGGTTCACAAGATTTTTTCGCAAAATCAGATGGCCTCGTCGCGGTGTTTTATTGAATTTACAAACAATCGGTTAGTGGAATCATTAATGAAAACTAGCTGCTGTGGGAAATTTTGTGAAGCCAATATGGGCAATTCTAAATTAAAGGGGTCGGCAGAGGGGGGGGGGGGGGGGTCTGCAGAACTTGCCGGGGCAATTTTTTTCCGTTTCTACATCGTATTTGAACTCGTTTACCGGCATTTAGAGATTAAAATACCTTTTGAAAAGTTTTTTATCAATTTTTCCAATTTTATGGGTTGTTTTCCAACGAAAATGTCAAAAAACTGCTTTTAACCCCAGAAATCGATATTTTATAATAAATAAACGTCCAAGAAGTCATTTCCGATCGGAAATTGGCCTCTGAATTCGAAAATGATATCAGTTTCCTTAAATAACGTATCATTTTTTATCCATTGGCTGATTTTCGGCAAAATACATTTTTCTTTGACGGCGTCATATCGGTGTGAGCAGCCATTTAAAAAATAATAATTTTTCAGCGAAATCAAATAAGAATGCTTCTGACTAAATAGGTTTTAGAGGTCGAAAAATTGAAAAAACTAAAAACAAAACGACAAAAAACCGATATTACTGTACAAAAATCTGACGTCAGGTCGCTGACAAGTCTTTTCTTGGGACATATGACTTCGGAATCAGATTCAGCGGGAAATTGTACGATAAGAAAACAGTTCCTGAACGTCATCCAACAGTTTTTACACTCCAGTATACCATTAATTTTCCGCCAAAAACCAAGTAAACGTAATTTTCTTCCAGTTTTTGACCTTTTTCGACCTCAAAGTTTTTTTTCAAAATGGCTGTTCATACCGATATGACGGCGTCAAAAAAAAGGTATTCTGCGGAAAATCAGCCAATGGATAGAAAATGATGGATTATGGAAGGATACTGACACCATTTTTGGATTCAGCGGCCAATTTTCGATCGGAAATGACTCATTGGACGTTTATTTACTATAAAATGTCGATTTCTGGGGTCAAAAACAGTTTTTTGGCATTTTCGTTGAAAAAAAAACAAAAGATTGAAAAAAACCCATAGAAAACTTTTTGAAGGGTATTTTAATCTCTAAATGCCCGTAAACGAGTTCAAATACGATGTAGAAAGGGAAGAAAATTGCCCCGCCAAAATCCGCACTCACTTCTCACATAGGAAACAGCCTCGAGTTTCCAGACCTGTATATAAGACGTTGGATGGGACTCATCTGTCTCATCGTTACTACAATTCTATGAAGTACACTCCGAGTCGCATATTATGCATATGTGTAGTCAAAAGTGAGCTGAAAGATGTAATCTTAAACTGAAATCGTTCTCTTTTACCTTTACATCCTTTTCTTAGTAGGACATAAATCGGAAACAATTATTCTTTAGAAAAGTTGAGTTTATGTTTTTAGAAGGTGTTGATAATTGAATATTTTTTACACAAGAATGTAATGAGATATAAAACAAAAATAATGTAAGAAAGTCATTTTCAACGGTTCAGACATGCAAAAGTTCAGCTAGCAAAGCAATTAATTGTTGAAATTTCGTATTGTGGTATGTTTATTGACAAAGAATTTAAGTTTCTGGCAGTGGCGGCTCGTGAACTTTTTGAGAGAGGAGGCTGGACATAAAACGTTTTTGTAAAAATATACTATATTCAGTCAATTAATTTAACCTTCGCGCAGCCACCGTACCAGCTACATCAGTGACAAAATTAATTGTTACCCAGCAAGAACCAACGTGGAGGTATAGAGTTTCTCTTGCCCACACATTTTTTTTCGTTCGTTTTTTGTTTTTTTTTTTTTTTTTGGAATTTTTCATATTTTGTTTTTTTTTATTAATTTTATCAACTTTTTTATATATTAACGAAATTCTACGGTCTTTAATTTGCGAAAAATGATCAATAATATTATCATAAAATGTATCATTATGTTTTAAGTGTTTTACTAAATCTTTTTCAATAGATATTAAACTAACATTGTATAAACGATTTTGGCCCATTGTATTTCGCATGTATGTTTTAATTCGTTTGAGAGTAGAAAATGATTTCTCCACCGATGCCGACGTGACAGGAATGGTGACTGTCAAACAAAGTAGTTTATAAAACTGAGGTAAGACTTGTTGCAAATCATTATCTATCATATATTTTATCATATCGGCGTGACTGTCGTACTGGCCTAAAATATCTTTATCCCAGTATACAACGCATAATTCATTGTGCAGCTCTATTTTATCAAAAAAATTATATTTTAGAACTAAGTTATCTGAAAGTGTATTGAGAAACTCTTTTGAAAAAGATTCGAAAAATCTTCTATTCGTCAAATCGAAAAACTTCAATTCATGTAAATCGGAAAATAGAATCTCAATATTTGACCTTTAACAGTATCTAAAATTTCATAAAAAAGTTGTTTATAATGTAGTTTCTTGTCTACCAAATTATGTTTTCCTCCATTTCACGGGAGAAGCCTCATCAGTTGAATAATTTCCAAATAAAATATTAAAATGAAATTCTGTATAACGGAAACTTGAAATTTTATCAATGAGATGTTTTAAACGATCTCTTGAATGTATTATATTAGTGAATTTATGTTGTAAAATTTGAAAAATAAGATCAGTTTCTTCAAATATTAATTTAAAAGTATCAAGAAAAAACAAAAATTCTTCATTTTCTAAATAAGATTTTAAACCAACAGCAGCATTTAATGAAACCTGATCTGTTGAAAAGTCATCACTGTTTAATATAAAATCAAATGTTTCAATTAATTTGTCTTTATTTTTATGGATGGTAAACTAAACATTGCACGTGATGTAAAATTCCATCGAGTTCGAGCATTACAGGGAATTCTGTTTCCTACTATGTTATTTAAAACTTACGTTCGTTTGTTTGAAGACCGTTTAAATGTCCCGCCATTACAGATGCCGTCGTAAGTCTGATTTATTCGCAAAGTCGAATCGTTGAAATGTTTCCATTAAAAAATTGAATAAATCGACCGCTGTTCTTCTCGAACTAACATCGTAGAACCCTAAAAATCTTTCCACTAGTTGTCCATTTTTACAATTAATAATTTACCGAACAGACGAATTCTAATCTAACCTTATTTCGCGTGGTGTCACTCAACCATTATACCCGCATAAAACAAAACAAGCACTGACGCAACACGCATGTGTCGTATTCCGTACCACACCGACTGTACTGAACTTAAAGGCGGGCGGCAGGCTAGCCTCCAGAGGGTGTTGCCATTTTCGCTGTTTCACGCTATTTGGCGATTGACTGGTCGGAAAAACGGCAACTGTGTTGAACAACACATTCTCAGCGTTTGAGATATATAGTCTAGCCTCAGGGCACTGTTGCCAGATATAAAATAACTAGTGAGAACGGGGAATTAATTGTAAAATTAAAAAAATTATTAATGAAACAGGAAATAAAATGAAGAATGATCAACAAGATAAATTTGTGAGGAGGCTGAGCCTTCTTAGCCTCCTTCGAGCAGCCGCCGCGGGTTTCTGGGAACACTGAAATTAAATGCCCATTCACTTTACAGCAAAAAATGAACGAGATGTGCATCAAGCTATAGCAGAAGAGAAATTTCCATTCAACAAAAAAGATTTTTCTATAAACACTAAACATAGTTGGTATTACCCACGGTAATACATACAGGTCTGGAAACTCGGGGCTGTTTCCTATGTGAGAAGTGGGACCGCTAAGCGTCGACTGTCGCGTAGTATCAAAAGACGTCACAGGTGGCGAGGGATGTTCTCTGGCACGTATACGACCGTGTTCTCTGACAACTGTCCGTTGACTTGTAAACACAAGGAATACCTGCGTTTTTAGAAACAAATTACGAAACCGTGCATTGTGTCGGAATGTAAAACGGGGTACAAAAGTGTAAAGCAAGAAACTTCTGCTTTTTAAGTGCCGAAAGATGCGGAAATGCGAAAAAAGTGGATGCTTGCGATTCCGGATAGAAATCGTCTTAACGAGGTCTTTTGTGTGCGTCATGTATAACGAAAAAGGAGAAGTTATTTTTAAGGTTAGTAATACATTTTGACAAGAGTAACAGTTCTATTCCTCTCTCAAATCAGAATAGTGGAGTAAATCTGGCGAGAAAATAAGCAAGGTTTGCGAAAATTTTACGATGCATAGCGACCCGGTGGAAAAGTTTCTTTAGGGTACCAACAACAACCTCCTGAAATTTTTATTTCCCAAAGTGGGTGCAACCCTTTTTTTTGGGCATTAAGGTTTTTTTTTGACATTTTTAAGGGTAGTTTAGCAACAAAAAATTAATGTCTCTGGTTATATTGAAAATTAAGAAACCAAAGTAGTACCCTTTTATTGTCAATGTCCAAGGAACTTCCAGTCCAAATTTCAAGTTGATCCGACCTCCCCCCACCCCGTAATATATATATATATATATATATATATATACTCATTTAGTTTATTTTTCTTGGGAGTAGCGGCTTATTGAAACAAGTAGATTATTCACACATCTTTACTAGTTTCAATAAGCCGCTACTCCAAAGAAAAATAAACTAAATAAGTTAATAAAACGGCAAAGAAAATATAAATGAAATAAATATATATATATACTCATATATGCAAGGAATCTTGCGTAACGGCTAACTCGGTCATTTTTCAACCGATTTAGCTGAAATTTGAACTGAAGATAGGTGTTGTGGTCTCAAAACTACAATTTCAAGTGAAAATATTGAATAGTTTTCCAAAAATTCAAATTTAAGTCAATTTTTTAGTTATTTTTCAAATTAAGATAGTTTCATGTCATGGAACTCATTTTTTATTCATTTTGTTTCCGGCCTATATTGGCCATTTTATTTTCGGTATTAATATCCCCAAAACTTGTTTCAAATTAATTAATTTTAAGTTTCTAAAAGTGCCAAATTTCAGCTCAGAAGTTGATAGCGATTTAGGCTCCGGGATTTTCACGTGGCCTATCGAAATTAGAAGGTTCAAATTGTATAAAAACACAATTGCATGAACGTCAGACGTCCTATGTAATTAGCTACGAACGTAATCATTTTGACGTTTCCCTCGAGAAACTCGCTGCGCGTCAGTTAGAGTTTATACATTTTACCTCGGTCTTGTTATGTTGGGGCCGTTTCATGCCCCGTGCGGGCGGCACCAGTTGTAATAAAGTATTTTCGGCTGTGGGCCGCTAGCTTTCACCCGCTTTGGGTATATTTTAGTAGCTAGGAAAATCCCTTTCGTAAGTCGCACGTTAGACGCGTATAGTTGAGACCTGAGAGTACCTGTTCCTGTTTTAATTTAAGTTTTCTATTTAATGGACATTTATCGAAAAAAGAAGGGCCGTCGGGCATGGTCCGATACCTAATCTAACTACATGGAGCGAAAACGGCACGCGAAAAGTCGTCGTAAAGCCGTATTAGGTACAACCAGTTTGCACTTTTCTAACTCACCAGCTACGAGCTCCTCACGTGTACGTTATTCGATTTATCTCAAATTAACCAAAATGGCCAATATAGGCCGGAAAAAAAATAATTAAAAAATTAGTTCCATGACATAAAACTATATGCGAATACCTACATTTTCTCGCAAAGCATATCCCGATCGGATGTAAATGACATGAGATATCTTAATTTGAAAAATAACTAAAAAATTGACTTAAGTTTGAATTTCTGGAAAACTATTCAATATTTTCACTTGAAATTTGAAAGGTAGTTTTGAGATCATAACACCTATCTTCAGTTCAAATTTCAGCTAAATCGGTTGAAAAATGACCGAGTTAGTCGTTACGCAAGATTCCTTGCACATATATATACGTTTTGCCATCACATCAGGCACACGACGAGTCTTGACAGAGTTGGTAACATTCAAGAGGGGAGTTTTCCAAGGAGACTCCTTGAGTCCCCTCTTGTTCAATATCTCACTGCTGCCACTCTCCATTGCTTTAAGACGGACTCATGGATATTACTCTGGACCACCGAACGACCGGAGGCATCAGATCACCCATTTATTTTACGTGGATGATTTGAAACTTTATGCCTCTGGGGAGAAGAACCTCCATCAATCTCTCAATGTGGTTCAGGAATATACACGAGCCGTAGGCATGGAGCTGGGATTGGACAAATGCGCAGTGTTTCATTTGAGGAGAGGACGATCTCCGGAAGTGTACGAGAATATGCAGCTTGCCGACGGAAGCATCTTTAAACACCTCGATGCTGGAGAGACCTATCGATACCTGGGAATTGAACAGCGTCCTAATTATGACGCTTCCCAGGTAAAGGTGGCTCTCCGCGGCAAATACAGAAACCTTGTTCGAAAGATTTGGTCTTCCGAACTTTCGAGTGGGAACAAGGTGTCTGCAACAAATATGCTTGCCGTTCCAGTCCTGCTCCACTCTTTTGGAGTGGTGAAATGGACGGTCGATGAGCTGCATAGACTCGATAAAGACACCCGGAAAATGATGCATATCCATCACAGTTTGCATCCTAGATCGTCCGTTTCCCGTATTTATCTCCCACGTCATCGGGGAGGTAGGGGACTCCTCAGTCTGGAGGGTCTGCATCGAAGTGTGGTTCTGAGTATAGCTTGTAAAGTTCTTAGGAGCTCGGACCCCCTCCTGTGCCTTGTTAAAAGTCACGAATTGGCCGGAGTGGGGGCATTTATCGTTAAGGCAGCACAAAAAGCTGCGGAAGAACTTGGTCTCGAATTTCAGATCAGTCGAGAAGGCCGACTAGAGGGCAACCTCGAGCTCCTACCTTCTCGCCTGAAAGCCCAGATAAATGCCGCGGAGCAAGATCTTACGCTCAGGCGGCATGTTGACAAGCCGATACACGGTGTTTTCTATCGAAACATCGAAACGCTCGGCTTGTCAACTAGGCTGACCTTCGGCTACCTAAGGTCAGCCGGGCTTACATCCGAGACTGAGGGATTTACCGCAGCTTGCCAAGATGGCGTAATTAACACCTTGGTCTATCGCCGCAATGTGATGGGTGTGCAGGTCCCTGATGTCAGCTGCAGGGCCTGTCGAAAGGTGCCTGAGACGCTTTTCCACCTTCTGTCGGCATGTCCGGCAAAAGCGGCCTCGGCGTACACCCATCGCCATAATGCGGCCCTACGGGTGCTGTATTACCATCTAAGGCACTCGTACGGAATAGACCAAGAGCCGGTGCTGCCTTACATGCCAGGAGATATTGAGTCCGTTGTCGGAAACGAAAAATGCCAGATCTTCTGGAATTATCCGTTTCCGACCGTCAGGTCCATACAAGCAAATAGGCCTGACGTTGTCCTCCTCGATAAACTAATCAAGACTATGTATGTCATCGAATTCTCCGCTCCGGCAGAGAAGAACGTAGTCTTGAAAGAGGAGGAAAAATGGACAAAATATCAAGATCTCCTGTTCGAGCTCCGCACGCTATACCCAGGCCACAAGGTCGTATTAGTGGTTCTGATCATCGGTGTTTTGGGCGGAATCCGGTCTTCGCTGCGTTCAAACTTGAAGATCATTCCGGCCTGTAGGAACTCGGCGCAGATCTTGATAGACCGGATGCAAAAGGCAGTCATTCTGGGTTCAATTAGAATACTTAGGGCACACGATTTAGGAACCTGAAGCTACTTACCGACCGGTGGGGAGGAGTAGCTTCGGTTAACCGCCTTTTAGGTTTTTCTGGCGCGACTGCTGCGATGTCGTCGGAGCTCGCAGCAGCCCCGACCAGGTTTGAATGTAAAAAAAAAAGTATATATATATATATATATACTATTACGGGGAGGGGGAGGTCGGATCAACTTGAAATTTGGACTGGAAGTTCCTTGGACATTGACAATAAAAGGGTACTACTTTGGTTTCTTAATTTTCAATACAACCAGAGATATTAATTTTTTGTTCCTAAACTACCCTTAAAAATGTAAAAAAAAAAACTTTTTGCCCAAAAAAAGGGTTGCACCCACTTTGGGAAATAAAAATTTCAGGAGGTTATTGTTGGTACCCTAAAAAAACTCTTCCACCGGGTCGCTATGCATCGTAAAATTTTCGCCAACCATTTGCCAGATTTAATCCACTATTAGTAACACTGCTTGCCATTCCGGAAAGAAATCGTTTTACCGTTCCAAGCGCTAGCTAGTGGCTGAGCGAGGTACTACGAGTTTGGCGACGCGTAAGAGACCCATGTCAAACATACGAGTCCCCAGACCTGTATGTATGACCGTGGTATTACCAGATTCAAGGCCAACTAAGGATTTCTAAAAGAGCGAAACGTATTTTGGGAATGTATAATAATAATAACATTCCTTTAAAGGTGGAAATTATTGAAAAGGGCTATGCATATTGGAAAAACAAGATAGATGCTAAGCTGGTTCGCCACAAGAAATGTCACAATTAGGCATCTAGAAGAAAAAAATAATAGTCGGAGACACAAAATAGATGTATGTTTCCTGTACACATTATACATAGTGTTGCACTTATAAGCCCAAGAAATTTGAAAATCTGTTTCTTATAAGGGGTTGTAAAACCCCTAGCTGTGGTCACCTCTTGCAGACAGAGATATGAAATATAGTTTCCACGTGATAATCAAAAACAACGTCTTCCTTTTGATCTTTACTCACCAGTAGTTTGACAGCTTTTTTGAGGAAATGTGTACCAAATCAGACCAATAAAAGAGGTGACTGCAAATGAGGGTTATACAAAAGCTCTTAAAAAACTTAATTTCATCTTGGAACTTGCTATATATTTGCAGCAAGAAACGCATTTTTATGAGTTATGGATGAAACAAAATATTTACCATTTTGTTGCAATTCTTCTTAAACCTGTCATGTCCAAAAGCACATATTGCTCTGCTGAAACCTCTCACTTGGGAATCGATCCACGCCGATCTGAGGACCAGAGTTTTACCGGGATGTTCAGAACTCTCCTTGTATACAACTTTCTCAGTTACACTCTGAAAATTCAATATAATCTCTTACTATACCGACGATGTAAAGACAACAAGAGCATTTGATCAAGTGTTTTCTCCAAATTAGAACGACATTAAAACAATTTATTTTGTGACCTTACTGTATAATAATTAACTCTTCATTGGCACACATAATAAATTGCTCTTACAGATCTAAGTAAAATAGAATAAAACAAAATAAAAACGCCATCAAAAGGCAACACTTTCAAATACCAAAGTAATAAAAGTTCTTAAATTTCGAAAGGTTTAGAAACTACTATCATAAAAAATACAGTCTGAAGATATCAAAATGAATACAAACTCTGAATTTTTTTTAAAATAGGCCCAAGAACATAACATTTTTTGTTTCAGAAGGTAAACTATTGAAAAGTAGTAAGCCCTTATTGAAAATTGTTTCACACAGTATATTATCAGTTCCTATATAAAATCATTTACATATTGTTCTGGTGTTATAATTGTGTTCATTATCTATGTAAGTTCATCACTGAGGTAGGTAGGCAACATATCATTCTTCAGTTTGAATACGAAGAACAACATATTATAATGTATTCTTTGCTTTACTGATATTAATGACAGTGTCTCTAGCATTGGAATACGTTTGTTACTCATAAATATAGCTCTCATGGCTCGATTTTGTGCTTTTTGCGTCATTTTCAACTGGCCACTTTTGAGGAAAAATAGAAGTGTCCCACAGTAATCAAGATGAGGCGCTATTATAGATCTGTAAATAGTCAACTTGGAAATAAATGAAACTTTACCGTTGAGTCTGTACTAGAAATGGACTTTTTTGCAATCTTTTGTTTTATATAATCACAGTTTGTACTCATATTAAATTTTTCATCTACATTACTCCCAAGTATTTGAAGGTTTTCAGTCTCTATTTTACAGTTATTGATCAGCAATGTCATTTGAAAATCATATTCTTCCAGTTTGCTTCTGTTTGCTATCATCATACATTTTGTCTTTTCAAGATCCAGCATTAATCCATTAACACACAGTCATGTAAATACACGATTTAAATCCTCATTCAAAGATTCTTCTATATCCTCTGGTTCACCAGCAATGTACAACAATATATCAGCGAATAATTTCAGTTTGCATTTTTTAACTTGATTTATATCGTTAATAAACGAAATAAATAATATTGGCCCCAAGATAGAACCTTGATGAACTCCATACTGAGTTTCTTATTCATGAGAAAAAACATTGCTGTATTCAAACTTTTTGTGTTCTATGTAATAAATAATTTTCGAACCAATTCAATACATTACCTATAATACCATATTTACTGAGTTTCTCTAACAACAAATCAATATTAATAGTTTCAAAAGCACGCTTACAATCCAAGAACACAACGCCTATTATTTTTTGTTGATAATATTTGTTTTCCACTGGATTATTAAGAATTGTAGAGAAGTCTCACATGAATGAGATTTTCTGAAACCTGATTCTTGTTTGATGATTATATTGTTATTTTTCATAAATTTCAGCAGCTGATCTTTGACCACCATCTCCAAAAATTTTTTGTAAATTGGGAGGGTATTTAGGGGTCGGAATTCACACCTGTTCAAAAATCACTTTTTGAATTTGTATGACTGTTGATAGCTTCTAGACACTCGCGAAAATTCCTGTACTTAATGAAGTGTATGACATCCAAGAAAGAGTTTCCAATTGCTTGAAAAGCTATTCTAATTATATGAAGATCAATTCCATCACTATCAGGACTATTTTTCTTCAATGATTGCAGAATTTTTTTCAAATAGATTATTTTGACAATTTCAAATGTATCAAATACAGATTGTACTGGTTGAATTAATTATTAAAATCGCAAAGTTTTATATTGTGAACAATTTTTTGTATGCTATGAATGAAAAAATTTTTGAAAGAATTTGCTAATATTCTAAGTTTCTCGACGATTCTCAATAATTAAATTTTCAACTCCATAAGGTTATGGAGTCTGTGACCATCTTAGTGAGTTACATAGTACATTCAGCTAGATTCTAATGTAGCTAAGTGAATTAATTTAGATACGTATGTAATAAAAATTTGTAATTAACTTATCCACAAGTTAGTTACTACTAAACCAGCTTACTATGATACAATGAAATGAGTATACAATCTTTAATGCATCTAACTATTTACGAAATCAACACTTCTATACTTACTACCTATACTAAAATCATAAATTAAAATTTTTCTGATGATGCATTTGTGACAAGACACTATAGTTTGAAACTGAAGTATTTTTTCTTCAATCAGGTACTGAAATTGTATATTTAAAATTCTCGCAGCGCTATGCAATTTTACTTGACTCATATTACAACTTCGTCAGTAACATGTCATGGTAATGGTGATATAGTGGATAAGTGATAAGCTTTGATGTAGGTTAGTAACTTAGTGTAAAACCTAGCTGTAAGATTCTCTTTAGAAATGAACCATACATTCTTAATGTCTGCAAAATACAAAAAATATACAGATAATGCACACATTCTGAAACAGTGTTAAATGTTTAGTGAAGTAGTTTTTAAAACATGAAACAAAGAGCATATTGTAGCGTCATCATAGGACAATCTCAACTCAATATAGATAACCAAACAGTTTAAATGGACTGAAGTTCGACTTGATAATTGATTATATATGAAATAAAATCTTATTGATACAATTAAAAGGCACTGGACGAATTTTATCAAAATCTCCTTTCGCTAAAGATATATTTCTTACAGTGGTGTAGAAAAATGGCACTATAAATAAGAAATAATCACTGGGGAGCTTTCAGCTACCAAGGTAGCCGAAAAGTCCCAACTACTTTTAAAATTTTTAGTGGATAAGGCTGATTGTTTCTTATTTATAGTGTTATAGTGTATCCACAGTGTGAACTCTTTTATAGTTCATTAGAATAATGTCCTCAACGTTTCTGATTTTGAGCCTGACTACTTTCATTAACAAATTATATATTTTACTCTTTTTTAATTAAATGTGCCATGAAATATAAATATTTTAATTTATTTGTTCATGAGGGAATTAATGAGCCTGATTTACAGAAACATGAGAAATATGATCGAACACAATGGAAACTATAATATTAAAAATAAAATGCTAAACGGGGTTGTGTAATATTATATCCCAAGAAACTGTGAACACATCTTCACCAATTAGGAATGTAGTTAAGGAAATGAACTTAAGCCACCTGTACATTTTGACTAATTTTAATCAAGAATGACTGGTTTGAAAATGATTTGAAAAGAAGAACAATCATGACCTGAAACTATGAGTACAGATTATCCTCATACCTATATATAAATTGTTAATTTCAAACAGTTTTGATGGAACGTTATGAAAATACAATGCTATTTTAATCTCCCTAGTAAGGAATAACTGCTGGAAAAACATATATATTTTCATCTTATTCTACATACCTACATTAGATAAGTACTAGGTATGTTCTAATCAAGTTTGATATTTCATGAATTGAAATATCTGGAAATACAGTCAGGGATTAGATATCTAGTGGCTGATGCTACTAATGTTATTAGTGTATTATGAATCTTTTCCATGTTTTGAAAACTCCTCAGCTTGATACTCCAGATTACAGATGTTTTCATAATCAAGATCAGTAAGAAATCTGGATCTCTACCTAGGGTTGAGGTTATAAAATTTAATTGGAGAACATGTTTACTGTACACCACTATTTACAAATTATCAACAAGAAAGTGAAAGTGGTTTGTATCAAATATCTAACAGGTTAGCTGAACTCAGTATAACTTTAACCATTAAATAATATTTCAACTTGTACGTTTTACGATATGCAACATGGAACCTAAGAATGAATCAGATAAATCACATTTATTGGATAATGAATTATTATTATTTATATATTGGCAGGGTCACTTGAGATATTAAAATGAATATTCTAAAAATTTCTAGAAGTACACTAGTACTATAAAAATTCAACCAATATACAAACCATTACTTTCGCATATCCAAGATTACGAGTGTAGGTAGTTAAAACCTTATTATGTGGATCAACAATTGACTCTTCCACAATAGCCACTTTGTTTGTAGTAATGAAACGTTCAGCCCATTTTGGAAAAGAATTAGTTTTACTTAAAATTCTTTTCGATACAAGTCGACCCGAAGGTGTGAGTTTTCTTTGAACAGTATCTTCTGATAAAACATGTTTACTGCAATTTAAAATTTGTTTATCATGTAAACATATAAACAATCAATTTATTCTCACCTGTTAGGATTAGGATAACGATTCCAGAATCCTTGGGCTACTTGGTCCCAAGTGTAATTGAAAATCGTCGTTTGCTCAAAGAATTTGGTCATACCTACTTGAGAATGTTACACAACTAGGATTTTTATGGGATATAATATGCGAGATGCATGCAAACCTATATTTCCGTGAACATTGTTTGTAAATGGTAGTACATTCTTACTATGAAATTTCCATAACGAGGTTTAGTTAAAGTACGATTAAAAAACAATTAATGATTAATGATCATTAAACATTCGGTACGGGAACCTTTAGATTTGCTCTTAGATTAGGAACAGAGAAAATACCCTGTTGTGAATTTCTCAATTATGTTATGACACTGAACATAGAGCCAGACACCAAAACCATTAACGATTATTAATTCTAACATTGAACATTATGGAAAAAGAAAAGTTACTCTCTGGTTTCAGTGGAAATATTAGCTTATTCAAAGATGGAAGCGTTACAATCACAAAAACATAATTATCTATGGCAAGATGGTAACCATCACAGAGCAAGAAGAGGTATAGAACATAGATATTTGTATGTATATATAATATCTATGGTATAGAAGTACCTAGTATACACAGAAGGTATGTACCTATTATAATCACTGAAATATACGTAAACAACTGGCACGATCGCTCAAGCGCAATCAGCGTCGTTAACACGAGCCTTCGTGTTAGAGTAAGAGTAGTACCATAGTCAAAGTATACCAGGTCTGCCGGAGCCTCCCTTCTACTCTTTTTAAAATTCTAGTGCAATCTGATTGGTCGTTCATTTCGTTTATTTAATGTCATAGACGACGACATAACATTGTTACGTGCCGGCAACGAGCTGATGAGAGCAAGGCTGTGATTGGAGGAGCTGGGTGACGTCACCCAGCGCGAGAAACGATGGAAGGGTGGTCCGGCAGACCTGGTATACTTTGACTATGAGTAGTACCATAGTCAAAGTATACCAGGTCTGCTGGAGCCTCCCTTCCTTTGTCGCGCTGGGTGACGTCACCCAGCTCCTCCAATCACAGCCTTGCAAATAACAACAACGACCAATCAGCTTGTACTCGAATTTTTAAAAAGAGTAGAAGGGAGGCTACGACAGACCTGGTATACTTTGACTATGAGTAGTATGGCTTCAAATCGTGTATTGATTTCTCTGTCTATCACGTTTGTGTTATGATCGTTTTACGTCCACTGTCAATCGATTTTAATTTAAACCTGTTTTTGAAAACATTTTCGAAAGAAAAAGATGAAAAGTTGTTGTGCTTATAGCTGCACTAATGTGTGGAGGCCAAATCAAGGTATCCAATACCACAGGTAAGTCATTGTTCGTAAACTATGATTAAGAAGTGTGGAGCACTGAAAGTGAAAGTACTTTTTTGGTGTTTGATTTTGATTCAATCTTGAGCATAATTTAATACTTTTGGTAGTGCATTTCTGTAAGTAAATAAGTATGTTTTTCAGATTCCCCTTGAAGAAACCAGTTCTTTTAGAGCAATGGCTAAAAGCTACGCGATTGGAAAATTTCATCCCTACACCATACCCTGATATGTAGTCAAAATTTCAAAAAAGAAGATTATTCAGAATCAACACTAACTAAGATAAGGTTGAAACCTAATGTAGTGCCATCAGTATTTGATGTCCCATGGTATTATCAAGAACATAAACGTAGAAAATTAGAGCGAGCTCAAAAGAAGTTCAAATCTAAGCTGGTATCTGCATTTCAAAAAAAAAGATTATTCAGAATCAACACTAACCAAGAAAAGGTTGAAACCTAATGTAGTGCCATCAGTATTTGATTTCCCATGGTATTATCAAGAACATAACTTTAAACGTAGAAAATTAGAGCGAGCTCAAAAGAAGTTCAAATCTAAGCTGGTATCTGCTGTATCTTCTCAGTTCATACCTTTAATTTCAAAAAACATTTTCGAACCACATCCTGTTACAGATACTTGTAATGGTCTACATGAAATTCAGATTATTAAATTTATAGCAGATAAATATGCAAATTTGCGAATTTATACAGATGCAAAAAAATTTCATAGCAAATTTTAGGTAATAGAGAAGGTCTTCGGCAAAAACTTACTAAAACAATTTTATTTTGTAATGTCTGATTTTTTGGTTGTATTCGTTTTCAGATGTAATTTAAGGCAATTAAAAACTTTTTTTTTTGTTGTAGAATTTAGCATGCATAATTTTTTTCTTTTGTTTCGATATTGGTAAAAAAATAACCTTTTATCATTAAACGTTGAGTTTTATTTTTGTTCCTAGTTCTTTCCTCAATAGTAATAGTAATATCAAACAAAATTGAATACACATCTTATATACATTTCAAGAAAAAGTAGGTAAGAATCTTGCATAATGAAATTTTACTCATTACTTAAAAATTATTATGGAATTTCTTGAACAAAATTATGATACATGAATAATTATTTATCATTTCTCTATCTTAAAACCTAAAAACAGCGATTAGGTATAATTTTTTACATTAAAAATTTCAATTTTTCATCGCGAAAGCACATTATTTCTATTAAAAGCAATGGGTTCAACAAGGATGGGAAACCACGATTTACAAAGTGCCCGTTCTAACAACTGCTCGTTTTGTTTACATTGAGCTGTCGTTCCAGTTGTATACATATATTTCAGTGATTATAATACGTATACAGGTAACACAGAAAAATTGAAGGTGAAACAAATATTATATTTTGTCTCTTGCATAGAAAAGATTATGCAAAGAAGTCTCTAGACTTCTTGAGATTGTGATTGCGAATGTCGGTGTTGTTGATGCATCAGTCATTGGTTGTTGGCGACAGGACATTTTGAAAATAAGATAGTGTTGTGTTTAAATTCTCTAATCTTTAGTATAAGTAATGGGTGAATTTGGGAGTGTTGCGTGTGTCGGTGGTATCCAAATTTGATGATTACGTCAGAATTTCCTAAATCAATTCATCGGTAATGTGTCGCACAGATTGTCATTATAGCTTTCTGAAGAATGATAATAGGGAATGAACAAATTTTCGTACAAATTCTTATCCACTGTAACCAAAGCCTTACAATTTAAAATGTTTTAATGTTAATTCAATCAATTAAAATTTACTACAGAATATGATATATTTATGTTTATGTGAAGTTAGCCACACTTTTCCAGCCACGGTTTCTGACGTGTAGACTGTTGACTACGGGATGGATATAAATTCAATACAACGATCCCAGCCACACTTTCTAAAATAATCCACAAGACTTAAGAGTGTGTTAGGAAGTTGCGATTAGGGTGCTTATGAAACAAGGAAAGAAATGCTTTGGATGAGAGAAAAAAGAGAGAAAATTAATAAAATAATTCCTCGAATTACAAAAATAAAAATAGCGTTGTAAGGAGAAGATCAGAGAGCATATAGAGCTATGGGTGAAAATCTTTGGACGCCCGTTAATAAGTGAAAAAAAATTAAAATAGTTTCTTAAACTCTAAAAATCCAAGAACAAGTTGCGCTGCCAGAAAAATAAAGAGAGCATTATAAAGAGGGCATCAGAGTGCATATTAAACAGAGTGACAAAATCTTTGGACGACCGAAAATAAGAGAAAAAAAAATTTAAATAGTTTCTTGAACTCTGGAAATCCAAGAAAAAGTTGCGCTGCCAGAAAAACAAAGAGAGCATTATAAAGAAGGCATCAGAGTGCATATTAAACAGAGTGACAAAATCTTTGGACGACTGAAAATAAGTGAAAAAAAAATTAAAATAGTTTCTTGAACTCAAAAAATCCAAGAAAAACTTGCGCTGCCAGGAAAATAAAAGAAGCATGATAAAGAGGGCATCAGAGTGCATACTAAACAGAGTGACAAAATCTTTGGACGACCGAAAATAAGAGAAAAAAAAATTAAAATAGTTTCTTGAAATCTAAAAATCCAAGAAAAAGTTGCGCTGCCAGGAAAATAAAAGAGGCATTATAAAGAGGGCATCAGAGTGCATATTAAACACAGTGACAAAATCTTTGGACGACCGAAAATAAGAGAAAAAAAAATTAAAATAGTTTCTTGAACTCTAAAAATCCAAGAAATAGTTGCGCTGCCAGAATAATAAAGAGAGCATTATAAAGAGGGCATCAGAGTGCATATTAAACAGAGTGACAAAATCTTTGGACGACCGAAAATAAGAGAAAAAAAAATTAAAATAGTTTCTTGAACTCTAAAAATCCAAGAAATAGTTGCGCTGCTTATTTTCGGTCGTCCAAAGATTTTGTCACTCTGTTTAATATGCACTCTGATGCCCTCTTTATAACGCTCTTTATTATTCTGGCAGCGCAACTATTTCTTGGATTTTTAGAGTTCAAGAAACTATTTTAATTTTTTTTTTCTCTTATTTTTGGTCGTCCAAAGATTTTGTCACTCTGTTTAATATGCATTCTGATGCCCTCTTTATAATGCTCTCTTTATTATTCTGGCAGCGCAACTATTTCTTGGATTTTTAGAGTTCAAGAAACTATTTTAATTTTTTTTTCTCTTATTTTCGGTCGTCCAAAGATTTTGTCACTCTGTTTAATATGCACTCTGATGCCCTCTTTATAACGCTCTCTTTATTTTTCTGGCAGCGCAACTTTTTCTTGGATTTTTAGAGTTCAAGAAACTATTTTAATTTTTTTTCTCATATTTTCGGTCGTCCAAAGATTTTGTCACTCTGTTTAATATGCACTCTGATGCCCTCTTTATAATGCTCTCTTTATTATACTGGCAGCGCAACTTTTTCTTGGATTTTTAGAGTTCAAGAAACTATTTTAATTTTTTTTCTCTTATTTTCGGTCGTCCAAAGATTTTGTCACTCTGTTTAATATGCACTCTGACGCCCTCTTTATAATGCTCTCTTTATTATTCTGGCAGCGCAACTATTTCTTGGACTTTTAGAGTTCAAGAAACTATTTTAATTTTTTTTCTCATATTTTCGGTCGTCCAAAGATTTTGTCACTCTGTTTAATATGCACTCTGATGCCCTCTTTATAATGCTCTCTTTATTATTCTGGCAGCCCAACTTTTTCTTGGATTTTTAGAGTTCAAGAAACTATTTTAATTTTTTTTTCTCTTATTTTCGGTCGTCCAAAGATTTTGTCACTCTGTTTAATATGCACTCTGATGCCCTCTTTATAATGCTCTCTTTATTATTCTGGCAGCGCAACTTTTTCTTGGATTTTTAGAGTTTAAGAAACTATTTTAATTTTTTTTCACTTATTAACGGGCGTCCAAAGATTTTCTCCCACAGCTTTATATGCTCTCTGATCTTCTCCTTACAACGCTATTTCCATTTTTGGAATTCGAGGAATTATTTTATTAATTTTCTCTCTTTTTTCTCTCATTCAAAGCATTTCTTTCCTTGTTTCATAAGCACCCTAATCGCAACTTCCTAACACACTCTTAATTCTTGTGGATTATTTTAGAAAGTGTGGCTGGGATCGTTGTATTGAATTTATATCCATCCCGCAGTCAACAGTCACATAAACTATATTTATTTTCATTCCTTCAATACAATATTATCTTTTAACAGAACATTGTTTTGGTTTATACATTTTTGTATCATGTAATACATTTGGTCGTTTAATAAGAATTGTTTTTCACATTTTATTAATATTTCAAGTAAAATTATCTTGCATTCAAATATAAACAATAATTAGTACAAAACAGCAGTTTCCCGCACGTCGAATCTTTTGCTGCTATATGGCGCCGCGATTTTTGGTCCAGCGACTTATTCTACAATCGCGTTAACGACAAGTCGTGGTCAGACACGATTCAGGCGATAGGCTATTGGGCAAGCGCTGTGCCTCCCACCACTAATAATATATAAAGAAGGGCAAGGAAAATTAATCAATTAAAGAAACAAACTTTCAAATAATCTACTAACCTAGTATTACTAAAAATATATAAAAATTAAAAACCCATAAAAAAAATTTCCGCTTGGAGTTTCTAAATCGGGAACAAAATGCATTACCGAGATCTCAACCACTTTTAAAACTGAGACATCTCATGGACTATAATCTAGTGTACATTCCTGATGACGTTAGCTTCAAGTTGATATTATACTCAATACGGTACATACGAGATAGCATACTTGGAAAAAAATTGAAACTGAAACTTCTCATGAATTTTAATTTTTTTTTTAATTTCTTTTTGCGTAAGAACCCATTCAGCCTCTCTGTGCAATGATGAAACACATAGTGTATATTTTTGATGATGTTAGCACCAAGTTGATAATATACACACTACGACACAAACGAGATAGCATATTTAGAAAAAAAAACTGAGACTTCTCATGGATTTTAATTCTTTTTTCAAATTCTTTCTGCATATAGACCCATTCAACCTCTTTGTGCAATGATGAAACATCTAGTGTACATTCCTGATGATGTTAGCTTCAATTTAATCCTATACAAAATACGGCACAAACGAGATAGCATACTTAGAAAAAATAAAAACTGAGATATCTCATGGATTTTAATTTTTTTTTCAATTTCTTTTTGAGTAAGGACCCATTCAGCCTCTGTGGAATGATGATACATATAGGGTATATTCGTAATGATGTTTTCTTCAAGTTGATACTATACACAATACGACACAAACGAGATACTATTCGCTCCGTTTCATGCGTCGTCCGGTGCGCTAACTAGCTGAACGATTGTGGACCGAATTAATATTGACTAACAGGACGTTGACTGCCGGTCGCATCTGCTGGTGAGGCACCATTTTGAAAGAACTTGTATTAGGTATACATATATTATAACAGTCAGCTCTCATGAGGGTGCGTTACCTACTTTTTTCGTGGATGGTTCGCAAGGAGCCCTATCATCCCACGTGTGTCTGAGTGCATGAGCACGAGAAATTAAAAATGACCCCCCTTCAAAGCCTTACCCTTAACACACATTATGAAATCACATCTACATTGTGAATTGCATTGATTTCCTAATTTATTTTATCCCTAGGACAGAGATGAGATGCACCGCTTGACTAATCTCTGTAAAAGGCATCCTACTTCCCCTCACAGCCTTACCCATACCGCACATTATGAAATCAGATCTACATTGTGAATGGCATTGATTTCCTAACTTATTTGATCCCTAGGACCGCTTGACTCATCTCTGTAAAAGGCCTCCTACCTCCCTTCACAGCCTTACCCGTTACCGCACATTATGAGATCACATATACATTGTGAATGGCATTGATTTCCTAATTTATTTTATCCCTAGGACAGAGATGAGCGGTGCGTGCTTGACTCATCTCTCTCTGTAAAAGGCCTCTTACCTCCGCTCACAACCTTATCCTTACCATACACATTATGGGAATTAAAATGATTTAATTAGCCGCTAAAAGCTCAATACTATCTCGTGATCTTTATCTACATAGCCACATGAGATTTATTTGTCTTATTAAATACCAGAAACGTTAGGTCTTTTTTTTTGTGGAGAGGAAATGTTTGATGCACACCCGGAGCTTTTGATCTATCACTTCTGATAGTGCAGAACTCGCTCTAAATTCCAGCATACCTGCTAAAACCTCTCCTTTCTTCATCCATATCCCGGGACCGCTTTTCGCATTATTTCAGGACTGTCTCGTTGATGGATTCTTCCTTTGTTTCACAAAGTTGTTTCTGACTTTTTATTACCCTAGGACAAGTCATCTTCGGATATAACTGAGCTCAGAAGTTTCTTCATTGAGTCTTCATCAAAGGGAAAAGGTTTTTTCCCCAGTGATTACGTTAGTGGTCATGTTCATCCTCTTCTTTGGTCTTTACGATCCATCTTATGAGATTTGCATAGACAATCAAATAACCCTGCGTTAAAACATACGAATAGCTACTGAAACAAAACGCTTACAAATAAAGAAATACTAGAATGGGACAATGAAGAAAATTTAAATATTTCATTTCTAATTCTTGATCGAACTCGTCTATGTATCATTTAATGAGAAGAAACTACTAATATAAATTTAAACTTTAACATATTCCGTGCATAAAAAACATGTACCTATAGCGTTCATTTAAATTCATATTATCTTGCATATTTAACGGTAAACAAGGAATCATTATCCATCTCGTACAAATGTCACACTGTACCCAATCAGTAGTAACATTTAATAAATCTTATCCGCATATCAGGCATATATTACTCATATCGCACGAAAAGTTTAATAGATTCCTCATCATCACTGATCTAAATTGTCTAGGTGTAATATACACCCATTACTTTGTTTTAATTCTTGTAATTTATTAACTTTCTACTACTGACCCTCTCCACTGTCAACCTCACAGCGCTCCTTTGGTAGTGCGTGTCCTCACGGCTTCCAGCAAATAATCGGAATTTGCATTCAGGCAATTAATCTTAACTTTCAACCACTTTATTCATTATTATGATATGCTGCCACCACCTACTTTTTTAAGAGGTTAAGCAGGAACCCTCCGATACTATCAATGCTTATCACTTTATAGGTAAACTTTGGGTTGTTTCATTTATTAAATCAAACCAATCGACTTATGACCTGGATTGTCAATAATTTTAGTATGACGAAATATAATTATATGGATATTTAGAGAATATTACAACTAAACTAAATGGTTACTAACCTCTACCGTTGTGAAAACATAAACGAAAGGAATAGTGGTTTCTGGATTGAATCTCAAACAAAAGTCTCTTACAACCTTTTACCACCTTAATACTCTACTTAGCGGAAATCATGCAGTATCAGTCCAACCCAAACAGTTGTAATTTGTAATTATCTAGATCTAAGACTTACCCCCTTGTTGTTTAACCTTCCCCTAACACTCACTACTTTTAACTCACCGGTCAAGTCGGTGCCAATGATATAGAACGAATTTATTTATTTTAACGATGATAACACATCGGCAGGCCTGCCCTGAAGATGCCACCTGTAATGGTTGGCGAAACGTCGGCAACAAGTCGAGCTATTGTGACGCGGAATCCATCCGGAAGACAAGATTTTTCAAGATTAGCTGTCCGCGGAAGTCTACTATCCAGGTGTTAACCAACTGTACTGTTCAAGAAAACATTTAATGAAAACTAATAATATCTTAAAGCTTATAATTCATGACTTTTTGAAAATAGTTTTCTACTTCTCATGCCAGTAATTGTAATAAATTACATTTATTGAGATCAATGACCAATATTGATTGAAACCATCCTTCAGATCTCAAATCATTTGAACAAGAAATCTTATAAAATGGCGGACAAAGGAAAGGATCAAACAAAACACTTTATTATTAAATTCATATTTATTGAATAGGTATACTACATGACTATTGAATTATTCCATCTTATAATCATACATTAATGTTTCAGATTCATGGAAAATTGAACTTACAGAATCAATTCAATTTAATCTCTTAGATTCTATATATTTTATATTTATTATGAGATTGGCCAAAAAGTTTTATTCTGGTCAACCCTTTTTTAATCTGTTCTACTACAACTTCTGATAGTACAAGATTATAGCCTATCCAGATTTTCAAATTAGTTTCGGGCCATTTATATACATTTCTTATTCTTTGTAAAACGGATACTTCAACATCTAATGTATTATTGGACGTACTCGTGATGAAGCCCAATTGCTATTGAACATTCAAAACAAACGTCACATAAGTGTTAGCGACCCAATTGTAACTTGTCTTGGTTAATAAATCGAAAATTAGTGAATAATCTTTCTCGCAGTGTGTTACTTTACAACCAATGATAGTTTCCGATTGGAGTGAACTGATGGTAACCTCTAGTTCCAGGGATAGTTTCAACATTGGGTACAAGTTTATTTCGCTCTTGATCGAGCTCATCTCTGGTGATTAAAACAGGTTCAATTGCGCTTAATTTATTCTTGCAAAAATCAAATCAGTGACGGTCAAAATTTGACCAAGACTCTCTTTTGCAGCTGCTCTAATGAGTGTCCCACCAACTCCATCACATGGAGATTTACCATGTGACGTTGTAAAAAAAATTCCACCTGGCGTCCAAACCTTTCAGTTCTTGGAACTGGCAAGAAAACCAAAATCCTTGGACGGTAATGTTCGTTTTGGTAATAATTTTGTTATTTATAAAATAACTGCTGAATAAATTGCGAAAATTTTGGAATATTTACGAAAAACACGAATAAACGAAAAATATTATATGCTTATAATAATTACGTTAACAGAGTACGAACGTAAATAAACCAAAACTTACCTAGTATCAACATGTCTATTGACATATTTATCTTGTATAACTGAGGCTTTTTATTTTGATATTATCCAGACAATACTTTTAATTTTTTTAATACGTAAATGATTGTTAATGAAAAAAATACAATTTTGAGAATGTTTCAACACAATTTCATAATGCACGCTCAAGCAGAATGAAAATTTACAGCTATATGCGCAAAACAGGATTTCAGCGCCATGCCATCTGCCGTATAATTAATAATCAGTTAATGCGGCAATTCGATTATTTGTTCAAATGATTTGAGATCTGAATGATAGTTTCAATCAATTATAAGTTTTAAGATATTATTAGCTTTCATTGCATTTTTGCTTGAACAGTACAATTGGTTAACACCTGTTGAAAATATGATAAGAAGACTCAATCTATCGAAAATTTTCCGAAGAATTCATATTTTATATTAGATTTACAATTACTGTTAAACGTTAAAATCTGCAGTCGTTAATGAAATTCGATTTTTTGGCATTTTTCATAGAAAATAGGTGGAAAAAAATGTCAAACCATTTTAGTCGTAATGGAATCTCGAAGAATGAAGTTACAACTACCTTCTCTGAAATTTTCAGTAAAATCGAAGGATAGGGTTTTGAGATATGAATTTTTGCGTTTTTTTCGTTTTCTTCGCATGCGTGACCAGCTAATAAAAAAAATCCAACGGCATTGAATTCCTTGAAGTATTTCCCATCGACTAATGGTCTTGAAAATTTTTTTTGTTGTAAAAGCAAATTATTCATGGGAAATAACTTTTGATTTTTTTTCGGAATAAAATTCAAATTTTTTGTCCCACTGCTGGCAACGTCAAATTTCAATATAATAACTTGAAATTTTGAATGTATCAATATTTCATGATAAAGGATAAGTATACCAAGTTTTAGCAAAATCGAAGACCTCCACCTGTGAGTCACTGCTGAATTGGTGTGGAATGACTCTATTGAGAGTCAGTTACTTACATATTAAAATGTAATAAAGTTTAAGGTCTCTATTAGGGTTTTTGTAAATTGTCAACAAACGAACATTCACGTGATCCATGCACAGTAAACGCGATTGGCGATAGTAGATTGTAAGCATCGCCCAGATTGCGTTCATATTACGACTCATCTCGCATGACAGGGCTGGATCGCAAGTTTGGTCTCCCGTCTCTACTCTTCTTGTGTTAAACAATGCTAAATGAAATGAACTAGTTGAAATTTGTTAGCTTACAAGCCACTACTGCTGAGATATAAATTCTTTCATTAAATGTAAATGTTCAGTGATCACTAAACCATGCATGCCGGTTCTTAAAGATTACATGTATTATAAGTTGCCGTAATCACTTTATTATGAGAATTTGAAACAAGTGAAAATAAGAGATGTTCGAATTTATAACAATCATGTTTTTATGTTTCATTTAAGTGGCATTAAGCTTGATATATTCAATATTTTTAATTTTCTATTTTATGGCACTGAAATTAAAATATTTATTTCTAACGAAAAATAATCATATTCTTCCATATCGATCTTCGTGAATGTTTCCATGTTTGTTATAATTATCCACAAGATTGTTTGACGCTGTCACTACATTGATTATTTCTAGCATAATTATGCTTCCCAATCGTTATTTGAATTATTATTTCAAGAAACTGAACTCAAATCAATATTTAGTACAGTTTTATTTAGTATATATAAACAATTTATCAAATATAAAAATACATACAAAAAATTGTAAATAAATAAATTATGATTAAACAGTCATATAAAGATGAGAAATACTAAAACGCATTAATCCTAATATATATTTTGCATGTTAGTGAGTATTATTGGGAGGTCTGAAATTCATATAGTCATGGGAATCCCTTGAATCTTCACTTTCTGATTTATCTTTAGTCATAGTTGCATTTACGTTTATATATTGGTTATGAGCGGATATCAGTTTTGCTATATTTGGAACTGGTAGGCCGGAAGCAGGAAACTGGATATAATATTGGTCTTGACTAGCTTCCGTTCTTGATATGCTCGAAGGAATTTCCTAAAAAAAATACCTTATGTTACTCTTCAAATGACGATTTTCATTTCTTTGAAGTCATATATGTCTTATCTAACGTACATCAATGAATTTATGAGAAATATATATAGCACTGTACCTAAAGAATGACGTTTAATTTCTGAAATATCCAACCAGTTATGGACATAATTCCAAGAAGTCCAGGAAAAGTATCTATCTACCTCTCGATTTTTACTATCTAAATATTGAAGAGTGAAAAATGGTAGAATCGGTTCATTGTTGTGTCCATAAAAAATCAGGATATGCAGTTTTATTGCACCCGACCTAATTGTTTATTTAACAATGTTTAATAAATACATGCAATATCTCGAAAAGAATACTGACATGAAAAATATGTATTTAAGGGTTGTTGACGAAGTAATTGCCTACATATCTTTTTTGTTTCTTGTAAGATTGGTTTTATTGCACAATTTTCTTGATTTAAAGTAACTTTTACCAAATATAATTCTCACTATCGTTTGGTAAAAATCTGTATCAGCGAAAGTAAAAATCTGTTGCAACTTGTTTTTAGCTGATTTGACTTGATAACAAAGGAAATAATCAGTTGGCTTACCATCATACTGGTGTTCAGCGACCGTGAAAGTATCCCTAATATTCAATCAACTTCGACTCATATGAGCTGAAATGTCCCATTTCTTTATTAAACGACTTCATTTAACATTGTTAATTTAACAATGATGTGGTTATTATTTAGCAAAAAATTTATCAGATTCGTGTAAGCATTTTCGGCCTATTTCAACTTATAGTTGGCGGAAAATTTCAGTTTCAGACGTTAAATTGTTTATTTAACAAGTAGCGATAATTTTATATTTCTGACACCGGATGCGTAATCAGCGAGGTCAAAATCCCGTATATATTTTCTTTTCTTAATCTGTAGCTACGTTGATGATATTTGTCAACCACATACTCGAACACGGCCAGAGTCTGCCATAAAAACTTTCCTTATGCGTATAACCTCTAAACTTCAAGAAAAAGGTAAGCGGAGTAGACTAGCTCAAGCTAGCCGTACCCCTTCATTGTCAAGCTCTAGACCTACCGAACTTTTTCCAACCAGACTTCATTTTTCTATCGAACGGCGAAGATGTAGAAGTTTTCGTTATGTTTACAACATCCTAACTTTCAAGAAAAATCCTAATTCATATACCTTGTCCCAACATTCCGCCACTGGCTCACACAATGTTCTTAAAAAATCTTGTCTTCCGGATGGATTCCGCGTCACAATAGCTCGACTTGATTCCGACGTTTCGCCAACCATTACAGGTGGCATCTTCAGGGCAGGCTTGAGGTTTGAACTGAAACAGTTTCAGTTTGACGCGGAATTCATCCGGAAGACAAGATTTTTCAAGATTAGCTGTCCGCGGAAGTCTACTATCCAAGATGTTCTTAAAACATAATAGCTTTCCTCTCGTAGAGTAAGAAAAATTAACATATAAGCTTTGAATTATCATTATTAGAACCACTGACAATGCAAAAACATCTACAGACACCTGATAAAACAACCCTTAATGCAATGATTTATCTTCTCAAAACAATTTTGAATCATTTTCGATTTGTTCATAGTTAGTATAAATAGCATGTATGTAGGTTTGCTTAGTGTTGGGAATACTTCTGACGATGTTGCTGTGCAAAGGTACTTATTAATTGTATAATGAGTAAAGCCTCGTTTTTAATTTGTCAGAACACTTTTCCTCAGTGATATAATGGATTTACATATAGTCGAAACCAACTTTATTAAATATTATTATACTCACTTCTATAGTAGTCGACAACTTGAGTCTGTTAGGCATGATACCAGTTTTGAAAGGTTTGGGGGCTGGCAGAGGGTTGTAATGCATCTCCATAACTTTATTCAACTCGTTTCTGAAGTCGTCGTCATTGTGCATTCTCATTAGGTTCTACAAATAGAAAAGATAGGTAAGATCGAAGTATGTAACTCATGATATTTCATTCCATCTTCAACAAACCGGTTGAAAGTTCAATAATAGTTAATTGTTTAACAAGCAATTCAATATAAAAATAAATATACTCTAAAACCACAATAATATTTATCTAAATACGTATTATGGGAACTAAGTTCTATCTTCAGTAAATCTGAAGCAAAAGGTGAAGTTATCTTTCTGTCCTCTATCCAGATCCTCGCAGAATGTACTACCTTGTAAAATTCTATGGCGCCACATCTCACAAGCACATATCACATACAAGAGGGAGAAGATTTACCTAACGTGAAGCTATTCAACATCCTGAACTTCCTTAAAGCTACAGGGTGGAAGATCCGCTATAGCCGCTGAGATATCCTGAACAGTGCAGCAGCAGAAAGAGACACAATACATCTTTTAGGTTGCAGAGTGCAGATATCCCCGAAATAAGTGGAAAAAACTTTGCGAGGTTATGATCATTATTTTCTTAGAACGTTAAAAACCGATTTTGAACCAATTCTCACCAAGAATTACTAAAGCAGATACAAATGAAACGAATGTTTTGTTCTTTGGTCCGAATTTATATAAACAACACCACATCAATTTTTCGTTTATTATGTATTGAATAATTGCATACAACGTTTAGATGAATCAAATAATAAATTCAGCCTATACCTTCGGTTTTCAAATAAAACTCAGCGTACTGAATATAGAATGTTAATATTAGATCTCAACTTTTAGACATTCTACTGAATTAATTGAAAAAGCTCTTCCCTAAATCATGAAGAAGGGCCACGTAGTAGTCATTACTACTCGTATCTCAGAACTATTATGAAAATCTACCCTACTATTACAATGACAATAAGGAGAACATTAGAGAGAGAAGTTAACAAAATGTTGATATTTGTTTCAGGTTGTCATGATCACATTACAACAATATCCGTAAAACCGATCACCAATTTAATAATCAATACTTTGTATAGCGGCAAATAGTTGAAGAAAAACGCAGAAAAGGTCGAAAAATGAAATCGCTAGATGATGATTTAAAAAAATCTATTCTAGAAGTCATTTAAAAAAATGTTACGAGTTTATTTTTTTATGATATGCATTTTAGCATTTCTACCGAGGAAAATGCATTTTTTTGAATGCATTTCCAGGAGATGATATTAAAAATGTTGTAAAAATAGCCAAATGTAGCCAAAATAGGCCAGAATTTCTTACTCGGAGGTTTTTGGGGTTGCTGATCACGATTTCAGTGCCAATAGTTTGTATCGCGGCAAATAGTCGAAGAAATAACGCAGAAAAGGTCGAAAAAAAAATCGGCTGATGAGGATTTTTGAAAAATCTATTCTAGAAGTCATTTAAAAAAATGTTACCGGTTTATTTTTTCATGATATGCACGTTCGCATTTCTATCGAGGGAAATGCATCTTTTTGCATGCATTTTCAGGAGATAATATTGAAAATGTTGAAAAAATTGCCAAATATAGCCAAAATAGGCCAGAATTTTTTACCCGGAGGTTTTTGGGGTTGCTGATCACGATTCCGGTGCCAGATTCGAACAACGACGAACCTGGGGTTCAGGACATCCTAGTACTACGTCGTCTTCAGGGAATTCGTGAAATTATCTTTTGGAATGGGATGAAACTTGTAAGGGAAGTTATTTTGAGGTTGCCGGTTGTGACCATGACCCTCAATAGTTACCTGGTGGTCAAGATATCCTGATGAATTAGGTCTCTTCATGCATTATTTTAAATATGCTCTGAAATGCAACCAAATTCGTCTCTCGGGGATTTTTTGGGGCGCTGATCACGATTCTGGAGTCGGTATCAAAAATAAAAAAATAGTGATAATAAAAAACTAAGTAATTTTTACGTATGTAAATATTTCTAATAAATAATTTACAAAGTTGAGGTTGAAGTTCGTGTCTTACGATATTGTTTTTGTTGTTTTTTTCTTGTTAACTTATCTGTTGTAGATTGATTCTTAAAAAAACGAACTTAATTAATTATTAAAATTTTCAACATTTAAAATCAAAAATATTTCACTATTGTTTTTTTCGCACTTGAAAAACTCAATCTAGTTTGATTACTCTGCAAAAGGTAATTTTTGAATCATTTGTTGCCGACATCACAGATCTATTTATAAGATGCATCGTCTCAATTGATTCCCACTCCAGAATCGTGATCAGCGCCCAAAAAAACCCCGAGAGACGAATTTGATTGCATTTTAGAGCATATTATAAAACAGTCAACCTCAAAAGAACTCGAGTGAGAAATTCTGGCCTATTTTGGCTATATTTGCCATTTTTTCAATATTAATATTATCTACTGAAAATGCATTCAAAAAGATTCATTTGCCTCTGTAAAAATGCTACAATGCATATCATGAAAAAATAAACAGGTTAATTTGTTTTTAAATGACTTCTAGAGTCGATTATAAGAAAAGCATCAAAATCGGTTTTGCCGATTTTTTCTGCTCTATTTCCTCGACTATAATAATTCCTAAGGCCTTTATTGCAATTCTGTCAAAATTTCATTTTCATTTCATTTCATTTGATCTAGGCATGGAAATTTTATGTAACTTTTATCTAATAATAATCTTTCAACATTGCGTGATGGATGATGAAATTGAGATATTTTATTTTGGTCTTATGTGCCAGTAGCGTTAGGAGATAGATAGTGATATTACAAGATAGTGAAAAGTCAATATTCACTACAATAAAATATGGCTAAGCTTTTAGCTCTCACCTTGCGCTCTTCGTTATCTGAATGAGTTCCGCTGTCACCTAAACTGGATCCACTGATGGTGCTCATACGTCCCGATGATCCAGAACTAGACGTACTCAAACTGCTAATAGGCCTTTGAACTGGGAGAGATTGGAGAGTATTTGTTGAACCAACTATTGGTCGGGAAATATCTGGCGTTTCTTCTCGAGATTTGCTTCGACTAAATACCTTTCTGATCCGATCGAAGTGACTAGGTTTTTTGAACGCCAACTTCATTTCATGCTGTATTTTTTCATAACGTGCTCGCATCTCTTTCAGTTGTTCCTGTTTCTCTTTGAACGACTTTTGAACGTCATTACGATTCTTCCATTCTTCTACAAGTTTTTCAACTTGCGATATAGAGTGCACGTTGTTTTTGAAATCGTTCATGATTTCTAGCAATTCTTTCTGGACCTTATCTTCGTCCACGGGATGTTGTCGATTCATCGAAGGGACGTCTGAGCTTGTTTTTTTCTGTTTGAATATTTCAGTCGATAAAGATGGGCTTGGAGGGGAAAATTTTTCTTCAGGTTTTGAAAGGTCTTTTGATGAAACTAAACAATAGAGTAGATTTACATTAATATCTCATGTTATGAGTAGTGTGCTTGACCCTAGTATCTTAATATGTGAAACGCTAGAATTTTTAGAAACCATGGAAATTTCAAAAGCTCTTCACAACCGTGATAAAGAATGCACAAACAGATTTTTGTGAGAGATATATCTTTAGTGACCATGAAAGGTCACATGAAAAATACAGAATCCCACTAACATATCCCTTTTCAATGCACACATATGAATTACAAAAATATACAAAGCCAAAATCAGATTATATTTGATTTCAGTATATTTATATTACTTTTTGAGAACAGGTAAAAAATAACTCTTGTCTTAGGAGGACTTTCATTGCAATGTGGTGAAATACAAATTAGATAACTTGATTGCAATTTTCTACGATGGACAGGCCATTTTTAATAACACGAATCCAATAATTGAAGCTATACATTTCAATATACTTCAGCCTAGTTTTTGAGTATGAATGATTTGTAATGTTGAACAATTTTGATCGGCACTGATCGAAATCGAAACTAAAGAATATGGGAAGTTAAAATTCGATTATTTGAGTAGCTGTTTTTTAGTTGATCGTTCATATTGACCAAACTCCTTAAATACTCTTTACTGTTCTTTTTTCAAGCATGAAAAAAAATTTCATTTCCATTTTTATTTTTGTGAAGAAATTAATTCCAATTTTAAATTGTTCCAAACTTTGTCATGGAATCTAGATATGTAGTTTCGTTTTCAAGTTACATAATGTCTTACACTTTCCTCTTTCAATATATAGTAATTCTTGCGTTTTCCACGTTCTCTAATTTAGAAACTCTAGAATTTTATGTGCTTCTCTCCCATTTTGAAACTGACTACTCCTAACTTCCAATAATAATAATAGTATACAGAATAATAATAAGTATACAGAATTTGTAGTTCATATTTACAATTAATTCAAATTGAAAGGATATGTTTCTACTTACTTGGGCTGTGCATTGCTGTATATCCTGACGGTGTTAAGCTGGTACTAGGACTACTAACAGGTGATGGAGGTGGTGATAAATTTAAAGTAAGCGGTCTTGGCGGAGGGCATACACTATACAAGTTGGCCACATCTCGCGGAGTTAAATATTCCTGGTAATCTGGAACAAACATTGAGTAACATTATTTTTAAGTTCAAAATATATTATTAAAAAAAAAATAATTTATAACTATGTTTTTTTCCAGTTTCATCAACCAGCTGCAGATGATGAATGTCGTGCACGTGTTAGACTTATGTTTATAATTATCGAATTTAATTGTTTTAATAATATTTTAAAATATTATTTCATTGAAAACAGGAAAATGTGTAGAATCTAATAAAGGAATATACGCTGTTTCGAAATATCTGAAATAGCTTTTCTTATTAGGTGATATACATTTTCCTTTTTTCACACAAATGATAAATAATTATAAACAAGTATGAAAGAATCGCATTTTTTCAAAATGTGTTGAATAATTTTTTTTCTTTTATCTTAACTTATTCTAAGAATAAACGTACCTTGTATATTTCACAAATATACTTATAAATAACATTAAAGTTTTTATCCACACAATTATTAAAAAATTGCTTTAATTGCACAAATTCGAGGTTTCAATATAATCAACAATTTAACGATGTGTGTATACTGAGCTTCTTTACTAATACGTTGACGACAAGGCTACATAATACCTACAGAATATATCATTAAATCTTTTATACTCCCCATATCCTAATACTCGCGCGCGATGCCTTAGCAGTATGAAAAAAATATAGTTTTCGAGCACCGCGATGTCTTTTACGTTATATTTAGTAACATATTTTGAACTTAAGCTAGTACGGTTATACTCTTTATATTGAAACAAGTTTTGTTGATAAAATTCGAAATGGCGGAGTTATGGTTACAAACACATCCGGTATAATATTATCTCGGGCTCTGCTCATCGGATCGCGATAAATCTCTTTTCAAAGTATGCGTTTTTGAGAAACCTTTGAAACACTCAGTTACGATTCGACATTCGCTCGCCAAAATATTCAATTTGTACACTAAGGACTTTTTAACAATATGTTGTAGAAAGTAAACAAAACAAAAAGTGTACCTACACTATATAACTGAAATCAATATTATCAATTAGATTGATTTTTATTGAAACATGCTGATAAATAATTGACCTAATTTGTTTATTTACTTGAAAATATGAATAATTGTGTCGAGAAAAAAATATGGCGTAATCTATGACCAAAATAATGTAGCTCGTGACGTGTTTTACGAAACGATTAAACGGATATATTAGGAGGAATACCAATTCATTGAAAAGGCAAATAAGTCATAATTAGACTTAAATTATCATCATGCAAAATTTCATACGGTTATCTCAAATAGTTATTGTGTGTTTACGCATTTTTCGATAATTTTGCAACTAAAACGCAAATATAAACAACAGCACAAACTTGAGACAATTTTTAACTTCACCTTTGTTTTCAGCGCGATTTTTTGCACATGAATCGACCATACAATCGCGTTAGCCTAAAAAAAACATTTTGAAACCTATTGACTGGCCTATATTAGTTCGGAATGGCCATGAAATGAATAAACCGAGGGGCCAAATAACCACTACGTCCACGTCGTTGATCCTGGGTAATGTTGAAAGTGGTAAAAATATACTGAAAAGATCATTTCATGCAGCTGGGCACCCTGCCTCATACATAATTTCTAGTAACGACCCTGAGTTATGTGTTAATCGATAAGGGGAGAAGTTACGATTCCGCGTCTTGAAAATTCAGAATTTAGAAGTGATTGAGACCAATTTCCAGAAGGGTTTATGTGGCTACATTTATTATTCTCAAAATTGTATCCAATATTTGATATTTCGTCTAGCTGGGCCCCCTCCCTAAAGCATACGGTCTTGACATAAGTGTTAATCAAAGAGGGGAGCAGCTACGATTTAGCACTTTGAAATCTGGGATTGATCCAGAATAACTTCCTGAAGGCACTTGGCTACATTTTTATAATACCTAACATTGCTTCAGGACCACTGTGATCGATGACACATTTACATATAATACTGTCATTTCGATATGGATTAATATTATGTAAATATATAGTATTTTGTTAACATGGTTACAGAACTTACCTATATCATTGATGTTGGATGTTTCCGTAGATATCGCTTTCAGCTTGTGATACATGTTACTGAAATCGTTCATATTCTGAAACAGAAATTGCTTCATATATTCAAAATATTAATCGAATGGAATCATGTATTCACTTTGAACGAGGAACAATTATGTATATGTACAGTACTTATGTCTTCGAATCCGGTTTCTCGTCAATAATTTCGACTTGAGACTCATATCTGTATCACATTCCTATAATATAACGATTCATAATACATCTAAAAATATTGGCGGGAAACTTTCTTATCCATGCGACTTATCTAATGAATTAGACATGAAAGATTCCTATAAATATATGTTCATAATGCACCTAGGCGCGAATCTCTCTTATCTGCACATCTAATAAAAGAGATTCTTATGAAAAATATATTCTTAATTATATATAAAAATTCTCGGGAAATAGGTCACAATAACACTTTGTTTTAACTATTCGTCTTTACGTACGTTTCGGTCTCACGACCATCATCAGAAGACTCACTATGTCTAAAAAGGGGGTTTATTAAAACTAATTATAGCACAAGCGTCCAAATCGCACAATTAAACTTCAATTAAAAGAGCCCACGCCGTCGAAACGAACAGAACCACGAATAATCGAATTGTATCGTCAGAATTAATGTATTATTATATTATTATATTCTTAATGCACCTAGGCTGGAAACTTTATTTTCTAATTAACAAAAGAATCCTGTAGATGTAACTAGCCCGTTTCGAACCTTTCTTGAGTCACGTTTCGTAGTTTTCTTTGATTCCTTCAAATATACTAGCAACGTTTCGAACTTTTCTATCAGTGACCTGTCGGCCGGTTATACAGGGACCTCTAGACCTCGCTGCAGGTAATACATTGAAAATGCTTACCGACATCTGATAATACTGTCTGCCCCAGGTAATACTGGAATACCTTCTACATTTTGAATCGAATCCTTGGCTATAATTTCAAGAACTTGAATGTATGAATATTTTCATCGGCAATGAAAATAAAAATAGCTGAAGATAATTTTTTATTTATCTGTTGCTGTTTTTTTTAAGTTAGGAATTGAGACTCGGATTCAAGGTGAATAATGATAGAAATGGTTGTTGTAACAACAACGTTATTTACGTATAATTCAATTCGGTGTCAGTATTTTGAAGATGACATTTCACCATCATAAATATTTTGAAATATTGAACTTGTAATGGATGTAAGTGAGTAGTCGATTTGTGATGGTGTTTCGAATGGGTTATCTACTATCCCGCCTAATGTATACATTCACTATAATATTCAGCCTGTGACCATGCTGTGTTTGTACAACCCTAGTTTCGATATCCAAAGATGTTTCTCTTATTTATTTCAATAGTCATATCACTCGTGTTATCCTCCTCCTTTGAATTGAAAAATTAACTGATCTGACTATTAACTGCCCTCACCCTCCTTTTGTTAGTACAATTTAACACATTTGCGCATTAAACGAATGTTTGAAAAATATATTTTTCACTAGGTTTCTTGGTACCTAACATATAAATTAAAGCTATAAAATTATTTTCTATGTCATGAAATTGAAAGTTTACTAAAATTGACAATACTTATATGTGTTTTAAAACTGAATGTTTTGAACTCTATATATTATTATATTTTATTTAATACTGTCTAAAAATTCAACTTTACGTTATAAATTTGAGAACCGCAAAGTGGAACATTACATCACTAGGCATGTAACTAGGCAACGCTTTCCGAACTTTTGGCATCTTTTACAAGAAACCTCAAAAATTTTCATAATTTTAACACGTTATAAAATACCATTATAAAATTTGTGTTATAATAAGTTATTCTCCGTCCTTGTCACGTAAATTACTATTGGCCTTAGGTGAACCGTCAATCATTACTATATCAACCTTGCTTTCATGATACCACAGAGTAATTTATGTAATATAATCTTATATATGAAGTAACTATGGACCATCACTTAGATATTTATATATAGGATTATATCCGAGCAACACAAAATGTGACGTTAGCACTTATTTTTATATTAATTTCGGACACGTCTGCAGATTGAATGTGTGATTGCGTTTTATATTTATAAACAGAAAAACACTGTTGTCATAACGATTCAACAAGTAATATAGATTCCATTTGAAGATTGAATATGGATGCCAAAAGTACCACTTGCAAAGGTGTTACTGCGCCCAAAAACAAAACAGTTCCTATTTCTACTACTTCAAAGCCATTTGCAAATTTTCAAATTCGTTTGATCAATAGGCGCAATCGTCTCTACTACGCGAGCATGCAGGCACATACAGATATTATCTCGAGAATAGTCTAGTCTTGATGGCGGAAATCCAACATTTTTTAGGCCGACTACAATACTTCCCTTACATTACATATATTGAGGAAAGTAAAAGGTGGGACTACATTTCGGACAGTTCTGCATGCTTCTGAACTAGTAAGCACACAGTGTGCTCCGCATTGTTTCAAAGCTGGAACAATCGAAATGATGATTTCCAATATTTTAAGCATAGTTACTCGTAAGTTGAACCTTCTTTGGATGTCTAGAAAGGAAAAAAAGCTGCACCTACTACTTTTCGACAGTCTGGAAAAAAGGGACAGGTGATCCAAATCATAGGAAGAGCGATTTTGCATTACTCAGCTTTCATGATATTGATTATTATAATTAAACTCTAATGATAACATATTTGATTTTCTTTACCTATTCTTTACGCCAAACGTAAATACTAATATAACACAACTCGTTAATTTGAGATAATAATTGTTTTCGGAAATATTGAAACACTCCAATTTGGCAAATTATATCGCTTCGAACTTCTGTGGATAGCTAATTAAAAAAATTCTTGACTTCCAGATGAATTCTGCATCACAATAGCACGACTTGACAAATTTGCCGGTAGAATAGATTTTATTGTAAAGGAAATCGCTTACTATGTAATTCCGTAGTGCAGTTGCCAATTCTCCATGGTCGTTCGATTCTGCTATTTCAGGTGGAGTCAAGTCGTATATGTTTTTTATTTCGTACGCCAAATCAGCACCGGGACAATCTATAAGTTGCATGGCTAGCTTCTCCAACCCAAATTTCGCAGCAAAATGCAGTAGTGTGGGATATTCTTCATAACCTGAAAATATTAATAATTATCATTAGGAGACATAAGACAGAAACTTTGAATGTAATGTGCTTTAGTAGAATTTTCCATAGATATCATCTGTATTGATTTACTATATCTTATGTATTGTTGTACAGTTCAATAGAATTGATGTCATGACTACTACTTTTGATTCTTGCTTCGTAATTTTTCATATACTAATGATACTATTTTACACACATCCGTCATATTCTATAGATCAAGTTTACCTATGAAATTTTCTATTACGGTTTAACTATGAGTTTGGGAGATATATTTCCTGGTTTTTCGGAAATTTGTTACATAGCATTGTCTGCAGAATGACAATCCTTTGGCAGAATGGAATCCACTAACTTATTTAAAACAATTTCTAACTTCAACTTTAAACCTTTATTCTCACATCCTAGAAATGTTTGTAAATTTATTGTATTTAATCTTAACTTTTTAATATCAAAAAGTCGACATTCTTATCACGAATCCATAAAAATTAATGGAAACAAACTTTTTAATTTAGTTTCAACTCATTTTATTAAAGATTTGAGAACAGATGCTAATATTTTTACGACAAAAGTCGTTTGAAAGTCCAATTTATGATATATTTTACGCAAGGCCGAGCCCAGGGGGGGGTCCGGGAGGTCCGGACCCTCCCCCCGACATAAAATGGATTAACACTAGATAAAATCGACAAACATTCCAAAGATCAAAGATGTTAATCTTTTCAGTATTTTCATCACGCAGCAACGCCAATGTGTGAAACGCGGTGGGTGGAAAATCACAACGGCCTGTTAAAATGTAAACAAATTTTTAAATCTATTATTGAGACTTTAGAACAATTCAGCACAGACCCGGATATGGAGACCTCAACCAAAGCTTCTTCTTTTCTGAGATCTGCTCTTGCCAGCGAATTCGTGGTATCACTCTGTTTTTTGGCGAAGGTATTTGCAGCATCATTAACAGTATGCAAAGTCCTGCAGTCACTTGTCGACCATATTGAGAACATAATATCGCACTTTCAAGATATTCGATCCAATATTGAAAAAGAATTTGCAAAATTCATTTACAGAAGTAAAGGATTTATTGGCCGATGTCAATGAAGAGATCAAGCTTCAAAGGTTGACATCATTACAGAAGCATCGCGCTAATCGAAATACTAATAACCCCGAACAGTATTACCGCATAATTGTTGCAATAGCCCTATTAGAAGACTTAACTTCCCAGCTCAAAATAAGATTTACTGACCACAAGAAAGTGATTGCTGCTATGTACACTCTTATACCAACAGTCTGTTCCGAGAAGGAAACGCCATTTCCAAGAGAGAACCTAGTGATGTACGAGGACCTGGTGGAACTAGACAGACGAGGCACAACGCGAATTTCAACTATGGGAATTGTTGTGGCAGGGCAAAAGCCCTTCGGACCGGTCTTCTTGCGCCATTGTGGCTGTCGGAGAGTGCAACGGGCAATTGTATCCCAACATTTATATGTTGTTGTACATCTTGTCAACTCTACCACTAACCACGTGCACCCCGGAAAGGTGGGCAAGAGAGGCTAACCGGGTTGGCCCTAATGGCAATTCACAGAGATGTCATCATCTCAACTGATGATGTTATGTTATAACAGAATTTGCCCATAAAAAATTTAGAAGGCTTGATTTTGTATCCACTGAACTGGAAATTTGAGGTTTTTAGTAGTAAAAACGAATATCTTAGTACAGTTTTTTTAGTGAAGGGCTTTTCCCGTGCCAATGTAATGGTAATTAATTGAATTTAAATTAGCAGGTCTTTTTTATTGGGACCTCCCCCCCCCCCAAACAAAAATCTAGGCACGGTCTTGATTTTACGCATTTCGTGATTCCATCAATCTAATAGAGGGTCCATAAGGATCTTCAAACAAATAATACAAAGTAAACTTTTAATTACATTACATTTTTGAAATTCAAATAGATTTGGTTTAACTGGCCACAAAAGTTTATTTATCTCAGACTCTACAAACTACTTTGAATTTGTTTCCTAGCGTATTTAAAGAAGTAACGCAAACATTTTATGACATTTTATTTCTGACCGAGATATTATAAGCTTATATCGTCATAGTTACGCTATCAATAATGAGGGTCATAACTCCCTTGGGACATTATAGATTCTATAATTCCCTCTACCTTTCACAAGTAAAAATAAAATAAGAAATGCTAATATATATATATATATATATATATATATATATATATATATATATATATATATATATATATATACATACATATATATATATATGTATTACGACAAGATGAGATCTGTTATATATATATATATATATATGTAGAACTGGATTCTCGGGTATTGATCCGCGTTGTGTGGTTTCGGTCCTCAAAAGGACCAATTTCACGACGTTTCGGCAAAGTCGCATTTGCCATCTTCAGGTGATTCGACCGTAGAGTCTGGAAAATCTAGGCGAACTGACGCTTACTTGGAGGGACAGGTATTTATATCCCCCGTTATGCTTGACCTTTGGACTTTCGAACTATTTCACGCTTGGTTGATTTCTACGTGTTTGGCTCCGAGTGACACGTTTGGATGACGTCATTGCGACGCTGGAATCAGCCGGAAAGTTTCCGTGACCTGTTTCACGTGCACTGGATACCACGTTCTCTCTTGTTTTTGGTTGTATCTTCCGACTTTCTAAAGCGGGTTTCCATGTTGCTGGTAATCTTAGTCCGTCATCTCGTTTGTTAAGACTATGTGGACGTTTCTCGATCTCTATTGCCTCCCTGGTTATTCTGGTGTAGAAGTGTTCAATGTTGGCTAGAGTCTTTGTGCCGCTAAAGTTGATCATATGGCCCGTACTTCTTACATGTTCAGCTAGTGAAGACGTGGTTTCGTTTTTCGACACAGCGTTTGCATGTTCCGTCTTTCGCACATCAATGCGTCTGTTGGTCTGTCCGATGTGTATCTTTTCACAATTACCACATGGCACCTCGTACACTCCTTGGCATTCTAGAGGAATTCTGTCTTTTGGATTCCGAAGAACATTTTTGATTTTCCTATCTGTTGTGAAGGTTGTTTTGATATCATGACGGCTCAGTATTTTGCAGATTTTGTCAGTTGTGCCTTTTATGTAAGGTAGAAAAGCGTTTCCCACTGGTTGATCTTCATTGTTGACATCCTTCTCATTTTTGCGTTGAGAGTTATGAATCTGTTTTCTTGAATAGCCATTCATCCTAAGGGCTGCTCGGATGGTTTCCATTTCTCCATCGAAGTTCTCCGCATCAGCGAGACGTTTTGACCTTGTCATGAGGGTATTTACGACTGATTGTAGCTGGGATGGATGGTGATGCGAGTTACTATTCAAATATCGGTTCGTGTGGGTCTTTTTTCTGAATACTGTATGTCCCAAACTGCCGTCAGTTTTCTTTGTTACCAAAACGTCTAGAAATGGTAATTGGTTGTTCTCTTCGGCTTCTATTGTGAATTTTATCCGATCATGGATTCCATTCAGGTGATCGAGAAACCCTCTTAGTTGTCCTTCTCCATGTGGCCAAATAACGAAAATATCATCTACATATCTGAGCCAAAGTTTGGGTTTTAGTTGCGCTGTGTTAAGAGCTTTAATTTCAAAATCCTCCATGAAAAGATTTGCGATCACTGGTGAGATTGGTGATCCCATCGGTGCTCCTTCGATTTGCCTATATCGTTGTCCCTCGTACATAAAGTAAGTATTGGCTACACAGTGTTTGGCCAAGTCAATAATGTATCCTTCCGGTTTGTATTTATGTTGGATGATCTCTAGGGCTTCGTTTATGGGTACTTGTGTGAACAAGGATGCTACGTCGAAGCTTACTAATATGTCGTCAGGTCCTACTATTTGCATATAAAGTAAGTATTGGCTACACAGTGTTTGGCCAAGTCAATAATGTATCCTTCCGGTTTGTATTTATGTTGGATGATCTCTAGGGCTTCGTTTATGGGTACTTGTGTGAACAAGGATGCTACGTCGAAGCTTACTAATATGTCGTCAGGTCCTACTATTTGCATATCTAGAAGTTCGATAAAGTGTTCCGCGTTCCTCACATACGATGATGCTGTCTCAACGTGCGGTTGTAACTTCTTGGCTAGGAATCTTGCTAATGCATGTGATGGTGAGCCGATAGAGCTTACTATTGGTCTCAGAGGTACTGCTGGCTTGTGTATTTTTGGGAGACCATACAGTTTCGGACATCTGGATGATTTTTCTCTTGGAATGAGATGTAACTGTAACTCAGGGTCGATAGGAGATGCCTTGATTTTCGCTTTCGTTGTTTTCTCTAGATATGTAGTGGGATCAGACCTAATCTTCTTGTAAGTCGGATCGTCCAATAGCGCAGCCATCTTGGTTCTGTAGTCATTTGTGTTCATGACAACGGTTGCATTTCCTTTATCTGCTGGTAGGATGATGATGCTTTCGTTCTCTCGAAGAGTTTTCAGTGCTAGGAACTCGTCGTGTGAAATGTTCCTTTTAGGTGGCTTCGAGGTTCGTAGAATACGCGACACATCTTGGCGAATAATCTCTGCTTCACTTTTATCCTGCAGCGAAGTTATAGCAGATTCCACGTTGCAAATGATGTCTTCCAATGGAATGCGTGCCGGTGCAATAGCGAAGTTAAAACCTTTAGCAAGGACATCCATGGAGGCCTTATTCAAAGAATGGTCGGATAAGTTATGGACAACTTTGACAGGATCTATGTTTGTGCTGTCTCCCTCAGGTTTCTGGGTGTCTTTCAGATGATTGAACTTCTTCTTCTGTTTCTCTATAGTTATTTCAGTGTTTTTCTCTGCTCTGAACTCGGCAAGCTGGTAATTCTTTCCCAAAGTAAAGGATTGATTTCATTGCTGAGATAGAGGTGAACACGTAGTAGCTTGCTGTCAGTATCATCCAGAATTCTTCTTGTTTGGTGAATGGCATCTCGAAGCAGTGCAAAACTCGTTCTTCTCAAGATGTTCTTCGTACTAGTTGTCTTTGTGTGATACGAAAGTTTCCTACAGGTTGGAATAATCTTCTGGTCCCGGCAGCGGCGTAGAAAGGTAAGGTCGCACAAAAGTTTCGATCTCTTTGTTCTCAACTTCTCGAAACTTCTTGTTTGATGGAAAACCTCCTCCCCGTAGAGGTTAATTATGTTTCTTCTTAGGTTCTCGAGGACGTAATGTGTAGAACTGGATTCTCGGGTATTGATCCGCGTTGTGTGGTTTCGGTCCTCAAAAGGACCAATTTCATAACTCTCAACGCAAAAATGAGAAGGATGTCAACAATGAAGATCAACCAGTGGGAAACGCTTTTCTACCTTACATAAAAGGCACAACTGACAAAATCTGCAAAATACTGAGCCGTCATGATATCAAAACAACCTTCACAACAGATAGGAAAATCAAAAATGTTCTTCGGAATCCAAAAGACAGAATTCCTCTAGAATGCCAAGGAGTGTACGAGGTGCCATGTGGTAATTGTGAAAAGATACACATCGGACAGACCAACAGACGCATTGATGTGCGAAAGACGGAACATGCAAACGCTGTGTCGAAAAACGAAACCACGTCTTCACTAGCTGAACATGTAAGAAGTACGGGCCATATGATCAACTTTAGCGGCACAAAGACTCTAGCCAACATTGAACACTTCTACACCAGAATAACCAGGGAGGCAATAGAGATCGAGAAACGTCCACATAGTCTTAACAAACGAGATGACGGACTAAGATTACCAGCAACATGGAAACCCGCTTTAGAAAGTCGGAAGATACAACCAAAAACAAGAGAGAACGTGGTATCCAGTGCACGTGAAACAGGTCACGGAAACTTTCCGGCTGATTCCAGCGTCGCAATGACGTCATCCAAACGTGTCACTCGGAGCCAAACACGTAGAAATCAACCAAGCGTGAAATAGTTCGAAAGTCCAAAGGTCAAGCATAACGGGGGATATAAATACCTGTCCCTCCAAGTAAGCGTCAGTTCGCCTAGATTTTCCAGACTCTACGGTCGAATCACCTGAAGATGGCAAATGCGACTTTGCCGAAACGTCGTGAAATTGGTCCTTTTGAGGACCGAAACCACACAACGCGGATCAATACCCGAGAATCCAGTTCTACACATTACGTCCGCGAGAACCTAAGAAGAAACATAGAAATCTGATGACATCTTTAGGAGATAAAACAGCGAACTTTTTCGGCTTATAACTCTTACTCTTCCGTTTCAAAAAAGTCTCTAGTTCATTGAACTTGGTGATATAACGTTTTTAACGCAAACACAACTTGATAATAAAGCTTTGTTGGTAAACAAGTAACATAGCAACAACCTAGCAACAACAAAACTCTTATAATCAACGGTATCTGATTCAAATATAGCGGGAAGGTAATGAATTGGTGCATTTATTCCATTTTAAAAATGAAAAATTTTTTATTGAAATCGGTTAGAAATAAAATTATCTATGTACCACGGGAATTAATGAGCCTTAATAACCTCAGGCAATTGCTGTCCCTCGGGCCAGAGAGAAGATAATAACTCTCTCGTCCTCTCTGTGGCTTTTCTCATGAATGGCGGGCAGGAGAGGGGTAGCCCGCGCCCGCCTGCTCAGCTATTTAGTACAAGCAATAGACAGAAATGCGTGCAGAAATTAATACCTGGAAAAAAAATATATGAGTGTATAGGAAATTGAATTTAAAGGTGAGTTTCTGATTAATGCAACTCGATCCGAAATGGCGAACATAACCTAAAAAATTCCCAAAGTTGCAAAAAGTGGTTTTTCTCAATTAATTAAAAAACTATAGCTCGGATCGGAAAAAGTTAAATGAGAAAGTTGTAGGTATTGAATAGATCTATCGATTCGTCTCATAATAATTATAAATATCATTCATCTTTTTCGAGTTATATCGAAAAAACCGTTAAGAATCGGGGTATGGAGAAGTCGTTAACTATTATCATATGTATTGTTTCCTGTACATATAGCCCATGGCGAGCTAAGAGAGCAATTTTTTTCTTAATTTGAAATATTGATTTTTTTTCAAAATATATCGATTTTTCTAAAAAAAGAGCTTCTCATAAATTGGCTAGATCTTCTCAGGGAATGGTCCTGGAGTAACAATTTTGGGCTTATTTTCTTTATGAAGAGTTGTGCTATAATTTTATTGGAGAAACGTAGCGATTTTTCCAATTTTTAGGGTGAAAAAAAGACTTTTAAAAATGTCATCTTTTTTTAACGTGTTTTTTTTCAGATTAGTCTTACAATTTTAATTTTAGAGAAATGTCTTTGACGGAAATCGATTTCTAACATTTTTTTACGTATTGGCAAAAAGAAATTTTTCACCTACGATCTTCTGGACCAGCGATAATTTTTTTATTTCAAAAAAATCTGTAAGACGCAATACACATTATACAGAAGTGTGTTTTATGGAAGTTGATGTTAAATGCCAACATTTTCAATAAAAAAATATTTGGATATGTTTCATTGATTCATAGTTTCAGAAATTGAGTAACAAAGTTAAGCGTGCGCGGCTGCCGGAGCGTGAGGCGGAGTGGGGGAAGCATTGCGCGCTTGCACTGAAAACTGATTTAGTGCGTTCAAAGCAAACACGAATATCGTATTTATTTTCGCCTTAGAAGCAAAATAGACCTATTATTTATTTTCGAATAGTTATTTTTGTATTAAGTGCGTAAAATGAGTGTTTTTTTGATGGCACATGAGAGTGTTAATTTTTGACCGAGACCGCAAGTCGAGGCCAAAAATTCTCTCGAATGTGCCATGAAAACATGAATTTTATACACGAAATACAAACAACATTTTTTGTACAACTGTGAATGTGAATTTACATAGTCTGAAATACCTATATTAAAAATAAATACTTCCAATATAATTTCACAGCATCCAGTGGTCTTTTTGTGTCGTTACTAAGGAACGGTTTGTTGGCACGCCGCGTGTTTGACTGTGTTTGCTCGTAGTTGCTTCAATTTCAACATGTTGGGAGTAATTGTTCAAACTTTACTATCAATTATTATTCCAATAAATGAAATTGTTTTATGATAAATAATCAATTAATAATTGACTGATATAAATAAAATCCTTCATAAAGTAATATTTCATGTTTATTTTGTGAATTATTTTGGCAGTGAAAAAAAGTAAATATTTACGCATCAATAGAGATGTAGAAATGTCAAGTTTTTTTGACAGTTGCACAAAAACTGTATTTTCCGTGTAATAAGTCAAAGCAGCAGCATATTCCACAAGTGAACGATAGTGTACAATAATACAAGTTCTGTTCAAAGAGAAAAAAACTTGAGGTATTAAGTGGAGAATACTGTGTTGATAATAAATCGTAATTTGAATGATAAAAAGTAAAACAAATTAGAAATGTAAAACATGAATATTTCCGAGTCTATTTTGATTCTAAGAGAAAAAAAAAACGGTATTCGTGTTTATCTCATCGAGCTACCCCAGATTAAGTACAATACGATTTTTGTACGCTATCTAGGAGCCGAAATATTGAAGATTTTGCAACCACAAGCCACTTAGAACGCACTAAATCAGTTTTCAGTGCGAGCGCGCAATGCTTCCCCCACTCCGCCTCACGCTCCGGCAGCCGCGCACGCTTAGCTTTGTTACTCAATTTCTAATACTATGAATCAATGAAACATATCCAAATATTTTTTTATTGAAAATGTAGGTATTTAACATCAACCTCCATAAAACACACTTCTGTATAATGTGTATTGCGTCTTACAGATTTTTTTGAAATAAAAAAAATTATCGCTGGTCCAGAAGATTGTAGGTGAAAAATTTTTTTTGCCAATACTTAAAAAAATGTTAGGAATCGATTTCCGTCAAAGACATTTCTCCAAAATTAAAATTGTAAAACTAATCTGAAGAAAACACGTTAAAAAAAGATGAAATTTAAAAAAAGATCTAGCCAATTTATGAGAGGCTCTTTTTTTTAGAAAAATCGATATATTTTGAAAAAAAAATCAATATTTCAAATTAAGAACAAAATAGCCCTCTTAGCTTGCCATGGGCTATATGTACAGGAAACAATACATATGAAAACGTAATAGTTAACGACTTCTCCATACCCCGATTCTTAAGGGTTTTTTCGATATAACTCGAAAAAGATGAATGATATTTATAATTATTATGAGACGAATCGATAGATCTATCCAATACCTACAACTTTCTCATTTAACTTTTTCCGATCCGAGCTATAGTTTTTTAATTAATTGAGAAAAACCACTTTTTGCAACTTTGGGAATTTTTTAGGTTATGTTCGCCATTTCGGATCGAGTTGCATTAATCAGAAACTCACCTTTAAATTCAATTTCCTATACGCTCATATTTTTTTTTCCAGGTATTAATTTCTGCACGCATTTCTGTCTATTGCTTGGATTAATTCTTGTATACTTCAGGCAGCAGGTGCACGCAGCTACCCCTCTCCTGGCAACCTTTTTTGAGAACAGTGACACAGAGGACGGGAGAATTATAATTTTCTCTACTTCTATATATATATATAATTTTCTGAATTAAATGACCACACATACATTTGATTTAACGTGTTACTACTTACTGTGCTTATGGGCTGATACTGCTGCTGCGAAGGGTGTCGAGTGGTTTGCCAATAAATTGAAATGAGGAGGCAAATTTTTTTGAAAATTATTAACCAACCAATTATCAAGATGTTCTCTATCTGCCGGACTGAAGCCAAGGGTCTGAAAATAAGGCAATAGGGTGTTTTAGAATCAAGAAAATGTTTCACTGAAGCAAAAAACTCATGTATATATATATTCCATATCGTTAAATAGAAATTTATTGTAACACGTTCAGGCCGTATATTTACCCTCTACCTAATGAATAATGTATAATATAGTTTCATATTCTTAGTGTGGTACCGGGATATCAAAAAGTATCTTGGTCAAGGGTGGTTGTGGAATCTGAAACGTATGTCTTAGTTTACGTTTGAAATAATTATGTCACTGTCACACTGACATCATCAATAACCTACAAAGTTCATTCCTATTAACTCGCGAGTTGGAAGAGTGCAAAAGTTAGGAAGACAGAACTTCTTTACGAGGGCTTTTTGCGTACCGTTTTCGCTCCATGTAGTTAGATTTAGTCGCGATACGCACCCGACGGCCCTTCTTTTTTCCAAAAATTCCGTTTAAATAGGAAAATTTAATTAAAATAGAAGCAGGTACCCTCAGGTCTCAACTGACGCGTAGCGAGCTTCTCGAGGGAAACGTCAAGATGATTTCGTTCGTAGCTAATTACATAGGACGTCTGGCGTTCATGCAATTATGTTTTTAGATAATTCGAACCTTTTAATTTCGATAGGCCAAGTGAAAATCCCGGAGTCTGAAGCGCTAGAGACTTCTGAGTGTTATAACATTCGTATAAAATTGCTAAATTTCGCACTTTTAGAAACTTCAAATTAATTAATTTGACACAAGTAAAGACACACGTTTTAGATTCCAGAACCACCCTTGACCAAGATACTTTTTGATGTCCCGGTATAAAGTAAAAGATGGATAGGATAAGAAGCTGCACATTTTGGTACAAATACAAAGACGTATTTATAACTTTTCAATGGGGGCTTAACCACCAAATTTCGTTTTGATCCCCTATGTTGAAGTGGGAATAAGGCTTTTTACGTTACTCTGTGGTATCAACTTTCTTTTGTTCGTGGATGCCGGGGGGTAGCGTCAGATCTATTCGAAGGCCTCAGGATAAAGATTATGTATTATGAGGGGTTGAACTCTGTAACTCTCCCTCCTCATATAGTCCATGGTCACACATAAATAGCCAAAAGAGAACAAGAAACAATCATATTAATGCGACATATAATTCGAAAACTACAGGAAAATTGGAAAACTATACAGAAAATGACCATCCATTTTAAAAACTATCTTTTATCTTCTATATATTTCTTGATCATTATTCTCAAATGCCCCGAACAACCCTTCCCTATTAGGATTATCTTCGTATTTAAATTACTTCATGAGATCTGAATCTCATTAATGGTAGAATGTATGATGAGTTCAATGTTTTAAGCTCAAGGATTGATATTAAGTTTCTCAATTTTAACATGATGAGTACTTTTCAAATATTATCCGGAATCGATGATTTATATCAAAATTTGATTTTCAATACACCTTTTAATTAAATGTCCTTAACTGATAATATCTAATTGGATGAATGTGGTTCATGCAGCGGATAGATTCAAAATTATTGTTGAATCTACAGTGAAAACTTTGTAATTGATTTTAGATGTAAGAGTATACATATTTCAATGACAGGGTCGGGAACTTACTTCCACAATAATACTGTGGTATTAACCTTTTCATGAAATTAAAATGTAAGAGAATGATCGGTATCTCTTCTAATGAATGAACATCAAAGGTTTACCTGACACATGAATTCCACCGGATGGTTACTGGAGCGTAATATTTGTTCGAGCTGCATGAGCTTGCTTTCACACTTTATTGGACGCCTACCGATGATGCTGCCATTCTTCTCCACTAATATGTTGATGATGGTCGTTACTTCAGTAAACTTATCAGGTACGGATATTTTGATCGTGTAAGGATTTCTTCTTTTCACGTTTTTGATTTCGTAAATTTCATTGTGTTTTTCAATTAAAATTTTCAATATGTCTTCCTTTTGCAAGGGATGTGTCAACAGGATGAAAACGCTGGTTTGGCCCTGAAATTCGTTAAATCAAGCATGAAACACAATTCGACGAACTTGGGATGAGGGAAAAATCAGAAGCTGCTTTAATCCCAACTTATTTATGTAGGGTTGCTCCATAAGTCCATCTTTTTCATGTTCAGACTCATGATTCTTTATACAAAAATTTTATTTCAAACATTTCAGTATTATTACGTATTTATCATTTACTGTTTACATTTGCAAGATGATTGAACTGCCCATATATAGATAACCATTAATAGAGACCATTAAAACGATTCTACCACGAAGACTAGTATATTCACGTTTTTGTGAAGGATACAAGAAGTAGGTAACTACTCAAAAATAATTACTCCCATAAGTTTTAGAATTGGAGAATGTGATATTGATATTTATTCATGATCTCACCATAAGCAAAGCGGAGATTTTGAATGATTAGGGGCTTTCGAAAATCATTAAGTTCCTAATAACTCACTTGTCTTATTTTCTTCGGAGATACAGAGAAACAAGATTTTTCTTGGGCTGCCAGGGAGCTTTGTTGTTTCCACACTCTAGATACTATTGCCATTGCTTGACTTATAAATTCTTTGGTAAAATTTTCATCTTGGTCCTGACCCACACTCAGTCTTTGCCATTTATAATACGTTGGAAGAGCTGCAACATATCAAATACAATTACTATTTTCCCATGAATAATAATAATAAATGGTTCTATATGGAAGTTTATGTATGTTTGTAAGTTCACTCTTTTCAAGTTTTCCTTCGGATTTAAGACAGTAAATGAGTTAAAATCTCGTTACTGTTGTGTTTCTGGATCCAAAAGTTACTACAATTGAACCAATATATCCGTAACTGTTTTCACATATCGCTTACCAAACTGAAGGGAAAAACGATGGTTGTCGGCAGTACGTAGAGAAAGGAGGTATGTCCCATCAAGATAAACAATGCAATGTAAAGCATTGACTAAATGAATATCTCCTCCTTCACTGAAGTCACGAGGAATGTTAGTAACATATAGTACCAAGACGAGTGGCGCTGCAGCTTCCTCGATTTGTGGATAAGCTCGAAAGAGCGAAACAGCTTTCCGAAAATATCAACTGCAGTGTTACTAGCAGATCTAGAGAAAACTTATTACCTTTGCGAATGTGATGAACATCTATCACCAAAGACTCTTAAAGTTCATAATGAAAGCTTATAGTATTAAATGCCAAACTGCGAAAAATAATCAGAGGAATCAGCAGAATTTTCATAGTATTCAGTACAAAGCTAGTATCTGAGTTGATCCAACGCTTTGACATCACGTTTCGATGTTTCCTGTCTGTAGTTACTAGCATGTGATGGTACTGTTAAGAACTTGAAGGTAGTATAATTTGGAATCGACCATAAATTGATTTCTTTTTAACATCTCGAAATTAGCTAACTTGAATATTCATTTAACGTAAATAAACAAAACAAGAATGGAAAAACTTCTCATTACGTGACACGAAATTTCATCCATATTGTAAAATCAAACCCAACTATGTTGATATTACATTTATTTTTAACATTCGTTACTCAAGTTCCACTGTTTTTATTATGCTACCTTCAACGGTATTCAAATTTACAGTATGGATGGAACAAGTATGGTATGCATACACATTCATACACAATATTGTTGACAGTTTTTTGTAAGCTTATGGACATGGTATAATACTGATTACTATGTAATTAACTCTTACCCTTTCTGTGAACATCAGTCAGATCATTGTCGTTGACACCCAGAAGAAGAGCCAACGTTCGATCGGGCAGGAAGAGTTTCCCAAAATTCATTCCGTCTGGATTTTCTGAAACGTATTCTAAAAATCCTGGACACACCACAACTAGTTGCAGCTTAACAAATGTACTTTTTTCAATAATTGCGCTGGTGTCGACTTGAGTCTGGTTCAATTCTTCGACAGACAGATGATGAACCCTATAGATGAATAAATACATATGGGTTGTGTTATGATGAGTTGACGACAATATCAGTTAAAATGAAGATAAGAAAAAAACACTAAATGGGGTGTATATATCGGTCTGACCTGACGGGCTGAAACGGGTAATTCCAGTAGATCTGGAATTTCTCGTTTCCGACAACGAACTCAATATCTCCAGGCATGTAAGGCAGCACCAGCTCTTGGTCTATACCTGATGATATTTCGTATAGAATCTTTTCATGACTATCATATTCATATTTAAGATCTTAAATAGAAATTGTACACCTCATATAATTGATGAATCTAAGCCAGAAGTGTTTAACTATAAACTTCGAATAGTAATAGAATAATAGAAAAGAAAAGTGATAATATCATTTTAAGGAGAATTCAATTCTGAAACCCTTTTTGTTATTTTACAAAACATGTTGCAGTTTTTAATTGAAATAAGAATAGCTAATAGAATGTTTAACAATAATCCCCAAACATTCAACAGTTTGAATTTATCTTCGAATCTGACCAGAAGCAAATATCAATAAGAACAAATTCTGTGGAATTTTAAGAATGGTCACCCCTAATCAATAGAGATATTGATTATTTTCGAAATTTGAAAAACTATTTTGGAAGCATAATTATAGCTCGATATAGACTATAGAGGTAAGTTGTGTCAAATCTCAATAGTTTGGGTTCACTTACACGTGTCTGCTCTGTGCCGGTTTTTATTTTGTTGGGAGGTGGTTGAAACCCTTTATGGGCACCTTATGGTCCTGTTACATTCCATAAGGTAGTGTGGGAGTTCCTGAGTCCTGAACTTAATCACCTCAGATATGCCCACTAAACAATCCACCTCGTGTGGTAGGTTCGATCCTGCAACCAGGGCAGTCTCGATGCCACTTGGGCTTAACAGCCCATTGTATCTTGCCGCACCACTTTCTCGGGCCATCGGTAGAAATTCCGCAGTCTCAGGATTCGAACCCGCGACCAACAGCCACAGTGATTAGAAGATCGATTCTTCTACCACTGAGCTACCAGGCTCTGTGCCGGTATTTGAGGAACAGTCTATTCGTGATAAGCTGTGTGAAAGTAATATGATGTTATTTCATGTAGTTTTGCGCCTCAAATTGAGCTATTGATCAATTTTAATAGGAGCTATAAGTCGTACAAGGAGCGCAATCTACACAGGAACTGCAATTGACTATTATTTTCAGCGGTTAGGTAATCGTGATTGAAATGAATCATGAAACTACAATGATACTGCGCAATGAACTTGATTTATTCTTATACGAAGTTTATAGATTATGCATGATCGGTTTCGATAATGAGAATCTATAAATACTTCAATTAGGCATCAAATATACATTTTGAGTTTTCGTCCTCTAAAATGATGATAAGTTGGTTGCAAAACAAACATTGTCATTGAATTTCAAATTAATATACATTATTCAGGCATAGCCGGAATTGTTTTTGAATATTTGCAACACGTACTTTATTTATGACTGGATACATTTTGCTGTTTGTTAGACGCAGCATTACATCAACGTTAGATAAAAGTAGGTACTTCATACTAGGTTTTTTATAGTTAGACTACACGGGAGGAAAACCTCTAATGTTCGAAGAGCTTCGTGTGAAACAGTGGTGGAATGTTGGAAGACGCAATAGACATTCGAATTTTTCTTGAAAGTTTGAATGTTATAGGTATAAGGAAAGACCTAACTAGACAAATATTTCCACAACTCCTCCGTTTCGATAGAAAAAAGGAATCTGGTAGGAAGAAGTACCGAAGGTCTCGAGGGATTTTATATGTTTATCTATTTTTTTAATTGACAGATCTTTTGCGTTTTCCAGAGATTTTTGTAGGAAAGTGTAGGTTTCGGTATCTGAAAACATGTCCCGCTATTCCGCAAAATCGATGTTGGTGGCAGAAGGGTTAAATATCAGTTAAGGGCGGATCTCGGCTATATCTCAGAAGCTACTGGGAATAGAAATGAGAAATGTGGAAAATAAATTCATCATTAAAGTGGCCATGAGGAAAGCCTGTAAATTATTTTTATGTTCCGTGTTTTGCCGCAATGTGGGGGAATTGAAAATATTAAAATTCCAAATTTCTCCGGAAATTCTCATATCAAGGTATATCTTTGTTAATATCATTAGAAAGCTAAGACATCATTTTGGTTCGAAGTTCATTGGCAACCTTGATAATTTTGGTGAAAGTTTTTAAAAGTGTAATCAATTAAATCGAATTAGTTTCTAAGCGACTCTTTTGATTTTAGTAAATTTGAGATTGTATGGAAGAGAAGGTACGAACTTTCAATTGTCGTATCTATTGGTACACGATAGTTCCTAATAACAGTTTTTTCGATTTTATCCCAGAAACTTGAATCATACAGTGTAACTTTGACATGATAATCGGAAATATGATTAAATTTGCAAAAACAACCTGAAAACCGCACATCGATATCTCTTTTAGTTTCAAAGATATAAGAAAAAATGTACTCTAATTTGATTTTATCAGAAGGATTATGGAAATAATTGTTTTCACTATCTCATATATAGGCAAATATCCACAATTTGAACTGTCGAGTGGATTGTTCGTTGAGTTAATAAGGCACTTGTGAAATTAGAGTCTGTTGAACTAGCCACACTCCATTATTGTACAGGAGGCCATGAATTAAATCAGAAGGACGCGTCAAGTAAACTCTTGTGTTTGTTCTGATGACAGATAAATTCCAATAAACAAAACCAAATATTGTTTATCATAATTCATCATACCTAACTCTCTGAAAATGTCTTTCACAGATGAATAACATTACGATTTGTTGGCAGTATTTTTCCAGTGCTTTGAAAATGCAACATTAGCATCCCAGCAATATGCGCTACAGTATCCTAATAGTAGGCAGTATTCCAAAAAAAAATAATCCTGCCTCTAGCTCGACGCCTCCAGCAGCACGGTTGCGTTCAACCACTCCCAACTTTGAAAAGAAATCGAACTGTAAGAGTTGAGGAAAATATTATAAATGTCTTGGATTATGTATAATGTACCCCCACCTGAGTATTAGACAAATTTCGAGTGCATCCCTACCATATTGAACTTCATCAAGCAGCTGAAGATTTCGACAACCGATTAAATATTTGTAACTGGCTCAAAAATATGGTGGCCCAAAATGAACAAATTTGATCACAAATGCTGTGGACCGATGAGGCACCTTTTGTGACTTATCTGTCAACAAAACAAATACACCAGCTTACTTGACAAGTTCTTTTGATATAATTCATGGCTTCCTGTGCAATAATGGCGTTACTACAATGAAGAATCCACTAGTAAATTAATAGTGTAGATATTTGCCTATATCGTAGTAAAATAAAATAGCGAAAACAATTTCCCCATAATCCTTCTAATAAAATTAAATTAGGCTAATAGGTTCATGTGTCACGAACGTAAATTTTTTACTACAACTTCCAAACTAAAAATGATATCGATCTGCGGTCTTCAGTTTTTTTTGCAAATTTAAAGTAATTTCCATTATCATGTCATAGTTATATCGTATGATTCAAGTTTTTGGGATAAAATCAAAAAAACTGTTATCATTACAAATTACGCCCTCTAGTAATTTTGTTAGGAACTATCGTGTACCAATCAATAGATACGACGATTGAAAGTAAGGGTACGTACAAATGTTATGTCCTAAAAATAATATAAATAATAACATTTCGGCAATAAATATGATAACATATGAAAGCTTATTTATTGCTCTTCATTTGCAATAATTCAATTTTTTCTACATTCGTTGTTGATTGTAGGAAGAGGTCATTTGCGTTGGAATGTGATATACATAAAAAAATTGAAAATAGCGAATTACTTGGTAACTGTTGAAAATTGGAATATGTATTATATGAGCTTATTTGTTGGAAATATGATATAGAATCACATATTAATTTTTTTTACATATATCGTGATACACCCTGTATAAACGGTGTTTCAAAAAAAGATGGCCCCGTTGCTAGGATAGGTAGAACACTGGAAAATAAGTTGTATTTGTTTTCGTAACGGCATCCGTATTCAAGATGGAGTGTTGAAAAATTTGAAACACACTTTTTACGATTATCTTGAAACTACCGGCAACAATGTAATAAAATTCTGTATGAATATGTTTTGGAAGCTGACACATCGTATGAATGTATTTTTATATCTGACTCTCATAGAGGGCGCTAATTACACGGTTCGTACCAATTAGTTTTAAACATAACATGATTGATTTTGATTCTAATTCAAATTTTAGGGGAAATTAAACATCATTCAACTTTACACCAAAAAGGTACTCCTGGTGAAACTGGATACTGTGTACCGTTTTCGGAATATTTTGATTTGAAAATGATCAAGTAATAACTGATGTTAGTATAAAGTAATAAACAGTTACTAATTTATTAAAAACCAGAAACAATAACATTATTCTAATGCTAAAGTTATTAATTAAACAAAGAAACACAAGAAGAAAATTAAAATAAATTTGAATAAAAACATGAAATATTCAATCAGTTACAGAAGTTCAAAATGTCCTCAGTAAAAAAGTTCGTCGCAAACCTCAAAATGTTTTGTCTGAGTTAGCAATGGAAAGCTGACATTTATTGATAGTTAAGACGGTAATGTCAATAATATTAAATATTGTTGATAAATACGTTAATACACAGACATGTTATTAACCTTAGGCTAGTGTTTAGGAAATGTAAGTGCAGTTGTTACGCGTTATGCAGAAGAGTTTCTCAGAAGAAACATACCAAATAAAAAAACGTTTAGAGCCGTGGAACGAAGTTGTCGAGAAACTGGGAATGTACACCAAAAAAAATTAATTCTGGTAGGCCCAGAACAACAAGAACCATTCATAAAGAGAATATCATTTTAGATTCAGTTGATCAAGATCTAACAATTAGCGTACGGAATATGGCACGACAAACAAATACGTCTTCTGCAGGTACTTGGAGGATACTTGAGCAGCAGCTACATACTTATCACTACAGACAAGAGCTCTTGACAGACGATCTACCGGTTAGAGTGGAGTCTTGTGAAATGTTACAAGAAAGGACAGCCCTCAATCCCAATTTCTTCAATTGTATCCTTTTTGCCGACGAGGCCGCCTTTACGCGACAAGGAATGTTTAACTCCCATACTGCACACTACTGGTGTGAAGAGAATCCACATGGTGAAAGGGTATTACATTACAACACTCGTTTAAAGTTAATGTTTGGGCAGCAACTTTAGGTAACAAATTAATTGGTTATCACGCTCTAGCTGGAAATTTTAATGATAACGTGTACCTCTTTAGAAAATCATTTATTCGAGATATTAGAAGATTTAACGCTAAACGAGAGAAGATCTCTCTTTTTTATGCATGATGGAGCTCCCTGGCATTTTGATAGAAATTGTCGTAATTAGTTGAGTAACCATTGGCCTCCACGATCAAGCGATTTCAATCCTTTGGAATGCACAGTTTGGTCGTATGTTAAGGAAAAAGTTTATTCTACAGAGGTAAATTCACGTCAATAGTTGCAAGACAGAATTGAACGTCATTTTAGTCACTCTTTAGAAAATTAATGCATCCTTTAGAAAAAAAGATAGAATTGTGTATTCGTGAAAACGGAGGACATTTTGAACACTTACTCTTACTAATTGAATATTTCATGTTCTTATTCAAATTTATTTTGATTTCCTTCTTATGATTCTTTGTTTAATTAATTACTTTAGCATTAGAATATATTGTTTTTGGTTTTTAATAAATTGGCAATTGTTTTTTACTTTATACCAGCATTACCATCATTTTCAAATCAAAATATTTCGGAAACGGTACACAGTATCGAGTTTCACAGGGAGAGTACCTTTTTGGTGTAAAATTGAATGATGTTTAATTTCACCTAAAATTTGAATAGAAAATTTGACTTTAAAAAAGTAATGTTTAAAACAACTCGGTATGAACTGTGTAATTACCGCCCTCTATGAGAGTCAGATATAAAAATAAATTCATGCATCGAACAAAAAACGGCAGATGGAACGCAATCAATTGACCAAATGAGGGCCGATACATTAATGTCAAATAGTTCAATAAAATTTTGAAGTTTCACGTGCCATCCGTCAATAATTGATAAGCTCTCTGATCAATCGATCTCTGACTTCCCCCACTTGTTGTAATTGTTAGTAAAATAGTTTTTGGACACTTCTTGAGGTCAAATTTATGATTGTAGGAACAGAAAATACATCGGAAATGATCTAGAAACCGCTGATGGAAGATAAATAAATAAATTATACTCAATGTTACATTTATTTGTTTATTCATTTATTTATTTATTTATAAAGGAGAAATACAAACGGGACTGACCCAAAAACAGTATTCACAGATAGGTAATTTATCAATGTAGTGAATCTATAGAATTGTAAAAAAGTTGTAACATTGGTGATAGATATAAAAAACAAAAGAATTCAAGTAATGAATTGAGTACATGTAGTGAATGAAAACAAGATGAAAATAAATGAAAAATAAAAAACACACTTATACAATTATACAATATATATACACATAAATACCAATTAAGTCTGTGAAGCAAAAAAATGTTTTTTCAAGATGTAGGAAAACTTTGAAAAAGAGAGAGAAAATAGCAATAGAGATAGAATTTGATAGCGTATTGTATATGTTGCATCTATGCATTGGAGAGTTCAAAAATTAATTTGTTTGAGATTGTTCATAAGCTGATGCCTAATAATATATGTAGGACCATTAAGATAAATGTTACTGAGGATAGCAGGCGAATCAACCAGATTATTTATGGCTTTAAAGAGGAGCTTCACGTTTGAAATTTTCCTTCTATTCGCTAGTGTTACTATGTTCAGTTCATTCCGAACGTAGATACGATTGTTGGGGTTAAATGGAAAGCATTTTTTATTGATATAATCTATGAATATATTCTGAACCCGTTCAAGTTTATTTATATAAATGTCGTATCCAGGGTTCCATATTACAGAACCATAACTCAAAACACTATTCACGTATGACATATAGAGAGTACGGAGAGTCTGAATATTCTTAAATTCACGACAAGTTCTCATTATGAAACCTAACATTTTATAAGCTTTTTTAGAAACATAAAGTATATGTTTATCGAAAAGCATTTTAGAATCGAATGTTATTCCTAAATCCTTCATTTCCGTGACAGTTTGTAAGGGATGGGAAGATATTTGATATGATTGATTCAGACAGCTCTTTCCACGTCTAAACGATATATGGTGACACTTTCCGAAATTCAGATATAGACTGTTTTCCTCACAGTTATCATTAAAGTTATTAATATCCTGCTGCATTAGCGTGATGTCGTCAACATCAAAAATTGAATGGTATATTTTTAGATCATCCGCAAACTTAAAAAAATTGGCGAATCGAGAGCATTGGGATATATCATTAATATAAATAATAGTTAAGAGTGGCCCTAGATGTGATCCTTGAGGCACTCCAGAGGTGTTTTGGCGATATTCTGATTTGTGGTTACCGACTGTTACCGCTTGACAACGATAACAGTCACATAAGATTCAAACCAATTTAGCAGATTGCCATTTACCCCGACTCCAGCGAGCTGGTCAAAAACCTTGCTCAAGTCGGTGTAAATAGCGTCAACTTGGTGCTTGTTATTGAGGCTAAGCAGGATATACTTACATCGAAACTTTATTCACATGGTCTACATAATTTTACTACTCTATTTTTTATACTGACACCTGCTGTCAGGTTAACCCAATTGTTGTCACAGAGTAGTTGAAAATTTATTTGCATCATTATCTAGCAACATTTAATATATTTATATCTACGTATAAAAATTAAGAAGTTAGTACCACTTTTATTCGTTTATTTATTTATCTCAAGATATAAGTGTAAGTCATGTCATTGAAAAACATTGATATGTTTTTTACTATGAACAACAATAATGAAAATTTTGAGAAATAGTAGGTTATTAAAAATTTTACTGATTTTTTATGGATTCATAAGCTTCTACTGATTCGAAAATAGTGAGTGACTTATTTATATTCTTCAAATTATGCTCACACACTTAGATTGGTCCGTTTCTGATAATGGTATTTTGAAATTCACGAAACGTAGAAAGCTTAAATTCGTTGGAGTATCTATCGGGGTGAGTGGGTTTTCGATATGCAGAATGTTCGAAGTACCGTCAGTCTGTCGACTAACTAATAGATCTAGGAACGGGAGTGAAACTTTCGATTCAACTTCCATGGTGAAAAGGATAAATTTGAATGATTGAGTGTTGTCGACGTATCTAAACCAACATCTCGGGCTGAGAACAGATGAGTCAATAGCAATAGTTTTTATAAAGATATTAGCTATGACCGGAGAAAATGGATACTCGTGCCAAGAGCTGCTCGTAAAGCTTGCCATCCTACAGAAAATATGTGGAAGATAGACAAAATCAATTAACGGAAGTAAGTCCATTGAAACCTTTTTGGCAGAAATCATGGAAAGGGTGTCTGGAATGAGTACATTGGTAAAGAGTGATTCGAAGCTGACGAGCAAATCGCCTGGGTCAATTTTTAGTATTTTGTAGTTTTCTAACAAAATGAGAGGAATTTAGGATAAAACTGTTAGAATTACCTACAAAAGGTTTGAGAATAGATGAGAGATATCTAGAGAGTTTATAAGTAGGCGATCCGATAGTGCTGACAATTGGTCTTAGGGGAACTGAGGGTTTATGAATTTTAGACAAACCATGTAATAGAGGACTTCGTGAACAATGAGGGATAAGAAATTTCTTATCAGGATGAGGAAGGGAAGAATGATGGATGATTTGTGAAACTGATCGTTCTATAGAGGGGTGGAATCTTTTGGTATGAGTTTATACGAATTAGTTTGGAGATGTTGCAGGATTTTGTTATCATAATCTGAACGATTCATGACAACAGTGGATTTTCCTTGATCTGCTTCTAAAATAGCTAAATCGGGATTTGATTCCAGGGAATTAAGAGCTTGGATTAAAGCTTTAAAGCAATTGATTTAGGAATGTTGGAATGACGCAGAATTTTCGCAGATTCGAAACGAATTTCATCTGCTGCGAATGGGGAACTTTACATAGGAACGTTTTACATAAAAAATGATGGATGTCGTAGGAATATGTTTGGGGGAGAAAAGAAAATTAGGATCTTTAGATAGAACTGATTGTGTGGCTTCCAAAAGGTACGTGAAGATAAATTAACCACAGTACCTAATAACAAGGGGGGTTGTTTTGGAAGGTAAGTGCTGAGTATTTTGGGAGCCAAGGGGCATATTGAATTATTGAATATATTTGGAATTGAGGGTATGAATTTGATCGGCTTGATCATAAGTTATTCGTTCGAGAGTCAACCAATCGGATGCTGAAAGGATATTTGAAAGTTCAAAGTCGATCGATAATAATTACATACTTCTAAAAAATTCACACAAAAACAAGTTCTAATTCACTTTTTAGTGCTCAAAACACAAGTACGTCTAAATTATCGTAATCTTTTCAGATAATATATGAATTTTAAATGTGTTTCACTAAATCATTCGAAAATTATTGCATTTTTGTTATGACTATTTAATATAACCTGTCTTCCAATTTGACTAATATAAAATTAAATGCAATATTTATAAGTATTTTCTTCAAATAATTGATATTTATGCAGAGCACAATGAAGTTGAAAAAAATTATTGTTAATTTCGAACTTGAATCTATTTGTTTGATAGTTATCTTAAATGACATTCCATTTGTGGTTATTGTAAATCATGCTGCCAATTGTATAAGTGACAGAACAGTTTCAACTTTTCCGAGGTTTAGAATGGTGAAGGAATTATTGTCATTATTGGAATGTGAATTTATGTTTCTTTAAGCTTATGAAAGCGTTGAATCTTTTTGTTTAACACTTTTCGTGGATTAACATTCATTCTAGCATTCCATCTTCGTCATGTTAAGTTTTAAAATAATTGGATTTGAGTTTATAATTGACTACATATTTTTATTTACTTCTTATATTTATCGATACAGAAAAATGTCTGTCTTATGATGTCAACAATGTAATAGTAACTTCGTATGTCATAAAATATTACTCACTTAAATGGTTTCTGGCTGGTTTGCTTGCCGATCTGTTGAAAATAAGAGGAAAAGTAATCCACCCACAGTGATGCTGCTGCACTACATTTCAACGATACCATTAAAATATCCCCCATGCCTGCTGTCTTCGGGGTCAACCCTGTAATGAATTTCGCCACATTAGTCATAGCAGTAGGAAAATAGTATGCTTTGTGTAACTGTAGCAATGCAATAACTGATATCATATTTCAAACTGTTATATGAGTAATCTCTTGAAAATTGTCGTACCTCGAGTTCGTGGTAAATCTGAAAATACGATCATAGCATGTAATCTCCTAACCCAACAATTTTATAGTTGTTGTACGCCCGGATTTTAACCCAGCTGTTGATGCATTTTCCTTTGATATATATCATTTCTAATGTAATTGTCGAGAAGCTGATAACAGTGATAACGAATAAGGTTATATCGGAAAAACGGTTCCTCACAGATTGAAATTGACATAACAGTATAGAAAGAAAAACGTGAACTAGCGAACAGCCCATCTATTTCCGCTACACCATTTTTTTTTGAAAATTGCGGATCTTATTCAAGCTTTAATATCTAAAGTGTCAAGGGGAATATGATTCAAAGTTTAGTAAATTTTAATATTTTGTGAAAATAGGATAGTTTCGTATGCGTTTGAGTATTATTGAACTTATAAAACTCGATTTTCTTATGAATATTATCACTAAATTTCGAAGATATTGTGTTTTCTGTGAATTTATTTACATTGACAAAGATTGATTGAATAATTCAAAATATTTATGTCCTATGAAGACAAAAGAGATCTTTAGCGCAACTATAAATAGATAGTTCAATCGAAATCGGACTAACAGAAGTTGTTGAGAAATGCAGTTATTTACTTACTTTTGAGCTAGCAGGTTAAAGTGTATGTTAACATAGTAAAAGCACAATAATTAGATGTTTACAGAATGAAACAGGAACTTTATTATTTAATTTTGTAATTTCGGATGTTGATGATGAGTAGATTTATATGTTTATTACACATGTTTCGGAATTCCAAACATAACAGCGTCTCTGTATGTTCACGAGCAGAGACATAATAGTTCGTTGTTTGATGAATAGCGAAGGAAATACCGACCTAGCGAGATAAACGCTGATAACTTCATATGACCGAAGTTGTGGCATTGTAATCGAAAATATAATAGTCCCCGACTATGAATTATAAATAACTTTTGCTACTACACGAAAGACAAATCAATAACGTTAATTGTGATATTTATGTTCAAATGTCCGAAGTTGGCACCCAAGACTACGGGAAAAGTAAAAGAGATAATTGAATTATGATTGTAGGATCGCAAATATGATTCCCCGAGTTACATTTCCAACTCAATGAAAAGTTCAAAAATGGCTGTAATGATGTAGAAAAAATTTTTATTCTCAGAAATATACCCAAATTTTTTCACAGTGAATAACTTTTATCAGAAAAATGTGTCTACCTATTGTTGCTCAAAAGACACAGGACACAAAGTCAAAAAATACCTCATTCAAGAAATCACGCCAACGATTAAATCAAGTTTTCCATGAAAAATAATTGACAATCAGTAGGACCAAAAGTAAAAGTGGAATGTAAATTCAATTAACACATTGAGTAGAAAAATTTTAGTAAAATAAAAATAAGGACTAAGATTATTTCGAAATACACCACTGTTCCTATAAAAGGTTTTTGATATGACCGCTTTCAACTTCCGTACAGCTTTCCAATTTTCTTGTACAACTGAACAATAAGACATATTTTTATTTCTTTTTTGAATATTTCTGCTCATATATTTAATCATCTTACAACTTTAGAACGAACGACATATTAATGCAATCTATTCAGATGATGAATTCAACTCGTCTTTCATAACTTTTCGTAAGTCTTGTAATAATTTTCTCCATGTCAAGCTCAATCTGGCGTTGAATCGGCAAAGCTAGACCAATAAGCCTCTCCTCCTTCAAGGTTGCTCTCAGCCAAGTTTTGAGCAGCCTATTAACTATCACAGCCGTAATTGAATAAAAAAGTCCATGCTTTGGGTTCTCATGACCCCCTATCCCCCCCTCCTGGATCAACGCCAGGAAACGATCAAGTTTCATACGAATGATGAAATCCAAAAACTGATAAAATAGTAAAATCGAAAACACCTCTTTCCACAACAGCTGTGTCTCTGATGATTCTAGCGTATCTGGCGAAATGAGCATAAGATTTCAAAAATCTATAGTGGAAAGGAATGTGAATTTTGATTTTACCATTAGCAAATAAATTCCACAGTACCACTATAATGGAGGGTTAATTTCCTTAATAACATGATTTTTTCCATAGTAATGTTCAGTAAGTGTTAACATGTTCGATTCCTCTATTATGACTCTTCATTTTAACATAGAATATGTTTTCTCGCGGGGTTTGGATTGATTAACGTTGCACGAGAAATGCGCAAGCGTGGCTATTGGTAAGCTCGTTACGAAATCAGCACAAGAAGCTACACTTTTGGTTTTATGTAAAGTTATGAAGTACGACTGTGGAATGTAGTATAACAGTTTAGAATTGTAGAGGTCTATCTAGATCGTCCAGTAATAGTATAGCTAAATATAGTTCTGGATAGCTATTTCGTCTTTTCGAACATATCGGTTGCACCAGTACACAGAACTGAACAAAATACATCATAATGTGTATTTAAAATGAAAATTACAAAATATTACTCATGTATTTGCATTACAAAATATATTTCCTGCCCTTTATACATATTATAATGATGTTATTGAATCAAGAATTTTTAAATCCTTCTTTATAAATATTAAAATTTTATTGAATAATATGGTACAGCTAATTTAATTTGATATATATCGAAATGAGAAACAAATGATCAACATTTTCTAGTTTTTCATTCTTTTTACTATATACGTGGAACATTCGGTGTATCTAGAATTACAGTAGGTAATTATAAATAAACATATAATAATATAATTATAATGTAAAATAGCTATTGCCATCATCATTCATTTCCACTGGAGATTTTTTACCAATTTGGGCTATTATCAGTTATGGCGCGAATTACATGCTCTATCTTCAAATTATTTTACTCCAAACTTTTTTCGCATAACATTTTCTTTGAACAGTATTTGTCTACCCAAAAAATTGATATCTATTTTACTCTCACTTTTAACTTTTAAGCAATTTAAAAAAGATTTTACTAAAAACTTAGAAAATATCTTTATTTTATTGACAAAAATGTAGCTGATTTGTAATTTGATTTGAATTGAATAAATTATACATATTGTAAAATTAAACACTACTATATTGAGTAACTTCCGTTACTCGGGATTCAGTGTTATTACGCCATCTTCAGACGGTATTCGATTACAACTGAAATACACAACCTCAACTACAAATATACTTATCGGTAGGTACGTAGCAAAGGATTACTGTGGTCGGTCATTCATGAACCTAGAGGATTATTATAACATGGTGGGTTTTTACATTCTGATAATGAGTAATGACGTATTGCTATTAGTAGTAGGGTATATAGAAGTTAATCAGGACAATAATTCGTGGAATAACTACATTACATAGCTTCAAATAACGATGAATAAATAAGGTCTGTTTGATCATTAAGAAGTAGGGTATTGTTTTTTTGTTTTTGAATTTCCAAATATTCCAGCAAGTTTAGTTTCGTGTCTTTAACAGTAGTTAGTAAGAATAAGAGATGGGTTAATCTTCAGTGATCTGTTGGTATTTTGAATAGTAGACTTCCGCGGATAGCTAATCTTGGAAAATCTTGACTTCTGGATGAATTCCGCGTCACCTTAGCTCGACTTGATGCAGACGTTTCGCCAACCATTACAGGTGGCATCTTCAGTGCAGGCTTGAGGCTTGAACTGAAACTGGTTCTACTGGTTTCTGTAGCCGTATTCATTGTAGGAAAAATCTTTCACGCTACACAGTTCACTGCCTTTATTCCGGTGGTTAACTCCGTTCCGGCACCTGACCCTGCCGTTGTGTGATCATGTGCGGAGTGGAATTTTCGAGGATGGGTTTCCAAATGTTGGGGAGGTAATATCCTGAGTCACGGTTCAGATTATTTGGATGCTTCAGGATTTCTATAGCTTCAAAAATGTTTCGCTGATAGAAGTTTGGGGCACGGGCTAGGATTTTAGTACTATCGAAAAGGATTTGATGATTAGTGTCAAACTTGTGTTCCGCAAATGCAGATCTACTGGTGTCACGAAGCCTTATACAGCAAGTTCTTTCACACGAGTAGGTAATGTACGACCTGTTTCACCAATGTAGACTTTACCGCAAGAACAGGAAATGCTATAAACACCTTCTAAGTGAAGATGAGGAAGGGGATCTTTGATGGGTTTGTAAAACTGAGATAATTTTTGAAGTGTGGAAAACCGGGTAGAAATATTATGTTTTTTGAGGATTCTGGAAATTCGATCTGTTATATTTTCAATATATGGAGTTTGTGGCTCAGGTCGATTAGAAATTTTAGGCGAAGTGCATTTATGACTTTTTGAATGTTGTAATAGGAGAAATTGTTTGATAATAAGGCAGATGAAAGATGTTTCAATTCTGATTTTAAGAATTGAGGTTGAGATAAGTTGACAGCTCTGTGGACCAAGGAGTTTATGATAGATTGCTTTTGGGCAGGGTGGTGGTGGCAAAGACCATTGAGGTATCTATCGGTATGAGTGGGTTTCCGATACACAGAAAGTCCTAAAGTACCGTCAGTCTGTCAACTAACCAATACATCTAGGAACGGGAGTGAACCTTGCGATTCAACTTTCATGGTGAAAACGATATTGGGATGTAATGAATTCAAATGATTGAGGAAGGGAACAAGCTTTTCGCGACCATGTTGCCGAATAACAAAAGTATCGTTGACATATCTAAACCAACATTTCGGCTTGAGAACAGATGAGTGAATGGCATCTTGTTCAAAAGTTTCCATGAAGATATCAGTTATCTGCTGCGAGATGGGGAACCTTATGTAGGGATGCTTCTACAGCAGAAATAATGGATGTCGCAGGAATATTTTTGGTGGAGATAACGAAATTAGGACCTTTAGATAGAACTGATTGTTCTGCTTCAGTAAGGGTATGTGAAAATAAATTAACGACAGTATTTACAAGAGGGGTTGGTCTGGAAGATTGGTGCTGAGGGCGTTGGGAGGCAAGAAGTTTATTGAATTTTTGAATATGACGTTTGAAATTGAGGGTACGAATTTCATCGGCTTGATCATAGGTAATTCGGTCGAGAACCAACCAATCGGATGCTGAAAGGGTTTTTGAAAGTTCAAGGTGAAGGCCAAAGAGGGCTATATTGATGAAATTGATCTCGCGTCCAATACACTTAAGGCGTTCCCGAATCAAAGCTAAACTAGCGCGTTTAAATATGTTTTTTGATGAATGTGAATTTATCGGATGAGATATTTTAAGGAAATTGGGAATCAAATTATGATCACGACAATGACAAAGAAAGTAAGAGCACAAAGTGAACTCACCAGTTTGGTGCTAAGATTTCCCAGGGTTCTGGTTTTCTTCTTGATTTACTCTCCGTAGAGGTTGGATATCTTGAATACTAGACCTTCGCGGATAGCTTATCTTGAAAAATCTGTTGGTATTTATCAACTGTTGCTTCATTTTACCAACTCCATGACAGTAAATTATTGTGTCTGTCTAATATCAAATAGCACCTTCTATTTTGTACCTCTTTATTGAAATAGTTATTTTGAGATTTGAGATAGAAATATTAGTAATTGCACTTGGTATTATGATTATGGTATTTCTATTTAGAAATAACAGCTTTGCTCATGTTTAGTAAAAATACTGTTCTGTGTCATTTTATACGTTGACTACACGAGAGGGGAACGATGTTCGTTGAACAGTGGTGGAATGTTGGGAGAGGAAATAGGCATTCGCATTTTTCTTGAAGGAATGGAGGCTATAGGCATGATTTTCTATAGAGGTCAATGAAATCGTAAGTGTGACATCATCAATAACTCTCTTCTGGATACAATCCAAGAGCTTCACCCTATGTTTGCGAGCCGAACTCCAAAGATGGGAACAATACTCCAGGAAAGGTCAAATCCAAATCTATGCTTTGCAGATTATGAGTAGGTGCTGGAATATAAAGTAGCTCTTGGAACGGAATAGAAAACCAAGTTACTGATATGCACGTTATAAGTTCGGGATACTAGCTATTCTCATCTGCGTCGATTTTTTATCGCACTTATCAACTGGTAATACATCGGACTATTTGACTCAATTTGTATGTAAAATATGTAAACTGTCTATTTCAGGGAAAGAATGCTTATCGAAAATATGATTTGTAAATGTGAAATATGTTTTTGAGAGTCAGAAACATATTTTATGTTCATTAAATCTAATAGAAAATGAGCGTCCTGTTTGGCCTGTATAAAAAGAATCTCATTCTTGGCAAGATAGCTTATAAACTCCAAATTTATCAACTGTCTATGTTTTGTTTTTGTTATTGAATAAGATATGTCCTAATTTGGAATGGGGTTTAAATGCAATATTCAAGTCATGATGTTGCAAAATATTTCCGATTTTTTCAGTGACTTTTCCAAAATAAGCTTAACTAACAAATCTTTCCTCTTTTTGAATTTAAATTTTTTGGGCATATCCTGAAGTAAATTTTGTTTTGTTTTTTACGTTTGATATATTTTAATTGTATTTGAATACCGTCTGAAGATGGCGTACTAACGCTGGAACTGGACTAATAGAAGTGTTACAAATAGGAGTGATATTAATATAGTAGTGTTTAATTGTACACATGATAAAGGCTGAAACGATGGAAAACTTTTTCGTGTGAAATGAATAACCACCACTTTGTCATAAGAATCAATTCGTTCAACCTAAAATTTGACCATTTTGCCGGATAATTTCAAACACGTGATGAGACTAAGATCTTTCCTTATTCCTTCATATTTGCCGCATCGAACTAAATAAAGACATTATAAAATTTATGCCTACTTATAGCAGTAAAATTTTGGGGGTTCGCCGGGTAGAGCGCAAAACCGACTTTTATTAGTAGGGTCGCTATACGACGAGCGCAGGCTATAAGGGGGCTTATAAATTCTTTTCTTTAAATTATTATTTTTTAGTTATTTTCTTCTATTTGGCGTATTTTGTTATATAACATTATATTAATTTACTGTAATAATTAAGTCACTAGTAGGGAAATTCCATAATTTAGGTAGTTACACTTCAAAATTTGTAGTATGTGATGGACATATTAACGGATTTCCCGATTGGATATCCTTTATTTCGGAAGGAAATTTGATGTCTCCTAGTGTAAAATTGTTAAATTTAGCAGAGCTCGTCGAGAAAGCTTTCATTGAAATTCATGGCAATTTTGTTTCCAAAGATGAAAATATTTTCGATATTGTTCGTAACAGCGTGAAATCGAAGTTAGGGTCAAATTTGATGATGAGGTTTTATATTGTCTTGTTAGAACTCGTACATTTATTCGCATTAGTTAATCAAATAGGTGAAGTTGAGGAAAAAAAGGAATTTTTTTTTTATTGAAATCATAATTATTTTTGAAATAAACCATTTATTCAGTTTTGAAATCTTACTAATTCATTTTTTTAATATAAATGGTTTATTTTTGAAATAATTTATTAATTTTTGTATCCTGCCTTTTTGATTGCCGCGTCCAGCGTTTTGATTATGCGGTATACACATACAATATTACCCTCACATATACAGAAACCGTCTACCTGCTATCCCGACCGTTCTCGCGCTCTCGTCGTATACGGGCTTTGCGCTCTACTCGTATAAAAGTAGGATTAAATTTTATGAACCGCGCTCTACACGTAGACGCCCAAATTTTGTTTACTGTTACTTCGCATTCTTTATTATTTCCTTAACTACTTCATAATATATTATTACATATTTAAAATAGGTATAGACCAACCTGGGTCTGGATCTATGATAGGAATTTCAATGCGACAAATAGGAAATTCGATTTAAGTTTGTATTAATCTAAACCAGTACCTTCTATACTGATCAATATTTTACTAAACTGAGATATTATATTTAATGGGGTTGAAATAAATTAATAAAAACTGTTGATGTATTTGAAATTCAAAATACATTGAAAATGTATTTGAAATACAAAACACAAAATATAAATTTATTTCAACTCCGTTACCGTCATTGCCTCTTGAAATACATGTAGGTAATTGAGATATTGCACAGCCCTGGGTATACATTCCCATCAACAGAAAGTGCTAGAAAGACTAACTCAATCTACTCGGGAGTAGATATCCCTATGAAAAACAAACGCAATGTGGAGAGCGTTGACTGAACGGATCTTCAGTAATTCATGTAAGTCGATAATAGAGCAATATTAGAAAGTAAATACTTAATTATTAACTTTTTAATATAATATGTTCACATTATCACCTTTTCCACTCAAATTATAATAATTTAAATCAATTTTCGGCTGCTTTATAGTCATTTACACTTATATGTCTTTGATTAAAGACATCGTAACCGAAATGTGCTTCAGATAATTTATGATTTAAGTGGAAAAAGGGTGATAGTGTGAACTAAATTATATTTTTTTCAATCGATGACTTCCCGTTTATGAGTTATCGAGGGCACAAATTTCAGAGGACGAATGTGGAATTAGTTGCTTTTAATTTGATTACGGATAGATTATTGCTCTTCTTTAATCGTGAATCAAGTAGATTGCAGCTGGAACGTGTGATGGGATATACAATGGCCATTTAATTCCGTGAGCAATCCGATATTATAAAGCTCATAAAAAGTAATAAACTTTGAAAACTCCAGTAATTGACTGAGAGTATATAGTATGTGTTTATATGTTATAATTTGAAAGACTATTAAATTCTCTGTGAATCGGCATAGTAATACAGAATATAATTGTTGGTATTTTGGACTAAATCGGAAAAGATATTGCTTATTATAATTATGGAGGTTACATTGCAATGCAATGAAAGCTATAGGCAATACAAATTTCATCAAATTATTTTGAAAAGTAAGACAAATATTCTTGATTTGGACTGATTTTATTGAAATTAGATGATACCTGTCTTAGTTAAAATTTCAAAATTTCGAGTCTACCACAAAATTAAGAAATGTATGTAAGATTAAATATAATCGTAGAAAGCAGAATGCTATTTCGAAACTTGCGGTCGTGCATGAGCGCGTGTAGAAGATGTTTGTTTCTCTCCAGATGACCTACGAAGCTGACATTTCGCATTTATAGTACTTTCGCAAGAAAATACCTGAAATAATTGTAGGATATTCAATTTTCTCCTAATGGGCAGTAACAACAATTGTTTTGGAGAATTCATGACAATCTATATCAAAGTATCAAAGTTTACTTTGTCTGTCGAAGGTTAGTGTGTAAGTAAATTGTAAAACGATAATGATTTCGGGTCAGAGACTTTTGAGATCTTGAACATATGCTAAAGCACTTGATTCCCAGAGTCAAGAGCTTCAGCTTTGGTAACTTCTGTGGCAATTGAGAGTAACCAGAGATCAGGTTACAAGTATCGGTCAGGTCAGCATAATACAAGGATGCTTCACGAACTAAACTGAAAAATGTCACGAAGTTTAATTCAGCCTGCTAGTAAGCTGTGATTCATCGTTTTATAAGGCTTGAAGGGAACACAGCGTTGTTACTCTGAATTTTGAAGCTAGTATAATGAAGATATTTGACGAAGTATTTTACAGCAACAAATGTGTGTTAGGACTGTTGTATTTTATTGTTTGCATTACATTTTTTAAAAAGTATCAAATATGGAATAACCAATTTACTTGCGATTTGTTTAAAACAGAATTATTTTTAATGTGACAATAATATGTATTTGTCTAAAAACCCGTTCAGCTCCTTATTGGCAGAAATATTTATGGATAATTTGGAAACTGAAATTCATAAGCACTCCTTTATGAAGAAGTTTATATTTTGGTTGACGACATCATAGACAATTGAATACCTAACTAAAATTCATAAATGCAATTCATACAAATATTAAGTTCACAATTGAAATAGAGGATGAAAACTCCATTAATTTTTTGGATTAAACATCAAGAAAATTAATAACAAATTTCAACATAAAATAGCAGCCTAAGATAGTTTCATACAAAGTCTACTCAACGTACCGATGTCAAACGATAACTTCGATGAAGAGTTGAATATCATTAAACAAATGGCGGTAAATAATGGTTACTCTTTATAGATCAGATGATATCTAGAAAACGATACAAGTTAGCTATCAACGCAATGTTTCTCACAATATAACAAAACTATTCTTATGTTGGTATCACATATATAGACCAGTCGCCAGAGGAAAAATTGAGAAAAAAAATTGAAGGTGTAAATTTGCAGTGTTTTATAAGTATTTTGGTGTGCTGAAAACGGGAAAAATAATCACAAAATTCCTACAAGTTAGCTTCAAAAGTTACGGGCATGTTTTGGCGCGAAAAAAGACGATTTTCATGTTTTTTTCGTTTAAAAATGAAACGGTGGCCCAAATGGAATAACAGATGAAGAGACGAATCGTAGAAAAAGTGGAAACGCATCGTTTGAAATGAAGTAAAATATATTTTGAGATTACGGTCTTGAGATATCAGCGCATATCGCTTAATAAATGGAGTTGTGAATTTGGTATGTTTTTATACGTATTTTGATGCGCTGGAAACGGGAAAAATAGTGAAAACATTCTTACAAGTTAGCTTCAAAAGTTACGGCCATTTTTTGATGCGAGAAAATACGATTTTCGTATTTTTTGCGTTTGAAAAGAAAACGGTGACCCAAATGGAAAAACATGTCGAGAGACAAATTGTACAAAAAGTGAAAACGCATCGTTTGAGCCAAAATATAAGTCATTTCGATGTTACGTTCTTGAGATATGAGCAAAATACTGTTTTTTGGGGAAATACAAATATTTTTTTTCTCATTCGAATATAGACCAAAAAAATATTCTATCCAACTTGAAAAATGGTATTTCTTATACACTTTCTACAGTGTTTTGTTTTTTCTTTATCTTTAATTTTATTCCACAATCGGCCATTTTCAAAAATCCCTAAAACTGAGATTGCCAGCCGAAAAATGGACTTATCGAAAAAAAAAAGTCGCTTGTAGATTCCAACAAATGTGATGCAAAACATCCTTCAATACTGTTTTTGGAGCTTAAAAAAAATGTAGGAAAACTTTGAAAATTTCGGACCTCAGAAAATGTGCAAATTTTTTTGGTTAGACATTTTTAGGATAATCAAATCTAAGGTTCAATTATAATATTTCACGACGCGTATTTTACGCTGAAGAAAACTTTTCTACGTTGAGTAGAAGTTGAGATATTGATATAAATGTGTTTGGGCCTGCCCAGAACCCAATTTCGGGCCTATAGAAAAAAAATGGAGATCGTTGGATAGTAGACAACTTTTCTGATCTAAATCCAAAGATAAAACCTCGTAGCTATCACCATCTCGAATTTAGACCGCGTTGACATAAAAAAAAACACGTGTAAAATAATGCAGCGGCTTAAATTTCCATACTGCTCATCTGCCGTAATAGTAGATTTCAACTAGTAAATTGAAATTGAAAAAAAATATTTGAATTCTTACAACTTGATTAGAATCAAAATAACTAGAAAATGATCACATCAATCTAAAATATTATTATTGCACATTGTTATATTCAATTTAAATTATTTTTAGTAATGTATATATGTATGTTTTTAATAATTAATGTCAATATATTTAATAATATCAATATAATATGAATAATTTGTTTTAACCTTTTCTTTCAATGCTTTAAAACATTATATTTAGAGAGAATATACAGTATACTTTAAGTCATTATAAGTTTATACAAATATACAATAACCATTACAGGTTCAGAAAAAATAAGAAATTTCGAGCCAATAAATTATTATATGTAAGTATGATAAGTCATCGATTACTTTTTCGATTCTTTTGAACATACTATTAATTTGAAGATTTAGGCGGTCACATGAAAATCAATATGACTCTTGACAAGAAAAATGATTTAAATTGAATATAACAATGTGCAATAATAATATTTTAAATTAATGTGATCATTTGTTAGTTATATTGATTCTAATCAAATTTTTAGAATTCAAAAATTTCTTTGAATTTCAATTTATTAGTTGAAATCTACTATTACGGCAGATAAGCGGTATAGAAATTTAAGCCGCTGCACTATTTTACACGTGATTTTGTTATGTAAACGCGCTCTAAATTTGAGATGGGGATAGCTACGAGGTCTAATTTCTGGATTTCGATCAGAAAATTTGTCTACTTTTCAACGATCTCCGTTTTTTTCCGATAGGTCCAAAATTGGGTTCTGGGGAGAACCAAACACACGTATATCAATATCTCGGCTGCTACTCAACCTAGAAAGGTTTTCTTTAGCGTAAAATACTCGCCGTGAAATACAATAATAGAACCTACAATTTGATCATCCTGAAAAATGTCTAACCAAAAAAAAATTTGCACGTTTTCCGAGGTTCGAAATTTTCAAAGTTGTCCTACATTTTTTTTAAGCCCCAAAAACTGTATTGAAGGATGTTTTGTATCACATTTGTCGAAATCTACAAGCTAATTTTTTTTTTGCCGATATGTCCATTTTTCGGCTGGCAATCTCAGTTTTAGCGATTTTTGGAAATGGCCGATTGTGGAGCTAAAATGGTAGATAAAAAAAACAAAACACTATAGAAAGTGTATAAGAAATACCATTTTTCAAGTTCAATAGAATATTTTTTTAGTCAATATTCGAATGAGAAAAAAAACATTTGTATTCCCCCAAAAAAACACTATTTTGCTCATATCTCAAGGCCGTAACATCGAAATTACGTTTCGGCTCAAACGATGCCTTTTCACTTTTGTACAATTTGTCTCTCGACATGTTTTTCCATTTGGGCCACCGTTTTCTTTTTAAACGCAAAAAATATGAAAATCGTATTTTTTCGCGCCAAAAAATGTCCGTAACTTTTGGAGCTAACTTGTTGGAATTTTTTCCCGTTTTCAGCGCATCAAAATACATACAAAAACATACAAAATTCACACCTTCATTTTTCAAGCGATATGCGCTGGATTTCGTTCCCCTAGCGACTGTACTAATATGGGGCGACCCACTACTAAAATTTCAATCAAATTTCCTCACTTACTTAGCGTATAAAACGCAGACTAATTTAGCCAAATTTATCAAAAATAATACTATAAATCATCCGATGATGACTTAAGTTACAATTCTTATATTCAATTCTGCATTCCCACTTTTTTTTATGGTCAGCTTGGTATGACAAATTTGAGGTTATATTTTTTCTTGTAATATGGAATTGATACATGACACGATATGCATGCATCCTTCAGAATTTAGAATTAAATATTAGAGAACGTGGAAGAATATACTATAATTTGATGGAAGTGCAGGGTATGTGTATTTTATCAAAACCAAAGTATTTCAGGTCAGGAAAATAACGTTTTTCAGCTATTATTCCAGCACAATACCGAAAACAGAAATAATACAAACTTATTTATTACGTCGGGAAATCTATGGTAAATTAAACAATTCTGAGCAATTATCTAATAAATTCATTAAAATTAATCCATGTTTGAGTTTATTGCTAGAAGACCCGAGTTTTATATTTCTTCCACAGAATCTGATAGTAACAGAGATCGAATTCAGACGTTGATGATTGTTTGTACATTTTACTTAGCTGTTGTATGGTCGAAATATAAGGGTATTAGACTGAGCAGGTAACCTTTGGATTTTGGTCAGATTTATCTGATTGGGTGATTTGGTTCTCCAATATTGTCTCATCGGTATAATCTAGGAACATTTTTGTTCAAGTTGATCAGGACAGTCCTGAAGATACAACTTGATTTTCGAATCTTTAGGCAATAGCATTTTCATTTGCACCTAACATGTTTATCTTGACCTCAACAGTATGTATTTTGCCACCTCCTCAAGAATGCTTGAGGAAATTTTAATTTAGATTTTAAATAAGTATTAAATTGTTCATTATTCGTTTTTTTGCAACCCTCACAAGTTTTCTATTCATCAAGATAGCGCAAAAGTTGGAATCAGGAATAATTCACCTAGTTAAAGGCATACTCAACGGAAGGATATAGTCTGAACTTGAGATAAAGTCATCGTCCTAGAGTTCGAATATCCCTCAATATCTAGATTTGGAATCAGTAGTTACCCTTTATTGGTTAGAAGAGGGTGCTATCGAAGTACCGACACGATCAACATTTATTTTACTCGAGTTTTTAAGGAGTTAGAATGAAACTAGAATGTTTATAATAAAAATCGTATTCCTTAATGTAAATTCTATTATTTTATTATGAAACTTAACACATTTTATTTTCGAACAAAACGAAAGTGCAGGGAGTTTTTTATAAGAAAATTGTCCTGAAAATTAGTGTCTGATTCTCTATTAGCATCAATTATGTTTGAATGTATTATATCCAAAATTAGCCTGTGAAACTAAGGTGGAAAATCTACTCTAGTTCTTTTTGATACCGAATTCCTTCTAGTTGAAATTTATTTTAACAAATTAATGATCGAAAATAGCGATGATGAATTAAGTTGAACTTCTAGGAATGGGAAACCTACTAATTCGCTTATTTTTCCTTTGTTAATCTCATCTTAAATACAGTTAGTGGCTTGGAGTTGTTATGAATTGTTTCAGCTGTAAAGACCAATCTGAATTATTGGATGTTTAAATTATAGAGTGTGTTAAATCCACATTAAAAAAACATTACATTCCCTAGTTTTTATATATATTTGAATGTTTTATATCACATGTTCATAAAAATATTAATTATTTCGATACTCAATTGTGATATTCATTCTTTTTCATACAAGATTCAACACTAACTTGCATTTACCTTTTGTTCGATTCAGTAAGTCACAGACTGGTCAAAATTTCTCATCATAAATTTCATAACAAACTGCCTATAACTGTTACTGTACTGTATATGTCTTCATTAAAATAAAATTTAAATATGCATTATATACATGACAGCTGAATTTTTCAATCTCAATTTCTCTTATTTGAATGCGTGTATTTAATTTAAATATGGAGTCATTCACATGTGCCACACTCTTGTATAAAGCATTTATAAATTTACTTACAATTAAGAATATCTGTGCCAAATTTATGGGAACGGATCTGATTTTGATTTTTCAAGATCATAGTAGAATCATTGGATGCACTTCTATATGATTTATTTGAATGTTCAAAGATTATCTTATCTTGAAAGTTAAGAGGCCTAATAGTATTCATAACAACGCAAATCGAGTGGACTACAGTTTCGACAAATCTTTGATAAATAACTTGATTTCTAATCAAAAACGCAAAATGTAACGGAATCAACTAACCAAATTAGAGCCATTACTTTCAAATAATTCAATGAAATTTAAAAACTTCACGTATCATCCTTTAGCAATCGAAAAATTCCACAATTTGTTTTCTAAATTTGCAATAAATCATACAAGCACAAGCTAAAATACCGTCTAGGCAATACTTCTGATAAAGTGCCCGATTTCTACAAATCTGGAATTCACAATATTGATTGCGAGTCGTGTTCAAAGTGCTATGTGAGCCGAGGGTAACCCCTTGTTTGTTATTAACCCGAAATAGTATTTAAACAGGTAAATTTTGTTTTGTAATTTAGTTTACTCTGACAATGCCCACTTGGTAGCTGAAAGGTTCTTAGTAATTTAATAGAACTTCTAGTGGTTAAGCTTGATTATTTCGTATTTATTATTGTTATAGTGAATCGACAATAGTGAACTCTTTTAGTTTATTCATTAACGTCTCAAAATCTACCTTATCTCATGTTAAAAGCATAAGAAAGTCGAGCACCATTCCATAACTTGCCTCATCCATCACCTCCATCATTCCAAAACCCGCATTGACAGGGTAGCCAATAGAAAAGTGAAAAAAACACTATTCTGTTGAATTTTTTTCGAAAAAAGTAAACATGATTTAATGAGTACTGAATTTACTACTGTCAATCAGCCCTATAGCGGTGATCATTGTTTTCTTGACAATATTGAGAATGAATCAATTATTGGATAGATAACAAAGAAAATTGCCGATCGGTATTAAAATAGTACCAGTGCCTATAGAATTGTTCTCAACATTGATAACAGATCTACAATATTGTTAAGAAACAGATCATTGGGAAAAATCGGTATAACGGTGGCTTCTAGTTATTGGTAAGTAGACAGTTGTCATGCTTTCAAAGAACACCTCCTACGACCTTGTTTGACTTACAAGGTAATCATGGTTGGTGGTAATTTACCAATCTCAATGCAAATTTTTCAGTAAGATGAGGAAAGGAAAGTAAAAAACTATTTAAACAAAACACACAAAATGAATTATATGTATTCCAGGCATGAGTTGCTACTAGCACACCGAACTTTGAGAGATGTTAGTGGTCCGATTTCACTACCAGAATATAATTTTAAAAACATTTACAGAGTGAAACGTGACACAGCACATCAATTAATATTACAGGTTGCTCCAAATTTGCAAGATGTAGAAAGAGGAAGACTAGCTCTCCCAAAGTCCCTCAAAATATTAATTACCTTACATTTCTTTGCTCAAGGAAGCCATCAAAAGAGTTGTGGACACGATTTTCAATCCCCAATGTGTCAAGCGTCAGTAAGAAAATGAGAGAGCATACAACAGAGCTCATATTCACTTCATTATAAACCAATTACAGCTGGCACAATAATTAATGCTTGTGCAATTCCGCACAATTTTTTCCTCTTGAGAGGTGATTATGTTGATGGAGATGACATGGCACTTAGTGATGATGAGGTTCTTATCCTAGGACCCTTTGATATGGTTCATTACTTCAATCACAGACAACTAATTGAAAATACCTTGATCTGCAACTATTGATAACATACTTCAAGGTTCAAAGATATTACCCCTAAAAATTGACTCATTTTCTTTAACTTTTCTGAAATTGCATTGATTACACTGGTGTTATTGAATCTTACGCATTCTTCAATAAATTCTTCATTACAAAACCATAATTTAGTTTTATTTCAATTAATTGTAAAAATGTAATAGTACATTTGCTGCATTTCTAATTTGAAACAAGATGAAACACATCGTGATGAAGACTATGCTATTCTTATTTCAATAAAATATGGGTGTATAAGATGAAAAAAATATTTAAATCCAATTTAATTAGAAATATAATTTTTAAACGTATTCACAGGGTATTAATAACTTAATAGGGTTGAGTTAAAAAATCTTTTAATACCTTAAACCTATAGAACATTTTTAAAAGATGTTCGAAAATACTTTTCTATTACTAATAATTATCAACTTTCCTAAAATTTCTGAGTCAAATTCACTGTTGGTAGCTCTTACGCGTGAAGTTGCGAATACGAATTGAATATTGAAAAGAATTAGTCAATATGTACAATCGTGACCACCGTGATACCAATGCATTCCAATATTGCTAATTCTGATTGAGTATTAAACCATATTGACAAATTGTCAATAGCCACCACAATAGGGCTGATTGTTATAATGCATACGATAGTGAATATCTCGTTGACTAGTATTACGGTAGTTCTAGTTAAACGTCTTTAGCGAATTGTGTAATTTTACGTAAAGTGGACAAGGCTAGTTTTCGAATGGAACCTCTCACTAACTATGTATAATATTATGTGTTTCGTTATAAGCTAATAAGTGTTGATAAAGTCTTCCGATTTTATTTTCATCGTCATTTCGAACTTACATTTCCGGGTTAGTATTATAATAAACTAGCAGTATCGTCTTACATTCATTTATCATTCTTATAGTCATAAACGAAAATGAAAGAAGTAATTTGTGAAGGCAGATGTGTTACACTTTTTTAAGGGTTTATTTTAGTACATTTCATTTAAATTTCACAAATTTAAATGTTCGAAGGTGTCGGTAGGTTGACAGGAAGATCGTGCAATAGGTATGTATTTCCGGCGTCTCAAGTTAACAAACGAAGTAATTATTTCCGTTTGCCTTCTTATTTTGATCCCTAAATTATACCGTATTTATAGTTATGGCTCTATTTTATTTATACCTCAACCATTCTATTGAGAATTTGGAAAATCATAGATTAAAATATGAGTTGATAACTACCAACAGTGATTATACCTAGAGGATTTCAAATGCCAGCTTAAACTTAATCCTACCGAAATCGGTCTTCATCGAACGGTTAGAATTCAATGAGCATAATAGTCTAGGAGCTAGAGACATGGTTAGCCTGAATGAATACACCTTGGCTCTACCGTATACTGATGGAGAAAGGTTCAATGTACAATAGCTCTCACAGACCGAATGGTGATTTGTCAGGCGTTTCCAAGCTACAGCCACCTCTAATCTTGGACTTTTTTCATTGCACGAACCCTTTTTCGGAGTTGCGGTATATTGGAAAGCATGCAATTCTTGTACATTTTCACCTAGTGCCCAGGTTTTTTATCGAGGCAATTTCTTGGAGCTGGCCAGTTAATGTATAGGCTAAATTGAATGCATGAAAACAGTGTCTCACCTGGTGGAAAATGTTTGTCATTATTGCCAGTTGTTGAAAAAATACATGTCGAGGTTTTTTATCTAAGCATTTCCGAGTAATTTGCAATTATTTGGACCAAAAATGAACTTTTTGAATACTTTATTGCTAAAACGGGTGCATTGCAACAAAATACCATGACACCGTGTCAAAAACGTTAATTTGGTGTCAAAGAATATCGAAACTCAGTGCCAATGTTTTTTTCCCAATATAACCCCAAAGGCCTCCCATAAAAAAAATCAGTAATTTTGATAGTTAACCGCTGTCAGAGTTTATATAATTGCGTAATTTATCAAATCAAATTTATTGATATCAAGATTACTGATTTTTTCTTGGGGGAGATTTTCGGGGTTGAAGGAGGTGTTGAATTGGGAAAAACATTGGCACTCATATTGGTCATTCTTTGACACCAAATTAACGTATTTGAAACGGTGCCAAGGTATTTTGTCGCAATGCACCCGTTTTAGCCGTAAATTGGTCAAAGAGTCCATTTTTGGTTCAAATAATGACCAATTACTCGGAAATTTCCATATAAAAAACCTCGGCATGTATTTTTTCAACAACTGCCAACAATAACAAACATTTTCCACCAGGTTAGTTGTGTTCGTGCATTCCATTTAGCCTACTAATTTAACTGGCCAGCTACAAGAAATTGCCTCGCTGAGAAACCTTGGCACTAGGTGCCAATGTATAAGAATTACAAGCTTCTCAATATACAAGAAATTCGAAAACGGGTTCGCGGAATAAGAAAGTCCAAAACTTGACCTGGCTGTAGCTTGGAAACGTCTGAAAATACACGATTCGGCCTGTGAGAGCTATTGTACATTGTTTTTTCCACCAATATACAGTAGTGCCAAGGTGTATTCATTAAGGCCCAGCAAATCGCTCTAGCTCCTAGACTATAATGGTATGGTCGGGATCGGCTCATTTCGTATATTCCAAACGGTGATAGGTGCATTTCTTATGAAAGTAAGGTATTTTTTTGATTTTTGGATATCACGATTCACGATGGAACCGATCGGCTCCGAACATAGTAGGTATATATTGCTATTTCCTATCGGACAAACGAAAAGGGAGAAAGCTGTGTTGAAAGAAGAATTCCGATTACTCTGATCTCATACTATTTCTTCATATTGTTTTACTGGAGTGATTATATTTCCCTTATCCATCAAATCAAATATACATTTTCTTCATTACTGAGATGAAACTAGAAATATGCCAACCACATACTAAATGCAAGCATATTTGTGTTTTCTATGTACGCCTGATCTAACATTTATTTATCTTAGCTGGAATAATAACAAAATTCCGATAATTATTGAAACTTTGAATGAACTTTCTTGGAAGAAACATAATTATATACTCCGTACTACCGTAACTCATGGGTATAGCTAGGGAGTGCCTGAGGGACTTGGCTTAGCCCCTCCTGTCTTAAAAATAGCCTCCCCTGAGAAATTTATAATCCCCATGAATTTTAATCGTGTTATCTTCTATTTTTATTTATTTTTTGAATAAATATTATTCGACTTTAAAAACCTCTAGTTGCAAGTTTATAGTTGATTTAATTCTGTTGCGTTTAATTGCTTCAGTTCTATCTCTATGGGAAGAGATTGAAACATCAAATTGGTCTAGATTCACTGCGATCAACTGAAAAAAAAGCAGAAAACACGAAATGTTTTGCTATTTTGACAACGATTGACACCTACGAAGATGATGTATCCATTGAAATTGAAGAGTCCGGTTTGGAACAAACAAGTCATTTCTGGTTAATGAATGTTTATTATTGTGTTTTTGATAGCATAATAATCAAATGAAAATTTGTTTTTCACTAGAGAGCTAGAAGTTGCATTGGTTGTCGACAGTTATTTTAAATTGGATTTTATTCATTTGATCACTATTGAGAAACATTTGACATAAACAAAGATGTGGTAAAAGCGGAAATGTTAGTAACAAAAACATTCCTGAGTGTGGTTTGAGTGAAATAAAAACAAATGTTCATAAATCAATGCAAGTAGCATTGACAATACCAATAAGTACTGCGACTTGCGAAAAACTTTTTCGGCAATCCGAACTGGTTGCGAAGTCGTATATCGCAGAATAGATTTTCAAATCTATCTTTAATTAACATAGAAAGTGAAATGGTGAACGATTTGAATTTAGAAGATATTCTTACAGTATGTCAAGCAGAAGAATTGCAAATTAAAATTTAATGTTTAGTTCTAATTTTAGGAGATTCTAGAACAGTGATTGTTTTTGTTAGTACTTAGAGCCGATGGTTATTTTGGCGGGTTTTTTCTTAAGTATATTAGGGCCTAATATTTGTTGTTTTTTTGACGTTTTTAGTATTTTTCCGGTATAATGATTAAATTATTCATCAACTTAGTTTCTTTTTTCATACTGGTTTTTGGTATTTGCAGTAGGTATAAGCTTAGTTTTTGAAGCAAAATACGTCCAACTTTGTTTACTTTTAGTAATAGGTACCTACTTAGGTGAGTTGCAACCACGTTACTGAAGCATGTTTTAAAAAAATATTACTATTTTAAAAATACCTTTCAAAGCACAATGCATTATTATTTCTCACATAGGTTTTTATTTGGATTGTGACTATCCTAAATAAGTAAATTTCCATTATAAAATTCGCTTTAAAATTTGTTCCTAAATGTTGGTTTGCGAGGGTGAAAATAATTGAAGTCCATTTTTATGCAGGGGCTCAAGTAGTGGAACTTTTCACATATTTGTAACCAGCGTACAAGAATTCTGGTGGTGGGATAGTAGTTATATAGGTTATATTCACACTCAATTCATATTCCAAACATTCGAACACAGGATGTCCATGCACCTGTTCTTAAACTGGAATTTTTCCTAACTGTTATTTTATCTTATTTCGTACAATTTGTTCATACAATCGTAAGATGAAATGAACTATTGAGTGATTGAACAAATTCACAAAGATTTCTAAGGAAATTTAAGTTTAGTGGAGCTTATGTCTTTCCACCTTTATATACTATATCTTTATTAGCCGTAATACATGTTACAATAAAATAACTATTAAAAGTTTGATTTTCACAAGTTATATGAATAAATGTGACTATGGTTACGCTAACACAGTAGCTTCTTCAAACAAAAATTATAAAGCACTCAATTTCTTTGTGATATTTGTTTGAAGAAGCTACTGTGGTAGCGAAACACATTTATTTATTAAACTAGTGAAAGTCGAATTTTTAATAGTTATTTTATTCAAGTTTGAAATGGATATGCATCACGTAATCGCTGATTCTATTCAATATATCTTACAATATTTAGAAAACTTCATTTCACTACATAATATTATTATATCCGATGTTTATCGTGAATGCGGATGATACGTAAGTCAGCCAGGAAATTATACATTATACTCGTACATTATACCGAGCATTATGTAGTAATCGCGGTTTGTGGCTAAACATGTTTTGTTATATATAATCATTGAGATATATCCTGTATACATATTTAATATTAGTATTCTGTGTACACAAGGGCTCTCGCCATCTATTTATAGTGCGAGGGAATAATAATTAATGTGAAACAGTTTACATCTCGGTGCGATGGCTGCGTAACACGTGGCACATTTCCGGTGTGCTCAGGTCAAGTTAATAAGGAAGGTTTAGGGATCATTCCATCTTTCAAGAGGCACACTAACCGCAAAATTACTCTGAACAGAGAGAGAGGGAGAGCAAATGAGAAAGGAAGAGCGAGTTGCCCACTTTCAAGGCATGCAACGTATTTATTGACTTCTGTTGTACAATGAAATACTCGATTTCCCTAATTCAACTCAATAACGTTGGTAGAAATGACCCAAGTTTGAAAATCACATAATCCATTAAATTCCCATTCAGATTCCTCCAAAGATAAAATATGGAGAAATATTGTGTTCATCAAATCAGAATCGTTTGTGCACGAAATATGTGTATCTTCGTAAACACAACTTGGTGAATGGATTATTAGAAGCGGAAAACGTAAATTGAGTCCCATTTTCATATTCCTACGTAAATTCTGTTCCACTGATGAAATCATACTACGGGTTTCAATATTCTTAGAAATAAGAGATTAGCCCGATTACAATATTTGCATTATACATCAACAAAGTTAGGTTAATAGATTAGATTAGGTTACGTTAGGTTAGAAACAATGGGGTACAATAAATAATCATTATTGGTTATTGTGCAAATACTTGCGTATAGAAGGGTATGTGGCCTAGGCAGCAGGTACTAATTATATTGTCCTGACAACCAAGCACATACCTGGCACTCAGTTTAAGTAGACCTGAATTTACCTACATAGACAGACAATTCATAGATGGCGAACTCAATTTACGTCGAGCCATTAGAACGTATTTTGATCAAAAACAAGGGACGCGATACATTCATCAGATTTTGGTGATTTTGTTTAATAAAAAGTAAATCTTAATCAAAACCGAATATCTTGATTCCATTAATTATTATCAAATACAGACTGAGCATTCATAATATACAGATTGTGTTTATATCAGCGGTGTATAGGGATCCGAAATGACATTACCGCCCTCTGGTGTTTTCTACGCCGAAACAATGAATTGTCACAGAAAATATTATTTACATATAAACATATGTATTACTAGAGTTTTTGGAGTAAAACTTGAAAATTCATTGTACATTCAGTAGCTTGTAAGAATAATAAACAATAAATGAAACCCGTTTGATAAAATTTTTCTGTGCAAAAGAGTAACAAGTTGTATTTCTATTATTTACCTAACTTAACCTAACAAGTTGTATTTCTTTTACCGTGTTATACACTTATAAACATTTTCAAGCTTCCTCAATTGTCATTTCTGATCCTTTTACAGGCAGGACATTTTATTTCTAGACTTGGATTTAATATTCTCCACAACTACACCATCAGCAGAGTAAACGAGCCAATAATTTTTTGTAGAAATAATTTAACCCACTTCGACTACCTCTGTTGTTGAAACTGAGATGAATTTTTCTATGGCTTTATCTTCACTCGCAATCCCTGTTGGTGTACTCACTCCTGAACTCTTGCGGATTGAAGTACGTATTACTTTTTTGATTCCAATTGGCATTTTTATTAGTGGCATAAGTGTATATTTCGTAAACTCTGAAACCTGTTATACGATATTTCCTATGACTTTTCCAGAAATCATAATTAAACTACTTTCCTCACAGATGGAAATATAATCTCCTTCTAAACTTTGGATTATTCTTTTAAAACAGTCGTTCATTTCACATACCTACATTTAATTTGTCAAGCCAACTGTGCAGATTGCTGGTTGAAAGTAAGCTGAAAATGTTCCTTATTACTTCTTTGATGTTATCAGTCAATCGGTAACTTTTATTTTCTTTATAATAATCACAATATTACGACATGTTTACACTGTCCCCCTTGTCCTGCCTTGCATGAACATTTCATGCTTAAATTAAAACCATTATTTTTATTAATTTGGCCTCCTATTTTGTGAGGATCACCTCTTGAATTAGAAACAAAATCAAGATATACGCATTGCTTTATATGTACGTAAACAAATAATGTGACAACTCGTCCGCCATACTGGAATGGTAAAGCAGGTACCTAACCATCTTTTCAGATCCCTATAGGAGTCTTGTGAGTTAGAGCTAGCCAGACGCATTGAACTGTTCTACAAAAGAAACAAGTAAAGCGCTATATAGTACAGGAAAATAAGCGGTAGAAAAGCAATATATCGGGAAATTTGAAAAGAAGCTTAAGTTGACCCAAAATTTGTGCCAATTTAGAGTGTGTTCAATTAAACATTTGTTATAAACAATAGAAAAATCGTTTGAAAACGAAAACAAAAGGCATATTTAAATTATTTGGGGCCAAATGAACAATTTATTCTCTCAACATTGTTTCCGGAAAATGCATATTGTCCGAATTACCTACAGCACTTGTACCTTATGTAGTACGAAAATACCAATCGCATTTAATGCCTGGACATCAACAAATCTGGGACATGCCTCAATATGGAATGACGAAAAAGTATAGATTTATGAAAGAAATTAGACAAAACTACGTCGTTAGAATGAATGGGACACAGGCACCATCACAAAACTCACAAAGGCACTTACAAAAGAATGAACTGGAATAAGAGTACGGGGGTCTTTGAAAGTTTAGGCGAATCCCCAAGTACTTTCCGCTTTAGGAAAATGACCAGTTCAATATAGAAACAAATTTTCGTAGATAAATAATCATTATTATGTCAGACAATCAAGTAGCCACTAATGCGATGAGCTCTCGTGTAATCAGCTTCAGGAAGGTTTGGGAATGCTAACAGAAACTGAACGAATGCTACGGCTATCCTCCTATGGGTTCCAAGACATACTGGAGTGAAGGGGAATAAGAAAGCATACGAACTTGACAAAAAAATGGCTGAAGCACCATTTCTGGAACCTGAAACTTTCTGCAGAATAGGAACCAGCACAATACTGAGACAATTCAAGGAAAAACTATACAAGAAAGTATCCCATTACTGGATATAACTGCAAGGATTGAGACCGGCAAAGATACTTTTGAGAAACTATAAAAATATGAGATCTAACGAATGCACCACGGTAAGAAAAAATGAATTCCTAAGTTCTAATGAGACTTCTAATAGGGCACTGCCGGTTTACAGGACACTTCAAGAAGCTCGGATTAGTAGAGAAAGAAGGGGCAGATTCCACGAGAAAGAGGACGAATTCTTTAACCACACTCTCAGAATGCACAACCATGATCATCAAATAGAAGAGGGAGACTTACATAACCTGAAACCATCCAGCATCCTGAACTTCCTAAGAGCCGTAGGGGAGGAACAGCTTTTGTCATTGAGATATCCCTAGCTGCTCGGCAGCAGAAGGTTTACAATAGATCTTTCAAGGTCGCAGTGTACAAATACTCACATCTTGGATAGTAGACTTCCGCGGACAGCTAATCTTGAAAAATCTAAAGTCTACATTGGTGAAACAGGTCGTACAGTAGTTACTCGTGTGAAAGAACATGAGCGCTGTACAAGACTTCGTGACACCAGTAGATCTGCACTTGCAGAACACAAGTTTAACACAAATCATCAAATCCTTTTTGAAGATACTAAAATCCTAGTCCGAGCCCCAAACTTCTATCAGCGAAAAATCCTTGAAGCTATAGAAATCCTAAAACATCCGAATAATCTGAGCCGTGACTCAGGATATTACCTTCCCAACATTTGGAAACCCATCCTCGAAAATTCCACTTCGCACATGATCGCACAACGGCAGGGTCAGGTGCCGGAACGAAGTTGACCACCGGAATAAAGGCAGTGAACTATGTAGCGTGAAGGATTTTTCCAACAATAAATACGGCTACAGAAACCAGTAGAACCAGTTTCAGTTCAAGCCTCAAGCCTGCCCTGAAGATGCCACCTGTAATGGTTGGCGAAACGTCGGCATCAAGTCGAGCTATTGTGACGCGGAATCCATCAGGAAGATAAGATTTTTCGAATACTCACATATATATTACAATACAACATGTTGTTTGTGTTGGCTTGAATAAAAACCAGACTGTGGTAAATTGGTCGGGTACATTTTGGTAAGGGGGGTAATCTTATTTAATTCACTGAGGAATGGAGATTGTTCTGTCGCTTTGTTTCCTCTAGAAACTAGGAATCTCTTTCTAGATAATTTGTAGAGTCAATACGATGGCAAGGGTCATTCTATTGTTCCCAGCAATATAAGAAACGACTAGATCAAAAAATCAGATGATAACGATGTCACTTGTTATGAAAAAAATGTTTACTAAACTTAATAGATTTCTATAATATACCAAACGTCTACTTTTTAAATATAATTTTCCAATTTATGTTCACGAGATCTCTATCCGTTAAAGATGAGGGAAATATTCGTTTTTCATTCAGTAGTAGGTATTACATTCGAGCATATTATTATATTTTTCAGAACATTAGACAACACAGTTGGAAATTCAACCATTGATTGTATGAATTGTAATGTCAAACCTTACTAGCATAATAGTTCAAACTGTTGGTACGTCAATGGAACGGTACGGTATGTTACTTTTATGGATTCAAAGAAATGAGGTTTACAAGGATAACATCTGGCAACTAAACCCCCATTTGAGTGCAGTATTTTTAATGGTAACGAAAATATTTAGAATTTAAGCTTCATCTAATATAATGTTAAAGTTAAACAAATTTGGAGGTTTTAGATTTATCAACTCTAGATTTATGTAAGAACTTCATCAAACTATTTTTTATGATATGGAATGATAACATTTATAAATTCTTGAGATACGGTTATTACCCTTGATAATAATATATTCAATGGTATAAATAAGCCTACAATAATTATTGTTTGTTTTTATCTTCGTCTCGATCGTACCTCCTCCATCACAAAGCTTGGACTTGGTTATCTGATCAATTTGATTCAATCCTATGTCACTTCTAATGTGCACATACTGACTATCACGTTCAATATGAGTAATCTCCAGGAGAAATCGTATGTATTCTTTGCTTGAATAATAATAGTTTCATGATTAAATGGACGATTGAACAAAGAGTTATGTTCAACACAATTCAATCTATATTATAACGTATGGTTTTTTCTCCGTTTGTTTATTTTGTTATATTTTCGGACAAATGCATAATCATTTTTCATCAACCGATGAAACATGATCTAAATATGTTCTCGATTGCTGGGACCAAACATGTTGAATTATCAAATCAATATTCTTAAGAGAATAAAACCTAAAGGATTTTTTTATAGCATCAAATGAAGCGAGAGGATCGGGAGACCGATGAGCTCGAGCTAGTTAGCCGTTCGTTGTTAAGCTCGAGACCTGCCGAACTTCTCCTACCAGACTTCATCTTTCTATCTAACGGCGAAGTTGTGAAACTATTCTCCTAGTGAGGTTTTTCCCTATGCCTATAACCTAAAAACCTTCAAGAAAAATACGAATGCCTATCTCCTCTCTCAACATTTCATCGCTAGCTCACACGATGTTCTGCGAATAATACAGATTATCAAAGTATTGAAAAAATATCATATATCAGGAATTCCCTATATAATTATATGAAGTTTCTAATCAGTTATGATTGAATTAACGTGTTATAATGTTCTTAACCATTTCATATATTAGAATAATTGTTATCCAATCTTTAGTTGCTCTAAGCATAATTTTTCGAAAATGATTAAATAAATTTAATTATTTATAAAGTGAAGCTGGAGGCCAATTTTAATACATATACGTATATTTGATAATCACTGATTATATAAGGGAATGTGTTATGTTAATATGCTTTGATAGGGGCCTTAAGAATGAATATATTCATTGTAGTATTATGATGTGTTTCCTTTATTTCCACAACCTCTTCTTACAAATCATCTCCGAACTCAGGGCCGTTCCAACCTGGTCGAGCGCCGTCGTGCAAATGTGATCACAGCACCTTTTTTTAGTGCATATATTTTTAAAATTTTATACGATTTTATATTATGTACATTGAACATAATCGCTAGACGCTAATTATTAAATAATACAGCTGTGAAGCAAAAATAAACATTTAATTACCAAACAAAAAATAAACATTTTTTGAACAAGAAATAGTTACCTTCTAAATATCCTAAATAAAACTAAATAAAGCTATAATTACCACTAAATAAAAGTAGCTTTACGCGCTTTCTTTCTGGAAAATTCAGAAATAAGATCAGTCACATTTATATTGTCCAACAAATCACTTTCAATCGATATGATTGCCAAATTATCGAGCCGATGTTGGCCCATTGATGATCTTAAGTAGTTTTTGATAAACTTTAACTTTGAGAGAGTTCTCTCCGCTGAAGCAACCGATACAGGCATAGTCAACAAAATTCGCAAAGCTACGCTTGCATTTGGAACAGAATGAGTTAAATTATTCAGCATATTCTAACTGATTTTTCAGACATTGTTAAAAAAAAATATCTTCGGTGCCTTTTTCGTGATGGCGCCGTCGTGCACCGCACGACCTGCGCATATGGTTGGAACGGCCTTGTCCGAACTGATATTTTGCATCGTAGAGAATGAGAGAGCATTCAATTAAATTTAGTAAATGACGATGTCATATTTAACCTCTTAAATTCATCAAACGCATAATTCTCAAACTGATTTGACAATATCTAAAATTAGATCCACCAGGTTTGGATAAAACAAACCAAATAATAAATGTCAACTTAATTCTCTAGGTATTTGAGAAAAGAATATACATATCGAACTCCACCAAACAGATTTCGTTTATGAAACTGTAATACGATGGCTAGGGTTGCATAAGAACATTTCTGAGAACGAAATTCGAAACAACAGACTGTGACTAATTGGAATGTAACGTTGTCATCTGAGAGTAAATCCTTAAACAGGAGAATGATAAATCAACGGGGTAAATAAGATCTCTCGATCACGTGAACCTACATTTATTTGAAAAATAACGGAATATTGTTTCACTATTTACTATCACTAAATACTTTACATTAGAAATAGGGTATTGTTGCCTCACTCAAAGATCCTACCAATGACAAGAAAATACTTCCCATTAATATGCTTTTACAAATCTTCTAATTGTTAATTCCATGATTCAATTTACCCGATAATCATGTTGTTATATCAATAACAACAAAAATAAGTATTGTCAACTGATTAGGAGTTGAACAGAATCAGCGATTACGTGATGACAATCCATTCTAAACTAACATGACTAAGTTAGATTTATAAATTAATGTAGTTATAGTTTTACTAACACTGTAGCTGGTTCAAACAAATATTACGAAGTACCTGACTTTCTACAAAAGAGATATATAATATATAACTTTATTCAAAAAAATCGAAGTAGTTATTCTTTCATTTAATCAATTATAACTTTATTGATAATCTTAGGATAGATGGTTATTGAATACTTACATAAGAGTTTAACTCATTGAGGGATTAAACTCGTATCAAATGGAAAAAAATTATACAAATTTAACAAAGGAGAATTATTAAGTATTTGTTGATCGTTAAATACGATATCAGACTTCTTATATTTATTAACTTCAAGGAGTTCCAGTAAATTAAATAAAATTCTTTTATTTTCAATGTGTAAAATTTTGAAATTATCATTAAGGTTTTCAATAATTAAATGTTCCGCCAAAGTTGAATCCGATTTATTTTTAATAAGAGTACCCCTATGTCCTTGATCCGTTTTTGAAAGGTCCTTCCTGTCTGACCAATATGTCATAGGGCAAGACCGGCATATCAGCTTGTAAGCCCATTTGTACTCATCGGATAATTCAATTAAGTAGGATCTGATCTATTACTCCGGAAGAGTATCCATTATTTCCCGCGATTTGTAGATGATATTCAACACTATCAAAATGATCGATAGTTTTGAATAACTCTTTCAATCAACGGTTTGACTTCACCTTCACAATTTAGGATCGGAAAAGGTATACTCGTGACGTCTTTACATCACAAAAACAGAGAGGACAGTTGGAACTCCTAATGGAGTAGTGCGAAATTTGTTAATATATCCCGGGAATGAGATCAAATTCATGTATATTCTCCCTCAATTAAGTAAGTCATGAGTAACTCATGATGGTATCATGGAAAGGTTCCAATTACAGTCATAATCACAAAGTTAATTCATCATGGTTATTGATTGGAGAAGGATACACCAGATGATAATAAATAATTATTTTCCAAACACTTAAGAACTAGCTTTTATTTCAGTGTACTAAAAAGAAATAAAAAATCATAATCCCGAACCCCTAAGACCCCATATACCAATTTTGAATAGAATCGGACCATAATCACAAAACTCGTCTTCCATCCTTGCCCCCATAATGATTTTTTCAATTTTGACTAAAAAATCATAATCTATGACCCGAAAAAACCCCAAATACCATTTTTGAAGATAATCTTACCAAAATCACTTCAATTGTCTGCCATCTTGAATTTTTCAATGTTAACTAAGGAATTATGATTTCCCGCTTCGAAAACGCACCTTATCCCAATTTTGAATAGAATCTTAGCCGGCATATTGAATTTTATAATTTTGACTGAAAAAATTACGATATCCGACTACAGAGGCCCCCATATTCCAATTTTAAATAGAATCGGACCATAATCACGAAACTCGTCCATCATCTTGGAGCTGCCAACTCTTTTTTCTCTTATAAATATGCCATAACACATTGTCAACCGAACGATGAACATTTGAAAATTTCAAGTTGATCGGACACTTTTCAGCCGAACGTACTAATAAATAGATCGATAGATTAAAAAGGGTTGTATCAGGTCCATTAGTCTATCCACCATCCGGGTTAGGTCATTCAAAATTCTTCCGGCTATGATTTGATTAAAAAACATGTAAAAACATGTGCATGTAACGCAAATTGTTGTGATTCTTCGAAATGTTGTACTCCAAACCTCCCTCTTTAATGTGCCAAAGTTTGATTGCTCAAGATTATATGTTTTTCTAGTAATAAAATATTATGGGGTAACGTGTCACGCTGAAGCTCGAAAAAAAGTTTTAAAATCAAACAGCTCACCCTGTATAAAAGGCATTCATTTATAAATTTCCCACTTATACGGCTTCTGGCGTAGATTCTCGTCAAGTAATCAGGTTTTCTATGTAACCATCATTTTTTGAAAAAATAGATAAGAACCTTAATTTTTTTGGCCTAGAAATGGATCTTTTAACATTTTCCGTCAAAGGTCCATTTTCTCATCATTTCCGAAACAGAGAAGCATATATTGAGTTTTTCTCCTCTAAATCCCATGTCGATCTGTAGCCTCAGTTTTTTCAGTTCTCGCGCCTTTTTTTTTAAATATTCAAGCTCTAAAACAATACTCGCCATTTTCCGATTCTCGCCAATTTAATTAGGGTTCGGAAGACGTCGTCAGAAGGAACAGAAAATTATATCAAAATTAATGAATTTTGTCTACAGTTATAGTGTATCGAAGGAACATTTTGAAAAATTGCATATTTGTTGTGTAATTTCTCGAAGACACAAAATTGAATCTCCAAAAACAAATAACAGTCGGCTGCCCTCAAGTATCGCCTCCAACGCCAAATATCAAATTTCCACTCCGAGCCGTTTTCGAGAAAAAGAATGATTAACGTAAAAAATACGTTACACAACACGACGGCGGAAAATTCACGATGATCATATTAAAAAAGGCGGCGATCCCGCGTTTGTAACAAGGCAAGTTAAATAAAAGCTTGCATGACTTAGAAACCGTTAATGAAACACGATATCATTATATTCTATTGCCACATTGGAAGTATTTCACAATTCTGCTTTATACTGACACCTACTGTCAGGCTGACTTTGGAATACAACCTTGTTTCCTACTGAACTATTAAAATTTGTCAAATAGTAAAGACATAACGTAAACAGTGATGTCACAACGATAACTTGAATCATAAAATAAGAATTACAGATACTTCTGCGGGTTAAACATATACATGTGTATAAATTCATAACCGGAAAACTACGGTTGTTCTTATGGTTCGATAAAATTCTATAATTCAATTTGAAAATCCGAAGATGTATGACAGAATCTCGAAACGGGGTTACCGCGTCCAAATACAATACAGTTCCTATTTTCACCACTTTTTCTACGTATAAATTCATTAGAACTGAACTGAATAGTAGAATGTAAATGGATGATAGTGAGTGATGAATCAATTATTAATATTATGGATATTAAAGTGATAGATTTGATTATTCAATAACTAAATACCTTCAACTCAATTGAACTACCGCAAACACTATCCCGAATATTGTTTATCATATCATGATGTCTCTTCACGTTATAAATATGAATAAAATGAATAATCTAGCCTTTCTCTATACTTACAACAATCATTTGAATATTTCATGAGTAATTGTGAGATGACAAGGAGATATCTACCTGCATATGCATTATGATATAATTAATATTTTGAAGTATTCACTGATGAAAATAGTAGGTCGTGATGTTAAATTTCATTTTCTAGAATTATTATTACGGAAAGTTCACGGCTACGTTATAGTATCAGTTCATCTGACTTTTATTCCAAGAAATTCCCAAATTCTAATTTATTCAAATAAGCTCATTCATGTCGATTTGTCTTCATGAATGACCTGAGGCGGATGCTTTACGTGAAGTCGGAACATGGCAATACCTAATTAGACCTAAAAAGATATAATTGAGAGCAGAAAAACCATGTTCTTTGAGGAAGACTACGGATGCTTTACGTAAAATCGGAATATGACAATACCTAATTAGGCCTAAGAAGATATAATTGAGAGCAGAAAAATATGTTCTTCGGGGAAGACTATTCCGCTAAATAAGTAACTAGGTACTATATGAAAAGAAATTTTAACAATAATATTACGATTGAAAATAATGTCAAGAAGGATGAAATTACACTGATTAGGTGAAAAATGATAAGCTTCAATGTAGATGAGTCGAAACTAATGAGGAAATATGTATGTATTAAGATTTATCTTATAAATAGCAATATTTTCTGTATTTAAATATATACTTCTGGAAATCATATGCATTGAAGATTGAAGGTTATGATTATATATTTGTGAAAGAAATTAAATTCTCTTCTACAAAAATAAATTGAAAGAACACATTAACGTTAATATCTATAAAATATTTTGAGCTCCATACATATTCCACTAAGTAGGTAACACTCGCGATGAATCAGAACGAATTTTTTTAAGCATAGCCTGCAATAAATCAAATGTATTGAAATGAGCAGACTTTTCTGTAGCACTCACTCATTGTCACTTAAAATTCACACGAACAATATAAAATTAAAAAAATTACTCAAGAAGGCGAAAGCCGAAACGGGTCAAATGTTAATTGTGTTTCATTTAGATCTAAAGTTGCAAATTGCTGAAAAACTAATAAAACCCATAACTCAATTTGAATAAGAGAACAGAAGAAGACAATTACAAATGGGTAGAAAAATTATCTGATACAAATAATAAATCATTGTATTTTTTTTTTGAATATTTTGAATTTAGGCTGAAGTCTGAATTCTAAGTCACAATGTTTGAGGGCTCCAGGAAAGTCTGTTCATATAGTACGATGTACAATAAAATAAATTCTTGATGGAGAAGATATGTAGTTGATGAACATTATTCATAATTAACATAACAGACCGTAATTAAATGAAATGGTAATATTCACTAAAATATTTAATTATAAAAATAAATTTTTGTTGAAGGCGAAAGCCAAAACGCGTCGAATGTTAATGGTTTCATTGACATTAAGTTAAAAATTGCTGAAAACCCTAATAAAACCCACACCTCAATTTGAATAAAACTGCAAAAGAAAACAACTTCAAATTTATATTTATATATGTGTGAAAAATATCTAATTTCATATGCAGGATGTTAGAGAACAGGCAGTAATGTGTGATGAAAAATATCCGCGCCGTAGATGCGGAGAATTTTACTTGCTCATATTGTTATTGCTTCTAGAATTGCTTACGTAAATATGTACGATATAATATTCAAGATACGTTGATAGGATTTATTACAAATGATTGTTTGTATTGCTGTTGATTATTAATATTATTATGGATAGAAATATGTAAACAAGTGCATCAGTATTCCGTAGTGCTTAGTAAGAAACTTCCGATACTTCCTTTCTTGGAAGTAAGATGCACGTGCTCAGGATGTCACGCGTTCTTTAAGATGGTGGGTTAAAGTGCCACAGAGCTAGCGGTGTGCTCCAATCCCCGATACCGTAGCCGCTCTTGTAGTAAAATTATGATTTACTATTTCAAAACGGGAATGGTATAATTTCATTGTACCCTGAATTGTACAGGCCGCTTTTATATCTGTCAATATATTTAGTATTTTAACATGATACTGATTTCCTGAACGGTTAATCAAATATTGTTTTAATCACCGAGTGAATTTGAAAATCTCTGTAGAATATTTGCTGATTGAACCAGAATCTCCAAATTTTCATACACTTCACAGAGATGTTGTAATTTTTCCTCAGATTCACTGGCAAGGATCGTAGTGTAATAGTTCTTCTAACATTTTTTTGCATGATTAATTTTAATATGACCTCACTGTACGTTTTCAGTTTGTTTAGATTTATATATAAAAATTCTCGGGAATAGGTCACATTAACACTTTGTTTTATATTCGTCTGTTAAGAATGAAATATTATTATCATTTTATCCCAAGGTATAGATGGCAATTCTATTCTCAACTACTTTGTTCCAAAACTTCAACTGAAAGAGTAGGAATCTTATATATTTCAGACGTTTTGCACGACTACCGCAAAATGTACATATGTAGTAAATTGGGGATAAAAGGGAAAATTGGGATGTCATTATAAACTCGGTAGTATTTTCACATGGCTTGCAAATATCTTTAAAATGCGTCGGCCATTATAGTGTTCTATATTCACTTTCGGTTGGAAAAGAGTAATATATACATCGTTGGAATCGAAAAAATGTTTTTGATCCAAATTCACAGTATTCTGGGCTATATCTGAGTAAATTAATAAATTGTTCGATATCCTGATTATTCAGAAATGTTTTAGTATATATCCAGCCTGTGTGCTATATCCATTGAAACTGTAACTTGGTGTAATTCATTTAACTTTCTGCTATGTCCTATATTTTGTATAGTATTGTTCCATATCCAATGATTTTGTTTTTGATTTATATGCGCGCCTCAAGTATTCTGAGATTATTTACTTTCATCTTTGTGCACTAGATAGTGGTCTTAATTGACCAAAAAATAGTATTTATTAGACAGAAGCACCAGAAAGACAAGTAGAGTGTCAGAGTGGAGACTGGACGTGAGTAAATATCAAAATTCTACAGTAAAAGATCAAAAATATTCATCTAACGTCACTTTTTTGGAAATATAAATAATTGTGACGAAATGATTGAGTATGACTCTGTGTCATTACGAGATACAATTTATCAATAACTTTTCTAGCAATTTATATTGCTCGAATTCCGATAATGAGCATCATAATCAAAAATTCACGAAGGAGAATTTGATATTAATAATATGGACATATGGATTGTCAGAAGGGGTAACGATATTTGAGTCTGGGAAATATGGATATAATTATCACTCAAGTTGAAACTGGTGAAAGGGATAAAAACCATGATAATGATAATATCCAAGAGAGTAGTAATTATCCATCAAGAAACCAGTACAGTTGAAGGTGACGCTGATGATGGTAATGATAATCTGTAGGCAAAATGTTCTTGTGTTCACGGATAATATCCAAACTGCAATCTACATTTCTAGGGCTTTGAATCAAATAACAGAGGAAACATCGACTGAAGAACAAAAGATTGCAAATGATACACGGAAGGAAAAAAAAATGCTACGCAGTGGAAACAGAACTTGAAAAAAGCCGTCAAAGTGGCGAAGAATATACATATATAAAAGGAAAGCTTCATCAGTCAAAGAATGTGCAGAGAAATCCATGTGATTCGACAATGTGTACATTTTAGTGCAGTAAGAAAATAACAGATGAAGAAAAAAAAAAGAATCTACAAAGATGTTTGGAGTTTGAACGATGAAATGAAGTCTACTCTTTTATTCTAAGCACATCCAGAAATTTCATGCAAAACGTAAACGAACCTCACAAATTTTCGTCTTTGAAATAAAGTTATTTTAATTTAATATACCATCGTCTATGAGCCAAGTTTGAAAATTAACCTGAGCTCGATGTTCCAGGGGTCCATCGTTTTTCTTCAAGATGTTCACGTTTCACTGAAACTTTTTTCAATAAATTCGATTCGAAAGAATAGTAGATATGCAATCTTGAAGTTTTCTACAAAAGACAAGATCATATCGAGCACGTTTTGTTATTTTGTTCTCTCTGATAATTTCGTTTGGGAAAATGAGACTGTCTCAAAAGATCAACAATCAAGAATGTAATAAGAGGCATAAACCTCGAAGCCGTTTCTTATGGGAAATTTGTTTCCTCCTTTTCTTATACACGAGTTCCGGAACTACCTAATACAAATGAAACGGTGACCTCCGTGGTAGATTTGAAGGGGGGTATTCCACATAAAGATTTCCGATTTGGGTCTCCCGTAAAAAGTTATAGCTTTCCAAAGATGGCAGCTGAAATGTAGATTTTATTAGTTATCTCGGAAATGACGCAATATAAAAAAAGTTTGTGGAGCTGTAACTGCTAGTGTGACCATTCTGATATAATTCATCGAATATGGTGGAATAAACTACACCTTTAAATTTTAAAAGGCAACTTTTTTCAAAATTTTCAAATTCAAAAATATTGGTTTATCTCTTCAAAAATTTTATTATCTCTTTCAGCTTTTGCGTAACGGATAAAACAAAGCACTTGCTGTACAATTGGTCACGGCCTTGAAAATATGTAAATAAAATGTGAAACGATTCCCGGCCTGTTTCAAATTTCGAGAAATTTGTCTCACATAATTGTACTGGTTCATATAATAGATTGGTAGTGCATGATCTCTTATAAAATGGTTTAACACAGATTATATTTTATTGCGAGGTGTGAGTGTGGATTGGTAGAAATCGTTACATTACACGAGCAATTGTTTAAGAGGGGGGAAGGCGAGGCCAGTAAGCGTGTCACGAACAGAACGCACGGAGCAATCATCACGATTGCAACGTCAAATAAATCATATTCTATGCTTTTATGATATAAAAGCTGAACATACTTTTCATATATATACAAATCGAATATGATACTGACTGATTGTGTTGGTCGTATAGAGTTTCAGCTTGGAAATGAATCGCAAATTTTGATAAGCTCCAAAAGGGATATTAATAAATTATTTAAATTTGGAATGAATTGCATTTAAATAACGAACAAACAACACATTTGCGAATCAATGTTAAGAATGTTATATGAGTCAGCTCGAACATGATTCATTCTATTTGTACATGCTCAATATTACTTTAATGAATATTGGTTGATTCCTAATAATTTCTATTGCTAAGATCGTAGAAAATAGTCAATATTTCCTGGTGCTTTGTTGTTCTACCAGAACAGACCATATACAACAACCATGAACACAATCAAACATATTACATTTTACAATAATTATAGTTAAAGTTATAAGAAATTGAAATAGATGAAAGAAGCCAAATAATCAAAGACGTTAGGGTATTCCGGAAGCAATTCACTTTTAGTCAATTTCAACATAGAAAAATGATTACAACAGTTTTGTATTTTATATATTAGTTATTCTTACCGGTACTAAACACCGGTGATTTGAATTTTAAAGTTAACTTTTGTTAAATTCGAGGTTGAATTATACAAATAGCACTACAGATGAAAATTTGAACACGAATAGTTCTATTGTTACTCAAATGTTCGGGGTAAGTGATGTTGCTAGCTGAGGAGAGTATTGGGCTTACATAGCTCATTGATCCTGTTAAACATTCATAAAATTTCTGAATAAACTAAAATTCATGTAACTAACATGTAGATGTCCTGAACTTACGGCTTATTTTACAATTGGAATAAAATGTCAAGAATGCACACACATTTACACAGATACTGACACTACGAATAATCATCCATTACTTGGATAAAGTAACGACGAGTTAATAAACTACTGTTGAGTATAATTATTTACGAATCACATTCGCATAACAAAAAGATCGTGGTGGGTGGGGTGGCGGTGCAAAAATGGCTTAAGTACGTGATATACACACACGTTTATATCACGTACGGATATCCTCAACGTCTTGTATTATAGTTAACGCCGTTCCTTTTAAGAACTCTGACGGCAATTATCTACGCGCTTATATAATCGACTCGACAATTGACTTCTTATTGGTCTTAATAGAAATAGCTACACCGGAAACAGTCTTCGAATCTGTTGTATTACTTTGATCCCGAGAATACTTTGGGAGGTGGTTAACATAGAGTATATTTTGGAAAATTCCTGTTTCACCTTCAAACAGCATCACCTCATTTGGTTTTGTTCAAGTTTATCAACTAAAAGAAAAAAGTTAACAAGCGCATTCTATAATATACCTACTAATACATGCATTATATCAGATATTGTTCTATTGTAGTCAAATATCACAAATACAGATCGAAGGAAATTTTGTGGAACCTCAGAGGTAAATTTGAGAAAAACGAAATCACTATTGGAATATCCGGAACGCTTGAATTAGTATCAAGACAAAAGGCGAGATTTGGATTCAGAGGGATCTGAAGTATACCTACAGAATCATGAAAATCTCGCTTACGAAATGTATGAAATTACGTATTCTAATGTAGTTACTGCTTCAAAACGAATATCAGTTTGAACATTACTGTTATTTTTTTTGTATGCCATGTTGTTTGGAAGTTAGTTTTGTTAAATTTTGTAGATGTTCATAGTTTTGAAAAGTTTATCCAATGAAAAATTAGAGATTTTTAAGGGCATTTGAAAAAACATAGGTGGTCATTTATAAAAGTCAGTGACGTCACAGGGAAAAAGTCACAACTGCCCTAAAATTTAAATAAGTTGTGAACGATGTAGTTTTTGAAAATGTAAGCGTCCAAGCGTTCTTCTCAAAATCAAAACTAAACGTGTTTTTTTAGCATGGTGTGTTACTTTGGCACCATTCTGTATATACGTCCTGGGGTAAATATGAGAATGATTAATATATCAGTTGGCATTAATGTTGAAAAACTAATTTAATAATGAGTGGGCCTGTCACGATTTCTTATGAATCCATTCACTCTGCTTCAATATAGTCCTAGGTAATGATATCCCAGGCATCTCGCATGCCAAACTGAAGATGTTCCAAGGTATTCGGGATTTGATATAAATTACCGGGCCGATCGCGAATTATGTTCCTAACATGTTCGATACGCTGTAAATCTGGTGACCGTGCAGGCCATGAAAGAACATTTCTTATGTAACTTGTCCCGTTCAAAGTGCCAGGTTATGAACTAGAGGAGCCACAGTGTCAAATTGAGAAAATTGCCACCCCTATGCCAATTAACCTTTGCCACCCTATTCCATATTTTCCGCAGTGAAGAAAGAGGAGGGGTCTGAGGAATTTTACAGATTAGCTCTCAAAAACTTAATTTTGATGTGAATTTAAGCATTCTGAATACTGAACAAACCCAATAGCCAGGTGCCAGTCAAAGTAAAAGGTGACAAACAAGAAGACATTTGACAATGGCGTTTTTGTTGTTATTTATTGAACATGGAGGCGAGAGTCGGAACGAATATAAATAAACAAACATGCGGTTCAAATTGGTCGCTTCTATGACTATCTTGCATCCTGCAATAAACTCGAGGTAGGTCTCGCTTGCACATATTTTTCGAATACGGAAATTAAAATTTTGTCACCGATATTTTGCTGTGAGTTTGATTTTGACCTTGGCATTAAAAGGCCATTGAGGAAACCTATTTCCCTGATTTATTGCACTCCAAACCATTACCTCTCGTGTGAGGGATGTTTGGCGTCCCATAGCGAACTGTAAATTCCATCATTCTCTACTCAACCGCTGCACCTTCTTATTTTCATTATGGTTACAAAGAGAGAACTAGGACTCGTCACTGAATAACTAAATTCCATTTGCTTCATTAATGGTCTCAGTTCGCTCTATCATTCCACCACTCGAGTCGACGAACCTGATGCGGTGTTGTGATGTGGTGGGCACAGATACGTCTTGTATGAACGAAGTCTAAAATACCTTATTCTGCCATGTTATTTCCAATAGCTCGAGTAGTGGAAAACCTGCCCTTAAGGGCCATCATACTTAGGTGGCAATGTTCAGCTGTGTGGTTTTTCGAGGACGACCAGATTCGCAAATACATTCGTGAAGCGCTCTTTCAGACACAAGGGCCATCATTGTAAAATTGTTGAAACGCTACGGCCGATCTACGATCCGTTAACTTTATACATTACCCTACAGGTAGAATCGCATTTCAAGGGTAAGAATAATTAGTACTATTCCGATGGATGTTCAAATAACTATAATGACTACGTCGTAGTTTCCGATAATGTAAAATGATAGAAAAAAATATGAAATTATAATAATATGCTAATCATTTCATACACCCTATTACATGTGTCTTACTTGTAAACTTAAAGAAATATCGACATTCGAAAAGTTAGCCTAATTCGAATTCATCATATCAAAAAGGCTTAGCTATGAATTTCGAGCTTCTTATGGGCTTCCAAACTGCACCAACTTTACTTTTTGAGCTTTCATAGCTTTCGGTAAATATTGAAAAAACCAAGGGCGAGGCTAACTTTACAAAACTAAGCACGTTTCTTCATTCAGAATAGGTCATAGAACATTTTCTTTGGCAATAGAATTTCAAGTGAATTATGAGTAGTTATCTTAGTAAAAAGCATCAATTTACCAGACTTGACTTTAACCAGCATTCTAAATATGAACGTTCTAGAGAATTTACCTTGAAAAACTTAGCAATGAACTTTAAAAATTATATTCAAGAGAAATTTGCGAATAGGTCCAGAATTTTGAGCTTTTATAAGCTTTAAAATGCCGTAAATGGAAATTCTTGAGCTGTCAATAAAATTTAACAGAACCGAAAAATACACATTTAACGTTTATTTCATAAAGTTAGCAGAAAGTAGTCTAAATGTCGTGCTAATAGAAAAATCAAATAGCACAGGAATTTCGAGCTTTTTATGAGGTTCCCGATTCCACGTGTTGTTATATTCTAGCTGTGAATGAAACTTGACAGAACCGAAACAATAGACATTTTACGTTTATTTTATAAAATTAGCAGTAAAGTAGTTAAAAAGTGGTGGGAATAAAAAACAAATAGCACCTATTTTCGAACTATTTATGAGCTTCCAGAATTCAGGTGTTGTTATTTTCGAGCTGTCAATGAAACTTGTCAGAACCGAAAAAATGGACATTTTACGTTCATTTTATAACGTTAGCAGTAAGTAGTCTAAATGTCGTGGAAATAAAAAAACAACATTGACAGCTCGAAAATAACACAGGAAACTCATAAATAGCTCGAAAATCGTGTGCTATTTGTTTTTTTATTTGCACGACATTTAGACTACTTTACTGCTAACTTTATAAAAGAAACGCAAAAGGTCCATTTTATCGGTTCTGTCAAATTTCATTGTCAGCTCGGAAATAACAACACGTGGATTCGGGAAGCTCATAAATGACTCAAAAATCTGTGTTATTCCTTTCTTAATCGCACGACATTTAGACTACCTTTACTGCTAACTTTATAAGATAAACGTAAAATGTCCCTTTTCTAGGTTCTGTCAAGTTTCCTTGAAAGCTCGAAAATAACAACACGTGGATTCGGGAAGCTCATAAATAGCTCGAAAATCCTGTGCTATTCGTTTTTTTATTCGCACGATAGTTAGACTACTTAACTGCTAACTTTATAAAAGAAACGCAAAACGTCCATTTTATCGGTTCTGTCAAATTTCATTGTCAGCTCGAAAATAACAACACGTGGATTCGGGAAGCTCATAAATGACTCAAAAATCTGTGTTATTCGTTTCTTAATCGCACGACATTTAGACTACCTTTACTGCTAACTTTATAAGATAAACGTAAAATGTCCCTTTTCTAGGTTCTGTCAAGTTTCCTTGAAAGCTCGAAAATAACAACACGTGGATTCGGGAAGCTCATAAATAGCTCGAATATCCTGTGCTATTCGTTTTTTTATTCGCACGATATTTAGACTACTTTACTGCTAACTTTATAAAAGAAACGCAAAACGTCCATATTATCGGTTCTGTCAAATTTCATTGTCAGCTCGAAAATAACAACACGTGGATTCGGGAAGCTCATAAATGACTCAAAAATCTGTGTTATTCGTTTCTTAATCGCACGACATTTAGACTACCTTTACTGCTAACTTTATAAGATAAACGTAAAATGTCCCTTTTCTAGGTTCTGTCAAGTTTCCTTGAAAGCTCGAAAATAACAACACGTGGATTCGGGAAGCTCATAAATAGCTCGAATATCCTGTGCTATTCGTTTTTTTATTCGCACGATATTTAGACTACTTTACTGCTAACTTTATAAAATAAACGTAAAATGTCCTTTTTCTAGGTTCTGTCAAGTTTCATTGACAGCCCGAAAATAACAGCACGTGGATTCGGGAAGCTCATAAATAGCTCGAAAATCGTGTGCCATTTGTGTTTTTATTAGCACGAGATTTAGACTACTTTCTGCTAACTTTATAAAATAAATGTTAAATGTGTATTTTTCGGTTTTCTCAAATTTCATTGACAGCTCAAGAATTTCCATCCGGGCATTTTAAAGCTCATAAACAGCTTAAAATTCTGGATATATTCGCAAGTTCCTCTTGAATATAATTTTTAAAGTTCATTGCTAAGTTTTTCTAGGTAAATGCTTTAGAACGTTTATCTTTAGAATGGTTGTTAAAGTCTTGTTTGGTAAATTTATGATTTTCAGTCAAAAATCACTCATAATTCACTAGAAATTCTAGTGCCAAACAAAATGCTCTATGAACTAGTCTGAATGAAGAAAAGTGCTAAGTTTTGCAAAGTTAGCCTGGCCCTTGGTTTTTTCAATAAAAGCTTATAAAAACCTCGAAATTTATTACTAAACTTTTTGAATTCGGTGGTGGTGGTAAGGCTGACTTTTTTTACCTGAAATATCCCAACAAAACATGATAGAATTTCCATGGAAGGAGAACCTCTTAATAATTTCTTATTTTCATTACCGCATGTGTTTTTTTTAGAAATTTATAAACTTTGGACGATTTCAACAATTTGAACATATCCGGAAAATGAAATCAAATTGTTTTCGGTAGTACGATATTACAAGGAACGAATTCTGTCGTACTAAAAATTACTTTTTGAATTTTTATTGTTTAGCCATTTATATTTAACATTCCCATCATAACGTTAATTCACATGACTCTCCTTATGAACACTATTAATAAGAAACAATCACCCATATCCATTAACCATTAACAATACGGCAGATCTTTCAGCTACCAAGTAGCCATCATCAGAGTAAACTAAATTAAAAATAAAAATGTGTCCCCTTAGATACTATTTGTCATTAGAAGGGTATATAAGGGATTATCCTCAGCTTATAAATTACCTAGATATTTGTCATTGCTGTGTTTGAAGAGTGATGATTGACTTTCTTGATGAATGACGTGACCTGTATTTAAAATATGTTCAGCTAACGCTGATTTGTCATCATTATTTTTTTTGATATATATTTTATACCAAATTACAATATTCCTTCCAGTTTGGCCTAAATAGAGTTTCGCACACTAATCACAATAGATTTTATAAATGCCGGATTTGTCGCAAACTTTATCAAAAGTATAGACTATACGGTTTTTCGGATTATTTTTACATCTATAACCGGGTTGTCTTGCAAATTTAGAATATAAATTATGTAATGTATTAGCTATTCAGTAGTAGTTAATAGATGATAAGTGAAACTTCTGAATTTCACTAAACTGTTTGAAGGAATCAAATTTTGCGTTCCAATTTCCTTTTTTGTATAGAAATGAAGTTATTGTCAAAGATTTGTCATAAATCATAGTCGAAGTTTTCCAACTTCGTTGTTACAACTTTGCTGGCTCAAAGTGACGTTTGATAATCTGTGAACAAGAATAATGAATGGAGCTATTTTATAATTAATTGGTGTAACTGAATCCGCAGGAGTATATCTATTTGTTTGAGTGTATTCTGTATATGTCGAATTCCAAGTAATTACCATATTTTATAATGTTGATATCAAGGAAAGGAAGTTGCTTATCTGGTTCTATTCCTACAGTGAATTTGAGCTATGTGCGCCAAACTAGAAGAAATATTCGAATTAAGTATGAAGAACATTTTGCCCAGATAAAGAAAAATAATGGTGAAAAATCAGCGTTAGCCGAAAATATTTTAAATATAGGTCACATCATTTCTCAAGAAAGTTTATCACTCTTGAAACACCACAGTACTCACAAATAAAAGGGATAGAAATGTATAAGCGAAAAAGAAGTTCCATGAATTCAGATTCATTGCATTATTAACTCTAAACAGTATATATAAACATGGTACATTTTGTTTTGTTTTCTAGTTTAGTTTATTTTGATGATGGATACTTGGTAGCTGAAAGGTCATCAGTACTTTACCAGTATTTTTAGTGAATAAGGGCGATTATTTCATATTTATAGAGTTCGTGTATCGTAAGTGTGAACCCTTTTATAGTTTATTAAATCCTTGTGAAACTAGACCTAATATTCTAGTGGTGAATATCGTTTCCGATCAAAATTTCCTCTTAACTATAGAGAGGTGATGTTTAGACAGCATCATTGAAAACTGATTTTGAAAGTTATGTCCGCTTTATACTCATTGCATTCACTTTGTCGTAGTTAATGAAAAATACATTCCCAAAACATACCTGAAATTGAAGATGAGTAACATGAACACATGCTGCACCTCGAAAACAAGGGTTCTTAATGTATCAAATGTACACAAAGCCTGAATCCGTACAACTGGTAATTTTCATTTTTCAAACTGAATCCGCGGAACAGAACACGGCCATTACACTTGGTAAACTAATAAACAACTCACCGTTTCATGAATTGAAGAAGTAGAATTATTTTATTTATTCAAATATAGGTCCGTTGTGGATTATTTGTATATACATGGAATATTTAATTAATTGATGACCGTAAGAAGTTCCAGTTCGATGGTTGCCCAGCTTATTTTCGCCGCTGCATATGTAATTATATATATTGGTATAATTATTAAATTAAGTAAATAAAATGCCAAAAATTTCAAATTGTAGCTTTCTTTAAATTTCACTCGATTACGTAAGTTTTTATATATGTGTGATTTAAGCGATTTCTGAACTAGTTACATTTGATCAAAATGCACAAACATAACTTTATATTGTAGGTATGCTGCTCATATAAACCATATTTCAATAACCATGTATTGACTTGCAGGTCCGGATGTAGGACTATGAAGCTGCCTATAAGCCTTCGTCATTAAAAACCCCCTAACAAATTTTACTTTTTTATAAATGCTGAAATTTCGAAAATGAAGAAAGGTTTCAAATTAGGTTATGCAGTATTTGTCGCCATTTGGAATCTTGTTCAGTTTCGGAGTACCTATACTTTTTGACATTAGAAACTCATTTTCGTTCCTGATGAGACTGAATTGCAGGGTTGGATTTAGGATTAGGCAGACTTATCAGTTATCTATAGGACACCACCATTTTTGAAAAGCATAATTTCTTTCCATAAAAATTTTTGCCCAAATTGTGTGATCAGAAACGCTTAGAAATAATAATCAAATCAGCTTATAATATTACAGGTAATTACGAAGAGCTAAAATCAGACCCAAAAAATGAAAAAGAAATCAAAGAGCCCCTGGTACATAGTAAAAACCATTTTAGCAAGCAATTTTCTCAGAAATATAGTTAAGACGGAGTGAGTGCAGCGAACGGAGCCTTCTTTTGAATCGGGTTATTTGACTCAAGGTATGTTTTCGTGAAGCGGCCAAGAGGTAAATGGAATTCACTTGAAATTTTGACATGAAATAGATATGATGCTCGAAATGTACTGGCATAAGTCGTTCCTTGAGACGTTTCGGAGTTTTTGAGCAGAGTGGCGAAATACTCGACACTATTCGCTCTGCCTAACGCGTTTTTCTATCTGGCCGATTCTAGAGAGACAGGTAACACGACGTTCAATGCCGGTCGCATCTGCTGGTGCGGCACCTGTAAAAGGTTTAGCGCGATCCGTTGACGGCACCCGACAAAGGGCGCTTTTCACTAATTCAATTGAGACGGGCTTATGCCATGCAAAGACAGAGTGAGCGTAGAGAACAGGAAAATGAACAAATGAAATTTAATTAAGACGGAGTGAGCGTAGGAAACGAAGTTTTTTTCTATGGAAGAAAATGTTGGCACTCACACAAGCTTTTTTTTACATGAAAACTGCCAAGTTGATGGAGGTGCCAACATTTTTTTTTTCAATTTCAGACAATTTGGCCAATTTTTGGCAATAAGACCAAAACATGGCCGAAGTTTTCGAAAATGGACGCATGGTTTTCGAGTAATGAGCATTGAAAACAAGAATTTACCGCCTGGTCAGAAAGTGGTATACCACGTTCCAATTTTAGTCATAACTAAAGCTGCCAGTGCTGCCACCTGCATGTAGAAATAATGTTGGCATTCATTGAATATTGATCGCCAACAGACCCTCTTCGACTAGCACCAAACAACAAAGTGTTATAACACGTTCCAAAATTGAATATTTCTTGGGGCGGCTAACTCAAAATGGGGCGGGGTGAGAGGTCCAACTCACATAGGATAAGATACTCAGATTAATAATAGCTAAAACATAACACATATGCCAAAATGTTTCTTCTCAGGCCCAAAATATGTATCTATCTCCTAGACTATTATCAATAATATAGTATAGTACTCAACAAAATGTATCTGAGTGTTTCCGTTTTCCAAAGATGCAGTAGTAGATGTTTCCTTGATAGCCTTCAGCTCGTATGCATGCTATATTTTGTTTCACTACAATTTGAACTTCAGGTAGAAATGTTCTTGTTGGTCCTTCAGGAGACTCAAAAAATGTTGTTAGATGGTCGGGCTTTAGACGCCTTTCCTGATTCGTTCAAAATTCTTAAGAAACTTCTGCGAAAATATTTTTTTGGGAATTTTCATTGCACCTTGTTGATGTGAATGTATTAGAAGACGGAGATGGAGCATGAGTATTAGTATCAGTGGAAGGAGAAGCGGAACATTTCGTTCCGCGATACTGCGCGACCCTATAAAAACATGATTTTCGATATTTCCATTCCGATCCGTTCCATTTCATTCCTCGATAGTATGCTTTCTGGTTAACAACGGTATTTTCAAAATTTGAGGTTGACTGTAGTTCTCAGAAAATGTTATTGAAATGTTTAAGTACAACATATTTATGACGACTTTACAGCTTCATTTTATTCTTATCTGTTACACCCATAATCTTAATAAACCAGCGAATTTTAAGAAATTTCATGTACCTGCATAATTTTTCATAATACAAAATGTAATTTGTTACTACTTTAGTTCTAAGAAAACCTACAAAATGAGGCAAAATATCAAAGTTGCATGTAATCTTCCAAATTTTGCACAATTACTTAACTCATTTTAAACATTGATGATATTTTCCCTATCTCTAACAGAAAAGGGACATTACTTTGAGAAAAAATACCTTTTTTGTAATTTTTCAAGATTTACTTGATTTTTCGGAACAAATAATATGCCTCAAATTTGTTTCTACGTAAGGCAGGCTGAAACCCAAATTTTAACTCAAATTTTTTTGTTCTTAATCTGTTGTTGCGTCAATGCGGAGATACCCTGTATAATAGATGTTGCTTCAAAATGATGTAATTTTTCTAAATCACGATAATTATTTATATCGCGAAGTTGTTGGTAATTTTAAGAATATCTCAGGTTTCTGTCATCATTTTTTCACGAAGGATCGAGTGTTTGTACCGCGTCTGAAACAAAGTAGGGGAGGCATCCATCATGCTTTTCTAAAAGAGCTCGCAACCAATTTAGATAATGTGTGAAAGCGGTGTATTCAACACGAACCAAATCAAATTCCATGCGTACGAGATAGTCTGCAGTGCATCTTGGGAGTGCTTACACTCTTTTTATAGAAACAAACTTGCAATCGTTCAATCAGTTCTGGATGTAAACAGTTCTAGGTTTGCATTTATTGCCTACATATAACTCTTATTTAATGTTCCAGGGATGGAAAGTATTGTTCCATGCAATGTTTCTGTTCATTATGATGAAATGTTGATAATTCTCTTGCCTTAACATAAATCAAATTTTCAGAAATAAATGTGACTCCAATGGTGGCGGAATTCGAAGTACTTGTGTTATTGATGATACAGTTTGGCATTTCTATCAATTTATCTCAGAGATCGATTAACAAGAACTGTCATTTTGCTCGATTTTGAACGATTACTTACAACTCTGAACCCAATAACATATTTATACTTATATACATATATATCAATTTAAATTTCCTCATATTTCTATTGATTTGTTACCACAACAGATCGATTGTGAGTGTCACTGAATAAACGAGACCGTGACCTGAAGGCAATAAATTTCATTGCTTATGTCTTCAAACGATGACACCAATACTACAATCTCAGTAATATCATTGTTTGAATTAACAAATTACGGCTCATTGTTAAATTGATCTGGATATTAAAATATAGGGGAGATAACGACTACTTTTCTTGAGTGGAAGGTATGAGAAGAATCACCGAGAGCATATAATAACTAGCAATGTAGAGAGCAGAACTGAATTGAGCAACACTACATTATCAATCGTAGCTTATTTAAGAATAAAAAGAAGCCGTAGTTTCATGTGGTGACTGTGAATATTTCAGACTATGAATCTTATTGATATTTGGCTCATTAATTTCATTATAATTTACAATAATATTAGAGTGAATAGAATATTGTCGAGAACGCACAATTTCAGGTAATAATAACCAGAAAGTTATTGAAAATTAAGAGCCATCTATATCCAACTAATAGAGAGCCTTGAATATGTTTCTGGCTGTTTTGAAACCCTATAAGAAATAAGTCGATTCTGGCTTTGGAGCAATCTTATTAAATAATATCTGAACCTACGAAGCAATTTGTCATTACAGGGTTTGGTTGTGCCTTTTGACTGAAAAATATGATTAAAAAAACGCACTTGAGGTCTTCCAGTTAGATCCTCAGTTAACTACAAAACGACTCTCTAGAGACCAAGCTTAACTTGAGGAGATGTTGCAACCAGATATGGCGTGGTGTATCCCCTACGACTACTTCATTGTTAACTCAACAGGGCCCAATGAAATTGAAAAGGAAGATAACCAAATATTGCGAGAACAAGGCAACAAACCCTTCTGTAAGAAGGCATTAGCATTATTATTAATTTTCCCTGAAAATGTTTATAATTAACTTCATTCACAAATAATGAGAGCAACGCACATTCCGATACTAATATAGACAGATTTCATTAATTTTTCTATTTTAGGATGCGTATTGGCTTGAAATTGTCGGCACTAGATGCTACATGCTTTCGGACTAATCTTCAGGAAACTAAATTGGCTATACAAAGGCATGGTGGCGTCCAAGGCACTACTCGCAGATGCATAAGAGATTTGATTTTTGGTGAGCGACATCAACTGTTCTTTGGTCTCTGGTGTGTTGTGATGAATTCATGATTCGTTCACGGTTACGAAACGACTCAAAAAGTCCTAGTTATCGCGCTTGAACATCGCTTAGAGACTTCTTTTAAGTTGTGGCAAGGTCGCGCTTCTTGTCAAGAGAGAGCAAATGCGGCACCAATTTGGCAGGTAACTTTCTCATATTCAAAAATTTATGCAAAATGTACCCGTGGGGTTGAGATGCCCATACTCAGCAGTCACGTGCACTTCAACTCGCCGATCGTCCAATATCATGCCATGGATTTTATCGACGATTTCTGGCGTTGTAACCTCAATTGGATGACCAGAACGTTCGGCGTCCTTTGTGGTTATACTACCACAACGAAAATCAGTAAACCACTTGTGAATCGTTCCAATCGATGATGATGAGTCACAATAATGTTCAACAAGCGATTCTTTGGTTTGCATAAAACTTTTTCCACGCAAGAAATAATGTTTAATCAAGACACGAAATTCACTTTTTTCCATGTTTACATAAATCTTCAGGGCTGCTTGCTTTCGATGAGTGTCAAAACAGAACTGAATAACAAATCGGTCTGAAAATTTTAATGCGTTATAGTTAAAGACGGTACATTACAAATATCACATGGGATTTTCGATTGTGGCGCCATCAGTTTTGTATTATACTGAAAAACAGCAAAGCTAAACAGAGAAAGAGGATTGAACCATTCAGAATAATTCGGAGTTTGAATAGTTTTGAATTAACTAAAAGATGAGCACCTAATCAACTATTGTATAAACTTAATCTGCGACCTTACCGTTAGGTACTACGTTAGAAAAGAAAATATATTCTACAGAAGAAAGGCTGGATGTCTGGTAATGAAGAAGCATAGATTGAGTATTGCTATCTTAAAATATCTTTGGGAACACATGCGACAGGTAATTCAAGTATAAATCTATCTTGTTGAATATGAGTATGAACGTTTATTCATATTCTCATCATAGTCAAACTGTCATCAATGTACTTAGTTCGTAATGTATTATCTCGTTGAGTAGGTTTGCTACAAATCTAGCATGTAGTAAATTAGACTCAAGTGGAACTTCCTTTAGGAAAAGCTTAAATTTAACTAAAGGAACAACTTGATGATTTATTTTCGAACAATCGGCATGCGCAATGGACCCAAAATCACAACACATCGAGTCGATTAATCACACGAATTATGCACACGTATTGTCTATTGAGTTATTATCTATCCAAATGTCAATTTCATAATGCTATGGGTATATACGAAAATACAGTATTATAAAACTTTGCAAACAATTCTTTCGGAATTCCAGAGAATTATGACACCAGCTGAATTTTTGTCAAAATTTTCATTTATAAAAAAAGGAAGCCTCCTACGGATTGAAATAGACTTTCTTCTGCAAACTGTTCACTTTGATAAAACCGAAATTGAAATTTTTCGTATAGTTATAAGTAGGCGTTTTATATGGCAAATTTTGTTCCGAACAACAGCCAGTGTTAATTTAAGATGTAGTGGATAAGCATTTGTTTTGAAGTTCTTGCATATAAACTCAAACAATGCATCAATATTCCTCAATATTTATCTCGGTACCTAACTAAGTTACCATCTTCAGTACATCAGTAGAACTGTTATACCTTTCTACTGAAGATGTCAATTTAGTTGTTATAATATGCATATGTTTTTAAATTTTAGAATATTTGTTATGTTTTCTTGGTATGCTGTTTCTTAGATTTGGCTGAAAATGAGATATAAACTCTCTTTATTTGACGTTTCGATAATACTTTATTTATCTTTATCAAAAATTGTTTTGTCAATTTTCACGTAATTTAGAAAAGAATAGATGATTTCGTCAATGAAATGCGTTTGCAGCCGACTTGTGTTTTTTCATCCAATTGAAACTCCAGAAAACATTGGATCGGTTGTGTGTGAAAGAGCAATGTATGGCTAATTATTAATTTGAAATAGATTGAATATAGTTAAACATGAGACATTATTTTAAGATTATACAATTCTAAATATCTATGATTATTTTATAAACTAGTTATTCTAGGTTTAACATTCCATTTCTATTATTAACCACTAATCAAGTTTAAGATAACTCTATGGAATCTTACCTCAAAACTGTTATTCATATATGTTAGATAATACGTTATCTTTTTTAGGTTGAATTTTGAATAGACAATAGAACAAAAATAACAGAATTTGGTTAAGTTTGAATAAGATTATTGTGAAGTTTTGAAAGACTGGAATCTATTGTGTCATTTACACAATTGTTTCTTTTAATTTGTATACTTTCTAATATCATACATTTGTTGTTATTAGTTTCAATATTTAAATTTTTGTTATTGTTATAGTCAAATGAATGGTCAGTGTCTTTTACAGTTTACTAAGTGCAGTGGATGAAATTTTGGTATATTTGTGCCCATTCAATCTTTTATCGAGGTACTGGAAAGATTAGCCGATGTATACCTTTCCGCAATCTTTACAAGGGATGGAATAAACAGAATGGGTTATCTTTTTGAAAGGTACACTTTTTAGTTTAGTAATAGGACTTTTCTGTTTTGAATAACTTTACTGACATATATAAATAGGTCATAAGGTTTTACTATATTACATAACTTTCCAGAAAGACCATTAATATATGGTACAGATACGTAACGTTTATCTTTTGATTTCTCATTATTGGTATTTATTTTACCAGATGAGTTATAAAATTTATGAATTTTGTTCTTAGTTATGGAATTAAGTTATAACCATTCTTTATTAAAGTTTCTTTTGTTTTTGTGATAGATATAGCTCTCAGTTCAGGAGAACTTAGTTAAATAGCTCTATCTATCAGATTTATAATAACATACTTTTCTTATTTTTTAGGTATATTAGAATTGAAATTGGTATACCTTCCTGTCCTAGTATGTTTGGTGTACCATTCCGTTATAATTTTGTTTTCATTTGATTTTCGTACTAAAGTTGAATCTAAAAAATAATGATATAACAATTTCAATAATCGAAATCATCTATTCTTTTCTAAATTACATGTAAACACTAATTGACAAAACAATTTTTGATAAAGATAATAAAGTATTATCGAAACTTCAAAAAAAGAGAGTTTTTATTTTATTTTCAGTCATATCTAAGAACCAGCATACCAAGAAAACATAACATACATTCCTAAATGGTTCAAGAATATGAATAAAAGATCTTAGAATATTGTAAGATTGGGGAAATTTGATTTGTCACCATTGTATAATAAAATAAAAAACATCAATAGATCTAAGTCTCCTGTAATCAAACGTAAGAAACAATCTAGATACTACTTCCATTAGATTGATAATGAAGTCAATTGGGACTTTTAATGACCATTTTTGTTTCAGTTATTTGATAACTTTTGATTGATACTTCAAATTACAGAATTGAACTTACCTCTCACGCATCGATTACATCTTTTCCTCGGGTACGACGAGTGACGTAATGCGTGTTCATCTATGACTGTAGCAGGAGTTTCAATAGAATCGACTCTTTCTGTAGTTTGTAGTCCTTGAGGGAAATCATCTTTGAATGAGGATACGTTGTTTGAAATTTCCGTTCCCACGACGAATGTACCAATGGAATGACGTCTCGAGTTTGATTTACCAGCGGTGATATTATAATAGCGAGCGCAATCTTCGGCAATAAAGACTTCATCACCTGTGAATCAATAAAGACTGAATGTGTGAGTTCGAAGTCACAATGAGTGAGGGCTTCAGAACAATCTACTCATTTTAACAATGTAAATCAAACAAAGCCTGAATGCCTCTAAATTTGTGAAACAGAAGCCAGAATTCTAACCGTGTGATTACTTAAGACTTAACTTTTCGTAGCTTTTTCTGTCGCGGTATTGCTGCAAGAAAATTGAAGCATTGTACTTTTATCTCACCTACAGCAGCAGGTATTTGAGAAAAATATTGGAAATACTTCAGCGAAAGAATTACGTGAGAAATTGCCAATTTCAGATAGTTAAATCATTACAACTTTGTCCAATATCATTTATGATTAAGTATTCTATTCAAGTTGTGGAATTTTTGTACAGTTAAGTCAAAAGAATGTTTTATCTCCTTCATGTGTTCATTCAGTGCAGTGAATTAATTCTTCGTATACTTGTGACGATTCTATCTGTTATCGATACATTGGGCAGACTGGTTTACTTTGAAGCAATGTTCACAAGAAACAGTAAAAGCTGAAATTGCAAAGAAACTTATTGGACGATCGAATTGAATCAAGTTCGATCGGATTTCATTCGATTGTCCAATATTATTGACTGGTTTCAAAAAAAAGTCAGAAATAATAAATGTAACAATAAAAATTAGAAATTGATGAAAAACGTTAGAGAAACTAAACAATTCAGAAAATATAAGACAGCCATCATGGATACTTCTGAATATGATGATAAAATCCTGTGAAGTGCATAATCAACTAAATAATGATCCAACAAACTTAAGAAACTAAAAATGGAAAAATGTCTTGGCAAAATATTTATTCTGAAATACACTCATAGACCATTAACTATACATAATGTGCGTTCTCCAAAAAATATATGGTTAACACAAAATTCAATTCATCATAAGCCCAACATAGCAAACAGACATACAATCTTCTGCTTATAAAATGGCCAAATACTTCTAAATCTAACATAGCTGGCAAGATTGACTTTCACCTCACAGAATCTTAGCTATCCAAAGATTTCATTGATAAAATTATCATACCCAAGTGTAAGTACATTTTAATAAATTAAGATGTCATATCTTCATAAACAAGAATATCAAACTCGAATTATCTTATTGAAAATAAATGGAATGATATTAAATCGTACATGAATTTGCCCATGGATGAATTGTTTACAGCTATAGAATATATTTTACAGCAGATTCTTCACAATATAAAGATAATTGTTGTAAGCAACTACATGGCGAGTCCATGGGTCCTGTAATAACAAGTATTCTAGCTCATAATTTCATGGAATTTCTTGAAGAAGAGATAATAACTCATTTAGATAAAACATAATATTCTTCAAACGATATGATGATGATTGACGATTGTATGCTATAACAATAGATAAATGTGAGGTATTTCAGGACCTTATCAATTATATCTATAGTAAATCACAATTTACAATTGAAATGGAAAATAGAAATGAAACAATGTTTTTTATTTGACTTCAGTTTGAAAATGAATAAAAATGTTATTAAAAATTCGATAGCTATAAAACTCACACATCTTGAACTAAAAGCAATATCCATTATTAAAAAGAAAGAAACTTCGGTAAAATAGGGTTATCATTTTCATTTATTAGTTAATTCTATATCTGGAGGTGAAATTTACAAATAAAACCAATGATCATTCAGTGAAAAAACAATATATATCATTATTATAAATGATCTTTCCCGGAAATCGAGCAGCATTGTGGAACTTTAGGACCTAAATATCTTTTACAAAATATATTCCAACCAAAAATGCCTTCGATAGCATATGAAATGGTCACATATATGATATGAAAAATTCATCCAGTGTACTGAATGAACACATGAATCACACAAAACATCCTTTTAACTGAAATACAAAAGATCTAAAATGACGATAAAAACGTATCAACAAGAATAATTGCATTGATTCTGATCTTCTCAAACTATACCTCAGCTTGAGAATCAAACATAACCGAATTCAGATGTTCATATTGCTCTTTCTGAAATATTTTGGCCTAAATCCATAGAACTACATTCAGCTATCAAGAAATTTAATGATAAAAGAGTGTATAAGGTACATATTTATTATCAAAAATGAAATAACAAAATAAATTCTAGTTCGTTGCATATTGTAAGTAAGTATTTTTTTACTAAAACAAACTTTCCTTAACACAGAAATAATTGAAATTAAATTTCATATATTGATAATTTAATTTCCAGTTTGGTAGAAGCACAAATACTTGTTTGTCTCACAAAGCAATGTTATCACTTACAATGGGACACAAGGTACATTATAAGAATCGCATTCGCAAATTAACTAACCCAATAAATAACGCAAGTGACATTAAGGTTGAGTAAATAAAAATTTGTGGACTCTGGAATAGAGCAGGCTTTATCAAATTTACATGTATACAACTAGATATATTATGACAAAAAAAAGACAACAAATTAGTTGTTAGAGAAATAAATTACATTTAAAATATATTACCTGAGAGGTTATCCAATGTTTCATCTGAACTAGGCAAGGCACTGTAGATCAAATCTTCTCGGATGGGTATGGTGTTTTTAAAATTTTTCTGCAAAGCGATATGTTTCGCCGCCAGATCAGGTGCCAGATCGGACAATCTTGGTTCTCCGTTGATCAACAATCGATTTGAATCGTTAGAATTCGAACTTAGAGATCTAGAAAACGTTCTGTATCTGCTCTTATTCCTAGGTGGTGTCGACTGACGAGTCAGAGAACAATCAGATGCACTACTTACGCTCCCATTGCTAATTCTTAGGTTGGACATCTGATTGTCACCAACGATTGCGAAATATGAGGGATTATCTGTAACAATGTCACGATAGTAATCGACCAACAATAAATATGTAACACTGCAACTATGCAGTAATTAGGGGTATAAACAGATTATTATATGACAGTTCCTACCAATCAACAAGAAGAACATATTTTAACTTGATATAATAAAATAAAACACTTTTACTTTTGTTTTATATCACATATATTATAGAAACAAATAGTGACTATAGTTTCGGCACTAGCATGTCATCTTCAAACAATACTAATGTATGAAAATATGAATAATCTTGGCTATTTGTGGAATAATATAAGACACAGGTAACAAGTGAGATTGCGGTTGGGTAAATACATTGCTAGAGTAGTATGATTGCAATTGTATAGCATTGTGATAAGGAAATTTTAATGCGGAGGTATACTAGGAAGGAGCAAGAGGATTATTGGACATTTTACGTTATCAAAACATCAAACAGGAAGCTGTAGTACACATCTAATTGATCATTCAAAATTTGATTGTCATTTTTTTTACTACTTTTAAACATTTCTGTTCATTCTAGTGTGTTTAATTTTAAGCTCTCGTTATGTAAAATTTTAACTTCATCTAAATTTTGAATAGTGTGCCTTGCTTCTAAAATATCTGTTTTATTGAGTCTAAAAGATCGGAAGTGTTTCTTATTATCTAATTTACATATTACGACTAGATCTACCTATGTAGTTATCACACTCTGAACAGGTTAATTTATACACTCTGGGCTTATTAAACTTATTCTTTAACTTTAGCATTGAACAAAAAATAGGACAATTCATTCTGAGGTTTGAAGCTAACTTTTAGATTATGTTTCGATAAAATGTCTGCAATTCTTTCACTTACGGTACCAAAATATGTGAGGGAAACGTATTTTGATGAAGAATCAGAATTTTTGGTAAAAGGATAGATACTTGAGTAAGTTAATTTCTGTCTTCTTCTTCTTTCAATTAACTTAGGATATATGTTGAGGTTGAAAACCATTGTTAATGGCTATAATCTTAATTATATTCATTTTTTCATTCAGGTTTACAGGAGAAAAAGGAAGTGGCTCTATGTATCATTGAGTTGTATGCTGCTAATTTGTAACTAGGGAAAATATAATTCAAAAGTTAGCTTCAAACCTCAAAATAAATTGTCCTATTTTTTGTTCAATGCTAAAGATGGAACGAATAAGTTTAATGAACCTGGAGTATATAAATTAACCTGTTCAGAGTGTGATAACTTTTACACAGGTAGATTTACTCGTAATATAGAAATTAGATATAAGGAACACTTCCGATTTTTTAGACTTAATAAAACAGATTAATCTTTCGCTAACCATATCTTAGAAACAGTGCACACTTTTCCAAATTCAGATGAAGCTAAAATTTTACGTAACAAGAGTAGAGGCTTTAAATTAAACACACTAGAATCAATAGAGTAAGTAAAATTTCCGATAATCCTCTTGTGCCTTCCTAGTATACCTCCACATTAAAATTTCCTTATCATGTTAACGCTACCTCATTATAAAATTTCAATTATACTACTCTAGCAATGTTTTTTCCCAACTGCAACCTCACTTCTCACCTGTGTTTTAAATTGTACCATGAATAGCCAAGATTATTCATATTTTCATACATACGTATAGTTTGAAGATGACACGCTAGTGTCGAAACTATAGTCACGATTTGTTTCTATAATAATAAACAGAGTAAAAGGGTTTTATTTTATTATAGCAATATGATAAATTATCACAAAGTAACGGCTTCCACCATTGAATATTTTATGTAGCTGTATTAGAAATGAATAGGACATAACAAATTACTTTGTTTTCATACCACTTTTAATAATAACATGAAAACGTTACTTCAGTTTCAATAACGAAATGCCGTTATCAAACAGATACAAAATTGAGAAGTAAACAATAAAAAGTTTAAATATAAATAGGAACTAAAGTACAATACGATTAATGAGATTACAATTAGGAGTAAGGGATCATCGGAAATTCCAAATATTACAGGTCCCGGCAAACAGAGTGATTTCTGCATTAGGATATTTATCATTTAATATTCTGGAAGTGCTTTGAAAGACAAAGATAAAGATCACTTTGGTATAGGTTTAACCGATCATTTGAGACAATTTTATAGGACTTTTTGACACCTTCATGAATCTCTATTGATTCTAATGTATTTAATTTGAAAACTTTGGTTTGATTAAGTAAAATGTTCAGGCTATCTAATTTATAGAGATTTATAAAGGTGTCAAAAACTCCCATAACAATATCCTAAATGATCAGTTACCCCTACACTGGAGTGTTCTTCTCCTTAGTCTTTCCAGGAACACTTAGAATAATTCTTAGAATATTGAATAATAATTATCCTAAATGCACAATTCACTCTGTTTTCCGGGATCTATCTGTGTCGGAATTTCCGATGACCCCTCACTCGTTATAAATTGTAATCTCATTAACCCTATTGTACTTTAGTTCCTATTTATACTTGAACTGTTTATTGTTTACTTCATAATTTTGAATCTGTTTGATAATGTCACTATAGTAACGTTCACATGTTATTATTAAAAGTGGTTTAAAAATAAAGTAATTGTTCTTTCATTTAATCATAATGATAAATTCCATAAACTAACGGCTTATACTACTGATCTGTTGAATAGGATATAGTTTTAGACCTCATATCAGTTTCAATGAATAGTAAGTTAGTTTTTAAAATTAATCGAATTGAATGATTTGATTTCTTCTGAAACATGATATATATAAATCCACTTACTTTGAAAAAATTAGCATCGAAATTAACTCGAATTTTCGAAATAATGTAAAAGGAATTTTAACAATATATAATCAGTTTCTGAAATATGAAGGGGGGGATTGGAAAAATATGCTATTCTTTCAAAATGTAGATAATAATTATGAAATGTCAATGATCTTCTACTGTTGACATCTTACCAATTTTTATGGGACATAAGATACTATTACTATTATTACTATGTGAATCGATTCTGGGAAAGTGCCATAACTAGTAAAACGTTATTTCTGAGATAATGAGCTTCATTCATTTTGACATAATACGATTTTATCATTAGTAACTTCAAAGTGAGCTCAAATATTATAATCATTTAAGGAAAGGCTGTACAATATGCAATTGAAGCAATTAGAAATCATACTTTAGAAAACAATATTGTGGATAAAATAGTTTGTAAATATATCTTTGTTTCGGTTTTATTTTACCATGCTGTTGAAGTAACCAGTTGGAATTATTATTGTCATTAAAAAACATAAGGATTAACTAACGATAATTCGTCTGATTCATTTACAAAAAACTATAATTTAACATGGTTTTATGAAAATTATGATACTGTAAATATTGGTTCATTATTTTTCTTTCTCATCTCTTTTGCGGCACTTGATTTTCATTTAAGGTAGGTATCACATCCTAAGAGTTTGTAAAATAGTTGGTATTTCGTCCTGATATAATCTTTTTCACACAACTTACTGAGAGCATTCAGTTCTGTTTGAGGGGGTTTCTAAACCCGCCAGGATATGCCGGTTGTAACATCTCGGATGATTGATCGTTTTCGGAAATTTCACTATTTGAAATTTTTATTTTTTCAAAAGTTTTGAAATAGAAATGTCATGCGATAACACCTTTTCTCCATTATCGTTGATTGAAAAATGTTACACACTGGAGCATGAAGAGTTTTCAAATTGTAAAACTCATGATTGTACATTTCGGCTATTTATATTATTTTCCAGTTTCTATTGCATTTGTTATTATTGACATCGATTGCGCAGGCTTCTATTCATGAATGCATTTCATCGTCTTCATTTTGCGTACGACCGACAATCAGGAACTTTAGTTCTAGGTATATATGAAATGTTGAGTTGCTTTACAGCTTGTAACATTGAACAGGTAATATACTTATTTTTGTTCTGGCTACTGCAGTTATCACAATGAAAAATGAGCGGAAAAAACTGTAGTGCCAATTTCATTCCTTCTGTCCTGACAAAACCATCTCAAATATCGTAAAATTATATGTCGATAATTTCGTATTATAACGAAAGGAATTGATTCCCCCAGATGGGGTTTGAAGATTTTGTGTTGGTCAAAGCAATCAGTAACGCCACTCATCTTTTTTTTCAAATCATGATTGTTTCTTTGTTTTATTTCTGTATAATTCGAATTATAGAATTGCTAGCAAACTTCAAACTGATCTTCTTTTGGAGTGAAGAAAGATGTATTAAAATTACTCCTCAAAAATCTGGGAATAGATTGTGGTGAATAACAGTCTCAGTGGGATATACACTTTTCCGGTAGATGGTGTAGGAACAGCTTGTGCAAACATTTTCTAACGGTGTATTCATATCTCTGGCTCATTCCGCTCATGAGCTCACGCGAGGGCGAAACAGCTGTCGGTACTTGAAGACGTCACTGTTCAGCTTGAGGAACCAAAACTTTGTCAATACATTGTATAGTGTGCCAAATGTTCTCCTTCCCTTTTACAATAATTGTTGATGTATTCTTTTCCACCATCTATAAACTCCCTGCTGGTTTGAGCGCGCTAGTAAGGGGATTCTACCCGAGGTATATAATTAATGTGTTCTGTGACTTTGTTTAATTGATGATGATCCTTATTTGATTGCCATGTTTTCTCGCTTATCTTCTTATAGGAAAACATTTTAGGTTTTATCGAAAACTTCGAATCATTCAATCTAATATTCTCAAAGTATGTGTGAAAAATGTTTCTTTTTCTTTGAGTAGCACTTTTTCGGCCTAGTCCTGAAAATACGTATTTTTGGACTACGCCGAGAAAACATGAATCGGATACATCACCTTCATGTTCTGACTTCAATAACAGGCATTCAAATATACCAAAATGGTCAAACGGACTATAATTCGCGCTATCTTACTTCGTCAAGTTGCGAATTAAACGAAGTAGTGTCTATTTTGTGCTAAATGTGTTTCTCAGAGGTTGAAGCATTTCAACGCGATATTCGCATGGCTGTCTATTTCAGACGTCTCCATTGATCGTTTATTTTTCTTTATTATGGTTTCTCCAATAATAATCAGGTATAAGTAGTTACATCTTCCTCAAAAGGGCAAATTTCTGAGAGAGTTATCGTCATTATTTCCATTATTATTGATATCTGTTGTCGATTGATACACATTTTCACCCTATATTCACAAAACTAATCCATGTGTGAATATGGTAGCATATTATTCCTCATTGTCACCAATAGGTTTTCTAGAAAAAGGTTTTATATATAATCACAATTCGCACTGGAAATTGCTTTCTAAACACTGTATTTAACTCTCGACTTGAACATTGTGACCAGCCACTATAGTTTCAAAAAAGTATATAAACACACTATTGATTGATTCATAACACAGCAATAAAATAATATTAGTGAACAGTTGATAGGTTGATAGAACGCCACGAGAAGTCAACTATTTCAGGCGGAATTTGGCAGCAACACAATCACAACTCGCTTATTAATTGTTGATGAAAAATTATGGTCAAAATAGTATTACTGAGAAGAGACACAACTCCCCATTTACTATTTAAATAAAAAACTATGAACTATCTTTATGCCACTGTTGTAGAATATACGTAATTTTACACTAACGTACTTAGAATCACGAGAATAAAAAATTGACTATTGACAGTGTTGTCGCTAATGCGATAATATGTAATTTAGAAAAGAACAGATAACTATGATTGATGAAATACGTCTGCAGTCCACTTGTGTTTCAAAATGAATGAAAGAGTATTATAAGAAAATGTCATTAAAGCATATTATGGCCAAATATTAGATTGATGTGCATAAAATTTGTTGAAATTTGCTAATCAAATACCTAAGATACTATTCTATTCTATTATGTTCACATGTCTGAATAATTACGGTATTTCTACGGAATTAGCTATTCTATGTTTTACATTTCATGTTTGATATGTATCACTTCTATTACTAAATAAGTTAAGATGATTGTGTGGAAGGTAATTTGAAAGCTTTGGCAAACAGGTCACAATATCATATAATACATATCTTTTGAGATATTATATTATTAAATAGAAAAGTGATTTCTCAACATATCTGAATTTTATTATGTTTGAATCAGATTATCATGAAATTTATAAAGATCAATTTCATCATTAACACATCGATAAACTATTGAAAAACAAGGAACTCATTCACTGCACATATAAAGAACATAAACTCATTTTACTACAGCGATAATACAAAAATTTTGAATATTGAAAATAATAATAATAAACGTTTGATATCAGAAAGTATCTGAATTAAAAAAAAAAATTATGGTAAAGATTGCTAGTTAGAGGCACGAAATCATTGAACAAATGTCTGCTTTTAAATAAAAATAGTAAGTATTCCTGGATTTCGTATACTGTTAGGATTTCACTTTTCTGGAATAATCCTTTACATGAATATATTTTCAACATTATTTATCTTGAATTCAGTTGAAAGTGCAGGCGTATGTTCTCCTTCAATTGGTGTGCTTGTATTCACGTGTTTGAGGGATATCTTGATAACAGAGGGGAATGCTCAGGTAAATCGTATGAAGATCATGCCAGGACAATAAGTTATGATAGATTATGTGTAAGCATGACCGGATCACTAACTAGTTACTATAAAATGCAAGTAAATAACATCTTATTGTGCATACCAATTTTGGGCTCGCTACGGAATGGGAAGCGGCATTGAATTCTAATGGTTTCATGAAGAACTGTAGCCAAGTTCATCAAGTTCGTGTGTGCATATCAAGAGGGAGCGAAAGAGGAAGTTGAGATTCGACAGGAAGTCAAAGAGAGTCGAACTGCATTCGAAATAAGCCACCTATCTATTCTGAGATGAAATTGTAGGAAATCCTAATTTAATACTTCGGATTTTGTGATAGATCTTCTCTCTTTCCATCTACCGGATAGCCTACCATTTTGAATTGATTGAATGGCCTAATTTATAGCGCGAGGTATTTCGACCATTCATTATGTTATCAAGAGTTAAATTAGACATGCGAATCACGACCCAAAAGTAAGTATTCTTTCGATAGTTTCATAATTGGGAAAACGTATATTATAAAGGTGGATAATATTATACATACGGTATGAACAAGTTTTACATTTGCGCTCATTAAAATTCTACTATGATGAAAAATTGTAGATTATTTGCCATTCCCCTGTTCAATTTTGATCTCCTTATAGTTTTCTTGAGATATTAAATGTAGAACATAGAATCAATATAAATTCACAGTTTTTCAGTTTCATAGCCGGTACTTTGGAGTTGAAAAGACCAACGACTTAAGGAAACGCACTGCAATCATACATTATTCACAAAATAAAAGGCATTTTTTTACCACATTTGATTATTCAATTGAATTGCTAAATTCAATATAAGCTTTCAACATTCAGATAAAATAAAGAACAAGTGAAATGTAGTTATATAACTGAAATTTGCAGTGAAACTCAACAATCACAATACCACAATACCAGTCCCTCCAAACATGCAGTTCAAACTGAAAATATTTTAGGGTGCAATATAGTAACTTGAAATACAAAGGTTACAAAAGCCATACCAAAATATGGAGGCGCAAAGCGCAAAACATAGCAATTGGAAATATTTTACTGTTTTATTCAGAAATACTACCTTTATCATTTTACTTGCCTACAACAAAGAAGGTCATCATTAAATGTTTTTATTTCTTTTTCATTTGTAAGTTCAAATTTATTGACACCCTCTATATGTATTGAAAATCTTTATTTGCCACCCAACAACTTGACAACTGAATTGGAAAATATATACTCACTTATAATATCCCATGTGCAAAATGTCCGGAAATTAATTTGTGCACTTGGAATATTCGGTAAGAGAATTTCACACCGAAGAAAAATTAGTTTAAAATAATTTCAATATGATATTATTTGACATTTTGTCATGAAAATATGAGACATTATGAAGGAATGCCATACTTTTGTTGTTTTGTTATGTATTGTATCACTTTCAAACTCATTTGTTAAACGTCAAAAAATATCCACTTGAATTTTGCTTCTCTACCCTAAAAGAAAAAATATCCGCTGAAATTTTTTCGTTGGCGAGGCAACAAGTCAGAATAAAAGTATTTCATTGGTCGAAAATTGTCGGTGTGAAATTCTCTGTCTTATTATTATTATATTTGTTAAAAATCGTAGTACAATTATAATTTCTGATGATGCTGAATTTTTCGGACGGAATGATTGTAATTGAACCATTTACAGCAGCAGAATCTGCCGAAGTAGACGACATAGCATTTAATATGTACAAATGAAATCAATTTTTTCCTTGTTTCAACAAAAAAAAGACCTGCAGACTTGAGCATTTTCTTTAATTTCTAATAAGAGCTACCTAATATATAACTTTAATGATAATCCTATGATAGAAATTGGGATTTTACCTAATTGGGCTTAACCCATGCGATAAACGATAAGCTGGTGGTAGCAAACGCAAAAACTAACTATACAAATTTAACAAAGGAGAATTATTAAGTATTTTATCCATTAATTTCTAGAAATTCTACCACATTTATTCTGAATGTGTAAAATCATGAAATTATGATTAATTTTATAGTTTTCTATAATCAAATGATAAGCAAGATTTTACACGTTCAGAATCAGAATAGAAGTAATAAATTAAATTTGTTAGAATCCCTGGAAATTAATAAATAAGTCCGATATCCTATTGAATGATCTACAAATACTTAATAATTCTCCCTTCTTAAATTTGTATAATTACATCTACCAATTCATCGTTCAATCCCTCGATGCATTAAACCCAATTAGATACAATAGTCCATATTTATTTATTAAATTGGTGAAAATCGAACTTTCAATAGTTATTTTATTTATGTTTAGAATTGAGTTTATCACGTAATTGCTGATTCTATTCAATCAACAGAATATCCGTTACCCCAATTAAACCATTTTTTACTTCCCTCACTATACGTAGTTCAAGGGAGCTAATCGGTCTATCGTTTGTGAATCTATTAAGACAATTTTTGAGATGATGTCGTCCGTGTGTGCGTTTGTAAACCACTGCGGAGACCATTGTGCCCTTGCTATTGGTTGTACGGATTTGAAATTTTGCCTATAATGGCGAAAATAGGAATTTTGGGCGCGGTAGTCTCCTTGAAAGTGGATTTTGACATCTATCATCTTATTATTTTGATATTTGAAGTGACGTCACACTCACTCTACCAAAATGTAACGTTACACATTTACATTGAATCAATTACTCTGCGATATCAAGAATGTTAGGTTCAATAAATGGTCCTGACAGCAAAATATTATAGTATACAGAGTGTAAAACATGGAGCTGTATAACATGTTGTCAATTCGGATAAACATTAATGACATATAGTATAATTCTACGTCTTTTCACATATTTAGTTATTTCTGAATCATTTGCAAGACATTTTCTGTTCCACTGATGTAAGTTGTTTCCGCGGGAGAAGTCCGATCTTGATGAAATTCTGCACACTTGACCTTCAAAACGAGAGTAAATTCACTGTTTACATGATATTCCGAAAGAACCTATCCCATCTCCATCTTACACCCCTTAAAGCAGATAAATGCAGATCTTGATGAAAATTTGATTACTTGGCCTTCGGTGAAGATTCTCAGTATATGTGAGATTTAGAAAATCTGATCATTCCAGCTATCCTTTGCAAAAGATAAATACAATTGCGTAGTAGAAGAAAATAACTACAAGTTGTTAAAGTTTATAAATGGGACGATTCAGAAATTCTGAAAAACAAGGTCTTCGATATCTTAATTTGAATGAAGAGTCGCAGTCTATATGAGATTTGAAAAAGCTGCCCATTCCACTTCCTTATCTTTTGAAACAGATCAATACCATTGCGCAGTAGGGGCAAATATCTACATGTTGCTAAAGTTTACAAAATTCTGAAAAATAAGGCCTTCGATATCTAAATTTGACTATCAAACAAAAAATACTGTAGGTATACAAGATTTTATTGCATACTATCCGGAAAAGTCAACTTTATGTCATTAATTTGCAGGCGAAAAGTGAAACAGTTTAATTTGATTCCCAGAAAATCCATTAAGAGGTACTACAAAAATAACAATGCTCAAAATTATTTCTTGTAAAAAATGACAGGCCTAGTGATGTAATATTCCGGCTGCAAATCATAGATGTAAAGTTGAATTTTCCGTAGAGTATGAAATAATTCATTAATTCGACTTGTAGCCCGGGCAAGCCCGGGTACATCAGATGGTTAAACAATGAAGGTTCAAATATTGATAATTTGAAAACATGTATATTGTCAATCCGAATGATATAATTCGATATCTTTCCACATATTTATCGGCTTATAATCATTTACAAAACATTTCCGGGTTTTACAGATGAGGGAAGTTAGTGATCTATGGATCATATTTAATTTACGTTAGTTTTTGAATCCAGCTCCTATCTTGTAGATGATTTCTCTGACAAATAAACAATAAACAGAGAAATAAGCGATATATGTTGTGTCAACAATGATTCCAACGCTTATGGAAGGAGGATACGAATCGAAATTTGATTAGAACTTTTCATTTGCTTAAAAATAAGTAACACATAAGATATTATACAGTACACGCAAGGCGACAGTTTTCATAGCGTCAAGGGTGTGACAGACTCGCCTATCGATAAATCCTTCTCTCGCCAAACAAAAAAAAACGGTTTTACCTTGCTAGTAATGTAAAATACTATGTTTCAACCATAGAGAGTAGAAGCTTGAAAAGTGTCATAGTAAGACCGTTGATTCAACTCAACTCTTTCAATCAACGGTAAGACACAGTTAAGATTATTTCCAATTTAAGCTTTCTGACTATTGCACAAATCCCTTTATCAAATAGGAATTCTCTTTAGAGCATGTATATCTCAAAAATCGTTCATTTCAGTTATCTCACTACTTTCACGGATTAGGACTGCGATAGGTGATTTTTTTATACATTTTATGAAAATTAATGAGGCTCATGTACAACACTAAGCCTCATTACAAATATATGAACTTAATATAAAATCAAATATATCCTTGAACCTCAATAATATCTGAGGTATATTGGATTTTATATTATACAATTTTGTATTACATTTTCACATAACTACGAATTAAATATGAAAGAAGAAGTTACGGTAATGAATATGGTGTCGAGCCAATCCCCATGATACAGTATGCGCAACTGAATATTTTTAATTTCCTCCTGCTGTTATATATTTTCTCCATTTCGCTATCAATAATTCCCCTCACAATATTTTCCCAAGAAACAATAGCGATACATATTACAAACAGTTACAATACCACTAGTTTTGACTTATTTTCAGACAAATTATTGTATTTGTACATATATCTATTTCAACTGATATTATTTGAAATATCCTCCATACTGAGAAGAAAAATGAACGATTTCTAAATTTATATGTATGAAAGATGGGCAGGGGAGGTAGTACATCACCAAACAAATCAAACCCACGAAAAGAAAAATAAGTAATAATTATTGAACAACATTCAAATATTCCAAAGCATTGCATAATAAGTGTAACAATGATAGTCCAGATCGATCAGTACACAATGTTATTGTTGTTGACCGGTTCTGACTACTTCCAACACAGTAGAGTCGCAAATTTGATCGTTTTCCTGATGAGCTCTATGAAAAGAACGAAACAGCTGTCTGGAACCATAAGTTTGTGACGTTACTGGTCGATCTGAATTAGAAAGACCCGATTATCGTTATCTGGCAAAAGCCAACATGAGATAAATGAGTTATATTAATAAAGTATTCATTCATTTCTTATTTTCTCATTGGTTTGGTTTTGCTATTTGGCGCACTCAAGTAGTCTTAGATTCGCCGTAATTTCCGTATATTTCGAGATATCTATCGGTCAATATGGTACATTGTTTGATTTATTAGTAACATCTGTTCATAGATGGCGTGAGATACTTTTGGTAGATTTACCATGTTGATGGCCGATTATGAATACCTTCAATAACATCGTTGCAAACTTGCTCGTTCCACTAATGAGCTCTATGGGAAGAGCGAAACAGCTGCCTGGAACTGGAAGTTTGCGGCGTTACTGATTGATCGGGACTAGAAAGACCTTATCATTGTTATCTGGCAAAAGCCGACGTTAGATGAATGAGTATATTCATATATTCATTCATTTGTTATTCTCTTACATTGATAAGCATAAGTTTGAATACATACATTATGTATTCGAAGGGTAGATAAAATATATACTTGACATACATAGAATCGGCAACCAACTAGACAAAGGCTTGGTCTTCTATTCGAAAGGTTTAGAGGAACAGCCATAATAATTTCAAACTTCGTTAGGTGAACAAAACATTGTCAAAGCAATAACTAGTGCACGACAAATTGAAATTGAAAATTCTAATTGTGTAGTTTGGGCCAATCAGAAGATTTCAGCCAGTATGATTTATGTTTCAATTTGTTCGCGTAATCGAGTGCTGCCGTTTCAGGGACACGATGATTGCAACAATTATTCGAATCGAAGTAATTTTTTTGAGAAGTATTTTGTTGCAGCACATCGTCCATTTTCAGATTCGAAATATGTCAAGTGAAGGTTACCTAACAAAATCTGTAAGAAAATAAGGCTTGAACCTCCCGACCCTTCGAATTCGGTATTATAATAATACAAGTTAAAAATCTTGCCTCACATTTTACCAGCTGCCACTTATGTAATTCATTGCTTGTAATAATTATTTCAGTTGAACAAAATTCCTGAAATAAAGATGATGGGTTGTCGGTGACCATATATAATGAATAAACACGTTGCTCAAGCGTATTCCTAGTAATGTCGGAAACTTGATCTGCTCTATCCTTCGAAGCAATATTATATTAATAGCTGAATGATATTGCAAGAATGATTGGTCAGTTATACCTACAGTTTTTGTGTTTACGTATTTCGATGTTTAGTTAACGCAAATTGATTTGAATTGAGGATCATACTAATTTCCCATTTGGAAAATTAAAATCAATATTAAGAAAAGAATTGTTGTCGAGGAGCTTATAGAGTAAGCGTATGGATAAATTGTTCATAGGCACATTCAGTATTACGTGATGATTTTTTTAATTTTTGTTTATATTATAACCAGCTTTGGAAATGTCCCTATGTGTCGGAGCTATTGTCAGCAATTGAATATTTGTAGTTCGTGTATATCAAAATTTGTATTTTTTTTCGTTAGTTTAAATATTATCACTAATATCATCTTATACAAAGTCCCAGTCAGTGATATTTTAAGTTTTTTTCGAATTTACTCTGAGGGCGCTCAAAGTCTCTATTTGGAGTCAATAAGATTCAGAATCGTAATATTCAAATATACTCACAAGTGCCGTGGTGAAGGTTTTGCCGATAACTAGGGTTTTGTGGGATACTAGAAGTAGTCACTTCAGTAAATGACGCTCTGCTGGATGTTCTGTTTATTCACAATTATGTTTTGTTTCTACATGATTCAAAATGAGTTCAGAAATACTTAAAATATTTATTAGAAAGAGATAATCGGATGTTTTCAAGAAATTATTGAACGTTTCCTCTCATTACAGCTCGTATTTCTTATCGTTATACTCTGATGTACTGATAACCAATCATTGATAAGTCTTGTACACCTATAAGTAGAGGGAAATTGTCATTTAATAATGATGTAAGAACTAAGCTTTTTATTATTATATACAAGCATAAACCGAAAACTGAAAAATTTACTAAAATAGTGTGCATTTTTGATGAATTCAGAGGGCATTGCTACAGTGTTTTCTTAATATTTTCGTTTCTATCGGGCGAAGGTAAATTTAAAAAGCTGTGATCAATTGATCACGTGACTTCCCTCACTCTTGTAAGCGAAATAGGTTTCGAACACTCCTGTGAGGAGTGTAGATATAAGTATTACTATGGTTGGCCTTTCCCAACATTCTACCGCTGACTCACGATGTTCTTCGAACATTATAGGTTTCCCTCTCGTGTAGTCAAAGTATAGAAAAACAATTAGTCTGACAGTACCCATTCAATGAAAGCATACCGGTTCTTATATATTTGAATAGAACCGATTGAAAAATGTTCTGGATAAGTATAACCAAGTTTAAGGTTTCTTTGCCTAATTGGCCACAATTTTGTGTAAAGTAATTTAAGAGATATTGAATTAAATTTTCTGAATTATGAAAATAATATAGATAATTTAACATAGGACTATGAAGATGAATCAACGTAAAACATCGATCCATAGACGGGATTCGAACCTACATTCTTGTCTAGTCCAGTGTTTACTAATTACACCACTTTGGTCTAGTCAGTGTCTCATATTTTTGGAGATATAAACCACTCAAAAGATAGAAGGTCATTGATTCAATGCAACGCCATAGATCAACTATCCACCTACATTCATCTTAAGTTCAATTGTTTTGAATTGAGGAGTGTTGATATGAGTATTACTACTGTTGGTTGGGGCCTTTCCCAACATCCCACCGTTGGCTCACACGATCTTCTTCGAACATTGTAGGATTCCCTCTCGTCTAGTCGAAGTATAAAAAAATTACCCTGACAGTACTCATCCAATAAAAGCATACCGGTTCTTATATATTTCAATAGACTGACTAAGAAATGTTCTGGGTAATTATAAACAAGTTTAGGGTGTCTTTACCTAATTGGCCACAATTCCGTGTAAGTACGTAAGAGATATATAAAATTGAATTTTCTGAATTATGAAGATAACTTAGATGATTTAACGTAGGATTATCACTATGAGTAAACGTAAAAAATTGAATCATAGGTGTGATTCGAACCCATAATAGATCCTCTAAGCTTATGGATATTGCCACCCTAGTGAAAGGGCAGAGCTGAATATAGACAGCACTGTAGCCTGTTCAAAACGCATTTACATATAAATAATAGCCTAAATGTTTTTGAAGTGAAAACTTCTTTAGGCGCGTTGGGCTATTTCAGATGAGAGGTAAAGCCATGAGTCCGTCACGTCCCGTCACGCTGTATCGCTGTAGCTATGTATATCAGGTATTATGTATAATGCTGCGTGCGCAACTGCGGCCGTGCGGGACTCGAGTCAGGCGTCACGCAGTCTCTCTATACGCTTACACACTTGTGTATATCTGAGCCGGTGTTGGTGAGCCTGCCTGTGTGTCAGTGCTCTCGATTACGGTATACAGGGCAGGTATACGTATACACACTATACACTGTATACAGCTACAACAGCACGTATATACTCGACGTTACTCATTTACTCAATCCTCCGTCCTCGTACAGACGAAAGTTATATTTTTATGCTAACTGAAAAAATGAACCTTTTTTGCAATAGATAGGTACAACTCATACTTCAATTATTACAGAGTAAAAAGTAATAATTAAATTATGTGTGATCGGTAATAGTAGCCTGTTTTTATATATGAGCACACCTGATGTCACAGTACGTTTCATGGTTGGATCTAATCTAATAATTTAAGTATCGTCGAAGTTACTGATAATGACGACGCAAATGAAGAAAATGCTACTTAACATTACTTTCATTTACATCCATGTAAATATCAATGAATAATATGTTTTGAAAATAAATTAATTCTGTATTTATTATAATGGCTATCGGGTTACATTCACTCTTTACAGGGATTGTACAGCCCAGTATCCGTTTTTTATTATTAAATATACAAATGTATATAATTGTTGATTGAAATGCTCACAGTTGTGAAAACTAAAGAAAAACTAATTATATTAATTTTCATTTAAAAATTATAAAATTGTAATTTTGGATGCTACAATAATTCAAAGATAACATAAAATCAATTGGTTACTTCATAATGTCAGTTTTCAATTCTGTCAGCACTGCTCGGTGACTGCCCGTTTTTCAAACAAAGACTACTCTTATATTTTATTCTGCGTTCTAGAGGGCAATATAGGTTGTCTTCGATAACGTCAAGTTTGGGTTGCCATTTGAAAGCGTAAAAGCCTACTATGAAAGCCATTATAGAAAAACAAATGTTATCTAATGAACTCCTAACTGACTCAGTTTCGATTCTATATAATATTCTGAATCTCTGTTAAGGTAATCTATAAATAATTAGTGTATTTGGGTCAGACAGTTGATTATTTTCATATCCTTTACTAACTAGAGTTGGAATCATAAAGTCCCTCTATTTATCACTTACGTTTACCCGAAATTTAACAACTTGATGAATCGAAATTTTTTTCATAATTTCACTACGGTTTGATTGGTTATCTATTTGTTGGCATATAGCTACCATTAATCGAACTTTTGGTTGAGAATATAATCGAATAACCCAACTTGAACGAACAGATTCCGTAATTCTTCTGTTTGAGATGTCCAATTCAATATAATATGCCCGACGACAACGAACATGTGGAAAAATGAGGATGAAGCACCGATCAACGTCGAAGGTCTGTTCGTCATAATAATTCATCTCAAGCTTATCTGGACATCAATGAAAAATTGATATTCACAGAATATTAAAAATATCAGGTAGGAATCACTAATGAAAATTAGGATACACTCACTTAATAATAATTATGCCTTCGCTGTTTTGACATTTTCAAATAGTTAAAACGTCAAGGAGAGTACATACTTTTGGAATGAACAATATGGTAGAACTCAATTTCGAAAACAACTTCATGCATTGAGTTTTTGATATTGGGCTAATTCATGAAATACTCAACGTTTATCGTTATATAATAAATACTAGCTGTTGTCCGCATGCTACGCCCGCAGAAAAAGCTAATACCCGTAGAAAAAATTAAGGCATCTGCTCTCAATGCAAATTTCAAATGAGTGGTAAAAAGCTAAATGTGTCATGTGGAAGTTTATTTAAATTGACAGGGATGACTTTGTTTCAAGACTTGATGCATAATATTCAGGAGCTAAAGGCGTGGAAAAACGTAAAATTATACTCTATGTCATGTGGAACTTCATTTTAACTGACAACGGTATCTATGCTATGGAATTGTCCGTCACGGACATTTGGCGACGACTATCAATGTATCAGTTATTTATCAGGTAAACGCAACCTGTCTCCTGAGGGGGTCATGTGTGGTCTGTCTTTGGTAGTCTGAACTGCGATAATGATGGATCGATCTATGGAGTTGTCTGCCATGAAAATTTACGTGATTATATTAGCTAACAAAAACGTCAAAATACATCGAATCCTTTTTACCCCTTTCACAGTTTCGAGAAATTCGTTTGTAGCGGCTGTCTACGTCGTTTGAGGAACCTACACACAAATTTCAAATTGGTCGGCTTCATAGTTTCGAAGGTTTCGTGATGAATGATTGAGTCAGGGAGTGATTTGCCTTTAACGTACATATATAATAGTTCTTGCATGGGGCTATGCCTACATAAATAGCTAGTAATCAAAGGAAGAGTTAAAGAGTCGGCTCTGTTCCCGCGATATTATTCATTCTCTATGTTTCAAGACATAGAAAAAACAGCTAATAATAATGCCGCAGAACAAGATCTTATGCTCAGGCGGCATGTTGACAAGCTACACGGTGTTTTCTACAAAGGCTTCGAAACGCTCGGCATGCCAACCAGGCTGACCTTCGGCTACCTAAGGTCAGGCGGGCTTACATCCGAGACCGAGCGATTTACTGCAACTTGCCAAAATAACGTAATCAACACCTTGGTTCATCGCCGCAACGTGATCAGTGTGCAGGTTCATGATGTCAGCTGCAGGGCCTGTCGAAAGACGCCTGAGACGCTTTTCGACCTGCCACCGCCACCGTCTTTGGTGGCTTTGGCGTACACCAATCGCCATAATGCGGCTCTACGGGTGCTGTTACCATCTAAGATGCTCATAAAGAATAAGTCAAGAGCTGGTGCTACCTTACATGCCAGGAGATATTGATTCCGTCGTCGGAAACGAAAAATGCCAGATCTACTGGAATCACCCGTTTTCAACCGTCAGATCCACACAAGCAAATAGGCCTGACGTTGTCCTCCTTAACAAACAAACCAAGAACTATGTATGTCATCGAATCCTCTGCTCCGGCAGAGCAGAAAACAGCCTTGAAAGAGGAGGGAAAATGAACAACGTATCGAGATCTGCCGTTCGAGCTTCGCACGTTACACTCAGGCCACAAGGTCGATTTAGTGGTTTCGATGATCGGTGTGTTGGGCGGAATTCGATCTTCGCTGCGTTCGAACTTGAAGATCATTCCGGCCTGTAAGAACTCGGTGCAGATCTTGACAGACCAGATGCAGAAAGCAGTCATTTTGGGTTTAATAATACTACTTAGGGCATACATTTTGGAAACATGAAGCTACTCTTACCGACCGATAGGGAGGAGTAGCTTCTGTTCGGTTTTGATAAAATGTAATTACGAAAATCTAAAAGATACCCAAAAACCTTAAGAAATTGAAATTCACAATATCTTATTTACAAAGTCACCACGTTCATCACGTTTGGAACAATTATACTATCAGGTACTCGAAATAATCGTTTCAAACAAAAGACATAATATATACAAGTTAAGAGCAAAATAGGAATATATTATATACAATTCCGATATGATTAACAATGTTTATTTCATTACATTTATGAAGCAATTGAAGAATCCTTTTTCTGATTCCGAAGAGTATCTAATTTCCCTTTCCGAAAACAATGATGCATTTCAAAACGTATTATAATATAATATTAAACACGGTACAATTCCTGGTAGATTTCGTATATTCTAATCTAATATACGATTCCATTATTTCAAAGTGGTGGATGCTAATGAGTAATGATAATGACTCTTATGAAAACTGCATCAATATTTGATGAGGTGATACACTGAAGAGGTCACAACTGTGGATACACTAGAGCACTAATAAGTACGGAATAATTACCCTAATTGACTAAAAATGCTTTTCAGCTACCAAGTAGCCAGTTTACTATGATGATTTACTCAAGCTAATTCTAAAATCCTTAAAAAAAAGTCCTATTGCAAAAAAATCCTGCTCCATCTCATTTTCCATCGAATTTTAAACTTTGAAATCTGTCTGTGTCTATCTGGATGTCCGTCACGAATTTTGTCCCCACGATAACTTGAAATCGAAAGATCCAATTATATTCAAATTTTCACCAAAACTCTTTTAATGTTTGATAGCAAACCTTATAGTTTTACAAGGAAATCGTGTAATAAACACAACCTTTTTGAAAGGTTGAAAATTTTAAAAATCGTAACTCTCAAAGTATACATTGAATCGATTCAAAACTGCTACAGTAAATTAAAGTTAACTCAAAACTGCTTCCACCCAAATTTCAACAATGTCGTTCAATAAAAAAAACAACTATCGAAGTAAACTTAAACTTACGCTGTACTTCAACAGTTTTTATATTTTACTGGCGTTGTGGTTTATGTGTTAGGTTATCCGACTGTCACGCAGTAGGCCCTGGTTCGATTCCCAGTAGCGGGAAATTTGTTTGTACATTATTAATTTGAATATTATTTCGTTGCGTAAAGATAAGATGAATAATTTATTCCATTATCTTCACATGAATGCGAAGATCTTACAGAATGTGAAGCATTTATATAAAAATCTGAAACTAAATCAAATAATTTGCGTAGAGTAACTTTGCTAATCTATTCTTCGAACGGTACCAGGCTTCTTGTTGCTGTTTGGAATTAAACACCAAGTTCCAAAGTAAATGTAAAACTTGCCATTTGGAGTCAACAAATGAAAGTATTCATTTTTGATAAATTTTCTACTTCACTTTGATGAAACTTCTGAATAATAACTATTCTGTTGTGTACCAATTAGATGTATACAAGCAACCTCCTGAATATTTGGACACCCGAATAAGTATTTCAGCAACTGGAAAGACTAAAAATACATTAATTTGGTACATTTGTGTTCGTCGCAGTTTCCGTAGGTTTATTGACTTAAAATTCTGTTAGTTATGCTAAATCTCACTTGAAAAATACGTCATTAACTGAATATGAAAGTTGGAATATATTATGTATATACTACTTTGCGCATCAATATTAATGGGGAACTAAGTAAATAATAAGCGATAAACTTATATCAACTTATATTCGCAATAATAAACGATACAACAAATCTATTTAATTCCTAATAAAAATGCAACAAGCATGAGACACCAAAGTTAATGAAGCCGGTACACTGAATACAAATGCCTTGTTAATGTATTTGGACTACATTATTGTCATGAACATATACAAGTAATATGATGAATGATGAATTCTGAGAAGTCTAACAACGTAAATATGAAATTCTTCATTGAAACATCGATCCGAAATTTTGAAAATTGAAAGAATATTGATTCATAGGTAACTAGCATAGGAGTTGAAACTGTTATCAGGATACCTAATCAGTAATAGAAATTATTTTCATGCTTCACAGAATCCAATAAAAATGGATAGTAAACCAACTTACAATGTGCATCAGAATGAACACTCATTGAAAATGATGATACAAAACAATCGTCTTTGGTAAAATCCTTGATGATAACCGGGGATTGATTAGCACTTGCGAAACCAATTTAATACTATAACACACTCAATTGAGCAAAAACTATGATTCCATTCGCTAATTTACTCAGCTAAAACCACAAGAGACAACTGATCGAGGTGTTGTATTCAGCGTTAATACACATATTGAAATACTTTTGGTATATACAGTGAAACATTATTGTTCTACTCAATCATATTCAGCAATTAGTGCTGCTTTCCCCATGAACAATACGTTCATGTATACTCATGAAATTCTTGTGGTAGGATTGAGAACAGTTGTTGAAATGAATTGTTATGACATTATGATATCAATAACAATACACAGGTACATCAAAATATACTTGAATGTATTAAGGATGAAAAGCAAACTCCTATAATATAGACATACGAGCAACAGAGACATCCACGCATGAAAGGCTACTCAACTCATTATTAGTAACTGCATTAGTGCAGAATGAAGGAAATGAAGAACCCGAATTTCAGGCCGTCCGTAGTGGGAATAACGGCATTCAACTTCAGGCATAGTGAATTCTTCAAGTAACGTGCTTCATGAACGAGGAACATCATAAGCACCAAAATACAGATAATTCGCCAAAAAGTAGTTTCAACTCTTGGAGCATCAACGACCAAAATGTGCGGTCAATAGGTTACAAGTTAGAAGTCTGAGCCTTGTTAAACAACCACAACAATTGGGTGTGTACACAGGAAGACAGAAGCTCAACTGGAATTCCGCAGAAAAGCTAGTGTAATTTACATGAGAGATGGTCACAAAAATCAAAAAATATCACATGTGGAAGATCTTACGTGTGAAAATGTAATCGGGCTTGCGAAATCAATGTTCGTGATGAAAAATTCACAATAGTGTTGGTTTACCGCCCATAAACAGAACATATCAATATATATATATTTGAAGAAGGTTGAGGTAATGTTGACAAACCTAATTGAAGATATATATATTATAATCGTGGAGGACTTGAATATAGACCTTTTGTTTGATAGGCTAATAGGCTTGAAAAATTAGAATTGTGCTTACTAATAAAGTTGTTCAATATCAAAAAAACTGTAACTGATTTGACGTGAATCACACCCAATTCAGAATCCTGTATTGATAACATATTAACACACATTAGAGAGAAACTACCAGCATGAAGTATTACAGACTTTGATCCCACGCCATACGGCTCATAAGTTAACATTTGTCCTTCAGCCGTGAAAACAAAAGGCAATTTCATGGCAGGCTAAAATTGATCAATTGTGATGAATTATATCAAATTAATGCAAATAATGTAAACATGTAATGGGAATCATTTTACAACAACTTTTTATTCAATTGCAATATGAATTTACCACTGAAAGTAACTGTCATCAGACATAAGCAAAAAATAAATACCTCTAGACATTCACGTGTTACTGAATTTGAACGTAGACTAGACATTCTATATACACCAAGTAGCGCCATCCTTAAATTCAAAGATACATACAATGTGACTATGAGAGAGGATATAATCACCTGTGTATTAGAGCCAAGACTGGAAATGCTGACTGGCAATAAAAGAAAGACAAATTGGCAAATTGTCAAAGAAATTAAAATTTCTGGTTAATCTAAGAAAGTTGCAAGTTGCATGAATGAATTTCTAATCAAAGTACCTGAAGAGCTGTTATCAATATTACATGTACCTACTACCCTTCTCCTGTCGAATAAAATATTCAAACCAAGTCATGTACGTGAAACCAGTATGTACAGCAAAATGAAATTATAGAGATAGTAAGCAATCTGAAAAATAAGATGAGCTCCGAGAATGAGGAAGAGCCAATAACAGTAATAAAATATTGTATAAATTATATCATTGAACCACTCATAAATTAGTGAACAATTCTTCAAAGAATGGAATGGATACTGAAGGATACAAATTAGTCCTAATGGTTCCTGATAAACAAAAACAGTGATCATTCTAAAATTTCAAAGTATCCCCGATTATCTTTTATTGCGTTTATTTTTAGAAACAAATAAAGTGATCAACGATGCACAACATGGGTATAGAAGAAGGTATTCTCAGAATGATATCTTCGAATTTTTGAAAATATAGTAGATTTCATTGAAAAAGGGAATTTTCACTTGATCTCTCCAAGGTTTATGCTTGCCTGGAATCATGAGAAATTAGTGTACAAGTTGAAATGATATGGAGTAAGAAGCCCAACTGTGGAATGGCTTAAATCATACCTATCTTATACGAAAGAGAAAATACTAGTTCAGAATAAAATCAGAAAACTAAGTCTGATATAAAAACCACTAATCTTGGAGTACCCAAGGGTATTCATTATATTAATCACAATCTTGACCTCAACCTTTGCATATTATGCCTTCGACGCAAATTTATTAACACATGCAAAGTTACGCCCATACCTTATATAGCATACCAACAACATACTTATATGTGCTATTCATTGGTTCAAAATAAAGATGAAAAATACTAAACGAGGGAGAACACAATTTCCTCCAACATGCAGATTGTTGATAATGAGAGTGTAGAGCTGTCAAACAAAGCTGAATGTCTTGGAATAAGAATTTGACAAAATATTATGCTGGAATGGGAATTTAGATTAAGTTTGTACAAAACTGAGCAAGGTATGTTATATCATGAGAGCAATTTCAAACTACACCTTTAGCACCCTGAAGATTATGGAAACTGTAGAGGCAAACAGATTATTCATTTTACAAAGAAGATTAATAAGGATGATGGTAAAACTAAAAAGCAATGAATCATGTGAAAGATAATCCCCGAAGAGTAAAATCCTAACAGTATACGGAATTTACATCCAGGAATGCTTACTATTTCTCTTTGAAAACAAACATTTGTTTAATGTACCTCAAACTGAGTATTATAATACGAGAAATGGTGTTTATACCATATCCAAAACATGTAAAGGGAGAATCAGCCAATGCCATAAGTTCCACAGACTCCCTAAGATAATGAAAACTATACAAATTCCGAATTATTTAAGTAAAATATTTTTGAGCCCACCAGGTTGAATGCCTTCATTGAATATTACAGTTCGCAAATAAAGTTCCTAAAAAAATATATTTGTTAATTATTATTATTATTATTATTATTATTATTATTATTATTATTATTATTATTATTATTATTATTATTATCAAGTAGCAATATCATTTATTTGAAATTTTACCAAAAATTTTAGTATTGTTACTGAATTCTATCATTATTTATTTGAAATGTAATTCATGTTTGTTGTGAGCAAATAAAAGAATCCTTCACATAAACTTCATTTTTTCCCATTATATTGTTGATAGATTTTGATGAAAAATTTGATAAATTGTAGGTAGGCGCTCCAATATAACTTACAATGGGTCTTTAAGGTATATTATTTGTATGCAGTTTCGGAAGCATATAGATATACGGTGCTAGCCCATTGTGGCAAATTAATTTATTTTTCAAATCAATAGGGATTGTCATATTTTTTATTGATTCATTCATGTCATTTTGTACTGATAGTATAAGGTCAGATTTTGATTTTTCATAAGTTGTTTCATCATTTAATAGATTTCCTATTTCAAGTTATAGAAAAAGTCTTATGAAAAATTGTTCGTTATACAGTGGAAATGAATGGTTACACTGAAACATTTTACAACTTCATCATTGAAGAAAGAATAAACAAAATCTATAATGGAACGTCATATATAAATAACATGAACGGTAATACAGATAATATTATAACATTACCAATCCGAAGACCTCAGAGAAAAATTAACTGTGTTGGTAAATATTTTTCAAATCTAAAACCTTCAATACCTAAAGATGAACAAAGCCACACAGTATACAAATTGAATTGTTTAGATTGTGATGGGACTTTCTCTACACATTATTTGCAAAAAAATGTATGTACTAGAAACAAAAATTTAGAAAATTCCACTGTCCTTGCTAAACATTGTTTTGATTATAACCATCAATTCGATTACAAAAATGCTAAAATTTTAACTAAAGAAACCAATTATTATTAAAGATCTATTCTGGAGATAATTCCCATGAAACGTAACTCCAAGTCTGTAAATCATAGAGCACACGTTCAATCATTGAGTTAGATTTACACTAATTTGATCAATTAAAACCCTTGCAAATTACTACATGCGTTATTATAATGTTAAAAGTATATTTAAGGTAGAATGCTCAAATAGCAATCTTTCTAATAAGGTCTGATAACTTTTTTTTATTACTTCATGAATCTTTAACACCTGGTTCATAAGTGGATACTCGAGCGTTCCTTTTTAGGTTCCAGTCCTATTCAAACCTTGCTTGAAATGACTTCGAATTTTATTGCTAAGCAGTGGATTCTAGATACATGTACATATACTTGAAATAATAATGTATTGAAATTTTGATTACTCGTGTATCTGTTAGTTTCGGCGTTTCGGGCATTTTTAATTGAAATTGGTGCGATAACGACGCTTTGTGTTGATACAATTAGCTCTAAGAAATCTTGTTTTAGACATTGGTACATCTTCCGATGATGGTCGTGAAACCAAAACGTACGTAAAGACGAAAATATTAAGCATATGAGTTAGTGTGACCTTTTGCCGAGAATTTATATATAATTCATACCTTGGTCAAGGTCATTATTAATAATAGTGCTCTCAAAGAAAAATGCACCTTGCAATGGAAAATAATACAAGTAACAAAAGTGGACTCGGCTTAGAAGATGGGAGTAACAGTCAATGTTGACAATTTGTTCTTCAATTGTTTTCCGCTGATTTTGTTATCATTACCGTTGAGAGCGGCTTACACGATCAATATCCAATTTCATATAATTCACTAGAATTTCAAGAGAATAATTACTCCTCTGAAGAGTTCAATCTAACCAATAACTGACTTCACGTTAACATAACAGGAAGAAATTGATGCAAATAGAAATTTCAATTGATTAGAGCATATAGTTTCAGTATTCGGTATGACGTATTAAACGGCATAACAAAATTTCAAATATTCAGTAATATTAACAAGTTTGCTGTAGAATGGATATAGAGTGCACATCATTCATGTATGCAAAATAATGTACAATGTTAACCTATTATTATCATAAGCAGATTTCCTAGAGGATATTTTGAAATGCTTATTATAGATTCTCATTGAAACGTAATACGCGTGTTTGCAAACTTGAGATTATATTTTGAAAATAATGGAATGTTTAGAGTTTTTCCAACAAACTGTTATTATTGTATTCTTTTCGATCATGATTTTATTGTGTTAGTAGGTATATTCATTCTACGACAAAATTCACGGATTGTGGAGTATGATCATTTCTTGATAAAATTATAAAAATATTCAATTATTTTTTATTTTGTTCTATATAGTGGTGCTATGCAGAAAAACTTTATTTTTTAAATTATTGATTTAGTACACTGTCACGGTAAGGTTTCGCAATATCAAATTTATTACCTCATATACAGGGAGGGCAAATTTCGATGTTTGTATAGGGTAACTCGGTAACTATAGGAGATACAAGAAAATGGAAGGCCCTCTCTTTTTTTAAGACAAATTCTCTAGTGGAAACAATAATTTGCTATCTTCTTTTGTTTCCGAGTTATAAACCCAAGTCCGATTTTTCTAGTTTTAGACACATGTGAATATCCTGGTTGTTTGTAAAGTTAGGAGAAAATAACGTTTATGTTCTTGAGGCATTTTCTTCTGTACAATCCAGTGGCGTTATGAAAATTCGGAAAAGAGTGTACAGTTCTGAGTTATGGTCTAAGGTGAGAATCATAGTTGACTATGGTTTAGCTAAAATGTATATTTTCTTCTTTTTCTAACTATGCATCATATGTATAAGTCTTGAACAGTGGAAATAATATATTACTATATCACTATTCGCGTTTTTATACCTATTCCAACTATTCAAAAGAAGATCTTATTAATTGTGGATCCTTTCACAAGACCAACAATTGGAATGGCGATTGCAAATCCTTCAATATGAAGTTGATTCTGGAATTTCGAGACGTCGAGCCTTGGATATTTTGAGCCCATACAAATTCTGGCCTTATACACTACGGAAACAACATCACCTGCAACCAACTGATATTCAACGAAGATTAGAGTTTTGCATTTATGGTATCATCAAAAATGTTGACAAGATCAATTATTTTCTAAAAATATAGTTTGGACAGATGAAGCTTACTCATTGGTAGTGTTGGAATTTACAACAGGCATAGCGAAGACTATTGGTCTGATATGAACCATCACCGTACCGTCGACTAAGACGCTTTGGTTTTAGTTTTTGGTGTGCTCTACAGGACAATCGTGTTTAACATATCACATATATCAAGAACACCTTTATGACCAATGGTACAACAGAATCTTAAATCAGAAAATTATTGAAGAATTTATGGACAATCGACGCTTAATTGCGGCAAGAAATCAGTTCTTCCAACAAGATGGTGCCGTTTCATAATTATTGAATATCAATTTTGCAAATAACTGAATGGGAAATAACGGACCATTGAGGTGGCCACCACGATCATCTGACTTAACGCCACTATATTTTTTCTTTTGGGGCTACATTAAAGAGAAATTACACAAAAAAATAGTAATAATATGAATGAACAAAATTCTATAGAATATCGTTTCAAATCTTCATGTTTATAAAACAGTTCAGAGTGCTAGGGAGAGGTGTAGCTTATGTATCGAAGATAACGGAAATAAGTTTGAACATTTACTTTAATTTGTATCTCTATTTTGTAGTTGAAATATATTATGAAATTAGATATAAATATCTGATATTTTGGTCTTGGGTGGTGAAGGATCCACAATTTATAAAATTTTCCTTTAAGCTCTTAAAATAGCTTCATTAGGCTGTCTTCTTTCTGAATAGCGATTGGATACAATATCACAATTGTTATTTCTTTGAATAAAGCTTTTTAACATATTGTACCTCTCGTAATTTCGTAAGGCATCTTCAGTCTTACGATTAAATGAGTTAATTGTTATTATGACGGAAACCAAATCGTGAATATACAATTTACTGACAAACGGATAAACTCTGTCATTGATGACATCCGCCTACTTGAAATAAATATAAAAAAAACGCAAAAGTAAAGTAGTAAAATATTGTTTTCACTTGCACAACAAAAGCGATCCGACATATGACATAGTTAGAGAAAAAATCTGATGTAACTAAACCATAGCAGCTATGATTCTCATTTGAAAAAAATATAACTTTAGGCCATAACTCGAAATTGCATTTTTTTTAAATTTTCTCAACGCCTATGGATTATACAGGAAAAAGTGCCTAAAAGTTATTTTCTCTTTACTGCACAAACAATCGTGATATTCACCTGTGTCTAAATGTCGAAATATCGAACTTTTGTTTATAACTCGAAAACAAAAGACGATAGCAAGTTTTGTTCCCGCTAGTGATTAAAAAATGAGATATGTGACATCCATTTTTTTGTATGTCCTATAGTTACCGAGTTACACTTAAATTTGCCCAACCTGTACATTACGCCTTCGACATCATTAGGAAAATAACTGAAGTGTCCTGTTCCGACGTTACTTATATTATGTTGTTGTGTTTGTTGTTGTCTATCGATTCCAAGATATTCAGTTTATGACCTTTGTTAAAAGTACGCAACGTTTTAAAATTATTTATGTTACACTCATGACCTATTGTATAAATGTATAAATTATAGATGAGTTCCTATATTTGAAATCTTTTTCTGCAATCTAAAAGATTATATGTTTAGCAAATCCAATTTTGAAGCTCGTCCTCTTTGTCATATTATATATGATTTGGTGCAATTCCCACAGTCTACTTTATGAATCCATGAACTATTTGGTGTGTCTATATTTAGCTTATTATTCATTTATTTATAAGTGCCTTTAAGATAATCTCATTTTTATAGAAACTAGTTTCTTAAATTCGTTGACCAACTTATAGCTTATATTCCCTAGGAACATAAGCTCATCTTTTGCATACATTATTAGGGTTGAGAGTCCAGGTGCCTGCGTTAATTAGTTTTCTCATTAGTTTAGCGTTAGTTCTATAATAGATTTCGTCTATCATCCTAGAAGGATACCCGTTATTTTTAGATATAGTCTTAATACAATTATTCTTTCCAAGAGAGGAAATTCTTTGATACACTATAAATCATTGAATTGAATGCTGAATATTCGATGTTGACCGAGTAGTTAGAGTCCGACCGTTTAACAGGATCACAAAAAGGCTCTTTTTTTTGTATATGAGCTATTATTATCGTTTCTTTTAAATTGTAAATTTATACAACCCCCGTTTTGTTCCTCTGTAGTGAATCATATTTTGTTGTTAATGCCATTTAATGTAGTTAGATATGTTTTTTAGTTGTCTATTGAAATCTGACATGTTATGTCATTCATGTGTATATACCAATTACCAAAGAGCTATCGGTGAAGTAATGGCATCATGCTTACTGACGAGAGTCTTTCCTAAATGATTCATGAGAATTTCAAATAATAATGGTGATAATATTTAGCGAACCCTCCGGGAGACCTTCATCCAGCTTATAAAAATTAGCATTGGATTTAAAATAATTATGTTTTATACGATAATTATTATTAAAGCTTCCCTATTCTGACGCGTTATTCAAGTGGTTTTCCAGGATTTTCGATTCGAGTATATCTTTTAGTTTAGTTATTGGGATAGAATAAACTCTTGTCGAAGGACACCCGCTTAGCTGATTTCGGTATGCAGATATTTGTAATCTTCTTGATTAGATCTATTGAATTTCCAATACATATTTCCATAATATTTAATAAGATAAATTCTATTCCGCGTTTTCTGAATGCATTTTCGATAAATTTCAAATTAACTTAGTGTATCTTTACTTTATTTAATTTTGATCACATTTTTCAATAAAATGAACGATGTAATTTCGATACGTACTTCTCCCAAATTGACGAAAATAGCTGAAACTTCTGTCGGCAACTTGTTTTCATGAAAATCCCGTACCCCGTACCTTTATTAATTTGCGTAAGGTTATAATGATACTAACAATAGTTTGTCAATACCAACTTGTGAAAACTAAAATGCACTAGAGCTCGCGTATCGTTATGCGATATAACGATACTCATTTCGGTATCGTTATAGATGACACAAGCGTGGCGGAATAAAAAAATAATGTAACTAATTTTTGTTACATGTGCAGATTTGTTTCCTCTCAATAGAATGTAGTTGCACAGAAATATCATTTCAAAGCTTGACATGGTACATTCTTATTATATTACGTAAGTTAAGTCTTTAAGTTTGTGGTACCACAATTGACAGAAAAATAATTTTTTTCAACTTTGTTGTACTTATATAGTAATAAGTAGTTAAATTCATGAGCTTTTAATTTTCTAATTTATCAACTGTCTAAAATTTAACATAGGTTATTATTTCATAATATGTTTAATTTATATTGCAAGAAAATAATATTTCATCAATTTTTGTTACATGTGCAGCTTTAGTTTGATCCGCAGCTATCCTTCTCAATAAAATGTAGTTGCACAGAAATATCATTATAAGGTTTAACATGGTACATTCTTATTATATTACGTTAAGTTTGAGTTACTTGAATTGAGAGAAAATTAAACTTTTTCAACTTTGTGTCCTTGTATAGTAATGTAATTATCTGTCTAAGATTTAAGAGCTTATTATTCATATTATGTCCAATTAATATAACGAAAATTGCTAGAAAATAAGATATTATGAATTTTAGTTACATGTGCAGCTTCAGTTTTTAGTTATTCCTCTCAATAGAATGTGGTTGCACGGAAATATCATTTTAAGGCTTAACTTGGCATATTCTTATTATATTACATTAAGTTTGACTTACTATAATTGACTTTGTTGTACTTCTATAGTATAATAAGTAGTTGAAATCATGAGCTTACAGTTCTATAATTTATCAACTGTCTAAGATTTAAAATAGCTTATCAATTTATATAACGGCAATTGCTAGAAAATAATATTTTATCAATTTTTGTTATGTACAGCTTTAGTTTGATTCGCAGTTATTCCTGTGATAGAATTTAGTTACACTGAAATATAATTTTAAGGCTTAACATGGGAACATTTTTATCATATTACGTTTAAATTTGAGCTACTACAGTTGACAGAAAATCAAATTTTTCCAACTTTGCTGTACTTATATAGTAAGCCTTAGCTTTAATTCTCTAATTTATCAAGATTTAACATAGCTTATTATTTCATAATAGGTTCAATTTATATAGCAATTGCTAGAAAACAATATTTTATCAATTTTTGTTACATGTGCAGCTTTAGTTTGATCCGCAGTTATTCCTCACGATAGAATGTTATTCACAGAAATATCATTTTAAAGTTTAACATAGTACATTCTTTTATATTACGTTAATTTTGACTTACAATTGGTAGAAAATTATTTTATGATTAGGTCAAAAATATTATGCAATAATTCGCTCCAGGATACCTCTGTAGTATAAAATTTTCGGAAAATACATGGACTGCCATGGTGACGCTACAAAAACTATATATTTTATTGATTGAAAAATATTGGTGTGAAATTCTCAATAAAATAAGTGACTATGTTATCTATCAGAATTATTATCGACTTGGTTCGAGCTAAGTTGTATTTGTTTGATGTTCCAAATAAACCTCAGGTTAATAATTAATAAACGTTAATATAGATTTTTCTATCGAACCACCATGTTATTAAGCTCTTTGTCTAGTAATATCTTTGCCGATGTCTATTACCTCCAAAATTTGAAGAAAAATGTCATCGTTGATCACACGAAGAACTACGAACACCAGTATGGAATATATTCTTGCTGAACACTCATATAGTCTTGCCATTCCTTGAGAGTAAGAATCGTTATATATGAGTGAGTAGTGAATATCTCAGGTAATATTTACGTTTTGATAGAGATCTTAAGGGGGTACGTTTCAACTATTTTCCAAAGGGAATCGGATATATAGGGGGAGAAAGCTGAAATACGATCATTGGCAAAAAATGGCAGTATAGTAAATGTAGGTTCATAGTTGTACCCTCGCTAATCATGAGCAATTCATGAGAATTACATATAATAAGGAGTCTTCTCACATATTATAGTGTCAAAACTATGATAGTCGGCACTGTATTTTCACATACCATCGATAGTAAAACAACTGTGCTTGAATTCCAATAAAGGGTGTCTGAACCATTCAACATTCGTATCAAATGTGCAATACTATTTATAAACACTCAATCTTTGGTACGAGAGGCAAAGAAATAGTGACCCAAAATATAAGAAAATAATGAAAGTTTAATAACTAACTAAGTTGACAATGTGGCTAGCTCTATTGTATTTATGCATTCATGATATATTAAAACACATATTAACAATAAATGAAAATACAATGTTATGCTATGGACTGCCACTAAGCAGCACATAAATGGTTTCAATATTATTTTCACATATTAAAGTTTGAAGTTTGAATGTAAAATATGTGGTAATATTTTATAATGTTTGTTATCACTTTTCTATTTTTCTACATTTCTACTAGTTTTTCAATAAATGACTCATTCTTAAAAACAATTCAATGCTTATACATTTTAGATATTTGAAAATGTGTACTCCTCACATTTATATGAAATAATAATCGTCCTTCCCCACGAGTAACCGCGTTATCTCAGGCGTTAACGCTATTTTGTATTCAATGCATTAAAGAATAAATTTAAATAAACATAATCCTCATACCCAAATCCATTGTTTTATGATGTGCTAGATGGCTACTTCTTTATGTTAATGTCACCAGTCACTCCAGCATGCTACCAATAAGCTGTAACCAGTTGAGGATTCTGAAATAGTAATTTACATAAGATTTATAGAATATATACAATTTTCATCACACAAATTCAATTCATCTTCAAGTGAAGAATTAATTTCAAGAGAACGTGAGGATATACTTTTGCTATCACAATAATGTTCATAGCTATAAATTCAATTGTTAATTTTATTTGTAGTCTGGTCCTTCACGATGTATAATATAATTGGTGTATTCAATTAGTTATAACTTATAACAGATATTTTCAAAGAGTGCTTCTTTTTTTCTTCAACTACAACAAAGATAACAAAGATCAAAATAATTATGTAAGTAATTTCAACCTTTATTTTATTTATAATCCTATTTATATTAGAATTGGTTGGAAAGGTTTAGAGAATGTAATTAATAAAATTCTTTAATTTTATATTAAGACTACACTTTGTGTAGATGCGAAACCTTCAATCAAGTTGGCTCAAATTGATTATGTTCTTAAGTAGGTATTCCGATTGGGAAATAAATTTTCCAAATTGGAATTGGTTAGCGTTTTTGAGCGGTTAGCGCATACTATATAAATTCACAATTCTAAGGCATAAAATATAAAAGGTGGCCAATTCAGTAAGAGCCGCTTAGAACGAACATAACAAGGATTAATATAAGTGATCATTCTAAACGCTAATTGTTCAATTACTTTCTTATTTTATTTATTTATTCTTATTGAATGACACTGTCTATCCATTTCAATGTAATTTCAACTATTATTATATCTAGTTTTCTGTTTATATTAGTATTGGTTGGGAATGTTGTAAGAATGTAATTATTATTGATGAAATTCTTTAATTAATTCATAATGAAACTACATTTTGTATTGATGCAAAATCTTTAATTTTGGTCATTTTCTCTCATAGTTTCTTAAAGTTTTAGGTATTAATTTTTCCGAATTGGAATTTGTTAGCCTATTTAATTCGTGTAAATTTAAATTTCAGACTCATATATAAAGTCACAATTTTAAGGCGTCAAAAATCTCTAATAAATTCACTTACTCGCTATCTTTTGGCCTATCGTTGCAAACTATTCTAATCATTTTACAAGAGTGGAATCAAGATGTTTTATTTTGGGAAGATAATATGATTTTCTTGACAATTTGAATGACAAACACTGGTGGATTTTTGGATTCGATTGATCAAAAACATGTTTTCAGAAAACAGTTTAGTTCCTGAATTTGTTCAAACTGGGAATAGTTAACATAACTCGTGAGAGGTGGAGTAGCAATTGGGAGACAAATTCATATGCATATCACTCTATAAGTTTTTATATTCATACAATATACACGATAATTGTTTCAACTAATACGCAATTGGTTATAAGGAGGATTTCGACAAGCCTTACATCAACAGATTTTATGAATATTTATTTTCTGTTACAAGTGTTGTGAGTACTTCAGAACAATTTGGTAGTTGTACAGTGTACTATAGTGTAGATATCTGACGTAATATCTTGTTCCTACGAGATCGCTCATCTTATTACTCAATTTAGCAGTTTTATTCTGATTAAATTGGAACGTGTCGCATTGCTATCCAAGAAGTTAATGAGAATGTCCTGTAAACATCAAGTCTCTGCCAAATTCTAATTATACATAGGAACTCACAAAAAGACCTACGAAAGCTAGTAGATATTCCATTCAAAATTCTCTAGGAATTTCATGAATTAAACCGATGAAACATTAGGAAAACGCACTGGTTACACGGGACGTGTTCCATCTTAATATGAGGCAATATGGATGTAGTTATTTGGGGATAAATAGGTACATGACGGTTATTAATTGTGATAGCAGAGAGTACATATTACTTCCACATGGGCAGCTGTATGATATAATGTGGATTGGCAATTTGGAGAAACCTATTTATTGTATATTTAGTTCTAAATGAAACCTACATATTGTAGAAAACGAGCATCGATAAACTTGGTTAAAGAACTATTTTATATGTATATTATAATAAGGTAAAAGAAAGATTCAACTGCAGGTAGTTCCCTGTTTTTGTGACTTTAGCCATGACTGCTTGTAATATTTTTTTGTGATTACTTCTGCTTTGGTGCATTCCTTCTGGAAGAATTGGTTCCAGTGTTTTTGATTCTTACATCTATAAACGGGTTTTATTGCAAATTTTGAAAACAAATTATGGAATTTGGATTTTGAACTTTTGAATTTGATTGAACTATTTGAAAGTAGTGACTCTAATTTGGTTTGTTGATTGCGTTCCAATGTCCTTTTTGTTTAGAAATTAAATTATTGCTCAAATATTTCTCATAACCATTGTCCAATGCTTTTGCTACAGTTTCTCAACTTCGTTGCTACAATTTTGCTGGTTCAAAGAGACGTTCAATACCAAACTGATTCAATTTTAATTTTAAGTTCGCTTAGAAAAAAAAGGAGATTTCGGATTGCATGTTGCACATCTGCTTGTTTATTTATAGTAAATGTGGTTGAAAGTGAAATAATGAAGGTCCATACATAACGACGTGAGGATCAAGTAGTCTGGGCAGTTTGGATCGGGGATATTAATACTTGAAAGCCATTCTTTCAGAACGTTTATCGATTCAGGGATTGGGGTATTTGTGAATAGTAAAACCACATTGAATGAAACAAGAGTATAACTCTCCTTGAATTCCAAAAGTTTGGTATAGATATGTTGATATTTTTGTAATTATAAGTGAAGACGCTGATTGACAACAACTGATTAAATTAGAGCCACTACTTATCATCTTTTATTAATGAATAAATTCCATAATTTGTTTTCTAAATTTGCAATGAAACCCGTTTATATATGTAAGAACAAGCTAAAAAACCATATGGCAACACCATTGATAAACTTTCCGACTTTGACAAATCCTGGATTAACAAAATCGATTGTGAGCGTGTTCAAAATGCTATGTTGGTCAAACTAGAAGGAACGTTTTAACTCGGTATAAAGAACATGTTGCACATATAAAGAAAAATAATGGTGAACAATCAGCATTAGCCGAACATATATTAAATACAGGCCACACCATTCCTCAAGCAAGTTTCTAATTTTTAAAACATAGTACGGTAAATATCTAGGTTATTTAGAAGGGATGGAAATATATACACGAAAAACTAATTATCTCGAACTAAGGGTAACACCTTATTTGCATTATTATCCCCAAATAGTATTTAAGCTGGCACATTTTGGTTTCTAATCTAGTTTACTCTGTTGATGGCTGCTTGGAAGCGAAAGGTTCTCAGTACTTTAACATTATTTTCAGAGGATAAGGATGAATATTCCTTACTTATAGTACTTACTATCAATATAACTATAATATTCCGACCACCAAAATAGAGGAAGAGATAATAAAAATAAAATAAAAATATTTCATTTTAGGATAATCGAAAATGATTTATTAATCTGCAAGTTAGTAATTATTGGTACATCTGTATCAAGAATGAGGAACAAATTTCTTTGGAGTAAACAATAACTTGAATCATTAGTTGACAACATATCTATTATATTAGAACAACAAACAATACGATCAAATTCATCCAGTGGAAATGTGAAAAGCTGAATATTTAAACTATAGAAAATAAAACCTAATTTATTAATTACGTTACTTGTTTTCACATATTGTGGATGTAACTATATATTCAGATGTGAATATTATATTTCCTATGAGTAAACAATAAATAACATCAATTATCAGTTTACAACATGATTTATTTGAGTATCTCAAGTTTCTCATACGTATTTGTATCTTGAAACTGGACAGAAACTAGTGAAAAAAAAACAAAAAACAAATATTTACATAATATAGTGAAAAAAAAATGAATAGAAAGTTTAAATAATAGCGTTCTTCAAATAGTTGGTATATGGGAAAACTTGTATTGATGATTTATTTTGAAATTCGACTTGGCCGTTAAGTTTTGCTTTATAAAAGATGATAATGGCCTACTGGGACGAGGCCACGTGAAATTTTTTCAAAATAATTGTTTAAAACCAAGTTACTTGTTCGAATTACAAAAATTCTCACAAATAAAAGTTGTCCCTATTCCGACTTCACACAAGTGACTCACATTTGAATGATCTATTGAAACTTTTTTCTATTATCTACATTTCTGTAATATTAAATAATTTGTAACTTCGACAAAACTGTTCATAGCAGTAGCACTATATCATGCTACTAACTTTCAATTACTAATTATCGACAAGAATATACTTTTCTTTAGAAAATGAGAAAGCCGCTTCAAATTTCTATGTTTGATGCAAAGTTGATGTATCGTCAAGTATTTAGGATAGAAATTTATTAAAATGGATTTTTTCACTACTAAATTTATTTTATGGAAGAAATTAATTATATAAAAAATTGCAAAAATTAAATGCAACAGGACGTTCAAATTCGAGACACATATGTAAAATCGAAATAGGCACAATTTTTCTTCGGAATAATTTTGTAATCAAAGAAATAAGCTCATTTTAAGCAAGCATTTTGAAAAATGTATCGTTAGCGAAAGTTACGTGTAGTCCATTTTAATTTTTTTTGTTAAAGCAAAACCTAACGCTCAAGTCGAATTCCAATTTGTAGCCCGCTGTACATAACTTGACACAATATACTGAACATAACTTTCATCAAAATTTGACATTTAAATTCTAAAGAAATAATGCTTTCAGCTTTAAATTTCTGATGAGGCAATTGGAAAACCATTTAGTTTTCACATGTAATAATGAGTTCAATTGAATGAGGCATTTGACATCGTTTAAAATTCCATCATGTGTTTCATTTAAATTGTTCAAAATCAAAGAATAAGACTACAATCAAAATTAACTCCAAATGAATGGCTATTAAATATACGTTTAAACTATTACATGATTAACGACCCATCATAATGTCACCAGAGGGTGCCCTCAGAGAGGAGTACTGTCTCCTCCTGGTGGTGGAGAGTTTGATAGTCGAGCTTAATGAGGCCGAGTGAAGAAGGCTGTTGCATCCTTATGGGCACGCGGGAGTGGGAGTAGGCCATTCATGACGCCTGAAGTAATGAGAATATTGTATCAAGGGACGCACAATGGGCCCAATCAAGCGGTCTTAGTGCTCATGACTTGTCCGCCCCCTTTTGATTGCTTGACTGATTGATTACATAATTGAATGTTGGTTTGATTTGAATGTTCTATATTTCAAAAAACAGTACCTAATTTTTACCATGGGGATCAGTTCCTTGGCATGTTGAAATATAATTGTCGAATGTTTTGAGAAATTTAAATCTGGATATCTGGATAATTCAAATGAGAGTTTCCATTATTCACACACCAAATCGAGTACAAATATGGTAATTCATATTTACATGCATGTGTACTACTTTTTTAGGTGAATCTGTTCTTCTCGGAAAGTAATTCGAATGATTCATTAAACCAATTTTCTGAGAAATGCGGAGCCAGATTCATAGTGAGATTTGTGACTCACAAATAAACAAAAAAAACTGTAAAAAGCCTACGAAATATTGTTCTATAAATATGTTAACGCGGTTGAGTAGTCTACAAGATTTTATTGACGCCAGTTATAGTTTAGCACGTGCCTGTAGTATGAACAAAGTGCGGACTGCCGTAGAATCCTTTATATTTCTGCACGGTACAGTAATATTCATAAACTTATTGTTGAGAAAGATTAATACGGAAAACCCACTCAAACAAACAGACAAATAGGTATACCCCAGCAGATTCAGCTAGACCATTTAAATATAAAATAGTTCCATTTAATAGTTGTTCATAGATTATTGAACGTCCCTTTGAGCCAGCAAAATTATAACATCGAAGTAGAGAAACTTCAGCAAATAGCGTTGGCAATGGTAACGAGAGATCTTTGATCAATAATTCAATTTCTAAACAAAACAATGTAGCCAACTAACCAAATTAGAGCCATTAGCTTCAAATACTCAAGTACATTTCAAAAGTTTCATTTATCCTTCAGTAATTAATGAAATCCATAATTTGTTTTCTAAATTTACAATGCCACCAGTTTCTAGATGTAAGAACAAGCTAAAACAGTCTTGTTCAAGATGCTATGTAGGTGAAACTAGAAGGAACATTTTAACTCGGTATATGCAACATTCTGCTCGTATAAAGAAAAATAATGGTGAAAAATCAACGTTAACAGAACATATTTTGAGTACAAGTCACACCATTTCTCTAGAATGTTTATCACTTTTAAAACATAGTACAGACAAATATCTATGTAATTTAGAAGGGACGTAAATGTATAAGCGAAAAAGAAATTCATTAAATTCTGATTTATCTCTAGCTGAGGTAACATCTTGTACATCATTATCTCCAAATAATACTCAAACAGTCACATTTTGATTTATACCTCAGCTTAATCTGATGATGGTTACTTGGTAGCCGAAAGATCCTCAGAACTTTAATAGAATTTTTAGTGGATGAGGGTGATTATTTCTTATCTATAATGTTGTGAATACCTGCCTCACCGAAATTTATAATGACATATCACTTTCCAAGATGTTATAGTCACGACCGGATTAACACTATGAGGGGCCCTAAGCACAATAAATTTTGGGGGCCCCTCCCCCCTTTTTTTTTAAATTACTCTTCATTCATGGAATAAAATAATTTGTAGAGTAATATGATGCTCTAAATTGTGGAGAAGGTTATTGCCAGGAAAATAAGTACATAAATGAATATTTACACTATTAGTATAGTATGTCTTCTTAATTTGACATAATATACAATGCGTAACTACATTAATCACTTTTACAATTGCACTTTTGAAAACTTATCCGCTGAATTATTCGCCTTTAATACATAATCAACTAATTCTTGACTACTTTTAGATATTACCAGTCGTTAGGCATACGCAAACTTTTATATTCCAGTAATTTCTTTACTTCGTTATTTTTTCCCAGAAAAATAGTCATTATTAGTTTTTTAATTTTTAGTTATTACAATTTCCGCGGGGCCACCAGAATGTCGGGGCCCTAAGCTATAGCTTAGTCAAGCTTATGCTATAATACAGCACTGGTTATAGTATAGAAGTTATAGCTAATTCATTTTGTATTACGAGGGCAAGTCTCTGAAAAACTAAACAAGAAATGATTTATTTGGTCAAAACTCATTTTATTTCTCAACATAATCTCCTTGTAGCCTGATACACTTCGTCCAACGTTTAACTAAATTTGTCGATTCCTTCCAAATTACACAATTTCGGTAATCGTTCAAAATAAGCGTTTGTTTCAGCACTGACTTCATCGTTGGCGTCGAATCGATCCATCAGCTCTGTATAATATACACCGGTTATCGTTTTGTTCTTTTTGAGGTAATCGATATGTACGATACCGTGTGCATCCCAAAAAACTGTCGCTATGATTTTGTTGGCCGATAAACCCACTTTGGTTTTTTTCGGCTTCTATTCGTCAGGACAAATCCACTGTTTTGAATGTTCTCGCAAAAAGTTCTTTTATCGCCAAACACTCCTTTGATGTTGTCACATGGTCGCGCTTGTTGTCAACCTAGAGCAAATGCGGCACCCATCTGGCAGATATCTTCCTCATTTTCGAAAAATTTATACAAAATGTTCCGGGCCCGTTCAGTTGAGATGCTCATAGCCTTAGCAATCTCGTGCACTTTAACTCGCCGATTGTCCAATATCATACCATAGATTTTATCGACGATTTCTGGCGTTGTAAGATCAGATTTTTCGGCGTTATTTATGGTCATACTAAATCAGTAAACCACTTGTGAATCGTTCCAATCGATGGTGAAGAGTCCCCATAATGTTTTTTCCACGCAAGAAATAATGTTTAATTAAAACGCGAAAATCACTTTTAAATGTTTACAGAAATCTTGGTTACTTGCTTTCGATGGGTGTGAAAACAGCACTGAATGACATATCAGTCTGCAAATTTTAAAGCATTCTAGTTAAGTTATAGTTTAGCACGTGTCTGTTTTATTTTTCAGGGACTTTTCATCTTGCCCTCGTATGAGGTATCGTGCCCATGTTTGATAAAAATAGATCGATACCAAATTCCAGAATATGATAAAATTCTATGTACACTTCACGCTGATCATTTATCAGAAGATTAGTCAATAAAACATTCAAAATATGTAGATATACATATAATGCCACTAAATTTATATGTCTTTCTGATCCGTTCACGTTCCGTAGGCTTAGTACCAGTAGTTGTCTAAGAGTTTTTCGAACATCTGGATAATCAGACATGTTATGTTGACTTTAAACCACGGTCGTACATACAGGTCAGGGAACTCGTATGTTTGGCATGGGTCTCTTACGCGTCGCCAAACTCGTAGTCCCTCGCTCAGCCACTAGCTAGCGCTTGGATCGAAGTACCGCAACAATCACATTGTTAAGTAAAATATTTTTTCTCGTAACGCAATATTTACTATTCTGATTTGAGAGAGGAATAGAACTGTTACTCTTGTGAAAATGTATTAAAAATAACTTCCACTTTTTCGTTATACATGCTCGCACACATAAAAGACCACGTTAAAACGATTTCTATCCGGAATCGCAAGCATCCACTTTTTTCCCATTTCCGAATCTTTCGGCACTTTAAAAACAGAAGTTTCTTGCTTTACACTTTTGTACCCCGTTTTGCATTTTGGCACAATGCACGATTTCGTAATTTGTTTCTAAAAACGCAGGTATTCCTTGTGTTTACAAGTCAAGTATGACAGTTGTCAGAGAATTTCGACTACTGCTCCACTATTTTTGGTACTACGCGACAGTCGACGCTTAGCGGTCCCACTTCTCACATAGGAAACAGCCTCGAGTTCCCAGACCTGTATGTACGACCGTGCTTTAAACCTATGCTTACAATTTCTAGGTAGGCATGACTATTCGAACAACTACATTTTGAACGTTCTTCAGGGCTCACAGTCTTATAACGGCTTAATTACTTTTGATAAACAGGCTATTGTTTTGTTGAGGAGTAGCAATTTCGGTCTCATACGTCTAGCGCGCAGTTCATAAAGCATAGTTTCTTTTTCGAACGTGTAGCGCGTGGAGCCGGTGTACGTGTAGCGTGCAAAGGGGCCGACTTTTATAACTTCGATTCCCCTTTATTAGAGGCCTCCCTCTCTGTGAGACAAATTATAAATTTAACAATTCATGTAATATAAATTTGTTTGGGAAAACCGTCTCCAGTATCCAGTAAATCCTGTAACTCAACAACTAACTTGACAGTGTGTACTCTTTTATATTTTATTAGCTTTTTTTGAAAAAACTCAAGCTCCACGTGACGCACTTAAGATCAATCTGCATGTGTACAAGAAGTACAAGTATACAGTGTAGTTGTATACTGAGCTGTGCACATGCAGAATGCACATCAGTAAAAAGGAAAATGAATCAATTACAAGAACAAACTTTCAAATACCATACTAACCTAGTATTCCGAAAGATATATAAAACTGTTTCAGTTCAAGCCACAAGTCTGTTCTGAAGATGCCATCTGTAATGGTTGGCGAAACGTCGGCATCAAGTCGTGCTGTTGTGACGCGGAATCCGTCAGGAATACAAGAATTTTCAACATAAGGTATCCGCGGAAGTCTACTATTCAACATTATTATATTATCATTGTTATATTACTATTGTTTCCGATAGCGTAGTTTAGTTTGCTAAATTTTTATATATTTTTGGGTTAGTAAGTTATTCGAAATTTGTTTATTGCATTTGTTTCATTTTCTTTGTCCTTGTACTCATACAGGAATCTCCAAGCGGCAACGTAATCGCATGTTAACTTTTTAGATATTTTTGGGAATACTAGGTTAGTAGGTTATATGAAAACTTGCTCTTGTAATGGATTAATTTTTCTTCTTACTATTATACACATGTATTATTAAAGTGCATGCAGAATGTGCACAGCCTAGTATAAAAGTATACTGTATACTTGTACATCTTGTACACATTTAGATTGATCGTCACGTGTCATTTTGTTTTTTTTAGAAAAAGCTAACATAATATAAAAGAGTACATACTGTAGAGGTACTTGTCAATTCACCAGATTTACTGGATACTGGAGAAGGTTTTCCCAAACAAATTTATATTACATAATTTGTTCAAGTTATAATTTGACTAACAGAGATGAAGGACTCTAATAAAGGGGGATCGAGGTTATAAAAGTCGGCCCCTTCGCACCGGCTCCACGTTCGAAAAAGGAATTATGCTTTATGGCCTCCGGGCTAGACGTATACGGCAGAAATCGCTCCTCAACAAAACAATATTCTGTTTATCAAAAGTAATTGAGCCGTTATAAGAATGTAAGCTCTGAAGAACGTTCAAAATATAGTTGTTCGAATAGTCATGTCTACCTAGAAATTATGAAAATAGGTTTAAGCTCAACATAACACGTCTGGTTATCCAGATGTTCGAAAAACTCTTGAACAACTAGGTACTGATACTAAGCCTACCGAACGTGAACAGGTCAGAAAGACATGTAAATCTAGTAGCATTATATATATATCCACGTATTTTGAATAATAAAGATTCTTGACCCAGGTATGAATTATATACAAATTCTCGGGAAATAGGTCACATTAACACTTATGCTTTATATTTTCTTGTCTTTACGTACGTTTCGGTCTCACGACCATCATCAGAAGACTTCTTATGCCTAAAACTGGAATACTCAAATCTAATTGTATTAACAAAGCGTCCTTATCGCATCAATTCCAATTAAAATGCCCACGTCGCCGAAACGAACAGAAACACGAATAATCGAAACTGTAACACCTCAATGTTATAATTATAAAATATCAAGAATCCACTATTGAGCAGGTCTTTCAATAAAAGCGTGTTCATGTCAACAGAGACTGCGAACTACTAGAGGACCATTAGTTTTAAGTATTCACTTTCAAACCAGATGTTAGATTTACGAGCTAATAGAAAAAGGTTTGTCAGTTATGGATAATAAGTCTTCTGATGATGGTTGTGAGACCAAAACGTACATAAAGACAAGAAAATATGAAGTGTTAATGTGACCTATTTCCCGTATTTTGAATGATTTATTGACTAATCTTCTGATAAATGATCAGCGTGAAGTGTACATAGAATTTTATCATATTCTGGAATTTGGTATCGATCTATTTCTATCGAACTTGGACACGATACCTCATAATACAAAATGAATTAGATATAACTTCTATTTCATAACATTTTGAAAAGTGATATGTCATTATGAATTTCGGTAATGGCAGGTATTCACAACACTCTGCAAGATGTATCTAACACCGAAAAAATGTTAGGAGTGATTCTCTGATGAAAATTGAACGGGGTCCTTGGTTCGAAAACACTCTCCTCTGAAAAGTTGAAGCTCTCCAAAAAATGTAAAAAAAGTTGTTTCCCTTCGGGATCTTCCATGTATATCAATCTAAAGGAATGAAACTTGGTGAACATTATCTGTCACTGAAACAACTCTTTTCGAAAATATTTTCTGAAGTATTTTTGTAAAGAGTTGAAATAATCAATCCCTAAGACATTTTTTCTTGGAACTTTTTTTTTAGGTAGAACTTCTTCCTTTTAGAGAACATGTTAAAAAGCCGAATTCTTTTACTAACTTTTTGATCTCTTCAAGTTTTTTCGAAAAGTTGAGGATTCACGAGAAAAAAATTAATGTATTGCAATGCATTTTCAAAAAGATGAGCTGTTAACTCAAGTGGATTTTGCCGGAAGATCTAGTGGCCTGTTCTTTGTAATGGAATCCATAGGAACAATTGAAAACGGGATTGTGCAGTGTCATTCATTGCTCCTTTGTCTCAAGTTTTATGATTTTTTGTAGAAAATATCAGTTGATAATCCGACATTATGTTTAACTATGTGAATGTAGGAATGGCAGATATGTATTTTACATATGGTGCGTGCTAACGGTAATGCATTGGAAGAGCAAATACTTTATGCTGATTAGAATCCAGAGCGTAGACTACCCCATCATACTAAGTTCACAAATATTCACCAACGCCTACGGGAACTTGGTAGTTTTGGAAAGAAGAAGTCATGATTCTGGCCGTATACGGTGGGAGCCGTTTTATTCATTTATTGAAAAATATTTTTTTTTTAATTTTTTGGAGGGGCTCAACTTTTCAGGAGAAGGTTTTTTCAAAAAAATTTATATCAAAGACCACCCTTAATTTTCATCAGAGAATCACTTCTTACATTTTTTCGATGTTATTTAGATACACTCTGTAGTTAAAAAATAATCACCCTTATCCACTAAAAATACTATGATGACAAGGCCAGAGTAATCGGCTACTTCTTGGCTGGAAGATTCTCAGTACTTTAACAGTATTTTGAGTGGACAATAGCGATTGTTTCTTATTTATAGTGTATGTGAATTAATAAACTATAAAAGAGTTACACTGTGGATACACTATAACACTATAGATAATAAATAATCACCCTTATCTACTAAAAATACTGAGAACCTTTCGGCTACCAAGTAGCTATCATTAGAGTAAGCTGTTGAGAAGTTCTACCTATATAAAAGTTATCATAGCCTGAGCAAATTAGCTTATAAAGTACAGGTTTACTAATTTATTATTTTTGTTTTCAGCCTTATATATTAGATGACAGAGTTTATTTTGTGGTTTGAAACTGATTTTAAAAATTATTATGTCGAGATAAAATGTTAGCAATAGTTTTACGTAAGCAAAATTCGTGAGAGAAATGGAAACGAAAGTATCTATATATTAGTTGAGCTCCTAAATTTTGTTCGAAAACAGTTGAACATTGTAACAGGGCATTAAACATGAAATATATTTAGAATTCCAAGCATAATTCAAACAAAATCAAATATAGATGTTTTCGTTTGAAAATTTTTAGTGAGTTGTCATAACTTTTTCATGGGACATCCTTTATCATAAAATAACCTTCAATAAAAGATAACCAAAATAAAAAAGTAGAGCGTTTTTCGTGAAACACACACCAACATTTTTAATAAATTTGCTGAAACCTTTACGTTATAAATGTTAAAAAATTAAATATAAACATCAATAACACCATATAAAATTAATGAAAATATTTCTCCAACAGAATATAGAAAAACTAAACGTCAATTTTCTAACAAACTAAACTTACACATAGTTTTAGATATGGAACTATATCAATTGATCTAAGGTGGTGCTTAGTAGTAATTCCGAAAAGTGCTCCGTAGGTTCACTAAGCACTGGTTCAAAAAAGTGTTTGGGAGTACAGTGCTTAGAGACTGCTATCCTGTACACGATTCATTCCAAAATTTACCATAATTGACGTCATAATAAATAGGGAGGAACTTTATTTTCATTCCTATCTCAAAACTTCTCTCACTATCATTCCTTATTCTATATTCAACTGAATAAATATGTTATATTCATAAAGTTCCTTTTTTAAATAGTTATTGCATTATTATAATAAACTTATAGAATTGAGTGATTCTGATAGCCTTTGAATTAGGAAGTTGTGCATAGTTTAAGTGAATTATTGTAAGTAAACTTTATTCTAAATCATCTTATATAAATTGAATCCCAATTCATTCTATATGGTTAATATAACTAGGTATTAATTGAAACAATGAGCTCATTTAATGACTAAGGATCTGATACGTTGGAGGAATCTATAAAATGAAATCAAAATTTCATAATATGCTTGGATTCAACACAATTGCATGTACAGCATACATACAGCAGATACAAATGTTATTTTGTGAGAATTTTCCCATTTTTATTCCCTCGGTATTATTACGAATTTTGGTGGATATATCCATTTTGAGCATTTCTGTGCGTGCGTGTGTGTGTGTGTGTGCGTGTGTGTGTAAGCACGCGCGTGCGCGTGTATGTGGCGTGTGTGGCAAGTGTGTGTGCGTATGTGTTTGTGTGTTGGCACATTTTGATAGTTAATTGTATCATTTGAAAATCACAATGAAAATCGGGAGCTACTTGTTCCATCGAATTAGAACTATGAAATAATCTTTTACATGTTATAATGTGGGAGACCACATAACATTGCCTTTCAGCTACAAGGTTTAGAGAGTTAGAGGAATTATATAGCGATGGTTCAAACATCCAAAAGCATATGAGATCCTGTTGATTATTTTGTAAGCAGAGGATGGTGAACCTCCAATAAAATGAGGGAAGACTATTTGTATGTTTCCACTAGCATGATATATGAGAGTCGAAAGCAGTTGAAATAAAGGTGGAACCCAACCTTCTTTAAAAATAATCGAATATTTAATATATCTCATATAGTGAGATAAGTAAAAAAAAAACCATACCGTAGCCGATTGTTGTTAATTTGATTGTCAGCTATTTCCGGAATGCACCGACACACATTTGCATATACTTCCCTCACTCTACATTGAATATAGTGTAAGGGAAGTATTGTAATCGTCCCAAAAAAAATGTGAAGTCACAGTCTGTTTTATGCAATTGATCTGTGTCAAATTTTGATAGTTCATGTGACAGCAAGTGCCAGTAAATAAGTTACAATATAGTGTGTGCATACTGTTAACCTGACAGCAGATATCTGTATACAATATAGAGTTATAAAATAATTTATGCAGACAAATTTGGATAAAATTTCAATGCTACATAAAATATAATATAACATATCTCATTAGCGGATTATACATTATTTCTGATATATTTTCTGTTCCTAAAATCATTTACATTTGACTCCCAAGAGTGTTTAAAAACTATCTCGGTAACAAAAGTGAGGGTAGTCACGTACTCAATTGATCACAGCTTTTTTACTTAGAAAAAGTGAGTTCGGAAACAAGAGGGACTATAACATAAATGTAATTGTGACATTGTTTAGGGTTCCTCCCACAACTGAAATTTTTGAAATATTGGAATATGCATACTTATGCGTATTATAAAATAGTCTACGACCATACAATTCTTCCCAAAAATCTATCAAACAGCCCCAAACTAATGAACTCCCCACAAAATGGATTTAGTATAAGGTTATGCAAGAATCGACACTAGTCAAAACATTACCAAACCAATGAGATAGATGGGAGGCAATTAATAGTACTCCATACGGGAATATTTTTTTTTCAAAAGTCAATACATTTCATGTATTGAAAAATATGATATTACTTACAGTATAGTCTGCAGTTAATTTTGCCAACATAAAACTAGAAGTTCATAGTAGAAAAGAGATGAGACTTTCGAAAGTAACACACGCGCACTGACAACAATCTATAGATAAACTCATGGACGCCTTTTCATAGCCATCGTTAGATGCTAACTAAACTAACGGATGGATGCCATTGTAAACATAAAGCTACGTCTTTAATCTAGGGTTTGAGAGGGAGTAGTGGGAGTGAAATACAAACATCTTTAACTTATGACAACAGCTGAAACATTGAAATAGTTTCAGCGGCGGAAAGCTTGAAAGCTTTCTGTTCTTCAGAAGTCGAACTGAACGCTCCGCTCAGGCGGCTCAGGTAAGGATAATATGCCCAAGCAAGATGTATATTTTACATCATTAACTCAGGCTGCTGCTCCTCGACAATTAGTTCTTCTTGTCGCTGGCAATTATTGTTGAAATATGCAAGGCTCCTGCTAATTTTAATTTGAGTTATGTAGGTTCTGAAATATAAATATGAAATTTAATTTAGTTACTATAAAAGATTCAAGATCACCAAAGGAAATATAGTCTAGTATTTCTTGAAATTCTGTATGCTGCTAAAATCAAATTCCAACAATAATTATTAATAGATACTTTGATTAAAAGTTGAGTTGAAATCATAAAAATCGTGTGATATTGATGTTATTCAATGAAAAATGTTTGTAACACCAATCTGTAATCCTCTGTCTGGAAACGTTCTCCAATATTGAACATATGAAATTTCGAAATACTACGCTGATTGTAATTCCCAGCTATAGTGCAGTCAAATCGGGTAAAGACTATTTTTGGTCAGTGAACATATGAAAATAGTTCAACAAGTAGTTGAATCAACTTCATTTGTTGTTATAAACAATTTATTTATCAACAAATAGACGAATTCGACCAAAACTACGAGTGTAGGATCGTGGTCGAATAATTTTGTCGATTTTGTCGTCAATATCGTCGAATGTGTACCCGCTGATTTGTTAATTTGTTATTAACAAATCATATATATTAATAAATATACTAACTTGACCAAAATGTCGAGTTTGTAGTCGTTTTCAGCTAATTCTGGTCTCTTTAGTACAATTTAATTGTTATTATAGTCCTTGAATGCATAGATACATTTTTGAATTATTATAAATAAATTATTTATTAATAAATATACGGATTGCGCCAAAATTCCAAAGGTATAGTTTTTTAAAAAGTAATGTATTAATTGTCAAATAGATTATATGAAAAAAAAAAATCAAGTCTTGCTAAAATAACAAATTAATTAATAAGAAAATGCCACGTTCAAGAAAAAATATAGTTTAATTCAAACGTATCATGAATAATACTTCAAAATCCCCGCTATAATGCCACGGGAAGAATATTTTTTTTCAAATTCTAACATCAGGAAATTTTAAATGAGCACCGAATCATACTCATGAAAGATGAAAGAGTATACAACATTTTTTATTTGTTCGTTTCAACATAATAATTTTTAAAGTAACATACATATTTTAATTTTTTTTAATACATATTATTTGTCTATTAATACATCAATTTTAAAAACACTTAACACTTGGAATTTAGGCGCAATTCGTATATTTGTTAATAAATAATTTATTTATAACAATTCAATAATTTATCTATGCGTTTAAGGTCTATAATAACACTAAAATCGTACTAAAGAGGCCAAAAATAGTTGAAAGCGACTATAAACTCGACATTTTGGTCAAATTCGTATAATTATTGATAACTAATTTACTTATTAACAATTCAAAAATTAGTGTATGCATTTAAAGACCATAATAATAATAAAATCGTACTCAGAAGACCAAAATTATTCGAAAAGGATCCTAAGCTCGTAGTTTGGTCGAATTCGTCCATTTGTTAATAAATAAATTGTTTATAACAAATGAAGCTAATTCAACTAATTGTTTAAATATTTTAATATGTTTACTGATCAAAAATAGTGTTTACCGGATCAAAAACAGTCAAATTTAGCATTTTTTATGTGATCTCATAAATGAGCTAATTAAATTGTTAATTTATTCTGCAAAAGTTTTGTGCAACTTGAGACGAGGTAGAATTGGTTCCTGATAAAATTCCGAAGGGAATGCACTTTATCCCATTAAAATCAGTCCATTTCTCAAGGATTTCAACCTCAAATACCTATTTGACCGCACTACTATGCCGTTAGACAGTTTCGCCGCATTATACATATATTCATGAAATATTACTAATTGATATTGCTGTAGGTATACTTTGATGATGCACATTTGACGTCATGCATATCTATAATATGCAGGGCGTTTAGTATAGAATAGGGATTTATTTAAGGAATAACTTCCTTGCACATCATTAAAATTTTGTGAGTCTGAGAAATATTTTTCATTGTTATTCTTAATAATTGTACTAAAATGTGATAAATAGATCATCTGCTCGTTTCTTTCATTAATTGTAAAGGTTATTCTCAGAAACTTCCTTTTTCCCTTGAAATATTTTGAGGATACCAATTTTTGAAAAATGATTTATCTGAAAACAATAGTAGATTTGCTTGAAAAAAATTATACTTGATGTATCATTTCAATGTTCAAAATATTTGTATAATTTGCTCTATGCTGTCTCCCTTTTTCCACTTAAATTTTAAACTTATTACTTATTCAACTGCAGCGCAGCCATCATAGACGTATGTAAACTATCTACGTCATACACTATTATTCGAAAGATTTGTTAACAATAATACCTACCTAAATCATTATTTGTTAAATTAATATAACAGAAAATTTAGCATCGTTCTTATAGCAACTGAAAACGAAAACAGCAGGAAACTGAACATAGAAAATATGACAACATGAAATACAGACAAACTTAAAAGTAACAAAAAAAAAATTTAAACGTTTAACTAAAACCAAAAACCAAAATAAAAAGAAACTTAACCAATTACTTACCCGAAACAAAAATCTTTACTTTAAGTCTGATTTTCGAAATGTCCGCCATTTGCTTCAATGCATTTTCGACATCTCTTCAAGAAATTTACATTGAAAACGAACATCGGATGATTATTTATTCCTTTTATCACTTGTCGCTAAATTATTATTTCTCTGAAAGTTTTCCTGATTTGAGAATAAATAATCTTTTCCAATACTTTAGACAATATAGGAGGATGTAAACTAATTAAAGCATTATTTTCCTTAAAAAGGCATTGATTAATGTAAAATCAATGGAATAAAGCACAATACGTGAAATTTTCCAAAAGTCCGAAAATACGTTTTCACTAAGGCATAAAGTGTCAACAATATTAGTAATGAATAGTAAAATGTGTGGCAAAGATAATCTAATCATATCTATATGTTCAAATCTACTCCAGTCGATTTCGATTCTATTTTTAATATTTTGGTATGAGCTGGGAGACAAAATCAATAGAAATTCGAAGTGGCTTTCCGTGCTACCATATTGAAGCTGCAGTAACAGGACTGTAACCAGAACTAAATCGTGGGGGGCTAAGAAAAATCTGTGCGACAGCTGTTAAGCAAAAAGTTAACGTAACCTATAAAATCATTTCCATAACAAAGCTGAAAATTTTTGAGTTATTACAAAGCAAAAAATTTCCTCATCGCACAAGTTATTTCTTATCTTATAAAAATTAATTTTTTAGTTAAACAATTTTTAAGATGAAAATAAAAAAAACTTTGTGATGAAAGGCTTTACGATGTTCATTTACTTATTAATAATAATTGAGTTTATATTATATTATATTCTTATTTATTCACACGTAAATTTTTTTGAGTTGATTAAAATTAATTTTTTTCTATTAATCTCGAAGTATGTATTATTAAAATTAAATAAAATTAGATTTATTAATATGAAAAGTATTAGCAAAATTTGTGCCATTGAACAAATAATGCTATTTAATGTTTTCTGATAAAACTTATTTAAATATGAAAAAATTGAATTGAAATCGGTCCCACCACTATATATATATACAGGTTAACTCAATTTATATGGAGCAAAAGAAAAGTCTAGTTCCACTATATTGTCGGTAATGGGCAGTTAAATTTTTAATATACTTCCAACGGATTTGGAAATCCTATCCAAAGCAAAATTCAAAAAATTATTGAATTATTGTTGATCGAAAATGCATTTTATTCAGTAGACAACTAGACGAATATTTTAATTTTAATTCTAATTCTAATTCTAAAATTTAACCATTTCAGCTTCAACTTAACGATACAATAGTGATTTTGTCTATTACTACATTGGCTTGACTTATTAACAAGATTTGAAAAGTCTACTCAATAGTTTATTCAGGATTATTCCCGTCACAGACGCTTTATTTCAATAAACAACACACAATTTCTTCTATTGTTATTAATTAATTGCTTATGGAATATTTATTCATAAAAAAGTATTTAACTATCAAAAATACTGATTAAACACTCTCCTTTTACTTTCCTCACTATACGTAGTATTTACAGTAAGGAAAGTATAGTAATCGGGGCAAAATTTTCTCTCCACTTTTCAGCTGATATATCCGTTTTGATCATATCTGAGTCGATCTGGACTATTTTACATTTCCAGGGGGCGATAACGGGTTAAAAACTATTTTTGATAGATTTTGGGCCTTCTGATGCCCAAAATATGGACTGTATTTATGTATGAATGTTTTCGTCTACGGGCAATAGGAAACTAGAAAATCGATTTTGAAGCATTTTCAAGATGACGGCGGTACAAAGGGAGAATGATGCCACCGTTTTGGTTGTCAGCTAATCTCGCGATCTCAAAATTTTATTTTTCAAAATTAAAAGTACTGTCTGGCTTCTTTGACTTATAGATGCTGTTAGTTCTCTAGGGAGGAACAGTAATATAAACCTGGAAGTAATTTTGTCTAGAGGCCAAATGTTTCCTGATAGTTCATTAGTATGGTATTAGTATTCAATTTTAATTCCATGGTGTAGAGCCCAGAGTATTAGAAATTAAGGTCCCTGATTATTAGTTGAATATTGTATTTTTCAAGTACCTAACTACTTGTGAAAAAGTGTACAATATGAGCAACATTTCAAAAGCGAATTAACTATTAGTTAACGGACATCGATCGTAGGCAAAATATTTCAATTTGTAATGCGAACTACAATTAAAACAAATTTCCGGTATGCTTTGAAGTGCTGTGAGACGATTGTTTGCATACTATATTTACTTCCTATAAATAAATTGTTTGCCGTAATGCATCAGGCGGGTAATACTAATCAGACAAGGCGCCATTCGATTCGATCAATTGATGATTAGGTATATCTCTCCTTGATGGAAAATTAATTGTTTCGCTTACTTCATAGAACAGAAATTAATTAAGGCAGCCAATATGAGCATATGAATTTATGAAATACAACAGTATTTCCTATCAATTTAACCATCTATCAAAATTCGCAAGTAAGATAATACTATCATTGGAAGAGAACTTTGTATGAAAATACATAACAGAAAATATTTCGGAATCACACGTCATACGATCCGTAGAAAATCGGAGAATCTTATTGTTTACGAATGCAAGCTGAAAAGTTCTTTGAAAATGAAACAAGAAATGATTTATTTGGTCAAAATTTATTTTATTTCTCATCATAGTCTCCTTATAGCCCGATACACTTCGCCACACGTTTTCCTAATTTTTCGATCCCTTCCAAACAATATGATCGGCAATTCTTCAAAATATGCGTTTGTTTCAACGATGATATCATTGTTGGAACCAAATCTCTTTCCGCCAAACCATTTCTTCAAGTTTGGAAATAGTTAAAAACCGCAGGGGGCAAATCTAGAGAATATGGTGGATGACGAAGCAATTCGGAGCACGATACATGCAATTTTGCCATTGCGACTGCCGATATGTGCGCCGGAGCGGTGTCCGGAGTACTTTTTTCTTTGCCACATGCGGCCACTTTCGCTTCAAATCGGCATCGAATCAATCCAACAGCTCTGCATAATATACACCGGTGAGCGTTTTGCCATTTTCAAGGTAATCGATATGAACGATACCGTGTGCATCTAAAAAAACTGTCGCCATGACTTTGTTGGCCGATAAACCCACTTTGGCCTTTTTCGGCTTCGATTCGCCAGGACATGTTCACTGAGTCGACTGTTCTTTGGTCTTTGATGTGTTTTGATGGATCCATGTTTCGTCCACGGTTACGAAACGACACCAAAGTTCTTCTTATCCCGCCTGAACATCGCCAAACACTCCTTTGAAGTTGTCACACGATCGCACTTGTTGTCAACAGAGAGCAAATGCGGCACCAATCTGGCAGATAGCTTTCTCAAATTCAAAAATTCATGCAAAATCTTCCGTACCCGTTCGGATGTGATGCTCATAGCCTCAGGAATCTTGTGCACTTCAACTCGCAGATCGTCCAATATCAATTATGTATTTTATCGACGATTTCTGGCGTTGTAACCTCAATTGAACGACCAGAACGTTCGGCGTCCTTTGTGGTCATACTACCACAACGAAAATCAGTAAAACACGTGAAGTGTCCCCATAATGTTAAACAAGCGATGCTTTGATTTGCGTAATGTTTTTTTCAAGCAAGAAATAATGTTCAATCAAGACCCGAAATTCCTTTTTCTCCATGTTCACAAAAAACTTCAAGCTTTCGGCTTTCGACGGGTGCCAAAATAGTCAATGACGAATCAGTCAGAAAATCTTGACGCATTCTAGTTAAAGATGGTACATCATAAATGTCACATGGGATTTTCGATTGTGGCGTCATCTGTTTTATTTTTGAGGAACTTTCCACCTCACCCTCTATTTAGGCATGGTTATTTGCAGATTCGAGTTCCTAGGAATTCAATGACTCGCACAGTATTGAATAGCATTGAAAATGTTCAAGATTGAATTTCGAAACATTAGAGACCGGTCACAACGTATTCTTTCCATTTTTCCCATGAAAAATATCCAGCGCCACTGGAAATGAAATAATCCTGATAAAATTCGATAAACAACGCGTTTATAGGTCAGAACATCCATAACCTGAACTATTTACAAAACTGAAAATTGTTCTACTACCTCTGTAGTGATAAAAAATTCCTTCTCAACATTTACCTCTGTATACTGTAAATTACAGAAAGTACTTATTGGGAAAAAGAAGAATCTCATCAAGTGATGAATATTGTTATCGTACGGAAGAAATTATCACATAAGAAACTCAGAGGAACCTTTTGTAAATTCAGGTTTGAATAATGAACTTTGAAATTACAAAAAAAAATGTATCGAATCGAGTACACCGAGTGCCCGAAGAAAATCGTGTGAGCCAGCGGTGTAATGTTAGGAGAAGATATACGCATTGAAATTTTTCTTCCAAGTTTGGACGTTATAGGCATAACATAAGCCTGCTCTAGGCAAATAGTTCCACAATTTCGCCGTTCAATAGGACGAAGTCCGGTAGGAAGAAGTTCTGCAGGTCTCGAGCTAGACATAGAAGGGGTGACTAGCTTGATTCCGTCTAGTCCACCTACCTGGAATTTCTCGTGGTAAAATAGCAGACAAGACTTCTGATCAACACGGATCATGGAAATATTTATGGAAAGGGGAAAGATCGCTCACTTTCTTACGATGTTCTGGAGAGGTCAATGAATTCGAATGTTTGACAGCATCAATCGGACGAATTGCTCTCATCTGGATATAATCTAAAAGCTCCAGCGTATGTTTGGGAGTCGAACTCCAAAGATATGAACAGTACAAATGTGCTGTTGGTGGTTGATCGCGAACATGGATTTGGAAAAATTCGTAGGAATAGTTGTACCTGACATCACCATATTAGGGATTGTGCGATCCGCCTTCCTGGATAAGCTTGAGTTTTATTGCGTTAAGCTCTACTAGATTTTCAGATCCTCATTTCAAAATCGTTTCCAGATCTTCATTAATTGCGTCAACCTGCATCTGTTTCGCTCTTCTGGCTTCATTGAATGGTATATAGGCCCTAGATGAGCAAGCGGTGTGAAGTGTATCATCATTACAAAGCTGTGGATGTGACAACAAATCGTTGATATGGAGCAGAAACAAAGTTGGAACCAAGACAGATTTCTGTGGAACACCAGCCTTAATAGCCATTGTATCGGAGGTTACTCAATCAACCAGCACATGGAGTGATCTATCTGAGAGAATATTCGATAGTGAGCGACAAATTTGAGGCTGATGTTATTATCGCAAGCTCATTCAAAAATGCATATCTTTCGCAAACTAGTTTATACGCTAAAACTCGTTGTGATAGTGACGCAACAATAGAGTCCAGAACTGGAAGAAAAGCTTCAATGTGGAATTTCTCTTCTGCTGACAGTTGTGCAGCGGATGTTTTTCCAAAGTCCACGGGCTGCAGAATTATGTTTGGTTTTGAATTTTCAAATTTTAATCGTACAGTCCAGTTGTTATACGTTTCGATTCATAAATCTGGAAATAACTTTTGAAGCACTTTTCTCTTATCACAACTGAGATCGCTGCAATTTTTCATCTCGGCTAGTGGTGCTCTCATGTGGTTGAGGCCCCGGGGACGCTGGCCCCACAGACCTTCTCTTAATCCGGCCCTGTTGCTATGGCTTTCCAAGGCATTATTTCATTAAATTTTATCCAGGAAATGGGAGGAAATTTCATTCGAAAGCATTTCATATAATGCTACTCCCTAGATTTTGGAAATAAATAATCGCAATTGCAGTTTTGTTTGCCTATCCTGAATTGAACTTCTACCAGCCATTGTAATGAAAGAAAACTGCATGAGGTCTCTATATTGAGATAATAGTATCAAATTAGTCATTGGGAGAACCTGTTCTTAAAATTTTGATTCTTCATTATCACGATGCATTGTCTCAAAAATTGGGATTTCTACGATCATGCTTCCTTTATCACCCAAAGAAGCTCATAAGAAATGACCTATATAATTATATTATATGCAGGTCAACATGCTACAGCAGGAAGAAATTTGATGAAACAGTTGGTCAACAATTCCACATACAAATGGGATTGTATTTTGCACAAATCCTATGAATTTAAAAGCTTTCTGATTCTCTTTTTCATTAATTTGGAAGTATAATATGACGGCTTGTTTAGTCTGTAGACAGTATAAATATATTGGGAATTGAATTTCTCGTGATTGAACATATTACGTCTGCCTGTCTATATGTTCTTTTACGATTTCTGAATTTTGTTAACTGATTTTTAAATCTCAGAGATAACCACAACAACTACGGTAGCGACTTTGACATGCATTCTATCACGAACGGTGTTTATAGTTCACTATTCAATGTTGCATAGCCGTCATCTGGCGGTAGTATTTCCAACTGTTTCCCGTCGATTGTTTGTATCGCGATAACTGTATTGCAAATGCGTAGCATTATAAATTGCATTCTCTGCTTAATCTGCTTTCCGGCAGATGCTGCTGGAACAGCTAGGTTGCCGAATATTTTTGAAGATGTTATATTATATAACTTTCGGAGACGAATGATCAGAGACTTCAAATCTGCCTCGTCCCATTGACGAGCTCATGATAAGATCGGAATACCGCCTAGGTCTAGATGACGTGTTGTCACTGTTCTACCTGGTGAATCAAAACTTTGTCTATTGACTCCCAATTCATATGTGTTTGAATTCACTATGCTTTGATTATGCAGATGAAACAAAACTGTATCTACGTCAACGCTCAGTGTATAAACAAAATTTAATTATCATTGGATTTTGTAATTCGAGTCCGAACAGAAAAAATTGGACATAATAAGGCATAATATTTCGAAGTTGTAAATTACACGATATTTTCGTTATCAGCAAATCAGAAATGAGCATACGTGAAGTAATTATACACTTTGGTTTTCAACATTCCAACTAGTACAGTAAAGGAAGACGAAGACATTGCATAACATTACAAAAATTCGCATCCTAATGAAAAAGGTTTGATCGTATGTATACTATCTTGAGAACAAATTTTTGAGCTTTATGGGATTATGCCTTGGTCACTTTTTACAATTTAGAAGGGAAGTGACTTAAGAAATCAGAAATTAACGTATGTGGAGTAATCAAACTATTTTGCTTTCAATTCCACATATTTCAACATGAATAAATGGAAAAATAAATAAATAAATGAAAATCGGACTTTATCATAAAACAATCACATGATTTAAGAATTAAAAATATTAATACTCTCTAGGGATGTGCAGAATGTATGTTTCCGATATAAAGCATCGGATACACTCGAAGGTTACGGGTATCGGATATTTTTTTGATTATTTGACACGGATACTCTCTGACATGGATATTCTATGGAAATTGAAAATTTTTAAGAAACGCAACAGTCGCCATCTAGCGGGAAACGGCAAAATATGTGTACATGCTCAAATAATAAGATTCTTGACCCAGTATGAATTATACATAAAAATTCTCGGGAAATAGGTCACATTAACACTTTGTTTTGAATATTCGTCTTTACGTACGTTTCGGTCTCACTACCATCATCAGAAGACTCACTATGTCTAAAAAGGGGTTTACTTTTTAGACATAGTGAGTCTTCTGATGATGGTCGTGAGGCCGAAACGTACGTACAGACGAATATTTAAAACAAAGTGTTGATGTGACCTATTTCCCGAGAATTTTTATGTATAATACATGCTCAAATCAATTACAGATTTTTAGTATAAGAAAAAGAAAGGGGATTTACCAGGAGCTTAAAAGTTATTCAGCTCTAGCTCATTTGGTTACGTTTATCCATAAGATGGCTTCGTCATTATCGCCTGTGAATATTCAAAATTACACAAAAGAGCAGTGTGGCTCCATTTTGATCATGTTGAGGGATCAAATAAAGTGAGGTGCAAAATATGTCGTAATCTTTTTTCATTTAAAGGATCGCAAATTTACGTAAACATTCAAAAGTTAAACATCCGATTCTGTGCCGAGAAACTCTCAATGTTAGCGCCAAAGGATCATCAACTAACGACGAAAAAACTGATTCGGATATAGAAAGTCATCTGTCAACGGTAAGTTTTTTATATTCAACCAAATTTAAATTTGTTCTGGAAATTTGAAAATTTCTGAATTTTTTTCGTTTCAGTCTTCTTCAGTCCCTTCGTCAGTTTCCAAGGCAAAATAATTTCTGGAATCTCATTCTCAGATACCATCCACATCAGACATGAGTTCAGTCATTCCACCCAAAATCCCCAAAGAACCGAAAATTCAATTGAAGTCGGATTATTCCCATAGAAGAGTAGCATCAGTACAGCAGATATCATTTTATAATAATTCAATTATAAATTTGATAGTGAAGGATCTACAGCTCTTTTCAATAGTGGAAGATGTTGGGTTCAAAGAGCTAATTGCAGGTTTTGACCTTCTTATAAATTGCCTTCAAGAACCACATTGAGCAGGACCATTCTGAAGGAGAAGTACATTTTTGTTTCGGCAAAGGGAAAATTAAAATTTATGAATGCGTCTTATGTATTATTAACCACAAATACTTGGACCTTAATAGCCACAGAAAGTTATATGTTGATCCCTGCCCATTTCATAGATTTTGAAAATAACTAGGAATTACATTCGGTTTTAGTAGATTGTTTTAATTTATCTAATCGGCATATAAGTGAACATTTAAAAAAAAGAAATCGTTAGAGTACTGTCCGAATGGGAGATATCTGATAAAGTTCATATAATAGTTACAGACAATGCCCATTATATTACAAATGCCGTCAAATTGACAGGTTGGATCCATTTACCTTGTGTAGCTCATACGTTGAACCTTATTGTCCAAAGTGCTTTGAACAAAATATTCACTTAAAAGTTAGAAAAAATCGTTGAATATTTTCGTCGGAGCACTGTTGCAAAGCTGAAATATTATAAAGCACAGGCCAATGAAAATATAAATACTTTGAATATAATATATGATGTCCAAACACGGTGGAACTCAACGTACGATATGTTTGACAGGATTTGTGCAATTCAGGAACCTGGCCACATTAGGAAATTTGCACAATTCAGTAGAGTCTTTAACAGTTGAAGAATGTCGGATTTTGAAAGAGTTGTTTGCTATTCTTATGCCATTCAAACAGCTTACAGTTGAACTGAGCGATGACAAAGGGTGGTAACATCATCCAAAATAATACCTCTAATACTTGGTCTAAAAACGTGTGTTGGAAGAGTTACTTTAATACAATCTCTTATTGCTGTTGAACTTGAAAATGCATTGCTCGAAGGTATCAGAATTAGGTTTCTTAGATACGAATATAACCGCGTTTTAGCCCATGCGATATATTTAGATCCTAGGTTCGGGAAAAACGCTTCTTGCGATCCCTCAGCTCTAGAAAAAATAAATACCGATTTAATACAATCTACACCCGAGAAAAGTACAAATGCTGCAAATATACGGTCTAGTAGCCAGGAGCATTCCATATGGCAAGCTTTTGACGAAAAAATCGCATTTATAAAAAAGACACCATTATCGGACGGTATTATGGAACTGAGAAATTATAATGAATAGCCAACAGTTAACAGGCAAGATAACGATTTACGATGGTGGCAAACCAGAAAATTAATATGTCTCAATTTAGCTTGTCTTGCCGGAAAATATTTAAGTGTCGTCGCTATATCTGTACCAAGCGAAAGGGTTTTCTCTAAAACTGACTTAATTATATCTGACAGAAGATCACGTTTAAAACCAGAAAATCTTCGAAAACTTGTATTTTTAAACGACAACCAAAGTTTTTTTTAAATGTTATGTGCTTTTCGTTAATTTATTTCCAATTATTATCTTAGTAGATTCGTTATTTTATTTTACATTAAAGTTTAGTTGTATTTTCAATTCCTAAAAAAACTTTATTTCTGTTGTTCGTCAAATAAGTGTTTATTATTTTATTATTGTTATTAAGCATATAACTTTTTTTATATTTATTTATTTATATTTATATTTTAAATTGTTTTTAAAATAAACCATTCCCCTGTTGACTTTCAAACCTCATTTTAACCCTTGTGTTGTGTCATATTCAACTAAGCTGTTCAAGTTGATTGATTCAACACTATCTGTGGCCTAGAGATACCACAATCTATGGATACAAAGTTTCAAAGGAATGTAAGGACAAACTGTACCAGAGGGCGACACAAACCAATGCAAAAGTCAACAATTGAACAATTACTTGTTAGAAAATAATCTAGTTCACTGAGGAGTATAGGTCTCTCTAGGTACAGAGCAATCCTAAATACCTCCAGGCAAAAGTTTACAAACGCTTACAATAACTCAAGCTTCACCATGCGCATTACTGGGAAGAACTTCGACATCGAACGTTTACCAAATGGAAAATATCAATGCATTATCATAGAATCCGAATGAGAAAATGAACAACTTCCTCATTGGTGTTTAAACTCTCTCAAAGATTTGTCCTAATTGATAAATTATTAGTTTCATATTTTTATAATATAACAAGGTGACAAAGCACTATAAATAAGAAGGATTTGAAGCTTAGGGTGACCCTTGTTTGCGTTATTAAGCCCAAATAATATTCAAACAGGTTCATTTTGTTTTCTAATTTGGTTTACTGTTATGATGGCTACTTGGTAGCAGAAAAGTGCTGAGTAATTTAATAATAGTCTTTTCAGTATTATTAGGGTCATTCTTTTTACACTATTATGATCTCTTTTAGTGTATTAATAAAGGATACTTGAATAGTGTAAATTTTTTCGGATATTTAGTTAGTTCGGTGTTTTGAATTTTGATCTTTCTTTCAACGATGAGACGCTACACTATACTTACAACATAATGCTGCAATCAATTATATATTTTTTATGTATAATTCTTGGGAGATAGGTCACACTAACACATATGCTAATTATTTCCATCTTTACGTACGTTTCGGTCTCAGGGCGGACCATCATCAGAAGACCTATTATGTGTCATTTTCAATACGATGAGCAATATTTTGGGCAAATATTCGGCACAGCAATGGGATCTCCTATTTCAACTACTATTGCAAACCTAGTTATGGAATGCCTAGAGGCAGGGCCGGCCCGTGCCGGGGGTGCAAGGAGTGCATGGCACCCGTGTGGCATTCTACAGAGGGGCGGCAAAAAATACACAAAGATCAAAGAAGTCGATCACTTTAAAAATATTACTTTGTACACCGTAAATATGCCGACACACGAGGTACCGCTTTGTCGATATAGGTCAGCATGACGGCAGCAAAACAGTAGATTTGGCGACAATTTTGAAACGGGTGTTAATTTAATTTAGTTCGTGATTGAATACAAGTAAGAAGTAAAAGTGAACTAAAACTGAAATAATAGTTGATGTGGTCAAGTGCTTTTTGTAAGTTTAAAGTTCAGAAACGTAAGTATTTTTGATTATTTTAAAATTTAAGCTCTTATTTTTATTTTGTCTATTTTGCAATATTTGCCAAATTTATTTTTATTGTACAATAATTTAGATGGCTGATGATAGAAAGAGACTTTTCGGCTTCCAGATTAAAAAGAAAGTGGAAGTGACTCATTTATATGTTCTATGACTATGACGAAAATTTTAATTTTAAATAGGTTGCTTTCAAATGTATCACAGAAACCAGTTTGAAGAGGTGAGCTTGTATGAGTTCTTGATAGAAGATTATGTAAAATATAAATTATGACGTTAAATTGATTGGTATGTCTATGTTGGAATTCTTCCAAATTTTTGAATTAAACATTACGAATGAAGAAATCATAAGAATCATCTGAATGAGATGTAGTACGAGAATAAGTAGATTGATCGGCATGTGAATTCTTCTGAAGACTGTTTGAAAATTCTGAGAAGAATGAAAAAAGTTTGTGTGAAAACAATTTGATGATACTGGTGCTAGTAAAAATCTGAAATGTGATCAATAATGAGTTACGGGAATATGTTGGATGTTGGATGGATTCATAATTTCAAAATTTCGTGAACATTAGATATGAAAAGTCAGTTGTAAGAAAGGAATATTTCAATAAGAGAGTTGCTTTTTCTTGGAATCCTTTGATTTGCATTAGCTACTTCGATCGATTTTGAAATGTTGTTCCGTGAATATCTTCAATAAACGGAAGTGTACTGATTTGCAGTACTAGCCCAATTAATTTTGAAAATATTATACAATATTCAAGATTATTCTAATTAACTATTTTGGATAGTTCTAAAAAGAGCATAATTCTGATGAAGAAAGAGAGTGTGAAACTAAAAATGTTTGAAATTTTGAAGTACTGTAAAATTGACCTAGTATAATAGTATGATGAATCAATAAATCTAAATGAATTCCAAATTTGAATATGTGAAAATGTCAGCATTGATGATTAAATTATTGTAAGTTGGAGCTAGATGTCATACTAAATTTGGTATAAATCGTGATATTGAACGAAATCTCTTCAAGAAAATTCTCAAAGATTGCATTGTTCGTTTTGGAAGAATGTAAACCTAATCAGAGTAACTTGAGTACATTGTATCTTTGAGAAATAAAATTTGTTACTTATCTAGAAATGTTGTGGAAAATTCGTTCCTCTTATCATTCCTGATTGGTAAGTGATTCTATGAGTTTGTAGTATCAATAGTTTCAAAGATTTGTGTACATTGAAGATGCAACCTGTAATGTATCAAAAAGCTGAAGTGTACTGATTTGCAGTACTAGTCCGATTAATTCTTGAATACGTGAATCTCCAAGTGATTATTTTATGTAACTATATTGAATTTATATTTAAGAAATAAAAGTAATCTTGGAGAGTTGGAGAGTGTGAAATGATTAAACCAACTATTCAAACAGAAGACGAAAAAATGTAAATAGGTTTAGTAATCAGCTGATTGTTGCCGCAGACTACTCAGTGATTCCATGAATATAATCAAGAAGAGGAAAAAAAGTGGGATCCACTAACCTGTTCGAAATAATCTAAATTGGAATTACAGTAGGGATATAATGTAGTTAAGCTCTCGTAATCATGAAATTTAATTTGATGATGGCTCTTTCAATCAACGATGATGGTCAGAATGATGAGGTAATGTTCGTCTTGAACTGGAGTTTTATGGAGACTGGATCAGTGATGTAGCGATTTATTTAAATCCACCATGTTTCCAAAGGTAATGTTCCAATCCAAAATTATTCAGTAGAAATCCTGGCAGAATCGGTTGTGATAGATGGCCTAAAAGCCATGTCCATACAAGCGTGCGGAGTCACCAATTGTTGGAGTTAGTTGTCTCAGATCCAATTTCAAATATGAAATCAAAGTGTATATAGTTATAGAACTTTATTGAATTTGAAATACAAATAGTACGAGAGTAGAGATCAAAATTATTGTTGTATTTATTCGATATATATTATATGCTCTTGTTATTGAGTTGTTGAAAATCATTCGTTTCTTAGTAAGAAAATCTCTTAGGTCACTGTATATGAAATGAAGATAACACAATCTATAATAATCATAGATAAGATGAGAAATATAAGAAACTGTAAGTGAACCCTAAGGGCAAGCGAGATTCTCTCGCTGAGTAGGCAAACCATCAGGATAATCTCCGAGATCTTTACAGGTCACGGAAATCTGATGAAATCTAAACATATAGGTAGTAGGGGAAACTTTTCTTCATGTGATGCGAGGGAAACAAATAGGAATCGTCAATCCACTTTCTTTTTGCGCTCATTCGTATCAGGTTACCTGACTAGATACGAGGATCATCACGACCGATGACATAAATGATCTAAGCGTGAAACAGATCTTAGGATTTTGTCGAGCAGTAGGGTATCCAAAAACTTCCTGAAAAACATAGCAGGGGATAATGTCCAAGGGTCTTTGGCTAAGTGCACTGAAACTCACTACCATCTCAACCAATACCAATACCAATATCAATACTACCGTAACACGTTGCAATCCTGTCTACCAATAACTTCAAACGCAAATATTTTTGTCCGCTACCATCCTAAGTGTATTCAAAAGAAATGGATCGGTTTTATTATCTACATAGGTACTGCTACAAATGACCGTCTTCAGATGAGAAATATGAAAGATGATGATTCTAAACTGGAAGAAGTTGCACATTTGTAGAGTGAAACAGAACAATTACATTATTAATAAATATGAGAAACAACATTGCAACCAAAATTAAAAGGAGAATATTATGAATTACAATTAATTAAAAGTATCATTACTAGGAGAATTCCGGAAGAGATGGACGACCATGTTCATTATTTCCGATTCTAAGCATACTACCGGTTGAGCCACCATTGGCAGCTGGCTATAGTTGTGCAACCGGTCCAGATGATATTCTTTATTTTCCATTACGTTGAGTGATTTTGGAGTTAATAATTGATCTTTTGGTATTCATTAGTAATATTTATTTTTATGAGTTAGATCATGCTGAAAGTGCGAGTTTAAATTAGTAATCAAAATCAGCATACATAGACAATGGAGTAAATTGCTTCAGTGTACCTTGAGATCGGAGAGTAATACCTAGTTACTAATGTCTAGCTGAAAGTAAATAAGGTTTATAATTTAACATGGTCAAGAATATTTGCATCGTTTTATCTTGTGTTTACCATTGTCTATTATTGGCCTTTCGCTGTTAGGGGTATGGTTCATCTCACCTTAAGTGATTTTGTTTATCTTTTTATTTTTAAAGAAGCCTCAATTGACCTCTGCTCCCTTGAAGTAGGTAGGTACATGCCATTTTCAAACTTATGTTGAAGGTATTGCTTAGTTAAGTAAACATATGATATAAACTATTAATAATGACTCTTGACCCAGGTATGAATTATATATAAATTCTCGGGAAATAGGTCACACTAACACATATGCTACCGTGAGCAATATTTTGGGCAAGTATTCGGCACATTAATGGGATCTCCTATTTCTGCTACTATTGTTAACCTAGTTATGGAATGCCTAGAGGAATGTGCAATAAATTCATTTTGATTCCCGTATTCTTTAAGCGGTATGTAGATGCTTGCCTAATGTATGTTCCCAATGATAAAATTCAATACGTGATTAATAAATTTAACAATTTCCACTATAAATTTCAATTTACTTGTGAAATAGAAGTGACCAAAAACATAAATTTCCTAGATGTGAACATTAGGCATGATACAGATGAAAAAATAAAAAGTTCCTAGTTTACTAAAGAAATTTGGTCTCAACGTTATCTTCACTTCAATTCCCTTGCACCAGTAAGTTATGAAAAAAGTGTTATAACCAGCCTTACAGATCGTGCGGTTAAATTGTCCCACCCAGAAGACCGTCCCAAAAAAATTGTTCGTAATACACTGAAAATGAATGGCTACCCAAAAACATTCTCCAGTGAAATCATTAAAGAAATAATAAACAAATTCTATAATGAAACGTCATATATAAATAACATAAACGGTAATAAAGATAATTTTATAACATTACCATACATTTCGGAGACCACAGAGAAAATTGAAAAATGTTTAAAAAGGTAAGATATAATTGTTGCGCATAAGCCTACTAACTGTGTTGGGAAATATTTTTCAAATCTACAACCTTCAATACCTAAATACAAACAAAGCCACACAGTATACAAATTAAATTGTTTAGATTGCGATGAGACTTATACAGAAATCTATAAACAATATTTACGAAAGAGAATGTATGGACATGAGGATAATACAAGAAACAAAAACCTTGAAAATTCCACCGCCCTTTCTGAATACTGATTTGATATATAACTATTAATTCGATAACAAAAATGTCAATATTTCAACTAAGGAAACCAATTACTATAGAAGATCTATTCTGGAGATGATTCACATAAAACATGACTCCAAGTCTGTAAATCATAAAACAGATATTCAATCATTAAGTCAGAGTTATACTAATTTAATTAATTAAAACTCTTGCAAATTCCTAAATGCGTCATTATATTGTTAAACGTATATTTTAGGTAGAATGCTCAAATATCAATATTTGTAATAAGATTTGACAACCTTTTTCTATTACCTTATAAATCTTCAACATATGGTTCGAAAGTGAATACTCGAGCGTTATATAAATTGCTATGCAGCGAATTCATGATTCATATACTTAAAACATTAATGTGTTATAATTTCGATTACCCGTGTTTCTGTTCGTTTCGGTGACGCCTTGTGATGATACAATTAGTTTTGAGAAATCACGTCTTATACATTGAGACATCTTCTGATGATGGTCGTGAGACCGAAACGCACTTAAAGACGAACATAATAAGCATATGTTTTAGTATGACCTATTTCTCGAGAATTTATATATAATACAAACTATGACATATTCAAAACACAATGGATGAGAAATAATAAGACCATTTTATTTAGTGTGAATTAACCCGGCAGTATGGATATATGTTACCTCCACCCAATATTGTGGACATGATTGATAAACTAATTTTCAAATTCAAAAGAAATGAGACATAGACAGTTTGAGTTCCATGAGATTTGATTTATATAACATAAAACGTAGCTCAAATAATAGTATTCGAATTAACGATATTTTGATTTCCAGATCGAAGACGAAGGACGTTGATACTAAAGCATAAACAATTCTTGGTTATTGCATTGGTGCCTTGGTCAGTAAGTACGGCATTTGATCGATTTTAGTTAATATATTACAGGTAAACATTTTAGTGACGATTGTAGGTGAACCCCAAAACGTAGGTACGTACCTACAAAATATAGATTAGCTGGCTCTCATGATTGACCTGATTTACGCATCAAGGAACGGTATATCAAAATGAGTATGATAATGAAGTAGGAAGGGCATTTATCTTGTTTGGGTCTCTATCATCATTTATATATGTACATATTTTTTGATTGAAATGGTATCCGGAACTGCAGTTTATCAATCGTTGCTTCCACTCCTAGTTCTAGCACATAATAATTATAAATAATAATCCCATTAAAATTATAACAGATAATTCGTTGAACTTATGAAAACAATCATTGATTCTCTTCGTTACTGTATAGATAGTGATGATATGCGCAAGATCGTGGAGTATACCAGTGATACTAAACGTCGCTAGATAATACACAGTTAAGATATATAATTAATATATAAAGTATACCAAATACTTTCACTTTTAGATTGTAACATAACTGAATATGTTTCTCGTCTTTGAGTTGGCCGTGGATAGTGTAAAACGTTGAAACAGAGAGTGGTCGTCAGATCCACTGTTTCGCGTCGCTGATACACTGGTTTGCCCAACAGTTTCCATGAAATCCCGGAATTTCCCAACAGTCTGTCGTAGTTAGTTCAGGCATACCTTAACGATTTGTTTTTGTGTCTTGTGCGAACCGCTCGTTGCTTACATTATGACCAGTGTTGATGATGTGTTAAATTATAAAAGAAAAGATGACGAGGATTTTTACGGTTTGTTAGGATGCGATGAAAACGCAAGTGTGAGTTGATTTTTTTGTTTATAAATTGTAACGTATAATTTAAACTCGGTTGCATCTGTGAAATATTGTTGGGTGTATTTCCTATAGTTTTGGGCTGGTTTAAATAAATATAATACTACATATTTATTTCACTCCTCCACAAATAAGATTTAAGGTACCTTCCTAATCATTCCAAAAATGAAAATGAAAATATCATCGTTTTTGTCCATTTCCTAATTTTTGAAAGCTGAATCTACTATTTGAAAAAATGTAATTCTGTCTGATGTTGTTTGTAATCGAATATGTTAACCTGACATAAGACATGAACTAATCATTCTAATAGCCGAATGAATATTTCAACTTTTGTCTGTTTGGGCTACTTCTGAACACTTCTTAGTCGGTTATTTAATATCTGCCCATTTCTGCTACTATATATAACTCATCGCCGAGTGGAGTGAAGTTGATTATATACGACCCTCAGCTTAATACAATATTCGAGGAGAGATGAACGTGGATTTTTCCAATCTAATGAAAGTTATCGCATCTGATTGAAACTCGTACCGCTCGTTGTGTTTTCTAAAACATTTTGGACCATTATTATCGTTACCTTCATCACTTTTTAACGTTTCTGCAACTGTTGATTGATGATATTTTTATTCGGGTATATTTTAGTAAATAGTCGACAATCTTCAGCAAGTTTTCTGACACCGTATCCAACAATTGTTAGTATTCTTTCTCTATGTTGTTAACTCTCTTAGTTCTGTAAGAAAACTGAAATCAATTTGAAATTCACAACTATTAATAGTTGTGAAGTTTGAACAAATACTTCTTCAGTCATCCACAATTTCATAGACTACTAAATGAAAATTGTATTCACCAGAAACCCGAAAAACTATTTAGCCATTTTCCATCCATCTATTCAATATTTACGTGGTTGTTGGTCTTTCCAACAATGCGAATTTCAAGCCCGCTGCAAATTTTATGTTAGTCTTAGATTTCAAATAATATGTGAAAGAAGAAATGAAGATATGCCCAAAAAATACCTTATTACTTTATCGGGCGTGTAGAAAATTGTTCAGCTTTAGGTTCCTTTAGTAACAGAGATAGAATATTTTATTAATAGTTGAGATATTCCGTATAGATATTTTCTCAGAATAAATTCAGTAAACATGATAATGAATTTTAGGAAATATTCAAATAGTTTCCAAAGAGAAGACATAGTTACATTTGAAAACGCATAACTATACTAAACATTTTAAAGTTTCGGAATGAAATTATAGTGGTGAATTTAGATAAAACTAATTGTACAGTAATTATGACAAAACAGGATTACAAAAATAAAATTTAATGATCTATTGTCAGATAACCAGACTTATAAGTGAGTATTGAATGATCCTACGTAGAATATGCAATAGAATATTAATAAAACAAACAATTATTGTATAAGTTCATGATTGATGGAAAAACCTATAAACATTTAATTTGTAGTAATGAAGTCTCGTCTAAATAGTATGACCTACCTAAAACTCACAAAATCAATGAACCTCTAAGACCTGTATAGTCAGTCTCTTACATACGATCACCAGTTTAAAAAATTGCTACATTCATTTCTCGGATTTGAAACAATTCACTAACATACTAACAGAATTCCCTCATAATTTAAGAAACTCATATGTTTTTGCAGAAAATATAGAAAATAAACTACCTGATAACTATGTATTAATCTCACTTGATGTCAAATCATTCCCAAGTGTACCAAAAGAAATAGTAGAATGCATCTATCAATAAACACTGTAAAAATGAGTAAATTTTCACAAAAATAGATAAAACGCACTTTATAATCTTAGTGGAATATCTGATAACAGTTATTTTGCATACGAGGTAAATGATATAAACAAATATTCGGCACAGTCATGGGTAACGCTGCATCTCGAATCTTAGCAAATCTGGTCATGAATTATTTGTTACAACAAATAGTTCCTAATTTGCCATTCGAGGTGCCTTTTCTGAATTGTAATGTAGATGATATTGCAACAGCCATTCCTTCTAGTGAACTTAAGCAGAAACAAACTTTCAATTTTTCAGAATACCTTGCATATCAGGCTTGACAGAGCAACTACTAAATCACTAGGAAATTATTTTCAAAAATTTGTTCCTTATAACACCAAATGAATAAGGTATATATTTACGAAAGTTAAATCCAAAGTTACACTATCTTCACTTCCAAACGTGATATTTGAATTATTAAAAGGTGGGAACTGTGATGCCGTTTACATCTCGGCCAAGCAAAACGATATCAAGGCGTCTAGAAAATCATAACTGAGATTGATTTAAAAGAAACAAAAATAGAAAAGAAAAAATTGCCCTTGCTTCACATCATTTCATAATAACCATACTTTTGATCTGGTGAATGCGGAAGTTTTGAATATGGAACCTAATGTACATAAAAGATAGTTTTTGGAAAAAGTATTAATGACTATGAAAATAATCGTGTAAACATTCAAAATGTTTCAAACAATAATATTCTTGCAATTTATAATGCTATATTAAAAATAAAGCAAGAAATATCTCAAATATTCCTAATACTAATAGACACCCACCATGTATCTTATATAATTCATGGAAAGGCATTATTCGGATATAGAAATAAAAATATGTAGAAAATTTCGCCTCTTGCCTCTTTGTACATAATTACAATGGAATTTCCTTCATTTGCTATCAAAAAATAACAGATATTATCAAAATTATAGGATGTACTTCATTATGATTTATTTCAATGTTCAAGAATTTTCTTGCACTACTTACGAATAAGCTGAAAAACCATTCAGGCCACAACTTTGACAAAGCTTCCTACTTCTACAATTCCAGGACTTACAAAATCGATTGTAAGTCATGTTCAAAATGCTATGTGGTTCAAACTGGAAGGAATATTTCAACTCATTATGAAGAACATTCTGCCCATATAAAGAATAATAATAGTGAAGAATCAGCATTAGCAGAACATATTTTAAATACAACTCCCAGAAATCCTTTAACAAAATGCGTTAAATTATTAGACTAATCATTGAAATCATGTACAGCTGTAATCTCAGATAATTAAAAATACAAACTTAGACTTGAAAAATCTTGTCTTCCGGATGGATTCCGCCAGTTTCAGTTCAAGCCTCAAGCCTGCCCTGAAGATGCCACCTGTAATGGTTGGCGAAACGTCGGCATCAAGTCGAACTATTGTGACGCGGAATCCATCCGGAAGACAAGATTTTTCAAGATTAGCTGTCCGCGGAAGTCTACTATCCAAGAAACTTAGACTTTCCACTCCCAATTTTCCTGAACTGCCTGAAATCCATAATCTCGGGTAATTCCATGAGACCAATCATTTCAAACATCAATTGTACCAGCAAAATGGTTAGTAAAGGAATTCCGCAACTTCCAAGCCGCACCAAGTTTGTCTGTAAAAAAATCTTTGAAACTAATTGCAAAATTGAAAGATACTTGGCGATACTTTCGTTCCTGTAATTTGATGTTGTTTCACTATTCACAAATACCTCAATCTCTGTGTTGATAAACTTTCTGAAGAATTGGCTTTCAAATATTAATATTCCCATTACAAACTACAGAGAATACGTGATCCTTAAGTCTTTATGTATGGAGCAAAATATTTTCACTTTTAACAAGAACTACTTTGAACAACTAAGCGGATGTGCAATGGGTAATCCACTCTCTCGTTTTTTCGCCAACATTTTCCTAGGCGAATTTGTACTTCAAAATTAATTCAGTTTCCTAAAGTTTGGCATAGATGCGTCGATGATATTTTCATTTCTTATTTAGTTTACTCTTATTAGAACTACTTGGTGTCTGAAAGGTTCTCAGTACATTAATATCAGGTATTTTTAGTGTAAGGGTGATTGTTTCTTGAGTATAGTGATAATGAGAAGAGTTCAAAATAATAATAAGAATTGGTACCTTTCATAATTATTATTTCCTCCAATAATATATTATTATAATTGTTACGTCTTACCAATTATTGGGTAAAAGTAAACTTTAATTATAAATGAAGAACCACTATGTATAATATTATATTATATTTTATAGTAATCAATGAACATGTATTCTATACAAAGGTGAACAGCGAACTCCCTGCTGTCCGAAGATTTGATATAAAAACTTAATAAAACATCTGTTTCAATTCAATAGGCAATTCAAATACACTACATTCTCCCCCACAAAAATAAGAATAGGCAATTCGTTTAAACACACAAAAAAACTGTTCACAATTCAACACAATTACGTAAGTAAGGACTCATTCATAAATTAAACGTTCAGGAGGCTTAACAATACGCTTCGGCCTGCCTGGTGTACTTGGTATAACACTCGGTATAATACTACTCGTTACTAGAGTAGGAGGCAATGTAGTCCCTTCAATATCACCGGTAATAATCTCCTCATTATTGTTATTTGAAGAATTCGCAGTGTATTTATCGGGTATAGGCAAATCACATTTTACTTTTGATTTTAAAATCTGGTTAACATGGCGCTTCCAAGAAATTCTCAAATCAGGAATATACACAATATAAGTACATTTGCCAATTATCTGTTTAATTATCGCTGGTATCCAACTAACTTTAATTAAAATCCTGTAATCTTTCACTATTACCTTTTCACCCACCTCAAAATTTTGCCTATTAGTGCCACCAAAATACTTCTGTTGTTTTTCTTGATTTTTATTTACGTTAATTTTAACAGACTTGATTGTTGGTTTGAGTGAATCAAATTTATGTCGAACATCGCGACCTATCATTAACATCGACGGTGAAACGCCGGTCGTGGAATGAGGTGTATTTCTATAATCAAATAGAAAATTATTTAACACGAAAGAAATATCCATACTAACATTTTTACCAAGCGCGTTCTTTAGTGCACTCTTCACTGTCTTAACGGTATTCTCCGCAGCTCCATTAGATTGTGGAAAAAACGGCGCTGAAGTTATATGATGTATACTGTATTTATTCAAAAACATTTGAAATTCAGCGCTTGTAAAACTTCGCCCATTATCTGACACTAAACATTTAGGTAAGCCAAAGCGTGAAAATACGCTAAATAATGCTTTAATCGTAAAACTTGAAGTCATAGTTTTTGTCGGGAATACTTCTAGCCATTTAGAATGCGCGTCCAAAATAATTAAATAATATTGATCTAAAAATGGGCCAAAAAAATCGATATGAATTCTCGAAAATGGTTCATCGGGCCATTTCCATGGGTTTAATTTAAATTTAGATGGGGTCGTTTTATTCAATGAACAGTTTTCGCAACTTTGCGCTAAATTTTCGATATCTTTATTGATACCAGGCCAATAAAAATAATTGCGGGCAATATTTTTCATTTTAACGACACCTAAATGTGATTTATGTAATTCTATCAAAATACGCTGTCTTATGTTTTGTGGGATAATTACACGATTATTCCACAACAGAATATCACTTTCCACAGTCAATTCATTTTTTAACATGTAATAATATTTAAACATAGCGTTTCTTTTAGCACTTTTAGGCCAACCGTTTTTAACGAAATTTATTATTTTAGCCAAACATGCATCATATTTTATATGTTCTTTTACTAAATTAAAATTGGTAAATTGATTATCGGAAAAGTAATTTATGTAATCAACATCAACTGATTTCCACTCAATGTCAGAAATTTTTTCTGCAGGCAATCGACTCAAACAATCTGCTGAGTTATTTTTAGATTTAACGTATTCGATACGATATTGATAGTTAATACACAATTCTCGGGAAATAGGTCACATTGACACATATATTTTTATTTTTACCCTCGTCTTTACGTACGTTTCGGTCTCACGACCATCATCAGAAGACTTATTAATACAATAACCTGATTACTTAGAAATACTGTAATAACACAAAGCGTCCTCATCGCACAAATTTCGTTTAAATGCCAACGTCGCGAAACGAACGGAGACATGAAATCGGAACTATAACACAGCAATGTTGCAGCGTAAAAATTAAAAATCCACTATTAAGTAGAATCATCAATAAATACGAACACATTTCATAAATGTCTGCGAGAGACTAACAGACAAAGAGTTCTATCTTCTTTGCTAACAGACGAGACCATCTCAAGTGTTCATTTAAGCGCCAGATGTCATAATTTATTAGGTGATAAAAGAAGGTCTCTGGCCTGTGAGAAATACTTTAGCCAATTCTACCTAAAGTAAACTTTTACATTATAAGGACGTAAGTAGGAATTTGCAAGAATATTAATTAATTAAATTAGTATAAATATGACTTAGTGTTTGAACGTCACTCCTATGATTAACAGACTTGGAGTCACGTTTTATATGAATCATCTCCAGAATAGATCTTTTATAATAATTGGTTTCCTTAGTTAAAATATTAACATTCTTGTAATCAAATTGATGGTTATAATCAAAGCAATGTTTAGCAAGCGCGGTGGAATTTTCTAAGTTTTTGTTTCTTGTGCTATACTTATGGCCATACATTCTTTTTTGTAAATATTGTTTAGAGATACCAGTATAGGTCCCATCACAATCTAAACAATTTAATTTGTATACTGTGTGGGTTTGTTTATCTTTAGGAATTACAGGTTTTAGATTTGAGAAATATTTCCCAACACAGTTAGTAGGTTTATGCGCTACGTTTATATCATACTTTTTCAAACATTTCTTAATTTTCTCTGAGGTCTCCGGAATGTATGGTAAAGTTATATAATTGTCTGAATTACCTTTTACGTTATTTTTATATGACGCTCCATTATAAATTTTGTTTATTCTCTCTTTAATAATAGGATTGAAAAAAGTTTTTGGGTAGCCATTCAATTCCAGTGTATTACGAACAATTTTTAGATTTTTGGGACGGTCCTCTGGGTGGGACAATTTAACCGCGCGGTCTCTAAGACTGTTTATGACGCTTTTTTTATAACAAGTTGGTGCAACGGAATTGAAGTGAAGATAGCGTTGAGACCAAACTTCTTTAGTAAACCACGAAGTTTTTATTTCTCCATCTGCATCATGCCTAATGTTCATATCTAAGAAATTTATGTTTTTGTTAACTTCTATTTCACAGGTAAATTGAAGTTTACAGTGGAAATTGTTAAATTTATTAATCACGTACTGAATTTTGTCATTGGGAACACACATAAGGCAATCATCTACATACCGTTTAAAAAATACGGGCCGAAAATCTAATGAACTTATAACAGATTCCTCCAGGCATTCCATAACGAGGTTAGCAATGGTAGCAGAAATAGGAGATCCCATTGCTGTGCCGAATATTTGTCCAAAATATTGTTCACCGTACTGAAAATAAGTGCATTCTAAACAAAACTTCACAGCATTTATAAATTCCGATTGATCTAGAGGTGTGTGGTTTTTAATCTCTGCCCAACGTTTTTTGATGCTATTCAATGCCAAATCGACTGGTATATTTGTAAATAAAGAAACAACGTCTAAGGAAATTAGTTTATGGTTTACGGGTACGGATTGATTTTTTATAAATTCATTAAAATGCCATGAGTCTTTCACATAAAATTCATTATTTCCTATTATATTATTGATCGATTTTGATAAAAATTTTGATAAATTGTAAGTAGGCGCTCCTATATTACTAATAATGGGTCTTAGAGGTATATCAATTTTATGTAGTTTTGGAAGCCCATAGATATAAGGTGCTAGCCCATTATGGCAAATTAATTTATTTTTCAATTCAATAGGGATTATCTTATTTTTGTGCCAATTATTTATCAATTTATTCATGTTATTTTGTATTGATAAAGTAGGATCAGATTTTAATTTTTTATAAGTTGTTTCATCATTTAAAAGGTTTTCTATTTTCTTTTCATAGTCATTTCTATGCATTAAATACGGTTTTATTACATTTATCCGCGTTCAAAACTAAAATTTCAGGGTTAGCATTTAAGAACTCTTTTGTTATTTTTGTATGATAGTTAAGACGATTCTTTGCAGTACCTACTTCTGCTTTCTGTTTGTTCTTCTTGTTTGTCAAGATGTTACAAATTTTGTTTCTAATTTCATTCTTTTCTTCTAAATTTTTATTCCTGATTCCACATTCTAAATTTGCAATTATATTGTCGATAGGCAGTTTTTTGTTATCAGGCAATGCAAATTTCGGACCTAAGCTTAACGTATGCTGCACCTCATCCGGAATTTTTGTTTCGGTTAGATTTTTCAACCATTGTTCATTGATATTTTGTTTTTCATAAGCTACGCCTTTCATTAGATTATTTATCTTTTTAGATTGTATGGCTTTTATTTTGTTGAAATTTTTTCGAAATTATTTTGTTGATAAAAGCAGAAGTAGGTACTGCAAAGAATCGTCTTAACTATCATACAAAAATAACAAAAGAGTTCTTAAATGCTAACCCTGAAATTTTAGTTTTGAACGCGGATAAATGTAATAAAACCGTCATAATGCATAGAAATGACTATGAAAAGAAAATAGAAAACCTTTTAAATGATGAAACAACTTATAAAAAATTAAAATCTGATCCTACTTTATCAATACAAAATAACATGAATAAATTGATAAATAATTGGCACAAAAATAAGATAATCCCTATTGAATTGAAAAATAAATTAATTTGCCATAATGGGCTAGCACCTTATATCTTTGGGCTTCCAAAACTACATAAAATTGATATACCTCTAAGACCCATTATTAGTAATATAGGAGCGCCTACTTACAATTTATCAAAATTTTTATCAAAATCGATCAATAATATAATAGGAAATAATGAATTTTATGTGAAAGACTCATGGCATTTTAATGAATTTATAAAAAATCAATCCGTACCCGTAAACCATAAACTAATTTCCTTAGACGTTGTTTCTTTATTTACAAATATACCAGTCGATTTGGCATTGAATAGCATCAAAAAACGTTGGGCAGAGATTAAAAACCACACACCTCTAGATCAATCGGAATTTATAAATGCTGTGAAGTTTTGTTTAGAATGCACTTATTTTCAGTACGGTGAACAATATTTTGGACAAATATTCGGCACAGCAATGGGATCTCCTATTTCTGCTACCATTGCTAACCTCGTTATGGAATGCCTGGAGGAATCTGTTATAAGTTCATTAGATTTTCGGCCCGTATTTTTTAAACGGTATGTAGATGATTGCCTTATGTGTGTTCCCAATGACAAAATTCAGTACGTGATTAATAAATTTAACAATTTCCACTGTAAACTTCAATTTACCTGTGAAATAGAAGTTAACAAAAACATAAATTTCTTAGATATGAACATTAGGCATGATGCAGATGGAGAAATAAAAACTTCGTGGTTTACTAAAGAAGTTTGGTCTCAACGCTATCTTCACTTCAATTCCGTTGCACCAACTTGTTATAAAAAAAGCGTCATAAACAGTCTTACAGACCGCGCGGTTAAATTGTCCCACCCAGAGGACCGTCCCAAAAATCTAAAAATTGTTCGTAATACACTGGAATTGAATGGCTACCCAAAAACTTTTTTCAATCCTATTATTAAAGAGAGAATAAACAAAATTTATAATGGAGCGTCATATAAAAATAACGTAAAAGGTAATTCAGACAATTATATAACTTTACCATACATTCCGGAGACCTCAGAGAAAATTAAGAAATGTTTGAAAAAGTATGATATAAACGTAGCGCATAAACCTACTAACTGTGTTGGGAAATATTTCTCAAATCTAAAACCTGTAATTCCTAAAGATAAACAAACCCACACAGTATACAAATTAAATTGTTTAGATTGTGATGGGACCTATACTGGTATCTCTAAACAATATTTACAAAAAAGAATGTATGGCCATAAGTATAGCACAAGAAACAAAAACTTAGAAAATTCCACCGCGCTTGCTAAACATTGCTTTGATTATAACCATCAATTTGATTACAAGAATGTTAATATTTTAACTAAGGAAACCAATTATTATAAAAGATCTATTCTGGAGATGATTCATATAAAACGTGACTCCAAGTCTGTTAATCATAGGAGTGACGTTCAAACACTAAGTCATATTTATACTAATTTAATTAATTAATATTCTTGCAAATTCCTACTTACGTCCTTATAATGTAAAAGTTTACTTTAGGTAGAATTGGCTAAAGTATTTCTCACAGGCCAGAGACCTTCTTTTATCACCTAATAAATTATGACATCTGGCGCTTAAATGAACACTTGAGATGGTCTCGTCTGTTAGCAAAGAAGATAGAACTCTTTGTCTGTTAGTCTCTCGCAGACATTTATGAAATGTGTTCGTATTTATTGATGATTCTACTTAATAGTGGATTTTTAATTTTTACGCTGCAACATTGCTGTGTTATAGTTCCGATTTCATGTCTCCGTTCGTTTCGCGACGTTGGCATTTAAACGAAATTTGTGCGATGAGGACGCTTTGTGTTATTACAGTATTTCTAAGTAATCAGGTTATTGTATTAATAAGTCTTCTGATGATGGTCGTGAGACCGAAACGTACGTAAAGACGAGGGTAAAAATAAAAATATATGTGTCAATGTGACCTATTTCCCGAGAATTGTGTATTAATTCATACGTGGGTCAAGAATCTTTATTTATAGATATTGATAGTTTGACAATATCACTGCCCAGCGTCTAAGCCTGTTTGCTGAAAATTGCGGAATACCCTTTTTGGGATTAAATATTGCTAAAAAAGGTTTGTTATCAGTTACTAACGTGAACATTTTACAGTATAAATATTTATTAAATTTGCACAACGCATAAATAATTGCAAGCCCCTCTCTTTCTATCTGGCTATAATTTTTTTCAGTATCTGAGAGAGTACGAGAAGCATAGGCAATAGGCCTTTCGCTCTTATCTGGTAAAACATGACTTATTACAGCACCTATCCCGTAAGGACTAGCATCTGTAGTGAGTTTAATTTCATAATCGGGATTATAATGAATCAATACTTTAGCAGAAGTTAATAATCCTTTTACATTATTAAAAGCTAAGTCACATGTGTTATCCCATTTAAATACAACATCCTTTTTCACTAAGTTGTAAAGTGGACTTAAGGTTGTCGCTAAATTAGGAATAAATTTTCCATAATAATTGATCATACCCAATACGGATTTTAGCTGCGTTACACACTTTGAAGTGTATGTAATCCTTCTTTATTAATTTTATATCCTAAAAAGGATATTTCAGGTTGATTAAAACTACATTTATCAATGCTCAATTTCAAACCGACGTTTTGTAAACGATTTAAAACTTGCTCTAGACGCGTATTATGCTCTAATTCGTTTGCACCGGAAACTAAAATGTCGTCTATGAAAACGGCACAGCCTTCTATGTCTTGTAGCAAAGATTCCATGATCTTTTGAAATTTTGCACATGCACATGCGACACCGTAAGGCAAACGTTGATATTGAAAAAGACCCTTGTGAGTCGAGATCGTTACAAGCTCTTTGGATTTTTCATCTAATGGAAGTTGAGCATACGTAGTAGTCTTAAAAAAAGCTCATCAATTCGAGGCAATGGAAATTGATCGATTTCAATAACCGGGTTAATAGTGACCTTAAAATCACCGCAAATTCTTACTGAACCATCTTTTTTCAAAACTGGTACAATGGGTGTACCCCAGGGAGAATAGTCAATAGGTTTCAGAATATTCAAACTAATTAATTTATCTAGTTCCTACGGGTGATAAATGACCCTTGACCTTACACAAATTACACGTAAAATTTCTATAACGGCACATATTTGTTGTATGATTAGACCTGCCACACACTGCACATTTTCGTTGCACTTGCGCACTACCCATATCACTGCTAGACTGTCCAACCTGAAGAGATGATGAAGTATTCTGATGACGTTGAGCTGATGACGTATTCTGACGTACCTTGCGACTCGAAATATGTTGTAGACTTGGTTCCAGTTTAACTATGGGTTGTATAACCGTATTCTGCTTGGCAGCCATTTTGCTTGAAGCGATGCGTATGACGTCAGCAAAAGTACAGTTTTTGTTTTCTTCGAATAGCCGGTCTTGTACTGCACCTTTTTCGAATCCAATAATAAAGCGATCTCTAAGAATCATGTCGATTACACTTGCTTCAAATTCACAATTACCTGCAAGGCTGCGGACACGAGCTGCCCAATCTGCCGCCCCTTCTTGAGAGAATTTTACAGCATTGTAAAATTTATATCGTGAAGCGAATATAGAGTCACTTGGTTTAAAATGTTCACTAAATAGATTTATCAGTTCTTCAATAGTTTTGTCTTCTGGATCAACCGGTATACACAAATTATAGATTAATTTGTATGCATCTTCACTGAGTGCATTTAATAAGATAGCACGTTTTTTTGCGGCGTCGATACTATTTACTATAAAATAGTTTTCCAAACGTCGAATAAAAATTGTTCAGTCGTTAACTTGTGGATCAAATTCGCGAATATGTCCGAAATTTGCCATTTTGACCGAACACGTGTTAATAATTTTAAATTCACAAATTTCAATTAATTTAAATTGAATTACACGTAAGTTCAAGTACTCGTCGCCAATGTTACGTCTTACCAATTATTGGGTAAAAGTAAACTTTAATTATAATATTATATTATATTTTATAGTAATCAATGAACATGTATTCTATACAAAGGTGAACAGCGAACTCCCTGCTGTCCGAAGATTTGATATAAAAACTTAATAAAACATCTGTTTCAATTCAATAGGCAATTCAAATACACTACAATAATGATTATAGGTTAAAAATTATATTGGTTTGATCAATTATTATTAGCTGAACTTATGAACAATGTTATAAAAAATATGTGAATCAAGCTGCAAACTAGCAGCCTAAGCTGACTTGCATGTTTCGGAAACGACGCGTTTATGTTGATTTGTCATTCAAGTTCTTGGGATTTCAATGATTATCCTAGAACCGACTACTATTTTAAAAAAGCGAAAAATATTTGAATATTCACTTTTTGCAGGTCGAACAAATTACTGCGGAATACAAAGTTAGAGCGCTGCAGTATCATCCAGATAAAAATGATGGCAACAAAGAAGCTGAAGTTAAATTCCAACAATTAAAGGTAAGTTGGTAATTGACGAACAGAAAATTATGTAGTTTTAGGATTATAAAATAATTGTTCCCCCGTTTTTTAATATTTTATGAGTATTTTCAACAACGGCGATCGATACCCAAGTTAGATTGCTTTAATTTAAATTTGGTATTAGCATACAGTTGGACTGTTCCTGCCATTTTGAATAAGAATTAAACATAACAGTACTCGATATAAATAATTTGATTTACATTACGTTCGAACAAATAATTATAACTACAATCTCTCAATACCTTCATCATTGCAATTTTGGAAACTAGTAGCACACTGCAATTGGTGTCTCAAGCAGAAAAGTAATGAATATGAATTGAATGATGTAGAGAGATATTCAATTCAGAGGACCTGTGATTCTTGCAATATTTGCTTCATTACTAATAACCATGAATTTTACATGTGAAATTCTCAAGATGTAGTGTGTCAGAATTACGGACATACGGTCAAGAAAAACCCAAACTATCGGAGAACGTAACATCAAGTCATGTTACACATTTTTTGACAGTTTTTACAAACGTTGCTTTTAATTGTTTTTTTCATTAATTGTTATCAACTTGACTCACAACGAACCATTTCAGTTGAGAAAGACAATTGGATATTTGCACATGTGCCCAAAATGATTTGTGGTTATAATGTACTCTTGTATATTCCGTCCTTGATAAAAAGAATAACATATATTAATAAGTTATCACAAACGAAAAACATCTAAAGCTTCGAAAAGAATCATTTCAACAGTACAGAATATGACCATTGTAAAGGAGCAACTTAAATTTCAACTATACGAATTCTTCCAAAGTCGTATTATCATTTTCTTTGTTCTTAGAATGAAATTAGTAAAATATCTCTCATTTATTACATATTCTAAGTTTGCAAAGGGCACTATTTTTGCTTTTAATTCACTTAGTATCACAGTTGGCAGTGTACAATAGTACGATTTTGAACACATGCATGTGAGCAGCATTGATGGAAGCAAAGCAGAAAGCATTCAGCAATATTTTTTTTAGTGAAGCTGGAAAAAAATAATTAAGGCCTTCGACCGGTTGGATCACCAGATAATAATCAAATAACATTTTTACCTTTCCTCCCCACCTGATAGTTTTCTTTGCCAACTACTTGGAACTTCTACGTTCGTGGAGGTTTCTGGCTTCAAGTCCGACATCTCCAATGTGACATCTGGTGTTACGTAAGAGTGGCTTTTGGGTTCTCTGCTGCTTGTACACATTGATGATGTTATTAGAATATCGTATCTCTGCTTTATGCGGATGCTCTGAAGATTTTCTCACAGATTATATATAAATCAGGTGCTGTTTTGTCACAGCAGGCTATATATAGGTTACACTCAAGAGGTGGATCTCAACATCTCCAAATGTACTGTGGTTTCATGTATTAGAATCAAGTCGCTATTGTTGTTTTCATATAGCTTTGTTAATATCTGTGCCCCTAGCATGTAAGATGAATGATCTTGAAGTTATCTTTGATTTACAATAATTTTCCTTTAATACATCTTATGTAGAGAACTTGCTGATCCTAAGACTCTAATTTTATTATTCGCTCTCACATTGAGTATGCATGCTATGTGTGGCCTCCATCTACTGCTGATGGCATGGTATATTGGGCGTATATACAGAAAATTTCTTAAGTAAGTACTTATACAATGGATGGTGTTTATCCGATCAGAGGATACCCTCAAGATTCCCTGCTGGAGAGATTTGATCTTTTCAGCATGGAGATACGACGTCAAACCCTGTCTTATTCCTGTATAAATATGTAAATGGGATGATGGTTACTTACACACTTGAAGTTTCAGACACCTAGACTCGGAACGTATCCCCTACTTTGATGTTTTCAGATTCCTCGTATGTGATTGTTTTGTTATTCAATCTCCAATACATCATATTCAGAGTTCTCTTGCACCTCTGTCCGTCAGATTGAGCGCCGCTTGCTGACTGAATTTTATTGTATTTTGATGTGTTTTGTAATCTTATTGCTAAATTTGTTTTTCTACTGTTCCGTTCTTGAAGTCTGAATTATTAATTTTTAAGTTTACTTGTATATTTGCCAGTTCCCAAATATAACGTGGTTTCTTGGTATATTTTGGATGTAGTAATAAATAATAAAAAAATGAATATAGCTGTATAATTTATCCAATTGCCTGAATCAGAATTAGATGCTATCTCACCATAATGTTCGTATTTCAAGGATAATGGAGTGATATTGCATTCTACATTTATATAGCTGCAGATCATCTGGATCACGTTTTCCGGTATCTTCATCCTAGCCGATGAGGACCACATAGACTAGATTTAAATATGTTGGAAATTTCAAACAGTAGCTCTGGTAGTATCACAAAGAAAATATTTGGACATAGAGAGAATAGTTATAACCAATGGTAAAATTAGGGATGAATCAAATGATACTCGACGAGTAGTTGCAAGATCTAAGGACTTTGAATTTACTTGTGAATATAAATTTCATATTAAATTCGAATAAGTAGACAATATTATCGTGAGTACTCGTTGACATGGAGCGAGTTGTGTAATAGCAATACTGACTTAAACATATTTCAACGTGAGTGTACTAGGAAAAAGGCAAGCACATTTTTAGCATAATTATGTACCTGATGAGTTATTGATAGTGAAGTCGCGAGACGAGACGAGACGAAGGGTATGTTCCGTCTTGTCGATTTCGAAACAAAATTCCTTATCTCGTCTTGACGAGACGCCTCAAAATGACAGTATAAAAAGCAGATATCGCGTGAAGCGCACACGTGCTAATAGATGCTAAATACCCGCTTGTTTCGATTATACCTCACTACTGCATTATCGGATCATACCCAGTAGGTATAGTTATCACATCTTAGAGAGATTGAATTAGGTATCAGATATTACTGAATATTCTTATTTTTCCTAGCATTTTGGCTTTTTGAGATAATTTGAGGCTATTTAGGCTCAAGATAAAAATATAAAAAAATTTTTTGGATGTAGAGATTTTGAGAAAAGCACCGTATTCTTGAAAGGACAATAGTAATATCTATACATACATTTTTTTGAATATTTTTGAATAGATAGGCTTGTCGAAAAAACTGAAACTGGCCAAATCTTTAATATTTTGCGTACAAATCATGAATCAATTCTTTGCATGGGGTTCAGTATCGCAACTTTTTGACATTATCCACAATACCTACACACATATTTTTTGATCAACTGCATGTAACCTAAATGATCATATTTTGCTCATTCACGAAGTTTTTACTTTGGTCTAATTTGATATATTTGGTTTATTTCCAATAAACATTGGAAACAAAAAAAATTTGATATGATTTTAATATAGACTTTCTAAACTATTGGTCCAAGTCGATAATTGCTTGAGCCCAGATTTATCGTCGGGTAAAGAATCTTTTTCCTTTCTGGGGAAAAATGTAGAAGATCATCTGGATGTTTGTTATTTTTCCGTTATTATATGCAATTTTATGAAATGATTTAAACGGCTAACTAAAATCTCTAACAAAAATTGTGTTATATCCATAGCCATGCATATTACCATCGTCCTTTACAAAGGACATTGGTTTTGGTCAGTATTGTAGTATATAATAAAGTATAAAAATGTAAAATGTATATAAGGATGTTAAATATTGTTAGAAAGTACTATTTTTTCGTAATTTTGAGATTCCCGAATCGTCAATTGGTCATTGAATAAAATAGTTGAAAATTCAAAAATTCACCCTAGAAACCATTAAAACTTTGTAATTATAGCACTTTCTTCTGAAAAAAGATCAAATATAATTATGATAACTTCAAACTCGCATCTGAAAATCATGTTAGATAAACAAATTATATAGATCTGAAGGGAACAAAACTGGTCCTTTTGGAAAGATGATAGTAGTATCTGGATTTTGGGATATGGGATGCGATGCAGGAAATAATATCACCAATTCTACCCTTTTCCTTCTCGATCGCTCAAATTAACTAATAGAGAGTAGTTTTCTTCGAAGCGAAACTTTGTCAATCAATCAAAATAGAACACTTCATGATTTTATGGCTGATACCCAAGAATACTATATTACCTACGCAAGTCCGTCTCTCGTACTTTGGTCAAACCTATGAGAACAGTTCACTCAGCTTGTCAATTGTCATAATTTGGCAAAACAGCATTCACAATTACGATGACGTAATTTCCCGTATCAAATCTCACATCACTTAAACTTGGCAATATACACCCTGATAATATATGCACCCTGGTGATGAAAAACTTTGCCGTATGCCCACTGTCGATAATAAAGCACTACACCACAGATAACGAATCTGGAAACATTAGTTATTTTTTTTTGAAAAATGACAATGACAGTTATAAAAAATTCATTTGGAAACAAAAAGACTAGATGGCGGCAGAGACGAGAGGAAATAAGATGACACGAGACGAAACAAGACGCCAAATTAGTCTGGTTTCGACGGCACCTCTAGTCACTGATCGAACTAGAGAAACTTATACTACCTTTGGAAATTAGATTAATTTCTAACAAGTAATTGCTCAATTATTGTCTCTTGCATTGGCCTCCGTCATTTGAATGAAATACGGAAGATCCATCCAATCAAAGTCCTCCGCATGTGCTTTGTTCTTCGGGATATCTACTCACGGGTAGATGGTGTTAGTTGACCACATCTCTCTAGAACTTTCTTTTGATGGTTATTATATACCTCAGCAGAGAAATCGATCTCTGGCAGTTTTATTTATTCTGCTGATGACTTCGAAAAGACGAAACAGCAGCCCGCAACTAATCTGCTGTGGTGTCTCATTCATCTAAATAGGCCCATAGAACTACCGTAATGTATAACATAGCCTACTATTTGTATATTGCAGTGTCTGTGCAGGTCTTCAAATACACAGAAGTATTATACTGTCAGTTGTCAGTCGGTGAATATATTTTAGTTACAGAATTTACAGTGACATAATTAAGAACTAATGTTTTATTTGAGCTGCAACAAAAGTATAGTTTAAGAGATTGAGTGGAGTGATAACTGTGGCAATAAAATATCGTATTGTTCATTAGGTACCTAGTATCTTAACGACCATTTTGATTCCATTAGACCGATAGAGTTGTTTGTTATAAATAGGTTCTTCTATCGATCGTTCGGAAGGTTTATTTATTTTCTTGAGGATATCTTGATCTTGGTGAGGAAATTTAATATTTTTGTTCTGTATCATTTTATTTCAGAAGTAAGTGCCAGTAATCCAGAAAAGACTTATTATTCAACATTTGCATTTCTACGAGACGAGAGTTTAGAGCAAAAAAGGGATTAGACCAATTCCTAGAGATACTTCCGTTCCCAATAAAAATGCATACTTATGTTGTGAATATTTGCCTGACTTGTGTGCCCTAGAACGATTCCAAAACTTGTTCGAGATTGCATATATTCAACTCCCCAAAATCAACCTTTCTATTTGTCAAATAAAGTTCCAATCAAACGTGGACATCCTGAAGATAGACGATTACACTATAACATCGCGATGAGATTGATTTCCAAACCTGGCTCAAAGAAGATGATATTTTAAATTATAATACAGTGGCGGCTCGTGGATTATGGAAGAGGGTGTGTGTGCACAAGAAAAAACTTAGCTTTTTTTGTACATAAAGTCCATTGCCCTATTTTTCTTGCTGGATAAAACGTCTATGACTTTGTTGTCAAAATCCGGATAGACAAAATGTCAGAAGATGGACTGAACGCATTGGCGGTTCTATCAATAGAAAAGAAGTTGAACGCTTTTTGCTGTTGGAATTGTTCAATTGCCGTTTGCAGTTGAGCACTGTCAATCCCGTGTCTCTGATTAAATAGTATTCCAACATGTGGCATGATGAAATGAAATATTTTCAAACCAGTACAGAAATTCCAGGAAATTCAAATGTTTCAATAAACCACTTGCTTCACTAATGTAACTAAATCCATCCCATCTTTGTCAATAATTTTGCCTAAACATTCTTTGGAAGAATCCTGGTATTCAAATAATGTATTTAGAGTTCGACTTTTGAAAATGATTTCAAATTTCCAAAGAAAAATTTTATTGCACTGTGCCTTTCAATAATTAAATTAAATTGATGCGCGTAACAGTGAATATAATGTGCATGTAGAAATGTATTTTTGATAATGGCTTGGACATCATTTGTCTTACCACTCAGCACGGATGCCTCATCGTAGCTTTGAGCGATTAGTTTATTGTTATCAGACCCAGACGGAGAATTTAAAACAGTTTGCATTTCATTCAGCAATGTATTTGCTAATACATCTTACCTCAGCAATATGTACACTCGGCTTAAAAAAAAGACCAAAAGCGTTCAAAAAGTTGTCCATTAAACACGTATCGAACAATAATAACCATTTGCTGATGATTAGAGGTGTCTGTAGTTTCATCGGCTTCCAAAGCAATGAAATTTGCAGATTTAATTATTTTTAATATATCCTCCTGAATAGTTATTGAGACGCTCTTGAACACTTCATATTTATGGCAAGCACAGCGCCTAATTCAGCTGCAGTTGGTTACAACTACATAAATACCTGAATTTTCCGACGTCAATGTCTCATCATGGTCTCGTAATGCCGATTCAAAGGCTATACAGTACGTACACTATGAAGGCAAGACGTTTACTGGAGATACGGCGCTTTGTACCCCAAACCGACGGTATAAGCGCGTATGGTGAAGATAACCGTAGTCAGCCAAATCATACTTGAAATAGGTACAGTTCAGAACGTTCCCCGGAACATAGTTTTGAGCGTTAGCTTTAAACGCGCCTGACGTGCGGAATAAAATAATGCATTGAATTACATGAGAATTTCTTTCTGTGTTCATTTCAGTAGTTGGGTGGGCACATGCCCTTAATAAATATTCAACAACAAAAATTTTAGTAAATTTTTCCATGAAATTTCTGAAAATAGTATTTGTTTTTCTTTAAATTCTTTTTAAGAGAATATGATTGATGATCCAGAAATTGCTTCACGTTTTAGAATTGACAGCAATTAAACGATTTCAATTTTTGCAGAAGATTAAATTATATATCCATCTAAATTTAGTTGACTTGTAAGAAAAGACGGGCTTTGTTCTAAGTGGTCTCAATTTGATTCTATTATGAGTCATATGAATCTAATCAGCACAATAAAAAATATTTTTCCGACCACTTTGCCTCATTGTCTAATTGTCCCAAACTGTTTTCTTATTGAGGATGACGATGAATTATTACGGTAGTGAGGTCTCGAAAAGAACAGGGGTAATAAGATCTCTCGATTCAGTAGTTTGCACATTACATATAATGATCATAAAAACTTGTTATTATTGACAAATAGAGAAAACTTCCAGTACGAATCAATAATTTTTAAATTGCAGAAAGCGAAAGAAGTATTATGCGATCCAGAAAGAAGGAGCAATTACGACAAATGGAGAAATAGCGGGATCGCCATCAGCTACAAGCAGTGGTTGGGAATGAAGGAACACGTTCATCAGGTATGTTTCGGATAATAATTTCAACAGATTGTCTCTCATTCCGATGTAACTATATGTGATGTTACTATTCCATAAACATTCACCGAAGCGTCAACTCATCGATTTAAACGAGAGCGAGTTCATATTTGAATTATTTGAAGCGTGCGAATGTCCTGATTCCTGAAATGAGTTTTCCTTTTGAAAAGAACGTCGTAATTGTAGGTTTACAAATACGAATATGAAACGTTCGGTTTCACATACATAACGAGGTCAGGAAACAAATTCGAGTCACCTAGGTATGTTTCAGATTCATTTCAAATAGAACCGATTCAAATAACTTCCTTTTGAAAAACTATTCTTTACAGATTCGAGCCTCATCATTCGGATCTCGGAAATGGTGAGAGATACAGGGTCGGTTGAAGTTGCACAATTTGATACATTTATAAAATCATTATCTTTTTACCTTTATCAAAACAAATGAGACATTGTCATTGCCACTTTTATGATCTATAAGATGACGCTATCAAATAGTAAATGCGATGTTTCGTCTTTCAGAAACTCTCTTAAATACGGACCTGGATTTATTATTTAACTTTTTGTTACTTTTGGTCTCCCTAAAAGCTATGGCCCATCACAACTTTTGATTTCCGAAGGTGTCGATGTCAAAAGCTGACATTTTCTGCAGATTAAAAAAATATTATTATACAACCCTGTTTTGAAAACAGATTATATTTTAATACTACGATTTCTTCAATTCGGTCAAACACAAATAAATAAATTTGGAACGCTGATGACAATCTACAGTGTATCCATGTTGAGGACTTACCATCCTTGTAACTTTTGTATGTTTTAACGGATTTTGATAAGCGAAAATAATGAGTGTATGTGTTAGTATGACCTATTTCCCGAGAATGTATATATAATTCATACCTGGGTCGAGCATCAGTATTAATGGTAAGGTTTTTTTTTTGTATTTGCTGTTAATATACAGTGTGTCAACGTTAATGACTTACTGCCCTTGTATCTTATGTATTTTTTGACGGATTTTGTTAAACTTTTCTTTTTGTTAGGTTGGTATGCAAAACGTGCATCAAACTAGTGGTTAAGTTTAGTTTAAGGCTGTAATCATGGCCAACTACGACCACTTTTATAGGCTTAAATTTCAAAAAGTATCATTAGGGATTTTTTTACAGAAAACGGATGACGGATTCTTATTTAGGATAACGTAAAACCTACCTGTACCTATTTTCAGTGTTCCAAAATACTGTCCAAGAAAGAAAAATTTCCTTTTATTGATACTAATACAAATTATTAACAATTGTATCGTAAAATTAACAAGAGAGAAATTTGTAAAAGAGTTAAATTTTCGTAATTTCCACTAATTCACCGAATTCCCTTATACACTTTATTTTGTGTTGTCCCCCAAAGAAAGATATCAATCGGCGTAATGTCTGGAGATCGGCCAACGAATAAGAGAATTACTTCTTTCGATCCAACGATTAGAAAAATTATCTTCTAACCACTGTCACATAGACAACATTATGGATAGTTGTTTCATCAAGTTGTAAGTGTACATTTTAGCGGTAATCAGGTACATCGGTAAACTAATCTTATAGAAATCTAAGAAAGCTATCAACATTTAGATATTCATAGAAAAAGTATGACCCAATAATCTTTTCATTTAAAATGCCACAGGAAACATTCACCTCTGAGAAGTAGTCTCTTACACTTAATTAGCCTATTTGGATTATGTTCGCTCTACAATCTGATATTTCGGATATTTCGTGATGATATAATCCCGTTGGTCGTAAATGCATTCCCATCCCTGTACAAAATAGTTTTTTACGTTCAATTTTTCTAGGTACATACCTTGCAACCACAAACATTCCATTCTAGCTTCAGCATAATTCAGCTTCAAAAGTGTGAAGAAATTTTGGCTTAAAAGGTTTCTTACCGCTTTGCTTTAAACACTCCAGATTTGGCTTTTAGGAATATTTAAATTTCTACTAGCATCCTTAAAATTTGAATGTGGATTATCATTAAAATGATTGAGAATCATTGAGTTTCTTCTTCGCTCTCGATCACGATGCTGATTTGGAACTCACTTTATGTTGGTCAAAAGATTTGCAACGGTCACACGTTTAATACTACGTTCTTGATGTCTTTGGTTAAACTCAATAGCTGCTTCACGAAAAGAACGTGTTCCGTCACCAACTAATCTTATTATTTCCACTTTTTCTTGAGAAGAATAAGACATTCCAAATAATACCTACATTTTCTTGGACAGCCTATATTTTAGAATACTGAAAATCGGCATAGGTAAGTTTTACGTTATCCTGAATAAGAATTCTTCATCTGTCTTTCTCTAAAAATAACCCTAATGATACTTTTTGAAATTTAAGCCAATAAAAGTGGTCGTAGCTGGCCCTGATTACAGCTCAAAACTAAAGTTATCTACTAGTTTAATGCACATTATACATACCAACCTAACAAAAAAAGTTTATCAAAATCCGTCAGAAAATACAAAAGTTACAAGTTCTTAAAGTGGACACACTGTATATTAACAGCAAATACAATATAATCATACAATTAATAATGATTCTTGACCCAAGTATGAATTATATATACATTCTCGAGAAATAGGTCACACTAACACACATGGTTATTATTTTCGTGTTTACGTACGTTTCGGTCTCACGACCATCATCAGAAGACGTATCATGTCTAAAACGGGATTTCTTGAAACTAAATGTATCAGCACAAAGCGTCCTTATCGCACCAACTTCAATTAGAAATGCCCACGTCGCAGTACGAACAGAAAGACTAATAATCCAAACTGAAACACATTAATGATGTTTCAAGTGTATGTATATGTATCAAGAATTCACTGAGTAGCAATCTTCTTATAGTATACGAACTCGTGTCGAAACAAAGTCTGTATAGGACTGAAACCAAAAAAATGTAATTAATTCAATTTAATTAATTAAAACCCTTGCAAATTCCTACATGCGTCTTTATAGTGTTAAAAGTATATTTTGGGTAGAATGCCCAAATAGCTGTATTTCTAATAAGGTCTGACAACCTTTTTCTACCTCATAAATTTTTAACATCTGGTTCGAAAGTGGATACCTGAGCGTTATATTTTTTGGTTTCAGTCGTATACAGACTTTGTTTGACATGAGTTCGTATATTATGAAAAATTGCTAAGCAGTGGATTCTTGATACAATTCATATACTTAAAACATTAATATGTTACAATTTCGATAATTCGTGTTTTTGTTCGTTTCGACGACGGGGACATTTTTAATTGAAATTGGTGCGATAAGGACGTTTTGTGCTGAAACAATTAGTTTTAAGAAATCCCGTTTTCGATATTGAGACCGCAATGTACGTAAAGACGAAAATAATAAGCATATGTGTTAATGTGACCTATTTCCCGAGAATTTATATATAATATATATATATATAATAATTAGACCTAAAGCACTTATTGGCAATATTCCAATGAAACACCTAATAAATTATTAGGAAAGTTGACAAATATTAATTATTCAAAAACAAAAGAAACAAACCTAGAACTCAAAGAAAATGCGTGGAATGTTTATGTCGTATGAAGTATCTTATTGAAACAAACTATTTAAAAAAAATAATTCTGCGGGGTCCATCGGGGCTCCTGGAAGTCAGCTCCACAACTTGGTTACCAATTCACTGATTGGATAAAGTTTCATTAAGAAAACTCAGTCACTGTCCTTCCATCACGGGGTGGTGCGCCATTCTGTTGTACAGTTTCCGGAGCATATTTAACGGCTCGTGTTCAAACCCATCTAATATATACTTTTGAACTAAATTGGAGTAACGTTCAGAATTCAAGTTTCCATTGTAAATAATTAGCCCCAAGATTCGGTTTTTAGTTTATAAAAAAACAGCATTTAAACAGCTTCTTCAGCCTCAGCTTCCACCCGTTCCCCTATTCGTTTCAAGGTTTACTAAAGCTACCAAAAGTACTCAAATTTCGGTTCAACTTTTAACATAGGAATAATGGGGTTGACGACGCTCGGGATATTGTTCTAAATATCGTTCATATGAAATTTCAAAGTTTCTATTAACACTATAATATATGTGAAGCATATATAGTTTTTCTGATTTGGAAAACCCCATTTTTGCTTTTTCAAATTATTAAAAAATTCAAATTGGCATATTCTGACGAACGAGTGCGATTTTTCGTTTTTGAATATCAAAGCCGCCTTCTTCAATAATAAGTTAATATTGCAATAATAAACTAATTATATATTAATTCTCGGGAAACAGGTCACATTAACACTTATTATTTCAATAACCTGATTACTTAAAAAACTATTTGTATTAACATAAAGCGTCCTTATCGCACCAATTTCATTTAAATGCCAACGTCGCCGGAACTAACAAAAACACAAAATCGAAATTGTACCAAAACAATGTTATAAGTATAATATCAAGAATTCACTACTTAGTAGAACTTTAAAAAAATACGTACACATTTCATCAAAGTCTATGAGCGACTAACAAACGAGACGAGTTCAGTATTTATATTCGAACCAGATGTCATGATTTATTAGGTAATAAAAGAAGAGGACCTCAGAGAAAATTGAGAAATGTTTGAAAAAGTATGATATTAACGTATCGGTATAGCCCTATAACGTTACACGAATTCTACTGCATTTTAGTTTTTAACATTTAATAAATTGAGTAAGTAAAAAGTAAGTGAAGAAATTTTTCCCTATTTAACTCTCTCATGAATAAAATCACAAATAAATAAACCTACCCTTTCCAATTCAATGATATCTCACTTTTAAAGTCACGCCCTCATTTGAAGTCTATGGCTCATGTGACTAATTCATTATTAAGTAAGAACTTTTTTCCCACAGACAACATGTCATATCAACGGGGATAATAGCAGCGACTTCAAACTGTGAGGTTATAATAAGGGTAAAAATACCTTCGAAATTCTTTTCCTTTTACAATTTTGGGGTAACTGTTACTCCTACTTGGGGGTTGACGTTGAAAGGTTGTAAACACTATAAAATGAAGGTTATAATTGCGGTAAAAATACCTTCAAATGAGGTATCACTCGATATCCTTTCCCTTTCACAATTTTAGGGTTGAAAACACTATAAAATGGAGGTTATAATTGCGGTAAAAATACCTTCAAAATGAGGTATCACTCGATATCTTCTCCCTTTTACAATTTTGGGGGTATCTGCCACTCTTGCTTGAGGCTTGAAGTTGAAGGGTTGAAAACACTATAAAATGGAGATTATAATTACGGTAAAAATATCTTCCACATGAGGTATCACTAGAGATCCTGTCCAAAGTGATCTGTTCCTTTGTCAATCAAAGCTTTCTTAGAAAAATTCTTAGAATATTTAATAATAATTATCCTAATGCACAAAATGTTTCTTAATTCACACTGTATTTTTGCTAGGATCTACCTGTTTTGGAATTTTCAGTGATCCCTTGATTATACAAATCTTTTTGACCCTGTGGTACTTTGGTTCTTATTTATAATTGAACTGTTTGTTGTTTACTTCATACTTTCGAACTAGTTGTTAATGGCACTTGTGTTGAAACTATAATAACGTTATCATTAAAAATTGTGTTAGAGCTGAAGTAATTGCTGTTTCATTTAATCATAATGATAAATTACCATAGAGGCTTCTAACATAATTTATTTTAAATCCAATTTAGAGTTACAGAGTACGTACGTGTGAAATCGATCGACGTGTACTTTTTACTTACCTTTCCTTCAAACCAAGGTTTTAATTAATTGTTTCTGTTAGTTGTTTATATTCTTGAAGAATAAAGGAAACAGAAATAAAGAATCAAAATAATAATGAATTTGTTGCAAATTCAATAAACGAGATGTGACTAAAAAAGATGTTCATAGATTATGTTGAGAATAAAATGATTTCGGTTAAAATATGTTCAATACTTGCAATTGCAATCCCTCTTCTCTAGAAATCAATCTTGCTGGAGTCGTGTTCGTTCGTTTTTAGTTTGCCAACTTGTGTTTTGAATTATACTATGAAATTATAGCTGGAACACAAGTTGTTATTGTAATTTATCGCATAATACGCTGTATGATTGACTTTTTTATTTCGATAACCTCAGAGAAGATATAGAATCAGCGTCAATCGAAGTTTTGTTAGAAGAATGAATTTTAAACCTTTAGTAACGTAAATGTTTAAAATTATTAACTCATGATATTCTAAGTACACTGGGGATGATATTTAACATACGAAAATCTAGGTAGGCACTTTATCACTTGCTAAACTTTTTTTAATTTACGAGATTCAAATATAAGGTGTTCATGATTCCATAATCTCACTTCTAGGAAAGTCATGAGAATAAGACCTAAAACGTTTGATTATCATCAATACTGTAATTCATTGTGATAATGAGTTTTTTCATGAATAATGTACTATTCTGTTGACACTTTAAGAAAACCACATGAATTGTTGTGATTATATTTTATATTTTCATCTATATTGATATCAAAATATGGTTTTTCCAATACGCTTTCAGGAATTATCTATTCTATGATTAAAGATTAGATTGTAACATATATCATTCTGACAGACTGTGTCAGAATGCACATTCTACCACTAGATAGTAGATAGTGCCTGAACCGTTTCTAATTGGTCGAAAGCAATGATAGAATATACATTCTGACACAGCATGCTAGAATTATATTTAAATAATGAATTAGTAAAATTTTGTCGAAAGAAAAATAATTTTTTTTTGCGAATATGTAGATGTATGTTACGTTTTCTTGGTATTTTGGTTCTTTAATACTACTAAAACTAGAATAAGATTTTTTCTTTTTGACGTTTCGATGTTTCATTCATATCTTTATCAAAAATTGTTAATTAGTGTGTCCATGTAAAATGCATCTGTAGTCACTAGTGTTTTTTTAAATCCAATTAAAACTGCAGTAAACATTGGATCGGTTGTGTGTGAAAGAGTAATATACAGCTAATTATCAAATTGATTTAGTTGAAATATATTGAATCTAGCTAATTAAATACCTGTGATACTATTCTGTGAATATATACGAATGTATATACCTATAACTATGATTATCTTACGAATTACTTAAACTTACTTATTTAAGATAGCTCTATGGAATTCTTCTCTCAAAACGGTGGTTATCACTTATTTAAGATAGCTCTATGGAATTTTTCTCTCAAAACGGTGGTTGTCATAAATGTAACAATGTCAGATAATAGATTATCTTTTTAGGTTGAATTAAATAGACCACAGAAAGTGGTAATTCAAAATATCTGAATTTGGTTAAGTTTGAATCAGATTTTGTGAAGGTTAGAATCAATTTTATTATTAACACAATTGTTTCTTTTAATTTGGATACTTTCTAATATTAAACTATTATCATTATTTTTCTCAACATTCAAAATCCTTGTATTGTTTTAGTCAAATGAATGGTTTGTGTTTCCGTACCTCTAACCAATATGAATGATTTCGAATTTTGTTTCATATTTTCGTAATGGACTCATCGCTCAGTAAAACTATCAACATATCATACTTAGGTATCTAAAAACAGCCAGTTAATAATTTCATACATTTTTCAAATGATCTCTAATTTCCAGTCAATGCATTGGGGTACTCCGAAGACAAAAGACCGTATGTTGGAGTCAGGAGGATCTTCTGGTCCGTCTAGTCTTGGAGCTGGCGGTGTTTCGGCAGCTCAACGTAGAGCGTCCGAAGGAGGAGCCAATCTTCATTGGACAGGTCGTGGAACCGGAGCAGCCTGGGGAAATGAAGCACCAAGTGAGATTGTCAGTAAATTCAGAAATTATGAAATCTGAATACTCTTTGGATATATGTTGAATGTGAACCTATCATAAATGTATACCCTTTCCTATAGTTTTATATGTATTTTCATGCATAATAATCTAAAAAAGAGAAACTATGGTTGTTTAGACTTTGAGAATTTATTTTATACAATGAAGTGTTATTTATATACTCCATTTGCTACATCTTGAAAATGCCATATTCATCAATTTACGTATGAATACTTGGTAAGCGATAATGCCGAAGGAAAGCTCTTTAGCAGTTTCAAATTATCCCCCTTTCAAAATATCTCACACAACTTTGCCTTAAGCTTAAGTTTAGAATCGAGTGAACTTGAATTGAATTTGAACTGCAATTTGAATCTGTTCTTTCGTAAGTGAGTGAGCTTTTCGTCCTTCCACTACATAAGCTTGCGTTCTTCTTACAAATTCATCATTTAACGCATATGTGTTCTAAGCGAGACTTTCAATCTAAAGAACAACATTATATTTGAGATTTATCCTGTATAGCTTAATAATGTATAACTATTGAATAATGGATATTACGAACATGGCCAATTTTTTATAATTAGAGTAATGTTAGTATTTCATATTTTTTACATAAATATAACATCATTTTTGTAGGAATATACACTACATTCTACATTCCTTCAAGTATAATTATTTCGAATGAGGATCTTATATAAAGTAATGTAACTGAAATACTCGTAATTATAAAAATGACATTATGTTTCTATTTTCCTTATAATAAACTTAATATGTCAAAGATGATATAATTATCTTCATGATTCTGCTGATAAATCTTAATGTATGATACCCGAATGTTCGAAGAATACAAGCCTTCTCATAATTGATTACAAACGAAGATTCCGTGCTCTTTCTCCAATAAAGCTATGGTTATAATTTTATGTACTTTTTGCTATATTGTTCGATTGCTCCCAATCTCAAATGAATATTCGAAACCAGCAGCAGGTTGTATAGTATGTTAACGTTATCGGAAACGAAGAAAACATCAATCACAATTAATAATTAAATTATTTTGTATTATACGACGTTGCGAAAGTTTCATATAAAAAAAGTCGACTCCAGGGACAAAAGTTTGAGGGTAAAGGTCACAAACTTTAGTGAACTGTCCCTCCTCGAATGCTGTAACGGAAACTTCTCAACATGCCGCCTAAGGTTATAACGTACTTGGGAATAAATTTCAACTTTTTCAATCCCCGTGATTAAATTAATACTTCCCTTAAGCATTTTTTTGTCATCAAATATCCTTCATACCATCCACCTTAACATCCATAAGCGTGAAGTGGTTCATATTGAATATGATTTACTCCAATTCACGTTAATCAGTGGTGGATTGATTTCTAATGTAGGAGAATTTGTTAAAAATATCATAAAATACATTCTATACTATGTTATTCTATCTTGAATTTATTTTCGTTTCAACTCCCTATCAAACTGATTCCGAACAACAGTATAAATAATATCAGAATGGAAATTCCCACATTTTGTATACACATTTCCCATGATCAGCTAGTTGAATACAATGAACTGAATCGATGTTGCAGGAACTTTGTAGATCATCATAACATTGGTTCATCAATTGTGCAGGAATTATTGAAACAATTCCTTCCTTAATCCAATGTATCCCATACAATATTTGAAGTTGGGATGGCACGGTTCCATTAATCACTATACAACCAAACTCTTTTGGGAGCACTGGGATACAGGTTCCCGTTTGTGAGTTGTTTCCAGATAATCCGTTTCGGATTTCTACCATCAGTGATGCTATAAAAATTATCAAAATGATGTTACTGATTATTAGTAAGTGCGTGGTAATAATTAAATAAAGGACACTACGATCATTGCGTTTATAATGATTATTTCAGATATACATTCTTGAACTTAATAGTCTCAATAGTGTACGACAATTCATTCATATAAAAGTCTAAAGAACCTGATTCTCAGTCAATTTGATGTTATATTAAAATATAGTATTGAAATGTATAGGAATGAAATCCTCGTAAGCATATACAATTGCAGGAAAGGATTCAACATTATACAATCAAAATACGATTAAGCAATTTTTATTTTACAAATATAAAGTAATAGTTCGGATGTTAAGAGCACCCACCCTGCTTTTTTGATGAAGGTAAGCCGCTTGGTTTGGGTGGTTTCTTACCGATTAAGCCATGGAGCCATGCCAGGATGCCTAACATTCATGCAAACTCTGGTTACCTTCGAATTAACGTATCGCCGGACCTACAACAGCTACTGAGATCTATTTTCTTAAATCACGCAAAAAAGAGATCATATTTCACACTGTGGTGATATCAAATCAGTTCCTGTATTTATTCGATAGCCACAGAGTAGGAAGTGTAAAATTTGAAACATACCTCAAGCTTTTCTTATGAATTAGTTGGAAAGTTCACTTTTTCACAACATATTCGTTGCATAATTCGATAGAGAACAGTACAGAGGGTAGGGTGGTGGTTGAGGTAACATTCGAATGCAGCTAGACTGTGGATTCTCCAAACACGCTAACAATCAAAAAAAGTTATGTCGTTTGGCCGGGGTGGGTTAATGAAAGTTAGGGAAAAATCTTACGGTTCCTCAGATTTCTATGACCGTTGTCGGCTGGGTACACTAGTTTGAATTGAGTGACGTAGACGAGTGCGTATTCTCTTGCATAGGCATGCTGCATTAACGTCAACCATAGCACCAAGTGTGATAAGCATTGAGATAATTTTATCTAATTTTGTCACGTCACTTTTTAGCATTTTGGACATATGTGTTGCAAACAAGATTGTCTTGTCGTGCCCTACCAATATTATGGAAGACATACTGACTTCATAGATTTTTGAACGAAAACATTCACGAGATCCCATTTAGTTAATCACCTTAAATGCATTTCTCAGACCGATTTTCACTGGTTGCATTGCATAGTTTGCCTAACTTTTCCGATCGCCCTTCAAGCCAGTAGATTTCACATTGCCTGAAGAATCATTATTCAAACATGTTGAGGAGATGCTACCATAGTAAACTATAGACCCAGATTACATGTAACCACTAACTATAACAGCTCCAAAGAAACGTCAAAAACGAAACAGCTCATCACGAAATCACTGCAGCGGAAGACAATCCAATGGTACATCATTGCTGCTTAAAAGTTAGTGTAGCGTTCGTAGCAAGGGATCACTTTTTTCCTGTTACTAGTTAGTCTAGTTACGCGTGGCAATACAAAGGTGTACGTGAGCAATTATGGTAAACTAGTCATAGGAGAATAATTTAAAGGTCTGCCCATACTCTACATATGTCATGTTAGACATATTCTTCGCAAAAAGCTAACATTCCATGAAATTTGCAAAACTTCAAGGTATTCTCTGTAACTACAGAATGGACTTTGAAGACACTGCTGGAAGAAATGTCATCGTATCACGTGCGATTAGATGAAAAGTCTGTAGCTCTTATGGTGGCAGTACACATTCGGCGAGGAACCCGAAACCAGGCAAGCGCGAGAATGTACTTTGCGTTCCAGCCTCGCCCATGGCCCTCTCACCTCGCTTCCGAAGAACTCGGTCTCCCAACACGTGTCAAAGGAAGCGGTAGTGAATGTTGAAGGCCTCGCAAGACTGTACACGATCTATTCGGGTTCGGGGGAGCATTCCCAGTACAAGTACGCTCAAGCTAGTTGTCTCTTGTCGAGACGAGTGACGCATGAGAGTTATTTTCGATGTTTATTCGTCATGGAGTGGAGCAAAGATTTCACAGATTACCCTACTTCAGGGAAAATCCTTTTTGTTAGATCCTCCATACCACGATCACAAAACAAAAGACAAATTTCACCCACCGCCTTCTTTTTTACTAAGGCTTCTCGATTTTGTAAGTCGAACTAACAAGCATATATTTATAGTAACAACGAACTGCATATGCTGAAGTCGCACGGATTTCGATGTTATTAATCTCCAATGGCATGGAGTGCAAATGCTCGAAAATATCGCGGGTGAATGTACACGGACATAACAACATAGCTGACCCAAGGTTTATTCGCGAGAGTATACACGGTTCTCTCGGGTGTCGCGTTTCGGGGTGTCTCGCCTCGAGACTCGGCAATTATAAGTACTGCGCTACGGCGATACGAAGATGACCAGACTTTGCATCTACGAAAATATATCAGCACTTGGCACTTTGAAATGTTTTTTGATTGATTCATTCAAACGTTAACCAGTTCTTACAATCATCTTTTGAAGTAAGCCTATAATGATTTATTTTAATCCCAATAGACATATTATATTATTGAGAAATGTTGTCAAAATATTATGCTCAAATTTTGTCCAAAATTTGTGCTGATAATTTCAACATTCTCAATTTTGAACCGGAAATCTTTGGCTAATAATTCTCATATAAATCTCCATTTATTATAATTGACTGACTTCATCTCCAACGTGTCTCATAGACTTCGATAATGAATATAATTTCTTCACTGAAATTTCGATGACTATGCCTTACTTGTCTTCCATACCTTAACCACATAATTTCTCTCTAAAGGAGAGAAAAGTTGTACGTTAAATAATTTTGTTGCTGTTTTGCTTGTATTTTGTAAGTAGTTACTTGACAAATAATAAAAATTTTTTAGCTGTATTAAAATTCTTAATTGACTATCTACCATCATCATTTTTTATATGTTTTGGTTTTAATATGTGGACCAAGTTCAACACTATATTTTATAAATGTGATAATAATTGTATGATCTTGTTCGTAATACCTAACATTTGCATGGGCTGATTGTGTACGAATTGTCAATATTTGAAAACACTATAAATATGAAATATTCACCCTTATCCACTAAAAAATGTTGTGTAGATAAGGCTGAATATTTCTTATTTATAGTGTGAACTTATTAATATAATATATTATGTGATATTGTTTGCACTGACCTACAGCATAGTTTCAAGGTCATTATGATTGAATGCATATTAACACAAGTCGTGTTATTTTACAATGAAGATACATCTGAATATCTTTAAAACATCATCGTTATTCTTGTGTTATGAAATCTATAATTTCAATCACTTCAAAAACGGCAACATTCAGAAACCTATTTTAAAATTTTAGAAAAAAACTGCTTCAATGCAAACTTATACTAGTGAACTCCGTATGCATGTTTAAAATATTTTTCAGTAATAACCACGATTATCTGAATATAAATTTCTACATTGATTTTATTTCGGCTTCAGTAAACGTTGATAAGTTTCCAAAAGCTGAAAAATATTAATCTCTTCGAAAGGATACCTAACATTTATGTTTTTGTCGACTTTGGCGTGACTTATGTACAAAATAGTACCCAAAATATTTTTAACGTTGTGCCAAATATCATCTTTCACTACTTTGAAAAAGTTACTGAAAGTTTCATGTTCGAAGAATATCAACATGTGTGGAACCATGAATTTAGCTAATGTTCTTCCACCTTCCAGTACACCGATTATATTTTCCTATTTGGTATGTACTCCTCTTGCCTAAGAAACTAGATGAAGTTTTATTATTCTTGCAGTGTAGAAACATTAAATCATTCTTTCTGTATGACTGAGTGAAGTTTCTTCTCAGACTAGCAGAGACAAAATATATATAAATTACTCAATAGATTAGCTATTAGACCTCTGTTGTTATCATTGTCAATGCAATAATGTGTATGAGCTATCTATATTTGTCATAAATATATCATGGAATCCCCATTCTATGCCATGCAGAACAATGAAACCATCAGTTTTATATGGCTAAGAAGTGATGAAGAATCATTTAACATTATGAGAGTATATTGCAATATATTTGGAACTACTGATCATCAGAATTTCTGGCAGTGCCAATAAGAAATTGGATCTAAATATCCAATTAGATCCTTACAAGGAATTATCTAGATACATTTTTGGAAATACCTTCTCAAGCACTTCACACTCACTATATCTTCATCATTAGAACTGAAATTCGTAACATTTTCTCTCCATATATTACCACTGACCATCGTTCATTTAGTTATCAATAAGATGCCGAAAATGGATAGAGTACTCAGTACTGACCAAAACCAATGATCAGAGAATTTCATCATGTTCTTTATTTTGTCAGTATCATTTTTACAATGTGGGATTATAAGTGTCGCTGATGACAGGTTAATCTATTATCAATTATCAAACCTGGTCGACAAAGTAAGCAGCAATATATTCAAACTAATTTCATTTATGAACTATCCAGAACCACTACTTTGGCAATATGGTTTTGGTGTTTATCAAGGAATATTTTTCTTAAGAATATGGTGAAATCATTGAACATACTGCGTACCATTTTATGGATACACATATTATTATGCTTACTGCTCCCTATAACATTATCGCCAGACTGAAATTGTATCAATCATCATAGGAAAAAACAATAGCTATCCTTGGTACAAATTTTTAATCGTCATTTGAGGCAATGCTTGAGGCAGTAATCTCCATACTGTTCTCTGAATCTTACTATATGAAAAATCAATATTCATATCAAATTCAACAAAGCTTACGTCCTAGAATAAACTGGAACAGAGGAGGCTACGCTAACTGAGTTTGTGTTCAATGGATTTATTGGATAATAGTTTCGTTGTCAATAGTAGATAGAAATAAAATTAGTCCTAGATTATTTTAAGGATTTTGAGATTTTCTCGGAATCATTGTTTTATAATTCATCTTCAAACAGTAGCCTTCATCTTATTTATTCTTACTTTTTAAGGAGAAATTTTCACCTTAACAACTCCTCCTCCTGTTCAAGATAATAAAGGAATGAGTAGTTATAATACGGGAGATATAAGCAATTCTCTGTCTTACCAAGATCGAATTTTGGCTTGTTCTTTACAGAAAATTAAGGATAACTTATTCCGAATGTCAGAAGGGGTTCTATTTCATAATATTTTATTTAACTTATCATTTTGCTTATAGGACCAAGTTATCTAACTTCCAAGTTTGTTAATGTTTGCATCATGGTTACATTTGCAGTCAACTTTTAATTTTACCTTGGTTGCATCTAATCTAATTGTTAGTTTTGTCATGATACTGATACATGAATTTTGCTTCAATATAGCCCATTTTTCAAATGTCGTACGGAGAATATCAAACAAACATGGATAATGATGACTCCGATTCGGAGGTTCGCTGATTGTAATTGCTCTCCTTAACCCTCGACGTGGGTATTTAAAAAACTTTATTGCTATATTATATTATGTTATTGTTAATAACATAATATAAAGATGAACTATAATCGTAGGTCAATGCAAAGTAGTTGCACTATAATGTGTTTCCTTTCATTTTGAATGTTTTACATATCATATTACTATAGAATGTGCACGAGTCCTCCTTGTGAAATGAAGATTTGAATAATAGTGTCCTAACCTCTCAGTTTATTACTTTATATTGTACAAATTCATTTTATATTTCACGTATACAAATCTATATCTTTCTCCAGGGTGCACGAAACAATCTATAAATATAGTAAACTAGACTATACCGTATTTTCATAAATGTTTACTATTATCTGCAGATTATAATACTGTCGATGTTGAAAATTCATACTATTTATAAATGTTTCACGGAAATAAATGCCATTATCCGAAATTTATTGCTTTCCTTCCAATTGTTATTAATTTTAAGTATTCATGATATGGACATTTATCCACGGAGCACCTAATAGGGTTAATTTATATAAAATATTATAATTTATATGCTATGATCAGAACTATTCGATATAGAACCATTGGTAACTTGGTATACAAATCATCTTTATTACAAATGAACAATACACTGAATGAAAATACTGTACTAGAATTTTGCATATAAACTTTTATTATAAAAATAAAAGAAAACATAGCCGCGTTTTCAGGAGATCAAATAATTCTTTAACTTACAAAGGTATTACTAGCTATATATGCATAAACAGGTAATGACCAAGGGGCCTGGCTGTATGATCCAGATTGTTTACAGCTAACTCAATGATTACACAAAATACATATTGATTACAATTGAGGGATTAAAATTTAATAATTAGTTTGTAACAGGTTGTTTGTGTGAGATGGGACTGGGAAGCGGAGAATATAAAAAAACCACTTGCTTAAGTAAAAGATTATTGTACTTCATTTACTAATTTCTGAGCATTCTAAGTTATGTAAGAGTCAACCTTTATTTACCACATGTACGATTTACTAATTTTGACAAATTTTTGGCATAATTTGAGTCAAGTTTGTTTGGACACGATTCACAGTTTAACTTATAGACTCCACAAATTCACTTCTTTATCTAACTTGTCTTTGTTATTTTTCAAATGTTGACCTATTATGGTAGTACTTTTCTAAGAAGTAGTTGAGTTCATATTGTTTAATTCACGTTTTATATCATTCGCGAACTTTTTTTCTATTTTTGTGACTTAGAGGGGGAATTTCTTTGATTGCAACATTATATTCTCGTTATTCAACATGTAATCAATCATATTGTGGGCAGAAATTATTATTATAGTCTAGGAGCTAGACCGATTTTGTGTGACTGAACATTAACCCGATGGCACTATGGTTTATCGTTAGAGGACGTTTCAATGACCAATTCATATCACAGACCGAATTTTCCCCGGCTGCTAGATCTCGAGATACAGCATCCGCATTTTTTTTTGACTGGAGGTTAACCCCTTCCAAGTTGCGGTTACTTGAAAAGCATGCCATTCTCATACACTTCCACCATGTGCCATCATTTTTTATCGTGTCCGTTTATCAGGCGGACCAGTTAAAATTTAACCAAAAACGGACTGCAAGTTAACCCCCCCAAACCTGGTGGAAAATGTTCATTGGTGTTGGCAATTGTTAACATACCCTATGCCATCAAAAGTTGTCGGCCCATTTCCGAGTAATTGCCCATTATTTAGACCAAAAATGTTTCTTCTTTTCATTTTGTGGATAAAAGTTGCGGATTACAAGGTAACATGATGGCACCATGTTAAATAACTTTATTGGAGATCAAATAAAGATTTAAAACTATTGCCATCACTCCTTGCTTATTTGAACACCCCAAAACTCCCTAAAATCATCCACGAAAATGAAAATAAATTAAAAAGAGCCGTTTCGATTTTAAACCCAGCCAGAGTCGCAATAATTTACTAATTTATAATAAAATTAGCCATAATATCCATATTTTTCATATTTATGGTTTATGTTACCCCCTACGACAATTTATCATACTCTCCTCACGCTGAATTAACGCCAAACATACAACTGTAATTGAGCATTTTTTTTTTACAAAATTATTACGATACATTAATGTACCCCTACCTCCACGATTCATTAGTTCACCCCTTCTCAAGTACATCATGATCCCCCTTTTAAACAACCCCTGTGCAGAACAATATTAAAAAATCGGTATTCTTAAGCTTTTTCATTACAACATTATATAACTGTTTTACAACAGTTATATAACTGTTTTATTTCCACGAAGAACTCAAGAACATCTGACAGCGAACAGTGGAAGGAACGATGTGTGACAATTAATCCCCAGGGAGCAAAAGTGACACTACTATGAATTCCCTGGAATGAAGAATAAAGTGGTACGTTTATACTTGGGAGTGCAAAAACAATTTTTCTTCAGTGATTCAGATATTTTTTTTCATTTATATCCAGGTAATTCTGATTAAATTCTAAAAAATGGAATCTGTTTCATGTAAATTGAAGGATCTCGAATGTTCTTCAAACCTAATATCTATTGACTGTCAGCCGTCGAAACTCCACCATACATGCCAGGAGATATTGAGTTCGTTGTCGGAAACGAAATATGCCCAGATCTACTGGGATTACCCGTTTCCCACCGTCAGGTCCATACAAGCAAAAAGCCTGACGTTTCGAGCTATACCCATCTGAACATCGGTATCTTGGGCAGAAGTCGGTCTTCGTTGCGTTCGAATTCGAAAATCATTCCGGCCTGTAAGAACACGGCGCTGATCTTGATAGACCGGATGCAGAAGGCAATCATTCTGGGTTCAATGATACTACTTACCTATCGTAGGGGAACAGTAGTTTCGGCTAACTGACTTCGGTTTTTCTGGCCGATTTTTGCGATGTCGTCGGAGCGCATAGGAGCCCCGACCAGGCATTGATGTAAATGATTTCCGTTTCCAAGAGTAATTATTAAAAATCTGAACTGAAACTCTGAAACAATGTAGAAAACATGCAGAAACAGTGTAGAATAGAAAGCTTAGCTGCCGCTTGTGAAAAGCACTGCGAAACCGAATAGCAACAATTTACCATTCACCCAATACTATATAGATAGAAAGCTGGTCCCTCTTACCCTTGAAAATATACTGATATACATCTGAAGAAAATATTAAGCGTCTTAACTGAGGGAATTGAGAAATAGAGCTGAAGAAATTAATATGATAAGGGATATTACTAGACCCACGAGATAGGAAGGTTTGGGACGAAATTCACCTGATGAGACCAATTCTTGAAGTTGAGCGAATGTTATCGTATACGACCCCCCCCCCCCACTCGCATACTAAAGTTCGTATGCGATCAGAATTTTTGTTTCGTTTAAGAATAAATATTCTGCCAACGCTGCAATAATACAGGTATGTCAACGTTTTCGATTCACAATGAAAAATCATAACAGGGAACCAAAACAGCCACCTTTTTTTTTGCATTCCACCCCACACAACATTGTAATAATTATTTTCAATAGACATGACTTCAATGTCAAGGGTCGGCAATATTTCAAGCGTACAAAAAACTTCCTCAATTAAATTTGAAATTAGCATAACGGTGGCTTAATGTTGATACCCTGTATCTGTAAAAATACGGAATATGTTGATAGAGGTCTCCAGCAAAGTTTTTCACGTCCAGCGTCCAGCATCGTATTTGAACGAGAATAGTTATAATTTTACTTCTCTGATACCGTGTATCAATGTTCAACAAGTGTTTGCCAATATCCGGTATCTCTCAGTTCGAAGTATGATTCAAAAAGTTATATTACATGCTCCAAAAAAATGTCGTCATTTATGAGAGAAATTACGTGAAAAATCAGTGAGTATATAATATTTACATTACAAATGATGGTTATCAGATAATTTTTTCAATTCAAAATACCTTGAATAATTATTTTTACTTCCAACCTACCTGTATGATGAAAATTTTCCACCATACCGGTTATTACATATTTTTTAAACATCATTCCAGTACCGGATATTACAATATTTGATCTTTGTTATAGATACACAATTCTTCTTGTAGTAAGAGAATTGTATAGCTTCCTCGTTGGAGAAGTATACTATAACTGATAACATTCATAGTCAGAAGAAATTATCCAAAGAAAATGATTCGGAATGAAGCATCTTCTCAGATTACAAACTTGCCTGATGATGAGCTGCAATCCTATTGCGATAATGTATTAAATAAGACAAACCAGTATATTGCTGTTGAGAATATTCTGACTAACAAAACAGCTCAATCTGGGGCTCTACTAAATTTGTTGATTTAAAGACTGTTCCATATGATGATTGCTCAGAGGGTTTGCAACACGTCAATATGTAACCATCTTGAAATAATTGAAATTTGCGGACATCCAGAAAATTCTACAATCGGTAGTGCAGTTTCTATGCAGTTCTCCTGAGCTGTCAGGCCTGCGTATAACAAGAGTTGGAAAAGGATATAACGGCAGTTGATATTAAAATTGAAGATTACTTATGCTGACATTCGCATAATAGCAGTTTCCCATTGCACTAACCACACGTTGCATTTGGTAATTGGTATACCACCACCGGTCAAGAATATCATTATTATGCTCCTATTCCTATTTCTGCCACTTTCGTGTACGAATTGTAGTCGTACGACTTCGAGAATAGGGTCCCTCCCTTCTAGTAGGGCCTTTACCAACACCTCCCTCTAAAAAGTGTGATGCTAATTGATTTATGGAAATTCAAGTAGATGAACACAATATGACCACTAACCTACATCCCTAGTGACAAAAATATGTTATCAATTCAAATGATACAATGATTATTGTGTTCATATTTCGTATGTTTCGATTGATAGAAATTGACGTGTGATTAGTTTTTATGCATTATTTGAAAGTTATTCTATTAACTCCTTTATCTAGGTTTATTATTCAATACATCAAAGCGAGAAAGTGATTGACTTGTGAATCATTGAGTATAACAAATATTGAACTTCAGGAATGATAAAAGTACCCTAATGTGAATCTCCATATTCTCGGAGAAGCTTCAAGAGTCTTATCTTTTTCTCAGACTAATTGATAAATAGTGACGATCAATCCTTATGTGCAAAAAGAGTTTGTTTCGACACTACTAATTAAAGTTTGACAGTTAATGGCTATTGATTTACATATCAATAATTATGTTTATATGTTGATAACTAAATGAAAAAGTGATTTCAGCCTACTGCTAAGTGGTCACCCAAGCCAAAACCTCGTGTAATTGAATTCGGGGGAGCATCAGGTCCATCCAGTTTGAGTGCAGGCGGCACTCCCTCGGCCTACAGAAGAGCTTCCGAGGGTGGTGCTAACCTCCTCTTGAAAACTCGGGGCGGAGACTCGGATGAAAAAAATCAGAATTCCAAAACCAAGAACAAAGAAATATGAATATATATTGTGCCGTCTGAGGAAATATCGGAAAATAAGAAGACGAAAGTGATGAACGGAAACGAGATATATATTCAAAATGAAATCTATCACTGTGTTTCATGATATTCTTTCGATTTTGCTTATAACTGTTCTATTGCTTAATTATGAATCGAAAATAATATTCTGTGGTATAAGCTATGTGGTTCATTTGAGATATCCACGAGTCAAAACGACTACTCCCAGATTTGCATTATTCTCAACAAATATGGATGAATCACATGATACTTTCTATGACTGATGGATGATATGCAATACAGGCCAAACAACTGTCCTTCTCTATTATCATACTTATCATACGGCGTACACAAAATAGCAAAACTGAAAATCAAGCCCTCCTCGAACCCTACAACCTCTTCTCCACTTATGCTATGTCATGACAGAATTGCATAATAGCCTAAACATAATCACCCTTTCTATATGTCCTAAGTATCTCTAATATTAACATATTATATGTGACAAAATGTACGTAGGCTTATTCTGAACGATCTGATAATGTGTAAGTTGGACACAGCCTCAATTTTCCTATTGTTCGATACCACTTAAAAATGTGTCTGTGATGAAGAGAAGCCTATACAATTCCAGCTCTAAAATCGCTGTATTGTAAGGAAACATATTTTCTAGCTTGAGTGATCGTTCATACTAGTCCTGATTGACAACTCAGTTTCTGTTTGATCTGCTCCAATCAGAAAAACGTACCGCTTCAAATTTTATGAGTTTTTCATACATTACATCAGGGCTATTTCTAATGAGAACAATCAATATTGACTCAACAACCCTGATTCACAATTATAAATTCTACATGAGGAGAAATGGGTTTTGAATAATTAATTTGTAATAAAATTCGATACATTCGATTTTATTCTAAAAAAGAACAAATTTGAATCGGTATGTTTCTTCCATGTTGATTCATCTAGAAGGTTGGTTTCATTAATGTTTTTCTCAAATTATTATCCGACTCGTTCGAAACTGATACACTTTAATGTTTTACTTTTAACTGCCTATGAATTTTCTACAAATAGATTCAGATTTCTATCAGAAGGATCTGCAGTAGGTACCTACCTACTTGAACTTTCATTTCAGATCCAAAAGTGAAAAATATCTCGATATGCGAGAGCGAAGTTTAGAAAATTATGTTATTCTATACATATTGAGATTAATGTTTTTTGTTTGTTTAACCAACACTTATCGGAGCTATAATGTAATTTTTATAGTATTTGCAGATTATACGGTATGATAATGTGATGGATTCTTAGATTATTTGAGACTTCTACAGCTGTGAATAAATCAGATTAACTGAGTCATGAAGCTATGGAGATCAATGTGGACATACCACATTAAACATCCATCTCCATATCTCCATAGCAAGTTTCCAATGACTTTATAGGTCTGACTCCCGTCCCTCTTGACAACTATCGAAATAATTAAGATCTGACGAAGTCGGTAAATTATTATTATTTTCAATTAAACATGGAATCAAATAATATGTATCTAAGGAAATTCAATCCTAGTTGAGAAATTGAAGAAATGTCTAAAAGATTGTTTGTTTGAATATGTTATTTAGCTAAAGGAGATAATAATATATCATAATGCGTGATAGAAAGCATCTAGTAGTTGTGATGAAATTTTTTATACCAAATAGAGAAGTGAAATTTGTAAGATTCCTAAAAATTTCATACATGAGTATTAGTATAAATAGGACTCTTGACACAAGAAACTACACCTCTAATACGAGGATCTACTTCGAAGGTTTTCATTTAACCGTATAGTGACGAAAAATTTACTTATGTCCGAATCTAAATTATTTCCAGTTTAATAATGCATTTTACAATCAAGATTAAGACTTAACTCTTTATTAGCCGAAATATTAAAGTCTCATTTGAAAAAGAAAGTCATCTCCTTTAGCAAATGAACATACATTTTATTCTCTCAATAATAACGCAAACTTTAAAATTAAAAAAAATCATATCTATCAAATATTTGAGTGATATTTCTCATGATCTAGTAGTTTTATTCAGACCTACTTCCTAATTCCAATCAACACTCAAAATAAAATACACAGTTTTTGAAATTCTGGAGTTGATAAGTTAATGTGTTTAGCTTCTACGTATGACAGTCCGGTTCCTCAATAGAAATTACATTCAAAAAACATTGTCTATCCCATAATTTTCAAAAACTGAAAATAATCACATGTTGAGTTGTATAAAAGGGCGACAGTTATTTCTATTAGAATCCTAGGGAATATCATCTCAATTACTTAATGACCAAGTTGATCTAATATGCTCCAAAGTGTTTGAAACATTCCCTTAGCCTTAGGTTATCATACCCCATAATCGTGAATTTAGAGGATGTTATCCACTGGTTTAATAATGATGCGATGAATATCGAAACTGTAGTCATAATTATTATTGTCCCAATGAGGTTTTAGTGAAACTAAGAATAATTCTTCATTTTCATTATAATAGAAAAACATTACAAAGTAACGGTTTGATCGATCAAATTCTAGTTGTAGATTGTTAGGTGAGGAACATACAATTCACTTCATAAGAAACTGAATTTGAAGAAAAATATTGTTTCAATTTCAATTATGAACAAAGTTTAATTTTAATTATTGAAGAAAATTTCCTATTTCCCTGAATTTATAATATCCCCATTTCTAGAATGTCTAATTATTGTAGTTTAACTCGAGATAATTAAACAAAATTCAATATTTAGATGAATATCCTTCAATTTTCAGTGACAGAGCTGTTTAGCTTTGTTATTAAAATTTTGATCCTACATTATGCTGCAAATATTTTGGGATTACAAACGAGGATAATATGAGTTCATGGGAACGTTCAAAACGTTTGGAAAATAATATACATAATTTCTGTTCAGTCCAAATAAAAATACGTAAATGGCAATCTAGTTTTTACCACAGGATAGTACGATCATGAGTAGTATTATAACTAAGTATCCTGAATTGAGAATCTGTAATAATATTTCTCATATACAATATTGTCCCAGTATGAAATTCTATCCTTCAAATAAATTATATAGAATGAGTGAAATAAATCTACAATTTCTTACCTCTCCTTCATCGGAATCGCAACTATTTATTTATTTAGCGTATGGCAATAGTATACATGGTATGATCTTATATCTTAAAAACACAAAATTAACTAAAAACATTAACATAACACAACAATAAGTGTAAGAACATATAGAGGAAAAAAATAAAAGCAAAAGTAAAGCATTTGTAAGTAACGAGTCCACAAACATCTATCACAAACTAACAGGTAAGTTCATTATCCATTCAATCGCTGTCGGAGGGAGAGAATATATATCCGTAATTGGTCCCTGGTAAGCCGTAAGTGTACAGTCTTGATATACATGTTTTATTGTTTGATAGGTTGCTCCACATTCACAGTTGCGCGAGGGTTGTTTATTCAACCTATACATCATATCTGCGCAGACAGCGTGTCCCGTTCTAATTCTGTTTGCCGTCCTCCATACTTTGCGAGGTAAGTCGGATCCCGTAGACTCTTTTTGGATGTTTATATAATCGAGTGCATCTGGGGTGGCATCCTCCCTCCAGCCTGTTTCCCATTCCTGGAGACCACTGAAATCACTTTCATACAGTGCCTGAGCGGTCTTGATTGACGGATGTCTGGATTTTAATCTGGTTAGGCAAGCAGTGGGTATATAGTCATGTACAGGCAGCTCTGGGTTATCCATTATTTTCTTGTATTCTCGTAGAAGAGCCTCTCGTTGGCGGATATGTGGCGGCATAATGTGACTGAGAGAGTTGGGAGCCAATAAGTTGGAGTAGATTTTATGCATCCCGTTATGATTCGCATGCTCCTGTTGAGTTGCACATTCACTTTAGGAACATGGTGGCTGCTCATCCAAACCGGAGCCCCATATTCAGCTGCGCTAAAGACGAGACCCATTGCCGAGCATCGCAGAGTTTCGGCAGTCGCCCCCCATGAAGTTCCGCATAACTTTTCCAGAATATTATTCCTTGTTTGAATTTTCGCAGCCGTGTTCTCTAGGTGTTTTTTTTAAAGGAGAGCGTTCTATCCAATGTAATACCCAGATATTTTGGATTCAGGTTATACCTAAGGCGTTCACCTTTTGAGAATATTTCAGGCTCATGGTTGGCCTGTTTATTATTTAAGTGGAAGAAAGAACACTCTGTTTTGCTGGGACTTGGAACTAGTCTCCATTTTTTATAATAGATATCTAGAGCTTCGAGATCTTTCTCCAATATTCTCTCTGCTGTATCAGGAGATTTAAGTTTCACAGCAGATCATCGGCCTAGGCAAATTTATGAGCAGTTGTTGCAGGAAGATTAGCAATGTACAGATTAAATAGTGCAGAAGCAATTACAGAGCCCTGAGGAAGGCCATTATTTAGAATTCTCTGTCTGCTGATTTTGCCATTCATGATCACTTGGAATTTTCGGTCAGAGAGCATGTTGCAACTATAATCTTACAGTACAAGATGACTGATAAAAGGTTCTACATGATCATTTGACTGACTACAATTTTCGAATTCAATGTGATTAACAAAAGATACAGATAATACAGTAAAATCACTACTCTTCCGTTAAGAATTAAGGAACCATTGCTGGAATCTAGCTTTGATTCAAATATAGATAATTGCTCATTTGTAATCTTAGAAGGGAATGTAACATATATCACGAAAATAAACGTGATGATCATTTCGTTGACAGATTTTCATTCATATCTGAAAAGCATTGCTTCATCAATTAAATTGTGAGTCTCTGGGACAATATTGATGAATGGAAAATGGGTTGTATGTGAATTGATTGAAATTAAATGAGAATTGTTTCCAAATGAGCGGACCATTGTCTGACCAGCATGGTGGTATATTTTTCGTTGTTCTTCACAAAACTTTTTACTTAGTACACAAAAAAGTCCAAAATTACCCAATAATGTGGTTACATTTTGCTGATATTTTTACTATGTTCTATAACTATCAAAAATGTAGCCTAAATCATCTTTCTTGAATATATGGGTTTATATATATCAAGTGAACATAGAAATTATATCCAACATTCTAGCTGAGAATGTTGGAAAATAGATAAGATGTGATAATTTGAAACATATACGTAATAAACAATACGGAATTAAACAACAAACAAGATTTTCTTTATTACTCGGAATGGAGATAATTTCAGGAACCAGGATCTGGAATCTTCTCAATAATTGTAGTTACTAAATATACTGATCGGTTCTTATATGGATTATTTCTTCGATTCTCTCTTTTTGCATGAACCTGACATGTTCGTCCCAGGAGAGGTTACTATTAATAGTGATACCAAGCATGGATATTGTGGTCAGTTGTGCCTGAGATCAACATATTAGGGATTGTGGGATTCGCCTGCTAGTAGAAAATACAAACTTAAGTTTTGGTTTCATCGAAATCTGTTAGATTATCAGATATTAGTTTATTGGATCGTCCTATCTCTGTCTTGCACCGCTAGCTTCATTGAATGATATGGAAGCTCTAGAGAAGAAAACGGCATGGACTGAACCTCCATCCGGAAAGTTATGGGAGGGACAGGATGCCACTTTCAGCAGATAGTGGGTGTGGAGGAAAAAGTTGGTGCCAAGATATATCCCTGTTGAACACCTGTGTGGATAGCCATTGTATTGGAGACTCCGTCAACCATCAACTAATTATTTTATTCATAATTTATTCATGGGAAGATTAATGGTTTGTTCACTATCTTGAGGTAATCTATATTTTTATATTATATTTTATATACACGGTTATTATATTCCAGAAGTCATTCGAGTTCAATGATTATAAATATCCTAAAATGTGAAGGAATACTTTTTCAGAAGTTCGCATTTCTGTATGAAACATGTATTCATCATTTATTCAAGATGATAATTTGGAGGATTACTAGTTTGAGCTCCAACCATGTTTACATCTATCAATAAGTTGGTTGATATCCATAGGTTCACGATATTTCTCCATTCTCCATATATCTTTGGATGTACAGCCAAAGTATTTAACATTGGCAAATTGCTAATATATTTATATTGACAGTTGATGTAATTTGATTTCCAATTTTAACAAGGAATGCTGCTATTATTTATAAAGTTACCAACCCATTCCGGGTTGACACTGTGTGTGAATAATCATTAAGCTGTTAATTTGTTGTTTCATTCTTGTAGTTAACCCGAAACTCCAGAATCAAATACAAGGTTTTTGTACAGATCCTTCTTGTCTATTTCATTTCTACCTACTGTAAATGAAATCTCACCAAAAACATTCTGTAAAAAACTAGCCAAGTCTCGATGGAGCTGCTTGTTTATCTCTAAAAAGTAATGAAATCTAGACAAAGTCGTGCCAAGTCTAAGGTTCCTTACTGCGATTTTATGTATTATTATACTTAATGTTGTTAATGATTTTTTTGTAGAAACGTGTGCATATTGATTTATTCCATTGAGCCGTAAGTAGTGGGTTTCATCATATCGCTCATGTAGGATTGCGCGTTCGTGTATGTCACCATCAGCAAGCATTACACGTGTACACTTGCATTTCGTCCCAATGTTCAGCAACGTATGCAACTATAGCAGATCTGATACTGCAAGTTGAGTCAGTTCTACCATACACCAAGAAAGATATTGAATGGAAGAGACAAGACCCGTCTTTGGGCATACCAACTACTTGGTAGCCACTAAGTTCATCGTCGTCTTTTAATATTATCGCCATTTTTTACGTTATTATCTTGCGAAATCAAACACGTAACGTTTATGTTTATATGACAGACAGCTGACACATTGATAGACACATATACGACCGTGGTCACATATAATGTCCGTGGCAGACCATATCGTATCATAGATATTATTAAGGACACAAATGGGCTCTTGCGTTTTCAAAGTTTTATAGTTTTTCCTTTAGGTGGCCATTAAACCATAACTCTGTACCAAATTTCAGCTCTCTGAGTTTATGGGAAGTAGGTACTATTTCTATTCTTATGATCATGAGTGAGTGAAGGAGCGTCATAAATGCGAAACTTTGCTTTCGCTTAACTTCGGAACTAAATGACATACAGACTTGAAATTTTTTATTTTAAGTATGTGATTTTATAGCTTACTGGATGACAAATTTCTGCGTTCTGGTCTTATCCAGAGGTTCTCAAATAGGGGCCTGAAAATGCGTCGAAATGGTTCCAGTAAAGGATGGTACGGCAGTGTTTGCTTCGCGCTCCACTTGGCGGGGGCACTGCCGTGCCCCCTGATACGTATTCAGGTTATTCAATTTTGTTATTTTGGTGTATACCTGATTTCCCATTAATCTTATATTGCTTGAAGTTTTTAGCATTTCTTCGTTACAATTTGCAGGATGTTGTGGTTTAAAATAATAAAGAACATCATTGAGAGTTTTGATCGATATAGAAGTTTCATTATTATTATTCTCAAAACGTTTGTTCTAGTTGCGAAGTTTTTTTCAAAATTCCACTACAGCCTCGTGGTAGAGGCAGTTCAACTAGCGCAATAATATTAAGAGATTGGCTTCTCTGCCTTCAGATCTTTAGAACCTAATTAAGTCATATATTTCTTGTGATTTTGAAATTGGAATGATTTTTGTTGATACGACCTAATATATTTGATATTCAGGCTGTACCTTGTTCGTAGAAATGAACAATGTAATGTTCGAATGCTTTTTGGTCGAGAATGACGTAAGAATACAAGAGTTTGCAAGCATCATATTTTGATATGAAAAGTCAAAATATAATAACGTAGGAGATATCATTCGCCCACTCATAATTCATACCAATATAACTGATCCGTATTGTTCTTGGTATAAAAAAGGATGCACAAATATGAAGAGAATAAATATATTAAATATATCAGTTAAAAAAACGTAATAAAGAATTGGCGGCACATGGAATGAAGATTTTCACCATAGAACGATGAATCTGAAAAAAATACATAAACAGATATTTAATCAATATTTAGCAACCAAGAAGCTATTTCTGAATATTAATGTGAGACATGTCTATTTTGTCACCCTCTCCAAAATCAAAAATTGGTGAGTTGGTTTTTAAGTATTTATGTTACTGGTGGATACAGAAGTAAAATTCAAATATCAGGCAAACCGTCGTTCCGACACTTCAATACATCCAATTTTAAATGTTGGGTTTGTACGTTCCAGTGTAGGACCCAAAATTGAATTTCAGTTGCGAACCACAGGCCCGACTAACGATCTGAAGTGGTTTTTGAAACCGATAACGATCCGACTAGTGTTACTTTCTTTGAAAAATGGCCGATTTTTTCATGGGTATTATAGTGTAACATCAATAATAAGGATGTTCTAATACTACTAACACAACAAACATGTTTCAGATATTTCATTAATTTCATATGATAAAAGTTTCAAAGTTCATTCTGATTGTACAGGGTTCAGAGTTAAAGATACCAATTTTGTGCCATTTGAATTAACGCGGGCACCATACAGCAAAAATGTCATATTTTTCAGTGCAATAGTGAGCCAAGTCCTAAAGTTAAGTTTTATCCATCAGATGGCAAATCACTGCTTCACTGAAAATTGCATGATTATCTTTCAGAGCGAAACTGAACCAAGTCCATTTTACCTTTAAAGCGCTTTGGTGGTAATAGCTTGCGACATAAATAGTTACGTTTATCAACTGGATTGAATCCAGATTATCAAATCGAATGAGAAGAAGTGACATTCATTTGAAGTAAGTTTGATGACTAGGAAAGAGTTTCTGAGTACCAAGTTATTGCAAATTTGTATAACTAACTGAAAGAAGGACAAAGAAAAACATTATGTCACTGGATGAAAATTCGTTGGCTAACAATTCAAAAGGGGCTACCCTCAACTATTCGTTTTGAGAAAATTTCCAGTGACCTCATATTCGAAAGGAAGGAGTTGGAAGAGCTTGGCAGTCTTCAGAAAATGTTCGGTTTACCAGACACACTCCTGTGGATCATTTGTAATATAAAAGACTTCTGGTACCTTCATATTCTATGTTAGGTGCTTTATAATATATAGTTTTTTTTTTGTTTTTTTTTCTACTGATAGAATATATAATAAATTTGACTTACTCTAGTTTAAATTATTTACTGTTTTGTTGTTCATTGATACTATAAAATAACCATGTTCGTTTTTCATTGGTATAATATGTACCTACTTATAAACTAAAAACATTCAGAAGGAAATTGACAACATAATAATTGTATTTGTTTTTATAAAAAAAACAAATAAAGTAGTTTGAATTGAATACTAAAAAAATATTACAACAATGAAAACAATTATTCATTAATAGTTTTTTGAGTTTAACAACAAGTGTCACTTTTATGGACATACTTTAACACCATATTATAGCTAGAAGGTTGAATAAATGATTTTTTTAAATTATTTGTTGATGGAATTAACATGAATGTGCTCGAGTTTGAATGAACTTGAAATTCAGAATAATTCAATTATGCAATGAAAAAGGAACATCAGATGATAGAAAATACTTACCTATAACGTATGCCAATTTGGTAGTAGTTGTCCTAATTTAGAAGATGAATGCTGACTCAAATTGTAATAAATTGTCTCACCTCCGGCCAGTATGGCTCCCCATTCCCCAAACGTTCCATAATCAAATATCGAATGATTACAGGATTTTAGTAGAGCTAGATCCAATCCTGGAGAATTTCTATGATTTCGACTGGTGATGTAGGTATTACTTTTGCCAGTAAATTTTTTAGCGCACCATAGAGGGTCATCACTGACTATGATAAAGAATACAGCTCGAAATTTATTTTCAAAATACGTCATAGCAGAATTATAAAAACTGAAATCAGCAGGTTTGACGGAATATTTTCTTACCACATAATCAAGATAGTCTGTTCTTCTGACATGAACTCCAACGAAAGTATATTTGGAACTGTTTTTTGCAACTGAGCGTAGAATTTTTTGGCTTTTATCTAAAAAAAATTTTTTAATAGAAAATTCTTGAATAACGTCTTGGACCCATATCAATACTAGTTCCAGTTGGAGAGAATATCTAGGTAAAAGTATACTTTGATTGGTATAATTCCACTCATCTAACGACTTTACAAATCTGGTTAATTCAACACGGCAATGTGTTATTTCTTCAAATGTGGGGACAGTTAATGCCCTGAAGATCTGTTCTAGTTTTATCCGTAAGCAACGTGGAATATACGGTTCCAATCCAGTTCTACGAGAGAGAGCCCATACTGAAGCATATTCCCACATTTGGTTTCCTAAACGGCCGCCTTGCATTATTGTAACAATTCCGTACTGTGGGCATTTTCCTCTCTTCAAAAGTTTACGGTGTTTAATGTTGTTTGTGCAGAGAGATTGTTCAAAATCGTGGAAAGTGCGCGCAGTTGTTCCTTCAATATTTATCCCGTACAATGGGAACAGAAATACATGAACGAAAGATATCACACACAATGCTAGTATTATTGCTTTGAATAATAAATTATGGTTGGTATTTGACATACTACGGTATTCGAAAAAAGCACTTCACTACAACTACTGTTTATGAAAATATTTTACTACATCCTTTCTCACACAACTTTGTTTAGCTCCATCTGACACCTACATCATTATTGATTTTTCATCCTATCTCAGTCAAACAGCCTCCTCGCTCCCAATGTTCATGAAATAGTAATCCTGGCAATATTCTTAGAGCGAGATAGCTGAGTGAATGGGATTCTGCGCCATGAGAGAGATGCGTCCCAAAACATGGAAGGATGCTGTAATTTTCACGAGCGTATCACCGTGGTTGACATTATTATTAACAGGAATGCTGCTTTGATCATTAGCATTCATTCATTTCACAAATTGGATCGAATGAATCAGAAATTCCATTGTTGAAGGAAAGGGAATTCCATTAAATTTTGTGACTCCAGTAATTTTTTGATTTTTATTACACATCTCAGCTCCTGAAGAGTTAAGCCGCTCATTTGATAAGAGATATAATTTGTTATAAAACCATATAAGTAAAGTATACCAACCAATATAGGCATTGAACCACAAGTTTTAACGCTTATTATTATCTGAATTATTGGTGACAAATAAGTCAAGCGTATAGCATAAATAGGGATCGGTGTTGGTCCCCATGAACCATGAAGAAATCGTGTATATCATGGAAAAACCATCAGAAAATTTTGGCGAAAAGAGTTTCATAGATAGAAGAGTTTGATAGAAGAATGTTATTTTATTATGATTTGATAGTTTAGCAACTTAATGAACTGGCAGCGTCAGTCATTGTAATTGGATTTAATTATTGAAACAATAACGTTCTTCACACCCGTTTATCGATAATAGCGTAGTTAAAAGTTTCAAAATTGCCAACGTTTTAGCCAATTCTGATATATTATTCAAAGCTCAAAGGTGAGTATAAATAATCACAAGAAATAGTAACGAAATTTTTCTTAAAACAAATATGGGCGGGCCCCCTCCACGTCTTTTGAACGAAATTTTTTGAAAACTGCATTGGAAATCGGGATAAAATGCGTATGATTTTTTTTAATTTTAATTAAAGCTAAGTCTGTTTCGAATATGAAAAAAAAATATTCCGAAAATTTTTATAACAAATTTTGGTGACGAAGAATGAAAGTAAACTTTGTGAAGAAAATGTTAGTCAATTTTGCAGTGTTAGATGCTTTATCGGATTCTACAAAGTTATCGATTGAAATTCGAAATGACGAATATTTTGGAAAGATATTGAATGATATTACCGAAATTAGGTATATATACCTAAGATATCGTAAAACAATATATTTCCATTATGAACAAGATCAGACTACGAATGATCTCAAAGCCTATCTTGAAGGTAATGTATTGTACATATTGGATCGAACACATTAATCTAGTAAATGACGGTTTTTACACGAAATAAAGTTGTTTTTCCAAGGAGTCAGAAAGTATAAAGGTGTGTTTTTGGAACTCCTAAAAGATTGACCCAAAATAAACATTTTTTTATTCTTGAAAATTTTTCCGAAATAACAACAATTTTTATGCTGCAATTTGAAATTGTATTTACATGTGAAAAATGATGATAAATCGTTTTATCCGTCCATCATTATGAAATTTACAGTATTACGTGCTTTTTCGCTATCAGTTAACAATCCGTCGAAAAAATTTCAAAAACAAGACTTTTTCATCGATGGAACTTTTCCGAATAATGAATATTTGTAGTTTTTTGTTTGAAGTTATACGCATTTGAAAATTGTTTTTGTAGTTGCTATATACCTTCGGGCAAGAAATCAAGATTCAACTTATATACAGGTATATTGGCCGATGAGATATTTGAATGGTTTGTTCTCATTTCATCGATATTTTATTTATAAAATATTTATTCTTTATCAATATTTTCATATTTTCGTGGAAAATGATTTTATATCAAGTGATCAAGTTATATGAAATTTGCAAGAATTAAAGTAAATAACATGTAAGAGATCAAATAGTTCCATAGTTTTCCAATTTAATGCAATTAATTTTTTTTATAAATAATGATAAATGATAAATAATAATAATAATGATTTTCGATTCAAACGGAAAAGAATTTTATATCGAAACATCAATGAGCGAAGAAGCGCGACAGAAACTAAGTCGTACTGGCCACGTGAATCGTTTTTATCGTGGTCCATACTCAATTTTCAGAGACAAAACATCTTCCACGAAAACAGGCGGGAGAAAAAATTCTAAGACTATAACGTTTAGTTGCTGCAGCTGTTGTTATATACGTTCTCAAATCTAGAAGAATACTACTCCGCAAGAATACTATATCTGATCACACTAGTACACATAGTTGCTATTCTTCCACGTGTATCGAAAAAAATATCACAAATATACTCAATAAATTGACGAGAATTTGAAAAAAAGATGAATTTACCTGAATTTAATAACCCTGGAAATCCATTAGTTCGTTACTTTCATAGTGCATTTTCAAATAATTTTTATTGAAAATATAAAAATATTGCTCAAGAACGAATATTTCATTAAAAAAATAGCAATGAAATGATATGACATATTTGAATGGTTTGTATTCAAATCTGTCATCGGCTGAGTGGTATACGTAGTATCTTGAATTTTTGTTCGTATACATCAGTAACTCCAAAAACAATTTTGAAATGCGTATAATTTCGAAGATCTTAATTTTTCGAGAAGTTCTATTGACGAAAAAAGTATTTTGAACCAAAATATCGATACATACAATTTTAAAATTATTTAAATGACTTTGATCATTTTCGCATGGACCAATATGAGAAAAGGGTCCATTTTGGGTGCAACATTTTGAATTTTGAAATTTTTTGACGGATTCTGGTAGCCGAAAAACAAGAAAATTCTAAATTCCGTAACGGTTGATTTAATTTGTTAGATAATCACAACAGCAATATCCGAGAGAATAGCTATCTCTGTACTAGCTGCAATCGGTTCCAGGAAATAATTTCTACGAATCATCCATAGGATATATAAAGAATATTTAATTCATTTAATATTTTTAGTTTAATTTCTAACTTCAGACACCACAAAAAATGTTTGGAGCTACTTCCATTTTGAATCCACAAGGGAAGGACCCTCATAATATTGCTGCCATCGATAACCACATGTCTGAAATTGTCGTTTGTCAGCGCACATTTAGGCACATTCTGTTTTATTTCAATACCAAAAAGGCTATGTGGACAGACGGAATTCTGCATGTTGTTCTCAAGGAATGTGCCCCAGAAATAACACCAGTTCTCTACAGGTTAATTACCGTACATACTGTGCTTCCAACCGATTCCAATAAAAAAAGAAATAATTAGAGACCCATTGCAATACTATCAGCGATCTCTAATGTAATGATGAATGTGAAAAAAGAGTTCATCCAATAACTAGAGAGCTCCAAAGTCTTGAATGACCAGTTATTTGACTTTCGTCAGCAGAAATCAATACGAGAACTGCTTGCATTCGTGACAGATGTATGACAGACATCAATTGAAAAATATGGGGAGTATCTAGCTTTAGCATAGCTTCGGATATCTCCGAAGTATTTGACCGTATCTGGCACCAATGCCTTTTATGGAAAATCCGTCATATGGTTTACCGACCCAATTTTGTTATTTTCATCGAGTCTCCTCCGACATGATGGCTATCAACGTTGGTGTTCCTAAGGGTCCGTTTTGCCAAAAGCCTACTTTCAGCTCCATATTCACGAACTGTTGGAAGTGACCTCCTGTATCCTTCACAGTTTTGCGGATGATAATGCATTTCATACAGTTTTCTCCTTAGAGCTACTATATCATTACATAAGCCGGAAGTACAAGACATAGACAGGTCGATACAATAAATTTTGTAAGTCGGATGTCACTACCCCTAATATTATGTCAAGTACAACTGTTGCTATGCAGTTCTCAATATCCATGCTCGGTATCAGCACCAAGAGAACCCTCTCATGAAACGGTCATGTCAGGTCCATTGGAAAAAGCTCTTCGAAAAACTTTGTTTTCTATTCCGTGCCAAGAATTACTTTACGCCCCAGCAACTCCTCATAATCTATAAAACAAAGATTTGAGCTGTCCTGGAGTACTATTCAGCTTCCTAACATATGCTGAAGTACTTGGATTTTGATCAGCAGAAAGCTCTATTTGTCCGGTTACTTACGAATTCATTGACCTCCCTAGACCTCGTAGAAAGGTGGGCGATCTCTTTCTTTTCTATACATATTTTCATGATAATTGCTCTTCGGAAATTATGTCTGCTAATCCCCCATGAACGATTTGTTGTCGAACTTGATGCCTGCTGCCAAACATCTTTCTTGCAGACTTAATTTTTCTATCGAATAGCGAAGTTGTGAAACTTTTTGCTTAGTGAGGTTTTTCCTGATGCCTATGACATCCAAAATTTAGACAAAAATTCAAATGCTCGTTCATCCGTATAGATAGTTGGCCTATACTTATCGATATAGTGTAAAATTTTTGTCGAACATGCTATTCTCCATCCCTGAACACGTTTAGATCCACAACAAGTTTACTTTTATAAACCCTTTTGAATTTAAAACCAATACGTTGAAGATATTCACGCACAATTGTTTTACTAGATTCAATCCAGCGACACTATTGTCAAGTATTTCTAGTAAATTATCGAAAATTGGCAAACTTTGTTTCTAATACGTTCTCCGAGTTTCACAAAGTATCTTATTCTGCATTATGAAGGTGTCCATTTAGTATTCCGGTCTTAAATTATAGCCCCCTCCATAGTTGAAAGATATACCTACAAACCTGTGTAGGGGATGCCCAATGGGTTGAATAAAGCATATTTTGAAATACGTGTGACATATATAGGTGGCTGAAAATATTTTTTTTATGGAAGAATGAGCTAAGATTTTTTATTTTGGGTTAATCGAATTTTAAGGTTATAACATGGTAGGTATTATCTAACTGCTAATACTCTCTTTCCCATTCTTCTTTCATATATATTTTAGTCTATAGAATGTTCTTCAACATTCTATATATTTCATATTAATTCAATGCAAACTCCCAATCCAATCAGCATGACTAAGCCTCGTTCTCTTTCATTTTTCAAATAATTAATAAAACCTACGGTTGATTTGAGTAAAACGATTAGTACATAGTATAAAATCAATAACAGTAACTTGTGGCATTAGAAAATTGTTAATAAAGAAAAGTTGTTGTTATATTGTAGATTGTAAACATTGAAGATCACGGTATTTTTCGGCGGATACAAGAAGCAATCCTAATAACGAAAACAGCCTTGACAAAATGAAGTTATTACGCGATATTTTACCTTTGTACGATGGTCCAAGAAGAACAAATCTTAAGATAGTTGGTTTCACTCCAATGTTATGCACTATTTGTCTTGCAGTCTTTGTACAATCACAGGTTTCATTTCTTAACATTTGTAGTGTTGGTTGAGAAGATGTGTATTACATTGTAATAACTAGCAACTCCATGGGGTGCTAATATTAAGTTATTTTTCGATCATCTAGTAAACCACTGTAATTAGCGATATACTGCCAATTACAATCCCTCAGAGCTTCTTCCTTTCAATATTGACAAGGATTAGGAGGCACCTTTTTTTTCTATATCAAGTTTCCAATAGCCTGACATCGTGTAAATACGTGACTGTTTAATAATATGTAAAATTAGTATTTATCAATATGTTAGTAGTTAAAGTAAACCAAGATCCTTCTATTAACAATTAAGTAAGATCACTTCACTGGCCGCCCTTCCCTCTTACTCAGTATCTCGTGACGGAGAAAACATTCTCATGAATCACACCAACACACCCTTTGTATTATAGGTTCAATGAAACCCCAATATTATGATTTCTATATATATGGCGCTATAGGTATAGGTAAAGCAGCTAGCCTTCAATTACTGCGGGTTATCGAAATATGAAATAATGTACAGGATGTATCATTAAAATTTTCAGAACTTTGGTGTTTTAACTTTTTCGTGAAACCTCCTATATAATTCAAAATAATTTTAGAACGTGTTCCTAATAGACTAATATACTCCACAACAAAAATATTGTGAAATGATTTCTTGGCTTTCGTTGAATATATCGACGCTAATAGAGTGCGCCACCTATACATAGTTAATAAATTTTTATTTTTTTTATTTAAAGAGTTGTCTTAAATTTGTGCAATAGAAAAGTTCTACAAGAAAAGGCTCTGCGGCGTTAAAAAATAGTAGATATAATGGGAGAATAATGCATACTCTATGAGGCCTGCGTTGAATCAAACTTCTCGCTGGAAGCCTACAAGATATTACATGAAGACACTTTCCAGTTGTGTTGTGTATACCATAATCAAAACTCGCAATATGTGCAAATTTAGAAAATTTTTGTAATAATATTGCAACGCTGTATAATTCAACACAACTTAGTTGAAACGACGTGATTCCATAAATCCAGGTCATAAAAGTTACAAATGAATTGTGTTTGCTGTTTCAACTTTGCTCGGATGAACCATCTAATGGCTTCATAACAATTCTTGCAAGAAGGAAATCATTTACAACTATACCTATACTTGTCTTAGATGCGGGCAATATTCTTCCAGGTCTCATTAGAGTATTTAGTTGTTCTAATAGAAGAAGAAAATTGTTCGTATTATCAGTTTTCTACAAGCTGATTAGTATAAATATCATTGTACTGAAACTTAATTACCATTACATTACTTATCTTATAGTGAATTTATCTTCATAATCTGAATGTCTTCATAACTAATCATCTGCACTACATTATTCTTTATTTATATCATTTATTTCACATTCTTTCATTACAATTTTAGTTTTATCGAGGAGAGAATTTTTGCAAAGTCAAATGCTTTATTTACTGTTACTACTAGTATTCTGAAAGAATCATATGAAATTTCGTTGATGCTTTTGTTTGCCAAAATCATTGACTATTAAATTGTATTCATTGTCATTGCTCAAGATGCAGCATTCATGAAAGATGAGTTAAGTACATAGAAAATAGTTTCACAAATTATTCAACGGTGAGTTTGCACATAGATATGCATATATATATGCATATACTAGATATGCCTTCACTGTTACTTGTATTGCCAAGTCATTCAACATTACTCATGTACATTACCTTACCAGACAGAGCCACCTACACTCTACTATTTCAATTGTAATTCAGCGAAATTTCCGAATTGAGAACAAAGATTTAGGAAGGAATAATAAAACACACCAATTTCCTTAATAAATTAAATCTCACATGTATAAATGATATAAAATAGTTAATTTAATGACACGGTGTTTCTCATAGACAAGCAAGTGTTCATTCTGTATTTTGTTAATTCATATCCATTAAATTGCACTATAACTTATAACATAAAGCACAAGACACAATCATGCCGTGAGTTCCGGAGGTGGTCTATAAGATGTGCACGGCCTCAGGAATTCTTGACCTCTTTCATGAATCCATTTATTTGAAACTGAAATGAACGATTGTACGATAAGTATGGAACATTATATTATTATATATTCAAGTTAACTTTGATTGGTTAGAGTATATTGTGAAAAAAAATGTATTGACAATACACAATAAAAGTACAAATTAATATTCATTTGAGATGTTTTGAATAATCCAAATTATAAAGTGAAATCAGATATTTAAGGAATATACAAGAATATATTAGTTAATCGCGACCTTATATTTGTACTCGATAATTACAAAAGGTAGTGTCTAGCCTTCCGGTATCGGTACCAGAATAAATTCCGTACACATAATAGTATAATAGCTATTTCATATACCGAATTCGATGTTGATTCTGTATCAGCGGTTCTAGCCGAAGGGGGAACCCGGCTTTACATACTTTTGTTACAAAAAAATGGCGTAGGTTCGAAACTCCAAGCGGCAACGTTTTCGCAGGTTAGTTTGTTAATTTTTTCTTAAGTTAATAAATTTTTACATATTATTTGAAAGGTTGTTTTTGTGATTGAATGATTGATTTTGCTTGCCTTTGTTGTACACATATCCTTCTGGAATTTATACTATAACACAAAAAGTTTACTGCCGAAATACTTTATTTATTGAGAACTAGTCACAAAAAGCAAAAAAAATATAGAATATACTAAATATACCAATCAACGTCTCTGATACTGAACTACTTTCAGTGTTACCAAAAGAAATTCTGAAATAAGATAAACATATCAATCATGACATCTTTGAATTCAAACACTCTCACTTATTGATTATTTCAAATAAACCTATAATATATAATGAAAACTTTTTTTTCACGTTTGTACATTAAGTCTTGAAATCATTCACGAGCTAGAGCTTTTGTGAAAATGTCTGCTTCTTGAATTTCACAACTTTGGTACTTCTCCCAAATAAAATGAAACTTGATGTCAATGAGTTTCGACTATGGAATTCTGGATTACATATCAATCTGATTCCACTTTGGTTATCTATGAACCACTTTGTTGGACTATCAAAGTTAATTCCTATTTCATACATCAGTCTACATAGCCATAAAGCTTCTTTTATTGCCTGAGAAGCTGCAACATATTCGTCCTCAGTTGTTGATAGGTTGTCTCTTGCTGCACCATATTATCGGACAATCACTTGCTTTAAACAAATAACCTGTTACCGATCTTCATGTCTTTGTCAGCGACATTCCACTGTGTATTTGTTGGATTGTTTAAAAATCCGGTTCACTCTTGATACAATAGCAGCAAATATTGAGGATCCTACGACCCTCAAATGGCTGATTTTAAATTGGAAGGGAAATTGCCTCTTGGTCAATAATATTTTGGTCACTATTATTTTAATATTCAGGATTTTCAAGAACACCTCTCTCTCTCTCTCTCTCTCTCTCTCTCTCTCTCTCTCTCTCTCGCGTAGGCTACACAACCAAACATGTTGGTATGTCCAAGATAGGGTTTTCCCCTGTCTATTCTTCATAGGGTGTTTTCTGATATTGTTCGATTTAGAGGGTAAATTACAGTATTTGCGACTTCTGTCCAGAGGTAATGGAGTGCATTTGCAATAATCAACATTATTTTGACTTTTTCTATGCGGTTATCTCTCTTACTTCTTACTTCTTCCACTTTGTTCTGGTCTATTTGGAGCCGTAGTTGCTAGATATATGCCTTCTTTCTAGAGATATTCTTTAAACTTATAGTTTGTTTACTCATGCCCATGTTCAATATGTATAGTTATCACTGAATGTTGAAATCTTGTTTTTACTTTACTTTTAACAAAATAAGGTACTAGGTAACCTGTACAACCCCTTAAAAATTACAATGTAACGAGTTCCTGGAACAGATGGTATTGAGAATGGTTTCCATAGTTCACTGTATACTAATTTTCTTGGAGCACTTTTATGAGGTCTTGTTGTCATTTTGAAAGTCTTTCGATGTTGATTACCAAGTATACACCGTTCACAAGCAAAATTCTAAAAGTGATTCATTTTAACACCAGATGTTCATCTGTTCTAAGCTTTCATGTCATGATTTGATTTTCTGCAACACTGAGTTCATTAGTTCATTTGCCTCTTGACACTGGGTTCGAAAAACTTTTTGTATAGATTATTCGAGTCTTGTTGAATTGCACACGAAACCATCTGGTTTTCAAGGTAAATATTTGCCTTGTTATGTTCTTTCACTATTGTCGTTCCCTTCTGTGTAGAACGCCTTCTGATAATAATTTTTTCGTCAGCTTTATTGTTGAACTGTACCATTTGCCATTGATGAATTTTCTCAATGTTTGTGAAACATTTTCCTTCTACTTTTAAACCTTTACTGTGTCCTAGGATTACAGTTAAATGACTTCTTAATATGTTAAATCTAATAAAGTAATCTTTTCTGTAAGTCATGTGGCCTGCGGCTCCACTATCTAGTGTCCCGTGCTCATCATTCTTTGTCCAAAGTTGCATTCTTCCGTTTGTGAGACAAAAGCAATTTCATTTTTCTTTCTTTCTGTTTGTCTAGGGGCTCTACAGTTTTTAGTCATGTGGCCTCGTTTGTTGCAAATGTAACATGTAACATTTTGTTGCTTTGGTTTAAACATTACTGCCAGGGCTGTATCTGTATCTTCTTCCTGGATTATTTCTTCATCAAGTATTTTGTGTTTCCTTTCGTCCATAGACAAACCCGATGGCTTGTAGTACATTTCGATAATTTTGTGGCAACGTATTTAAAATTTTTGTTACTATAGCGGTATGACTTAAATCATTACCACAGTCTATTATTTGTTGAGATAAGTTCTCAATTTTCGTTATGTTTTGCAACTAAATCAATCTGTTCCATTTTGTATTGATGGAAACTTTCATGTGTCATAATTATGTTTAGGTATTTCTGATTATGTTTGGAAATAGAGTAACTTGTCTACCATCTCTTTCAAGATTACACAATTCTCCATTAGTGCATTTTGTGTCAAGTCCATTGCTGAAGTCAGAACATAGCTTGAGCATGTTTTCGTTTTCAGTTCTTGAGCTTGGCTTAGTTCTGGGTTGCAAAGATACCTCCTACCTTTGGCACGTAGGGCACACTTCATTCGAAACATCCATTGGTGGTAATTTCACCCATAAAAGCGCTAACATCAATCTTGTGCGGCATTTTCGAGCGAATTTCCTCTCTTGCTTTTTACAGTGCAGTAGAATCATCGTTTGCGTGATAACTGGGTCCATAACCTTTTGGAACTTGTACTTTATAAAAAAATTACTGCAGAAACAGTTTATTTATTGAGAACTAGTTACAAAAGCAAAAACAGCATAATATACTAAAACGAAATTTATCATTACCGTTAATTACTTTAAGAATCAAATCGACCAATCAACGCCACAAAAACTAAACTACTTTCAATGTTACCATAAGAACTCTTAGAATAAGTTAAACATAACCATCATATGCCAACCTTGATAATGTCCAGCATATATTATGTCAAAACAGTTTCTACCGGGATTTTTTCGGATACTGGTACCAGGAAGCTAACACAGCGTTGAAAAATAGGAGATTTGAACAGTTTGTTGTAGTTATGATGTGTTGATGATGTTGTTTGGACATTAACCCGAACAAGTGCAGTTCACTCTAAGTCATTAAAAATTTTATTAAGGTTTCACAACTTATCATTCTACAAAGTGAACTACATTAGTTGTGTTTGACTAGTGCAGTTTACATTGTGTCATTGAAATATGAATGTAAGTTGAATCATAACTAACATATTAGTGGAAATTTATTAGTAGACTACAAACATTCCTATTGGAATATATCGGAGATCTTCACTAGTTCCTTTTGACGTCCAAACCCATGTTATTGAAAGTTTGGACAGGTGAGAAAATTTGAGCATCATATTGAAATTGTGGATATATGATCTAAAATCTCGGATCTATTGCTAATACCATATTCTAGAATTCTAACCTCATGGTATCAGCTGTAACTATGCGCAATTTTCTAACGAATCTGGGCAAACTTTGGATAAATATACACGAGCACAGTATTTTCCCTTACATCTTTTCACAGAATGTTAACTTTTATTAGTGAGAGATAATATGGAGCCTTTGAACAGTTTTGTTTCTATTGAACTTAGTTATTCAAATATGTTATCCTGAACCAGTGATATTAATCAACCTCAATAATATTGCTTACAAATATTTAATTCAATATCCTTTTGATATTTCCCAAGTTTTTTAAAAGAATACAGGTCCTGGATTTTAAACAGTCAACTGTTTTCTGCAATTTTATGTTTCATTTTTCTATTTTTTTTTTAGAATGACGATATCTAGAGCAATAAAGTGGTATTGAATCTGCTTCTATTAATCGGTTTTCTATGACCATTGGCTTATCACGAGTTTAAATTATACATGGGGAAGAGGTCTATTGTGTTTAATAGTATTAATAATGAGATATCTTACTCCATTTGGATCCAGCCAGTACCGGGCAAGCCGCATGTCTTGTGTTTACGTCTCCCTCTCCGCTTTCATGTAGATTGTACCAAAAGGCCGCTGTACCTTTCTTCGGCCACACAGCTGCTTGTATATTTGGGAAAACCGTAGCACCACCTTGCGCAACGTCACTCATCTATAAGAAAATATTCAATAATTATTATTGATATAATGAATTTTGTTGCACACGATAAACGGGCGCTTAATATTATTCTGCAATGAAGTCTGCTTTAGTAGCGCTTGAGGTTTTACCACTAAACGAAAATCATACCAATACACACAGACTTGAAATATACTAATAAAATGTATGCTATTAAAACATTTCATTGCTGTAGATAGAACCAAGTAATGCATATCATTCGAAATATCACATATTTATTAGTTAATTCGTTAATTCGGTATCTTCGACGTCATATTTAAGGAATGAGTATTATAAAATACACAAACGAACGAATAAAATATAAAAATAAATGAAACTACAATGTCAATAATATTGCTATTTCCTGATTGAATCTCGACCAATCGTTATTTCATATCCATATATGTAGGTTTACTAAAGTATAATTTTGTATTTAAATTTTTTCAAATACAAATTAAACACTACTATATTGATATCACTTTCATTTGTAGCTTCCATCACTCAAGTTCGAGTTATTGCGGCATCTTCACAAGGTGTTCAGATAACATTTCACACTACATAGTATAGGGTAAAACGAACTTTTTTCAAACACCTTTCCCCAGTAATATCTACTACAGCATGTTTGATGTCTTGATAACGTAAAATTTCCCATAATCCGGTTGTGCCTTCCTAGTATACCATACTTCCGCCTTAAAATTTCCTTATCACAATATTAACTCTACCTCATTATCCAATGTCAATTATACTATTCTAACAATGTATTTCCCCAACCGGAACACCACTTGTTACCTGTGTCTTATATTGTACCATAAATAGCCAATATTATTCATATTTTCATACATAGGTATCGTTTGAAGATGACACGCTAGTGTCGAAACTATAGTCACGATTTGTTTCTTAATATATGTGATAAAAAACAAAGTAAAATTGTTTTATTTTTTAATATCAATATGATGAATTATCACAGAGTAATGGCTTCCACCATTGAAAGGGTAAAACTATAGGATTTTTTCAAACACCTTTCCTCAGTGATATGGATTTACATAAAAACGAAGCCAACTTCATGAAATAAAAAATACAGTTTGTTGGGATCGCTAAATTGAAATCTCATAAGAGAAGAATATCGAGAATATTTGTACTTTCCTAAAATATGGGAATACCACTTTATTCCTTAAACCATTAGCGTTTAGTGGAAACGAGACTTGTAAATGTAACTTAAATGGTGCATTTAAACCTAATTCCAAATTAGGACATATCTCATTCAATAGTGAAGACAAAACAAGTAATTGATAAATCTGGAGTTTGCTATCATGCCAGGAACGCAATTCCTTTTATATTGCCCAAGCAGGACACCAATTTTCTATTAGGTTTAATGAACATAAAATATGCTCAGACATACAAAAACAGGCTCCACATTTTCACATAATTTTTTCGATAATAATCATTCCTTCCCCGAGATAAAAAGTTTACATATTTTACATACAGCTGATAAAGACTCAAAACTGAATTCACTGGAATCTTTAGAAATTTACAATCACAAAAACAATACTCTACTTTTAATGATTAAACAGACCTAATGCATTTATCATTACCTGAAGCTATTTAATAATAGGTAATTTTAATTATGTATTATTGTCCCGATAAGCTTCTATACTCTTCTATTACCAGGCAAATCATCGTTATTATTAATCCTATAGTATTATTCTTCTAAGTTTATAAATGACCGACCACATTAATCCTTTCCTACCTACCGATAAGTATTTATAGTTGAAGTTATGTTTTTTAATTGTATTTGAATACCGTCTGAAGATGGCGTAATAACGCTGAAATTTGAGTAAGAACATAGTGTTTAATTTTACAATATGGATAAAATTTCGTATCACATATTAAAGGCTGCAACGATAGAATTTTTTAGTAATTAGTCTTCCAAATAAGCTATCTAAAATAGAAGTAACAAACATTTCAATCTCCCTCATTGTATTTTTTTGAAAATAAGCTGTTTCAATATTGAAATTGCAATAAACGGTTTAATAAACGTAGTGGTACCCAACAACAAAGTAATTGTAGTCTTCTTAATACAAAATAGAATATCATAAAGTAATGCTTGGTGCGATACTTTATTCATGTTGTCGTAAACTGTGACAGAGGGAACATTCAATTAGATGAAAATTGCTGAATGAATGTAGCTTAAAAATTAAATTTTATAAAAGCAATGGATAGCCTCGGTAAATGAAAGATAGATGAAATTGTTTCTCACTCTTACTACATCAACTGTTAAGCCGTTAACCCTTTTATTACTGAATAACATTTCGTTCTGAAAGTATATATTAATTATCATCATTTGGATGATATAGTACAGTTTATTTTACAAGATACCATATTTTTAAAACTTTAATAGCTGACCCAGAATAAATTTATAATTACCGACAATTTATGTTTTTTACGGCTATTTCTTGGTAGAAACGCTATGGATTACAAAGATGAAATTTCACTCTTCAAATATTAGCATTAAATCTAGGGTTAGCCGTTATGATTAACCCAAATAATCGACAGATATAGAAATGTCATGTTCTTACAACTGAACCTAATAGATATTTAAAATTTAATTTACTCAAACACCACATTGATATTGCAAAATTTTGAAATCCATTGCGACAACTGAATTGTAATATGTAGATCATCTACTGTTTCAATAATCTCCTTAAGATGCCAAAAAAGTTTTCAGTTACCCATTGTGTGGTGTTTGGTTAATTTTAATACCATGAACATATGGTGTTCGCATCTTTTTGGAGGAATTCAGAACAGAGCAAACAATAATAGATTATTCGAAATTCAATTGAATTTTCACTTACGTAAAACAACAGCGTTGCTATCCTATTTCCTGCGCCCAAATCATCAAAATGGTGTATTTCGTCTTTCTGTAAAGTAAAGAAAAATTATTAGAAAAATACTTGACAAAACCATTTTTAAAGGATCGAAAATAAACGATAAATTCCGTACAGCGTATAACTCGCATATGAAATGTCTATTTCAAAGCTTAAAAAACTTATATTTTTGACCAGTGGTTTTTTATTGTACTTGTATTATACACATCATAAAACATAGCGATAAATAAAAAGGACGCATGGTATTTGGTCAAGTGATTACAATAATTAGTTCTGTTTATTTTCTTCATGCGATGAAGATCATAAAACTCAAAAGTACATTGAACAATTATATTCAAGGAGTATTGTTCAGCGATTTATTTCCCTAGAATTTACAATAATTCCCAATCAAGTAGGTCAGGAATTTATTCATTATTATTATAATTATTACCTAAAACTTATCACTGCCGCAGTGATAATTCAAACATGTTGAAGTGCTTTCTACAAATAAAACAAAACTTCTTATGTTAGTATCACATACCCGCTACTAAAATGTCAAATTTTCTTAGTAATTTTGATATTCTCGTAACTTTTAAAACGCAGAATACTTTAGCCAAGTTTATCAAAAGTAATAAAGATAAATTATCCGATAAAGTCAAATGGGGTTTACAAGCTGACATGTGAGTTTTGCCCTTTCATATAGATTGGTCAGACAGGAAGGACATTCAAAAGACGGATCAAACATGAAACGACACAGACGTAGTTTCATTAATAATTGATCGGATTCAACTTATGCTGAACATTTAGTCACAGAGAACCACAGCTTTAATGATAATTTCAAGATTTTACACATTCTGAATAAAGTAATAAATTACATTTGCTAGAATTCCTAGAAATTAATAACTCTCAAAACTCAGATGTCCTAATGAACGATTAACAAATACTTGATAATTCTCCCTGATTAAATTTATATAATTGGATTTTCGTTTGCTACCAGTTTATCGTTTAAAATGGGTTGAACCCAATCAGATAAAATTCCAATAACCATCTATTGCAGGATTATCGTCAAAGTTATATATCAGGTAGCACTTTAGTAGTAAGTTAGTACTTTGTAATATTTATTTGAAGTGAAAAATTGAACTTCTTATCATTTTATTTAAGTTTAGAATGGGATTTCAATCACGTAATGGCTGATCCTATTCAATGATTTGAATATTGGGCTTATGATCAGCCGAATTCAATTTTTTAAATCACCCATATCATGCTCAACCAAATATCTGTTGACTAGGAGAATTTATTTCCATAGAAATAAGTCCCCAAATAATATATTCAACATATTTAACGTTCAATGTATTAGATGAGATAAAATCAGTAGTAATTACATCAAGTTCTTGTCGAAGATTGTTGTTAACCGAAATGAAGGACTTGCTACATGAGAAATAATTCTAGATTTTTCTATTTTACTTACCCTTGCAAAATCATAATGCGGCTCATAGTGACCTCCAATGCCATAATTAACCACTTGTAGTTCTTCTGCTGTATCCATGGATAAGTGACTCATGTCATTAACTCTTTGAACCACATCCGCGATGTGTTTGTGTTCATGTTCTTTCAACCAAGCCGATTTACTTATTCTGTACTGTGCAACTTCCAATTCGCCACTCTCTGAATTTTGGACAGTGGCTCGTCTAAACTGAAATTATAAACATTCACTCATCTACTTGGTATTGAAGAGGCTTGTTATCATATACCTTATCTATTTGATCAAAATAATGTATAAGTACACACAGCATCGTAGCTAGTCATGAGCACCAAGGGCAAGATCTGAATTTCGTGGAAAAATAGGCAAAGGTGTTATTCGTGAGCATTCAAAAAGTTCATGTCAGACTACACATACAAAAGATCGCCAATAGGATCTTACAACAATTAAAGTTAAATGCATAGTGAACTACAAGCATATTTCGTATTAGAAATCAATAGACCAAGTTTTTGGTTTATCAGGTTGAACAGTGACAACTCAAGGGATTCAGATTTGTTCGAGCTGCAAAAAAATGTAAATGTAGAAATTGATGGTACGAAAATTAATTTTAAATAATAAAAAAATCAACTTCTATTTCAATTTCGTTCAATCATCAGGAATGCACCCCCTAGGGTTTACTCTTCTAGCTACAATGCTGAGTACATATGTAGTATGGGACGAAACATGAAATATCATCAAGTTCGTCAATTTTACGAGGTAGAATTCTTTTCATATAAATATGTAAGTTTGCACATTTTCATAATTACATATCTACAAAATTGTATAATATGCATGTTGTTACTACTTGATAGTTAAGCCTATAGTGTTGATAAACAAAATAAATAACAGTCTTTACTACGTGATTTACCACTAATATGATGTTACAAATCGTAACTGTTGACACAGGAGTTTCGATTTGTAACATCAAATTAGAAGTAAAACACGTAGTCGAGTGAAATATGCAGTTGAAAGTCTTGGGATCGAATAAAATCGATGTTTAAAACACAAAAAATGTTAGGAACATTTTTATATAACATTTTTCCCAATTCTTAAACGTGATTAAAGTATATTTTTACGTGAAATTATTACAAAACTGTTATTTTTATTATCAATAAATCTTTATTACATTATTTACATCATTGTTTTAACTAGTTAATAAATAGTGGAAGAGCATTATATAACGCTGAGACACACTTGGTAGACGTATCCAAAAGTTGGTCCACATTTTGCATATTATTTTTGAATAATTGAGTGCAAATCTTTTGATTTAGATTGCAGTTCGACTAGTTTCAAATGCAATAGTGTAAGTTGTTTAATGTGTTTCAAGATACAGATTAAGAATATATCTTATGGTTTCAGCATTTACGTGGGTTTCGGTCTCACGACCATCATCAGAAGATTTATTATGTCCAAAACTGATTATATTAGCACAAAGCGTCGATATCGCACCAATTTCAATTAAAAATGCCCACGTCGCCGAAACGAACAGAACCACGAATAATCGAAATTGTACCACATCAATATTTCAAGTATAGAATATAACAAGAATCCACTATTCAGTAATATTCTTATGTGGTACAATTTCGATTATTCGTGGTTCTGTTCGTTTCGGCGACGTGGGCATTTTTAACGGAAATTGGTGCGATATGGACGCTTTTTGCTAATATAATTAGTTTTAAGAAATCCCGTTTTGGACATAATTCTGATGATGGTCGTAAGACCGAAACGTACGTTGTGACCTATTTCCCGAGAATTTCATATATAATTCATACTGGGTCAAGAATCTTTATTATAGCATTTACGTGGTGTAAAATCATTTTGAATCTTTCTAAAATGGGAGAATTAAACTTGAATTCAATTAAATTCTTTCAAATTCACTATATAAGTAGATTATAGACAAATCTTAGATCATAGCGGATGAATAATACTAAACCATTCTATTTTACATACCCGTGGAGTTGCTATTTTCTTGATAGTTGCAATTTCTGCATCAGCTAATACATCATGGAATATGTATATATTAGGGTGATGATAGACTTCTTCCACCTTGAATGGAGCCAGTAGCAAAAACGGATTCCCATGATCTACGTAGATACATTTAAGTTGTGAAACAAGTTCAATTGGAGGAGATACATCTCCACGGCAAAGTTGTTCGTACAACGTTTTATGGTAACCATATGATTTCTGCAATTGAAGAACATGATCTCATTTTGGCATTCAAGTTATATTTAAATTATTATTCTTGCATCTGATTCACCGTATAAGAAATCAACAATAAATCTGTCCTAAAGAAGTTGACATGTGTATGTTTAATGTTGTCGGTCGGAATGCTTAATTTGCAGTTGCCTCGTCTAAGGAATACTCACTTATAATATCCCATGTGTAAAATTTCCGGAAATTAATTTGTGAACTCGGGATATTCGGTAAGAGAATTTCACACCGGAGAAAAATTAGTTTAAAATAATTTCAATGTGATATTATTTGACATTTTGTCATGAAAATATGAGACATTACGAAGGAATGCCATAATTTTGTTGTTTTGTTATGTATTGTATCACATTCAAACTCATTTGTTAAACGTCAAAAAATATCCACTATAATTTTGCTTCTTTACTCTAAAAGAAAAAATATCCGCTGAAATTTTTTCGTTGGCATGGCAACAAGTCAAAATTAAAGTATTTCATTGGTCGAAAATTGTCGGTGTGATATTCTCGAATTAATTAGTTGATCACAAACCTACACAGAACATTGTAGAGCCGATGTAAACAAATGGAAAACTTCTCGTGTTTCACAGTCTTGATACCATCTTTCGATCCTTTGACCTGTTTTATACAAGAAACTGATAGGCAAGCACTATACCTCCCCCATATAGTTAATACGACGCTCATAGCGGCGAGAGAATTAACTGTTGATATACCAAATTCAATGTTCAACCTGCATCGACGGTTCTGGCCGAGGTGATAAAACCTCTGTGAGAATTTGCCACTAGTGACGAGATATTTGAATAAATGTCATCAGTATTGCTGTCAAATTTTTTATAAGTTATTAGAATATTAAACGTGAATAATAATTTGTCCTAGAAAAAGTATATTATGCAATCAGAACAGAATGAGGTTTATTTTGCATGAGTCTGAAAGTTCGTAGGGTGTAAAATAGGGCATCTTGTGCTTATTGCATAATATACATATGTCTCAAAATATATTATTGTATAGCTGTAAAATGGGAAAATAAACCAATAATTACAATAATTAGATCTGCATGCCCAGGACAAGCTCTAATCATGGAAAGATGAAAACTGCATCTGACACTCAATACTTTGCAAAGTCTATAAATCATCATTTCTATTGCTTGTATGATTGAACGTATTAGTAAGGGTGAATTGCAGATTAAAATGTTATTGCTGCGTTCGGGTTAGTTCTATTTAATGTTTCAGATACATTCACATATCTTTATTAATTTGTTTTGATTTTCAAAATGCGGCAAAATTGAAATGAATGTAGTTAATAGTTGAATATTTGATTTATACATTGATAATGACCGATAACTTACCTCTTCGCTTGCCAAGTCAACTAAATGGGCTTCATCTTCTCCCTTCTTTTTAACACCTTCGCTTTTCAGGAGTTCATCTTCATAATAAACTTTATTTCCCAGCGCCCTTTGATGAGTTGGTAAAATTTCCAATAGTTTGTTTGTTAAATCCAAGGCTAGGGGTAAGTTACCTGAAATTATACCAAATTGAAAATTTCAACCTTTGACTGTTTATGGCTTGTGCACTCAATGCAGTAATGAATCCTGATAGTTGTTACTCTACAGACATTTTTCAGCAATTTCTTTTTGTTTTAATCGTAATATTAGCCGATTTCGGTTGATAGATGTGTTTTGGTTATGCTACGTGGAAGAAAACATTGCGGAGAAAAAAAACTATAACCTTTCGAATATACCACATTGTAATCATTCTGTAGGTGCAGGCGTAATAAAGTCCATAAAAATCTAGCAACATATTCATGATGCATATACTATTTTGCATTGACGTCTAGTCAGTCTTAGTGAAGTTTTTGCGGAACCAGTAGCATTGTTGTTAATAACAGAAGGAACAGGGGTATATGTGTCGAATACTTTGAAAGGTTTGGCAAGTCCTCGAACATTTTATAAGCGGAAATTCATGCTATAGGAAAATGGGTATAGTGGACCTGTATTAACCATCATGTCATATAGTTAAGCAGCCATCAACGTTCTGAGCTCCAAGATGGTCTGGGAATGCTTAGACAAACTGAACGAACGAAACAAGAAAGCAGACGCACTCGTAAAAATTGCTCCCAAACACCATCTGTAGGACCAACACCCTCCTACGGAATAAGTACCAGTACAATACTGGAAGAAGTGGACATAAATATACCATTACTGGATATAACTAAAATAATTGATTGAAGCAGGGATACTTCTGGGAAACTATAACCAGAAAAGATCTAACTAATGCCGCAACGTTAGGGATAATAAATTCAGAATATTAACGGAAATTATAACACGGCACTGTAGATTGAGGACCCTTTAAAAAGCTCTGACTAGTAGAGGAAGAAGAGTGCAGGTTTTGTGAAGAAAGTGATGAAACTTCTATCCACATTCTCGCACTGTGCACTACCCTTGAACTAACTTGAAGCCATCCGACATCTTGAACTACAGGATGGGAGAAACTGCTTTAGTTGTTGCTACACCCTCATAAACGGATTAGCAGCAGAAGGGGACACAATAGATCTATTAAGATCGCAGTGTGCAGACATCCCCAACATACATAATACCATTGTTGTTAATATATTACTGTTCCTAATATGGATAACAAAGTGTTTCTCGAATATACGCATACATTTCTGATTGTAGTGGTGATAATAAGTATTACAAATAGATAATTAATATCGCCTTCTATGTTTTTGAAGTTGAAATTATTACACCGTCTGCTCGCTAAAAAACCTAATGATTTTACTGACATGTTCTCATAGGATAGTACAAGAGACAGTGAGTTCGTAAACAGATATGCGACAGGAACGGCAGTATATGTAGTATATTCGGCTAATCTTTGCCAGATGAGGAATATACATACTGCTTTTTGCGAGCGTTAACGTCATTATGTACTTTTGGTTACCCGTCCAATCGAGTTTTTGTAAAGTAACCAAAGTGTCTGGATATATTCCACTTTGTGTGTATAATTTGACTGATGGTGAAGTCTACAATAGATTCCTGTTTGTTATCAATTAATTCGATTCTGATAAAAGCGTGTAAAATGACGGTTTCCAATTTCTTTAATATTCAATCAATTGGATAGTTCTGACCTATACAAATTATTCAAGGGGTAGATAGTTAGTTTGTTCTAAAATTGATGTAAGAAGGTTTCATATCATCATACTTTCATAGTATATTACTCTTGACATCAAATTCTCACCTTGTTTGTATGTGGAAAATGCTAGATATTCTAGAATTTCACTTCTTTCTACAGTTTCATTAGTTTCTCTTTTTAGTCGGTTGTCTGCTTCCCTCATCCAAAGAAGTGAATGATAGTAATCAGCGTTATTGTACGTTTGTCGCCCTAACTCGAAGCAATCGGCAGCAGTTAGTTCTGTTGTGTACTTCACTCCATTAAGTTCACCACGCGCTAGAGCAGAAGTATCTAGCTGATATGTGTCTTGTAATCGTGTTAGAGCCACAGCCGCTCCATTCAAGTCTTCCGAAGTTGGGAATTTTAGGTTCTCTTTGATGTAAGTTACGTTAGCGAAGAATTCTGAAACCAACGAAACAGTTAAAGTCTATAAAAATAGCTCGTAAGACATAAGGAAATGTTTTAAGCTTGTATTTTAGCAAAAACAATGAAATGTTTCGGTCAGCGTTTCCGATTAGGGGATGAGTGATAAAACCTTATAGCCGAAGTAACAGCAGTAGTGAATGTGTAGCTAGGAAGCTCATGTTTGTACTAAAAAATTGAATAGATTCAGTGAAAATATAACTCAAATAAAATAACTGTTAAAAGTTTGATTTTCACTAATTTTACTTTGTAATATCTGTTTGAAAAAGCTTCTGTGTTAGCGAAACTAGTTACATTCATTTAGTGAATTAGGAAAAATCAAACTTATTTTATTCGAGTCTATGTTTGTTGTTGGTTTGAGGGGTTAGATTGAAATAATTGATGACCTACCCAGAACGTAGTAACCGAAAAATAAAAATTTTACAGGACCAACTCTGTTGAAGGGGTTTACGTTCTGAAGAAATAAGTACACGGTGTACACCCAATGGCAATTTTACAGAGAAAAATTGTAGAACAATTTAAATGTGGCAGTTATTTTTACTAAAAAATTTGGAAGAGCACTTTCAACACTGCTGCATTAACAGTCAACACTGCTGCATTAACAATATTTTTCCTATTTAGTCCACATTATCAGGTGAATTTTTAAAACTTACAGTATCTGAATTTGGCGTAATAACGATGAAACTCGAGTAACAGAAGTTACAAATAAGTGTTATCAACATAGTAGCGTTTAATTTCATCAATATGGATACAATTTTATATCACATGTTAGAGTGAAATTTTTTAAGTTTGCCTTTCTTTACCTAATTTGTAGCACGTGAAATCAAAACTATATTCCTCATCTCGGCTATACTGGGAAACTTTTGTTTGTTGGAATATATGAGGGTAAGGTGAAAGCCTCTGAAAAATGAAACAAGAAATGATTCATTTGGTCAAAACCTATTTTTTTCCAAGCATAATCTCTTTGTAGTCGATTAACTTTGTCCAATGTTTTAATAATTGTTCTATCCCTTCCAAATAATACGATTTCGGCAATCCTTCAAAATAGGCGTTGGTTTCAGCGATGACCTCATCGTTGTAGCCAAATCTTTTTCCGCCGAGCTATTTCTTCAAGTTTGAAAATAGATAAGAATCGCAGAGGGACAGATCTGGAGAATATGGTGGATGACGAATCATTTCATAGTGCAATTCATGTAATTTTGTTATTGCGACTGAGGACCTGTGCGTCGGTGCGTTGTCCTGGTGGAAGAGCGGTTTTTTCTTTGCCAAATGTGGCCGCATTCGCTTCAAATCGGCATCGAATCTATCCAACAGCTCTGCATAATATACGCCGGTGATCGTTTTGTCCTTTTCAAGGTAATCGATATGGACGATACCTTGTGCATCCCAAAAAACTGTTGCCGTGACTTTGTTGGCCGATAAACCGACTTTGAACTTTTTCGGCTTGGATTCGCCAGTTCACTGTTTCAACTGTTCATTGGTCTCTGGTCTGTTGTGACTGATCTATGTTTCGTCCGCGGCTACGAAACGGCGCAAAAATTTTTTTTTATCGCATTTGAAAATCGCCAGACACTCCTTTGAAGTTGTCACACGGTCGCGCTTGTTGTCAACAAAGAGCAAATTTGGCACCCATGTGGCAGATAACTTCCGTATTTTCAAAAATGTATGCAAAATGTTCCGTACCCGTTCGGTAGAGATGCCCATAGCCTCAGGAATCTCGTGCACTTCAACTCGCCGATCGACCAATATCATACCATGGATTTTATCGACCATTTTTGGTGTTATAATCTCAATTGGACGACCAGAACGTTCGGGGACCTTTGAGGTCATACTACCACAACGAAAATCAGTAAATCACTTGTGAATCGTTCCAATCAAGGGTGAAGAGTTCCTAAATATTTAACAAGCGGTGCTTTGGTTTGCGTAATGTTTATTCTACTCAAGAAATAATGTTCAACCAAGATGCGAAATTCACTTTTTTCCATGTTTACAAAAATCTTCAAGGTTGCATACTTTCGATAGGTGTCAACACAGAACTGAATGACACATCAGTCTGAAAATTTTAATGAGTTCTAGTTAAAGATCATATATCACAAATGTCACATGGGATTTTCAATTGTGGCACCATCTATTTTATTTTTCAGGGACTTTTCACCTTATCAGAGAGCCCATAGAAAGAAGTGACACTTTGTCATATCTAAGCCGACCACTATTGACATTCAATGCCAGATAATTCCAAAGTTTCATGCCTAGAAAAAAAGTGAGAAGGAACGTTTGCTACCCGAACGTAAATTGATAGGCGAGGCGAAAGTGGGAGATATGCACACCTCAGGTATGACTCATTCGAAACGGTTCACGTCTGTCGAGGTTATTTGCTAACTTGAATTTGTGAATTAGGTCAGCTGTGCAGCATGTGGATGTTCTGAGACACCCAAAAACAAATCTTTTGGCACAACATTCCATCAGTACCAATTATTTTTCGTTATTTTAATAATTATTTGGTCAATGTCAATGAAATGTCATTGAAACTCCACCCATAGGCCTACTTGCACATTTTAAATGAATCAGATATATAAAATATTGGATAGAATTAGCCTCTAATTGATGCGCAGTAGGCCATTTGACAATGGAAACATAATTCGCCATATGCAGCCCCCATCTCGGTCCAACAAGTTTATGACAATAGCTCCTCCCTATCATTATTTGTTCCAAGGAAGTGATATACACGCGCCCCTCAGTGAAAATCATATATTTTTGCCATAAGGTCTCTATCACACCATATAACGATAATGTTCGTCATCCACTGACGCAAAGAAGTCAGCCCAGTTATACCACCATACCCAACAGAAGCCTACGATTACCGACCCGAAATTGTTATTCAAAATTTTTAACTTTTATGAAATTTTACTAATTTTCTATAGAATCAGTTATTATAATTACTTTCATTGTTAATTTTCTATAGATAATGTACCTTCAGCAACATCCGTATTCATCAAACTCTCTACTTGATCCCAATCTGTTGTCAATTTCTTCACTAAAATATATGCATTTATGGGATTGGCTACATACGTTTGAACATCTTCTGATGCACGTTTATGATGCTTCTGATATAATTCTGAGTACCTGGAATATACAACATCATGATTTAGTTTATTCATACAGTATTCCAAATGTAAAGAATGAAAATAATTTGCTAGTCAGTTGATTTAAAAAAGCGCTAAAACGATTATTGCTTGAAAATTGTCACTTTTTGAAAAGTTTATAATTCTTTCGACCACATTAGCGCAAGCATCAACGATATTTTTTTTACAGTATATTTGAAGGTGAAAATTCATGTCAAGAGTATGACGTTAATTTTAAGGTTGTAATTACTTTGCAATAGTTATCGAGTGTACCTACTAAAATAACGGGTTTCATCATCGTTCGAAGGAAAAATGGGAGGAAAAGGTTTGCTCCTTTTATGCGAAGAATGACACAACCAGATCTTGATTAATTGGATGCGAATAAATGCACAGCCCACATGAAGATAACATCTATTAACGGTGACTTTTAACTAATAGAAAATGTTGAAGAAAGGTTACAGTGTTCATATTTGTTTTAAATATTAAATAAAGAAAAAACAATTTTTTTTGTTCTTTACTTTTGTAACACATGATTCCTAGACCAGACAATTTTTCAACTGTAAAAGAAAATGAATCTATTCGGTTTCTCTATAACCGATATAACAAACTTGTTTCAATACCATGTTCGTAACATGTATGTCACATGTGGTGGAGATGGAGAAAGCAATTATATTTGATGTACTATGCAAGTGTATATTCTCGTATATGGGCTAATACTGTCCTCCGTTCAAGAGTTCAAGAATTTGTCGAACAAACAAAAAAAATTCAGCTTCACATGGTCGAATTTAGCTCTGTTGGATATTTTGAACATTCAATAACACAAACACGTCCCATAAAAGAAGGTAACATTTAAAAGGGTCAGTTTGCAATATAGCTACGAGATTCCGTAGGTGTTTCTTAGACGATGATGAAACATGATTTTACAAACCAAGCCCTTAGAAAAGATATAAGGAACGAAGCATAATAATACTCTTGACCAGTGGTTTCACACGTAAAGGTATTTCCTATTTTTCCGAAGGTAAGTATTCATAGAAAAGTTCATGCAACCAGCTCAAAAAATAAATTTCCGGAATGAGAGTCAATTTTTTAATTTGCATATTTATTGCTTTAATTAATGAATGGAATTTTACCCTAAAAAATCTTTAGGATTTTTCAAATTAGCGATTGTTTATTAACAAAATCGGCTTTTTTGTTGTAATTTTTTTGCGTTCCCTTCTGAATAGGACCGGTCTTCAAAAAATCCTTCCTATGACACTAATTAACCTCATTCAGCCGAAACGTTGATTTTTTATTAAATAAAGAACCCCATTTTCATAAACAAACTTCTTGAATATAGTTCTTAATCCAAAGATTAAGAAACTTGGAGATTATATATAGTAAATAGCACAAAGAACTTCTTTGTGTTTCAAAGTCACTACTTTGTTTTGTTGCATATTAATTATTATTTTGCAACTTATTGTTCAATACGAAACTATTTCAATTACTTTGGCGTTTCCATATATTCATAATATGAAGGATTCTATGAGCTGGAATTAGTAGTGTTTAAAAAAAGTATTGATTCAATAGTTTAAAATTTTTTGTATGAATACCGTCAAAACCAAAGTTCGTCTAGATACGCTCGATTAACCCGATATGATAATTTTTACGAAACTGGACCACGTTAATTAACTATTTGATTGAGACTCAGTATCAATATTTTTGAATAGGACAAAATGGAGTTTTATGTATTTTTCCGTACTCTCACATGCTATTGTATATTTCCATTGTTTTGACTACCTTCAAAATCAAACTTCGTTTAGATACGTTCGGTTAAACCGATACTATACTTTTTACGTCTAAGGCTACATCTTGCAAAATTTATATATTTCCACAGAAATGGATTACGTTAAGTAACTATTAGATTGCTACACGTGTATACTACAACACATGAGAGTTTTTCAGGAAATGTTACCTGAATATAATTTTTTTTTTAATTAATAGTTCTCTTCATAAATAAAAGGTTTGAAACTTAAAAATCATACAAAAGTTCTTTTATTGTTGTCTTGCTTTTACTATTATCAATTCCCACCAATTTGCTCACAAAAAAATTATAGTATGATTTATATAAGAAACGGCAAACTAATTGATAATCAATAATATTAATTTTGCAGCAAGAATTATAACATCAATTCTTTGCATTTCAATCGTCAAGTTTCACAACATTAGGAACAAAAACTACGATAACAAATTGTTCATGAAAGTTGGTTAATAAACAATCAACGCATTGACCAAATGAGATCTAATTAGTCTCAAAAGAAGCTTTAATCATAGACCTTCAAAACTGTTATTCGTGATTCCAGAAAAATAATTACATTAAAATAACTGTATTTGCAATGGTTAATTGAAAAAATATCAAAAGGATTTCTTCGTAAAAAATCTAGTACATTAATACATATATAGCTCTGTAATTGATAAAATTGACCATACTACCAAAATCCATTTTTTTATACAGGTTGACTCGACTAGAAAAGAATTCAGGGATTCATAAATCTATCTCAATTAATCATCAAAAACCGCTGAAAGTAGTGATTAAAATAAGAGAAGGATCACGAAAAATATGATCTTAATGGTCATTTTATCATTTGTTGCTTTGCAAAATAACATTAATCTCTTCCTAGACTCCCCACACTGCTGCCTGCACTAATATTTGTGAATATTCAGATATCTTACTCTTGCAAAAAATGAATTGAGCTCAAGACATAGAGCTTAAGAGAGAAAGATACTGTTGGGCCTTTCTTTAGTAGATCAGTTTGTAAACGTTCCTGGAGAAATGTGGTCGCCTTTTAACTTAGGAACCTTGATACGAAGAACGAAGAGGGAATAACATTTCATGCACTCCAGGCAATGATAAGCAATCCTCTCGTCCAGTTTAATTGCTGATGAATCAAAGCAAATACACGTTACTATGGTTTACTGTATCTAATCACCGAAACAGAACAAAGTAGTAATTTTAGCAGTTTTCTTTAATCTACGTCTTGAACAAGCACTTTCGATTACTATGTATTTACAAGATTGATTTGTTTTCCAATTTGCTGACATAACCCACATAGATTATTTATATGGACAAACTTATTGCAATAACAAAACAAAACTTGGAGAGTTGAATATAATAGTTATACAGGATGTCCTCGAACTGCGTGGCCAAAATAAAACCGAAGATTCTTTGATTCGGAAAAAAGTTGATGAGCCTTTTTACTTTTGCCTCAAGTGTCTTGTTTAGCCAGTAGAGAGCTTCAAAGTTGCAAAAATAATTTTGTTTTTCGATATAAGTTGAGAACGTGATGGAGGAGTTTTACAATATTTAGCAAGTGAGTTACTGTCAATAATGGCCATTTTTGAGAGTGGAGCACAGAGCCTTAGAGACCATAGAAATGGCTCAAACTTGAGGATGTAACGGGAAAAGTGTCCAGAACTTTTTTGTGGTCAATGTAATTCACTCGATATTTTTTATGTAGATAGCTTATCTAATTTGAAAACTTTTCTTACTCTTAGAAAATTTTGATAAAATCAACGGATTAGCTTGAAGAAATTAATTTTCGAGTCTCTGCAATTTTGGCTTACTAATTTTACTTGATTAAAATACCTTAGTTGCCTTTGCTTTTCTAATGTCATTTTGGCATTTGAAGAATTTATTCTCAAAAATGTCAGTTTTTACTTTGCTTTCCGTAAAAATTTTATAAAATTATGGCTCAAAATTTCACTAACACTGAAATGGTTGATATGTTATTGATTTATGGACTTTGTCGTTGCAATGGCCGGAGGAGGGGAAGATATCCGCATCGCAGAATTCCAAATCGGCAAACCTTCGCGAAACTGGCAAATTTGAAGCAAATCGCAGAGAAACTGAACGCAGACGGACAAGAAGGACGTTACAGCTCGAAGAAGAGATACTGGAAGCGGTTGAAACTGCACCTGGGATAAGCACACTACGTTTGGGACTTCGTATTGGAGACTCAAAATCATTAGTTCATAATGTACTGAAAGAAGAACTGTTGTATCTCTATCATATTGAAACAGTTCAAGACTTATTGCCCATGGATCCAGGTCATCGGCTAGATTTCTGTCGGATTATTGTCCAAAGACAAAACGCAAACCCCAATTTTTGTAGAAGAATTCTGTTCACGGACGGAGCTACTTTCACGAGATGTGGTCTTTTTAACCTCCATAATGAACATTTATATGCTGATGAAAATCCTCATGAAACGGAAGTTACATATTTTCAGAATCAAACTAAAATCAATGTTTGGGTTGGAATTGTGGATAACTTTATTATTGGCCCTACCGTTATACCCGATCGATTGAACGGGGAGAACTACTTGAACTTTTTGGAACAAAGGCTACTTGAACTGTTGGAAGACTTGCCCTTACACATTCGTCGTGGCCTTTGGTTTATCCATGATGGTGCACCTCCTCATTTCACATTAGCTGTGAGGTGACATTTGAATGCGGAATATCCAGATCGCTGGATAGGTAGAGGACACGATGCACCAGTGAACTGGCCGGCCCGCTCCCCTGATTTGACGCCCTGCGACTTCTTTCTATGGGGCGCTTTGAAGTCGAAAGTTTATGCAGCTCCAGTAAACACACGAGAGGAATTGTTGCAACGAATTAATCATGAAGCGGATTTATTGAAGAATGATCCTGAAGTACTAGCCAGAGTTCAATCCAAATTCTTGAAACGAATTAATTTGTGTATTCAGGAAAATGGGCAACATTTCGAACAATTGATGCCTTAGCGATTTCCCAAAAAGTTTTGTTGTTTCTTTTAATTTAGCATTTATTTTTCCTAAATAATCACATCGTTTCCCCATTTCTATTGTTTTTATTAATCGTGCTTTACCGAGATATTAACCATTTCAGTGTTAGTGAAATTTTGAGCCATAATTTTATAAAATTTTTACGGAAAGCAAAGTAAAAACTGACAGTTTTGAGAATAAATTCTCCAAATGCCAAAATGACATTAGAAAAGCAAAGGCAACTAAGGTATTTTAATCAAGTAAAATTAGTAAGCCAAAATTGCAGAGACTCGAAAATTATTTTTTTCACCTGCCAAATATTGTAAAAGTCCTACATCACGTTCTCAAGTTATACCGAAAAAACAAAATTATTTTTGCAACTTTGAAGCCCTCTACTGGCTAAACAAGACACTTGAGGCAAAAGTAAAAAAGCTCATCAAATTTTTTTCGAATCAAAGAATCTTCGGTTTTATTTTAGCCACGCAGTTCGAGGACATCCTGTACATTACATATTATCCAAACCAGCTGATTCATTATCAAATTACACTTGCAATTATTAATAAACTTTTCCAGATTTAGCAGAAATAACTATTTTAAGTTTTTCTGAATCGTTCTAGAATATCATATAATGAACACAACGCTGCAGAGTTATCAAGAAGAATTACGTACTATGTGGAATCATGAAAGAAAGATAAACTGTCAATAATTTTGATAGTTACTACACCTCAGCGACGTATAATATAATTAATTTGAGGGATGATGTAGCCATGAGGAATGAGGTTTACGACATATGCAAATCATTCTCGGTGTTTGATTAATATTCCATTTGTTTCATAAATAAACAGATAACGCTGCAGACTTCACAAGAAGAATCTATTTGGAGGCATTGAGTCTTTGAAGGAAATTATGTGTAACATCGGTGCAAGAAGGCGTTCCTCGTAGAGGTCTCATGGCATTATCAAATATATCTACAAAGATAATTCGGTTCTTGAGTGAGTATAAACAAGTTTTGGGAGAAAATACTTTTGTGCCTGTATTACTGGATGAAACTTGGATATTCCAAAATGAGACTATTGGCTGCTCGTTGTCTTAAGCATTTCAATTTTGTGGGTCATATCTAACCCACAGAAATGTTCAAAAGCGACAAAGTGTGCTAAGAAAAGGGGGTAAAAATGGTAGTAGGTAATTTATTCGTATTTACAATAATAAAATAGCAGCTAGTATCGACCATTGTAAAACAGATAATGTTTTGAATTCGAATAAACTTTCAATGTAATGACATTTAGTACAATTTCCACGACCATATCTGTTTCTAATCATTTGTAATATATCGGTTTCTATGAATTAGGGGAGTTAGTGATCTAGGAATCACAGCCTTTTCAAGGATAGATTGAATGTTTCGACACATAAGCCGAATAGAACATTTCTTACTTTTTTAGTAAATCAAGTTTTTGTTGCTCCGCCTTGATATAATTTTCTAAGGTTGTTATTAGATAGAATTCGGTATCTAATATTTCTTCTAAATCAGATAGAGCTGTGTAGACTTCACTATTGGAGGATCCCAGTATGAGTAAGAAGAGAACGCACGATAGATGGCACAGCTTCATGGTTTTTAAATCCGTATTGTAGTTCTGAAACAAAAATTTAAATTCAGTCCAAATTAATATTGGCAATGCTCAAGCCATAAAACACTCAATTACTGGTCCTAGTACAAATTGAGCGCCATAGCAATAGGCGGCGATGATAAACACGAAGATTATTATTTATACACCAACATTCCAATTTTGTGTCACGATACGCACTGATTTACCGGTAGGCTACATCCATATAATATTCGATGATTGGTGAATTGTTGTTGGCTCGTGGCCCGCGTAGACAGTCATTTCTTTTTAAGTGACCATAAGTCGCGCATTATTCTAGCGAATGCCTCTGGGGCGGTTTATCGACAAAGGAAGCGTATCATTAATGCTGGGTATGTTTGCTGACCTGTCATCAAGAGCTGCAATATTACTGGAATATTTCAGATTACATGCATGCTGCATGTGGAGTTCAAGTGTAATAAGAAGCGTTGGACAGTTATTACAATAACGCCCTATAAAATTTCGTAATGACTCTAAAATTTGAAAAATCGGTCGATGAGTTGAACGTTTTAACAAAAATTTGCCAGGATCGGAGTATTCATTGGGTTTTGTCAACCATCACAAAGAGAGAAACTTTCGATGAGGTTCTGCCAAAACATCAAAAGATAGAGGGCAGAAGTAACTCCTGTTTCAGAGCTTATTTTGACAGTCTTCAGAGGTCAATAGATGCTGTCAGTGCGTCCAATATACAACGAAACTGATCTGACTGATGACCCAGGAAGAAGAACGATAATTTCAAAGCAAGATATGAAATACCAATAATGGGTGAAGAACCATAGTGAATCGGCCACCTCACCGCCTTACGTCGTGTATAGGGCCAAACATATTTAAAAATCTTGGAAGGCAGGGGGGGCACCTGGTACTTGCTTCAGTTTAACCCGCCCTTCTGGATGGTTTCACATCAACTGTTTCCAAGATTGGATTGAGACAATTGTCATTCCGTATTTTCGAAACTTGCTTGGCAAAAAAATGTTAATCGGGACAATCTTTCTTGGCACATCTCTTTGGAAGCTGTACAAAAATGAGAAGACCACAAAATATAGTTCGTGTTTCTACCAGCGTATTCCGGCCACATGTTTCAACCTTTAGATGCGGATTTTTTCACCCATTTAGCGAGGCTTAGCGTAAGATACTAACTGACTGGAAAAAAGGCTCCGGCCGAAAGATCGACCAAAAGCCACATTTCCGCATCTGCAGCCAAAAACATTGGGTTGGGTTTTCGAAAATGTGAAACTGTACCAACAAATTCAGAGGAAATGTTATCAGACCTATCATCAAGTTCACAAGTTTCGGAAAATGATGCGGGTACAGTAACAGATTCCGTAATTGATATTTTGAAATCATTAAGGTAGGAAAGTCTCCCTATTCCAAGGCAACAGCGCGAAAAGATTAGAGTTTTTCCAGGTCGTAGTGTAGCAGAAACCGATTTTAACGAAACCAAATCTAGTGATTCCAGTGATATTGAAACCTTTTTGAGCGTTTTGTTACCAATAATGGCAAAACATTTGAAGGCGTTTCCAGTAATAATGGAGTTTATAAAATTAGGCGTTGGCTGTTGGTTGAATTTTTCAATCAGAAATACATTGCGAGAGTTCATTCAATAGCAAATTTTCTTCGACTGAAACCTTCGATGAAAACACAGATAAACACAACATTCTTTTGTTTATCCAGTTATTCTAGATGTGACCAAGTTTAGTTTCGACCAAGTTATTGGTAAAGGGTCGTAGAGGTATTTTAATATTTAAAATGGACGCCAATGAGGGGTAACTTTGTATTTGTTGTTTTATGTGAATGAGAAAAAATTTTCACTTATAATATCACAAGAGCTTAAATTACTTCCCGAAATTTTCTTGAGGGCACGAATATTTTGAAAATTATCCCGAGTCGCGAGTCGTTTATCCAGTTATTCTAGATGTGACCAAGTTTAGTTTCGATCAAGTTATTGGTAAAGGGTCGTAGAGGTATTTTGATATTTAAAATGGACGCCAATGAGAGGTAACTTTGTATTTGTTGTTTTATGTGAATGAGAAAAAATTTTCACTTATAATATCACAAGAGCTTAAATTACTTCCGGAAATTTTCTTGAGTGCACGATAATTTTCTTAAAATATTCGTGCCCGAAAGAAAATTTCCAGGAATAATTTAAGCTTGCGTGGTATTCGGTAAGAAATTTTCACACCATAATTTGGAAAAAAATTATTAATCCAATCTGACATTTTAAATTAATTTCACTGCTTGTCAAGTCCACCATGTTTCGTTAAATAAGAAATATTACCAACTTTAGTTACACCAAATGCTAAAACTCAGATGGGTATTAGATCAGTCTATCGCCCTTTCATAATTTTAGGTCACTAAAGGTGGTAGAAATGTATTTTTTGTTAAAGTAATCCATAACACTTCTAATGTAAAAAATATAATATTAACATGGTTTGTTGCAGTAGGTGGCCGTGATATAGGCGGCCATGCTTTTGACAGATGAGGTTTATATTGGTAAATTACATTGAGTTACTGTATAGTAAACCAGCAAACAAAGATATTCTTATGTAAGACATTTCTTGTAAGCATTTGCGTTAAACAATTTGAGAAAAATGAAATGCTTTGAAAAGTACAATTTATTTAAATACTGCAAAGAGTTGAGTCAAGTGCAAATATGTCATCCAAAATTAATATATTTAACGAATTTAATGGAAGATTGCGACCAGGAAGCGTTATAGTTGAATGGTTTGTTTACGAAAATCCAAGAAAGTCTGCTGCAGATGTCAAGTAAATATAGCCTTTTGCGTAAAAGAGATTTGAACAAAATTGTTTCAAAATATTACATATATGTCTTAAAACACAGACATCTAATTAATTCGTCACCTTCCTATTCACCATTAAGAAGAGAGGATGAGTTAGAATTCAAACAACATTTAAATCTTACTATGTTTGTAGATCCTACGTTTTTTGAAATATAAATTGTTAATGTATAATAATTGAACAAATTTGTGTTTTCTATTTAATGAAACTTCATAGCGAATAATAAATAATAATGTTAATTCTTATAGAAATTTTGTATTATTCCCAGATATATCTACAATATTTAATGGTTGTAGATCATATGTTTACCTTATCAACTGTCAAAAAATTTCCACTTAAATATCGTGGCGCCACGAAAAAATTTCCGGAAATTTTTTTAGTTGTCATGATAACTAGTCAAAATTAAGGCATCTTATTGGTTAAAAAGTAATTTTCTTCCAAATAAACGAATTAGTTAATTTGTAGCTAAAATGTTTTTAAAAATATGAAATGTATTGCTATTCACCTCGTGGACAGTATAAAAGCTATCAGATGTGAAATCAAACTGGTGTTATTCCAACCGGCTGTAAGGTGAATCGTAACATAGCCATATGTGTATTATTTTGACAATTATTTTTAAAGGAAGAAAAAATACGTATATTAATGCGTAAATCGAACACCGAGATATATTCTTTGCATATTTTGTTTTCATTTTAGGTTTACTACTAATCCTGGTACTTATAGATGCATTCATGTTATAAAATGTTGCTATTCACCTTATTCTACGGTACTTCATGAGAAGATCTTGGATCGGTTGAAACCAGCTGGGTATTCAATTAAACATGAAAATGATCAATTATTGTCAATCTTGCAGGAATTCTTCATACATTTCTATCCACTCAACAGTTCAAGTTATTTCATTAGTCTGACGAATAAGTAGTTCAAGTTTTGATATTAGATTAAAGTGTTGATGAACTAGCAATTATTGCTGACAAACACAATGCGCGTTTTAATAACAAGTTTAATGTAGATATAGAGATTTGTAATATCGTTGGATCAGATTGAATCAATTTTGCACAAGTGTTATTGAATTTAAAATGAAGAATTATTTCGGGTACGGGTTAAAGACCTGGAACAGGTTCCGTTAGTTAATATGTTAATTTTACTTGCATTTTATATAAATCACATTCAAATACTACCTCCGGTATGGGTGAATGACCAACTTATGGTATTTCACAACTGTGGAGGAAAGTAATGGGTTGTTGAATTCATGTGGAAAAAAGTACAATCATTAAGTTGTTTTACTTTATATATCTATTCAAAATCTGACCTCAAAGATATTCAAGAAATGTTTAAAAAGGTATGGTATTGTAAATGTTGCTCGTAACTGTGTTGGTACATATTTTTCACATCTAAAACCTTTAATATCGAAAGATAAACGAACCCTAACAGTATATAAATTAAATTATTTAAACTGCGATCTCTAAACAATATTTGTAAAAAAGAATGTACTAGAAACAAAAACTTAGAAAATTCCACCGCCCTTGCTGAACATGTTTTAATTATAACCGTCAATTCGATTAAAAAATGTAAATGTTCTAACTAAAGAAACCGATTATTATGAAAGATCTATCCTGGAGATGATTCACATAAAACGTGACTCTAAGTCTGTAAGGCATGTAACAGACGTTCAGTCAAATTTATACTTATTTCATTAATTAAAACCCTTGCAAATTTCTACATGCGTTTTTATAATGGTAGAAGTATATTTTAGAATTTTTCAACTCAATAGTAATATTTTGAAATTCTCATTCTTTAATGATAAAACTGTTAAATACAGACGGTGATGGTTTTACACAATATGCAGGAATCACTCTTATAATTGTGGAGAATAAACTCATTGGTATTAATTTTTCTCTCCACACTTACATACTCTACTCTGAGTTGTCAAACATCTACGTACAAACAAAAGCATTTTGCTAAAATGTTGTGAGTAGGTACACGCCACTGAACACATACTTTCGAAAAGATACTAAGTTCAGATACATAGGCTTGTGTCAAACTAAAATCATTGAAGATCCTTCCAAAAAAAACATGAATAAGAGTGACTTCCCTTATGAACAGCACCGGAGGTATTTATGAACCTAACAATAATAGGTCAGATTCAAATGCGCTCGTTGTATTAAGATCTTAGCTTACATTCCGTGATACTATTTAGTCCTCATCCAAACCCATTATGAACCATTCATCCTTAAAATTTTGAGATAAGACAAATGGAACACATTAACGTGATCTATAAATATTACAACGAAGATATTATTTCATAATATTTTTTCAAACGCAACAAAATGTCAATATTTCTATGATTCTTATTTTGAAGATGATGTCTCTGTGTTTAGATCGATCTGTAACACTGCAAACTAATAATTCTGAATAGCCATATCGCTCTCTCTCTCTCTCTCTCTCTCTCTCTCTCTCTCTCTCTCTCTGCATAATCATCAATAGAATGAGATAGATTGGAATGCGATAGAACAATAATCGATTATTCTATCGCGTTCAGTAACATTTCAAGCTTTCTCTTTCTGCTGATGAGCGAAACAGCTGTCCAGAACTATTAGTTGTAGTGCTACTGTAGACTAGATAAACCTTATCATTCTTATCTGGCAGAAGCTGATAAGACAACAATAATCGTTTATCTCTCAATTGTACCATTTTTATTTTATTCTTCCAGTTGCCGAATAGTAATATACGAGCCCTCGTTGTGATCATGGAACTTGGAAATAATTTAATGAGTTTCTCAAGTTGAGTAGATTTTTAGGACATTTTTAATTTTTTTTTGCTAAAACTTTTATAATCGAACTGATGGTTATAATCAAAACAATGTTTAGCAAGGGCGGTGGTATTTTCAAAGTTTTTGTTTTTAATACTATACTTATGGCCATACATTATACTGATACCTGTATAAGTTCCATCGCAATCTATACAATTTAATTTATATACCGTATGGGTTTGTTTTCTTTGGGTATTAACGGTTTCAGATTTGAAAAATTTACCAACAGAATTAGTAGGTTTATGCGTAACATTTGTGTAATGCTTAATTTCCTCTGAGGTCTCCGGAATGTGTATAAAATTATTATTAATATTATTTATATATGATGTACTATTATAGATTTTCTTTATTATTTCTTTAATGATGGGGTTGAAAAATGTTTTTGGGTAGCCATTCATTTCCATTATATTACGAACTCAAATTTTTGGGTGGTTTTCAGGGTGCGACAATTTCACAGCGCGATCTGTAAGACTGATTTCAACAACTTGTTGGTGGAAATCAATTGCAGTAAAGATATCGTTGAGACCAAATTTCTTTTGTAAACCACGTTGTTTTTATTTTTCCATGTGAATCATGTTTAATGTTGATATCTAGGAAATTTTTCACTTCCATTTCATAGGTAAATTGAAGTTTACAGTGGAAATTGTTAAATTCATAAATTACATACTGAATTTTATCCTTGGGAACACACATGGGGTATCTACATACCGTTTTAAGAATGTGGATTGAAAATTTAGGGAATTTATTACAAATAGTTTATGGAATCCCGCGCTTTTGTCGATGTGAATTAGTTTTCAAACATCTTCTGATGATCTTAGTGAGACCAAAACGTACGTAAAGACGGAAATGTATTTGATATGTGTGTTAATGTGACCTATTTCCCAAGAATTTGAATATAATTCATATCTGGGTCAAGAATTGTTATTACACCTATACAATGTGATATTGGGTGAAGAAGAGCGGCCATGTTCAGTGAATATCGGATGGAATTTACCTGTTTTTCACAACCTCTTGTATGATAAAATTTTCGCAACAGACAATTACGAGGAGAAGCCTTGGGGGCCTTAGGTATCAAATGATATTTGTATAAGAGTGTCATTCCTGGATTTTTTGTATTAACTGTAGCTCCAAATTTTATAGAAATCATTAGCAAACTAAGGTTAGATGAAAGAAGAAGTGTTGTATATTGCTTTTTGAATAATTACGAAACGAAAAATGATCATTCGGATTCGGAATAACTGCAAAGGGAAAATATTCTGACATTCGAATTCCACGTGATGGAACTAGTTTTCTACCGTTTGTTTGTCACAATTTCATAAATAATGATATCAAATTTAGTGTGGAGTTTAATTGAAGAAGAGCCGAACAATGAGTATTGGATAACATTGAAATATTGAATAATTGATATCTCCGGAATAGGTTCAACAATTAAAATTCTAGCAAAATTAATTATATTTGACGATATCAACTAATCGTGGCTGAATATAAATTTTCTTCGTTAAAACAATGGAATAATTGAGGCCAACATTTTAGAATATTTACACTGTCTAAGTTTTGATTATTTATATATTCCCTAGGGTTCTATGGGAATATAACCTAGAGGGTATCGACGACTACTCGATTCCAGTAAACAGCTCGAGTTTCTGCCATTATAAGTAGTATGAGGGTGAGTATTAGATAATGGGTTGTAAGGGCAGTATAAAGGAAGAATACTTCAATACAAGTAAATTTCGTTTTATACTGTGAGATGGAACTGAAATACCTTTCAGTCTTATATGATTTTATTTTAGAAAATGATACCCTAAAAACACATCTATTTGTTTTCTACTGATTATTCGGTAACAGAATACAAGCATTATGAATAACTATCGTTCAGATATCATGTCCGATTATAGTTAATTAAACAAATTACCTTTAATTATTTGTGCTGCAGAATTAATCTAATGGATTGAAAACGGGATGTCACATCATATACAACACTAGGCAACTCAACCTTCAGCGCTTTGAATAAACTAACCATTATTAAAACTACCATAGTAGACGATGTTGTCTGTATATTAGATAAACGGTGGGAGTATAATCAAAGAGTTGTACAACAAATTTATAACGCAGCTTCCTGCGAGTTCATCTAAGAATGGTGTAAAAATAATAGAATAGTACTAGTTCGTTTCTAAAGTATGAACTAACAACCAAGTTATCATGAATAATATTGCACATGAACTGAAATCTATGAAGGCCAAATATAGTTCAACCGAATGATAAATGTTAAAAGTGATAATGGATTAGCCATGCATACAACACTAAATTGACGGAAATTGAATTATACCAAATGTAAATCAAGAAATTACAACTCAGTTTAGAATAATTTCCTTCAGCTTCAAAGAACTACTTCAACAAGCAAAAAGAACACAACATGTGCCCTAATGGTGACCAGAAGGATGGCAGGTATAACATGAGGTTCTTGACCCAAAATACTTCTTTGTATATACCATGTATGGAGTTATAAAACCAAGCAAATTACCAAGCAAAAAGGATTAAGTAAAAACCAAAGGCACGTACTTATATGCATAGGTAGAGCCCAAGATCCTGTAGCGCGGATAGCATCGAGAAAATATTGGGACCAACCCCTTTCCATATAGAAATACGTAGCACAGCGAAGAAAACTATGCTTAAAATAAGCAAATAAACACTAATAAGTACGTCACCCTTACTAAAAATACTATTAAAGTACTAAGGACCATCATCAGAGTAAACCAAATTAGAGAACAAAATGTATTTGTTTAAATTCTGTTTGGGGTTAATAATGCAGATACGGGGTTACCCACAGCTCAAGATAAATCTGAATTTAATAAATTCCTTTTTCGCGTATACATTTCCATCACTTCTAAAGCATCCAGATATTTGTCCATACTGTGTTTTAAAAATGATAAAACTTGTTGAGAAATGGTGTAACCTGTATTCAAGATATGTTCCGCTTATGTTGATTTCTCACTATTATATTTGTTTATATGATAAAAGTGAATAATAGTGAAAAATAAATAAAGTTTATTACTTTTAAAACACAGTACGGACAAATATCTAGGTAGTAGGTCACATTAACACATTTACTTATTATTTTCGTCTCAAGACGCGTTTCGGTCTCACGACCATTATCAGAAGACGTATTATGTCTAAAGAGGGGATTTCTTAAAACTAATTGTATCAGCACAAAACGTTCTTATCGCACCAATTTCAATTAAAAATGCTCACGTCGTCGGAACGAACAGAAACACGAATAATCGAAATTGTAACACATTAATGTTTTAAGTATATGAATAAGTATTAAGAACCCGCTGCTTAGCAATTTTCTTATAACATACGAACTCATGTCAAACAAAGTCTGTATACGACTTAAACCTAAAAATATAACGCTCAAGCATCCACTTTCGAACCAGATGTTAAAGATTTATGAGATAATGGAAAAAGGTTGTCAGACTGTATTAGAAATAATGCTTTTTGAGCATTCTACCATTTTGGCATTGGATAGCATCAAAAATCGTTGGGCAGAGATTAAAAACCACACACCTCTAGATAAATCGGAATTTATAAATGCTGTAAAGTTTTGTTTAGAATGCACTTATTTTCAATACGGTGAGCAATATTTTGGACGAATATTCGGCCCAACAATGGGATCGCCTATTTCTGCTACTATGCTAACCTCGTTATGGAATGCCTAGGGGAATCCGTTATGAGTTCATTAGATTTTCAGCCCGTATTCTTTAAACGGTATGTAGATGATTGTCTTATGTGTGTTCCCATCGATAAAATTCAATATGTGATTATAAATTTAACAATTTCCACTGTAAACTTCAATTTACTTGTAAAATAAAAATGAACCAAAACATAAATTTCCTAGATATGAACATTAGGCATGATGCAGATGGAAAAATAAAAACTTATTGGATTACTAAAGATGTTTGGTCTCAATGTTATCTTCATTTCAATTCCGTTGCACCAGCTTGTTATGAAAAAAGTGTCATAAACAGCTACAGCCCGCGCGGTTGAATTGTTCCACACAGAGGACCGTCCCAAAAATTGAAAAATTGTTCGTAATATACTGGAAATGAATGGTTACCCAAAAACATTCTTCACTCCTATTATTAAAGAGAGAATAAACAAAATCTATAATGGATCGTCATAAAAAAATAACATAAAAGGTAATACAGACAATTATATAACTTTACCATACATTCCGGAGACCTCAGAGAAAATTAAGAAATGCTTGAAAAAGTATGATATAAATGTTGCGCATGAGCCTACTAACTGTGTTGGGAAATATTTCTCAAATCTAAAACCTGTAATACCTAAAGATAAACAAACCCACACAGTATATAAATTAAATTGTTTAGATTGTGATGGGACTTATACTGGAATCTCTAAACAATATTTACAAAAAAGAATGTTTGGCCATAAGTATAGCACAAGAAACAAAATCTTAGAAAATTCCGCCACCCTTGCTAAACATTGCTTTGATTATAACGATCAATTCGATTACAAAAACGTTAATATTTTAAATAAGGAAACCAACTATTATAAAAGATCAATTCTGGAGATGATTCACATAAAACGTGATGACAAATCTGTAAATCATAGGACTGACGTTCAAACACTAAGTCATATTTATACAAACTTAATTAATTAATATTCTTCGAAATTCCTACTTACGTCCTTATAACGTTAAAAGTTTATTTCAGGTAGACTGGTCGAAAGTATATCTCAGAGGCCAGACCTTCTTTTATTACCTAATAAATCGTGACATCTGGTTTGGAAGTAAATACTTTAGCTTGTCTCGTTTGTTAGTCGCTCGTAGACAGTTATGAAATGTGCTCGTATTTTTTGATAGTTCTGCTAAATAGTGGATTCTTGATATTATACTATCACATTGCTGTTATATTTCCGATTTCATGTTTCTGTTCGTTTCGGCGACGTTGGCATTTAAACGAAATTGGTGCGATAAGGACGCTTTGTGTTAATACAATTAGTTCTAAGTAATCAGGTTATTGAACTAATAAGTCTTCTGATGATGATCGAGAGACCGAAACTTACGTAAAGACTAAAATATAAAACATAAGTGTTAATGTGACCTATTTTCCGAGAATTTATATGTAAGAGCATTCTACCTAAAATATACTTTCAACATTATAAAGACACATGTAGGAATTTGCAAGGGTTTTGATTAATTAAATTAGTATAAATCTGACTTAATGACGGAATGTGTGTTCTATGATTTACAGACTTGGAGTCACAACTGCCCGCGGGTAACCCTTATGCACTAGGCAGTTAAAATCAGGTAGTAGCAGCTCCTGTAACAAGAGCGACACTTGCGTGGCAAGGGGTCACCATAGCTTAGATGACTTCAATATTTTTTTTCTGGTTAAGTTTGTCTAGTAATAATACAGTATTATAATATGCAGTGTTAGACACGTATTTCACGAAATGTTTGGTTTTTCCAAATTATCTGATATAACAATAATACCACTCCTTAATATGTATTGTTTTTTAGAACACTTTTAATAATTCTCTTGAACTTGATGTATATAGTTCACGGGGGTCTACAGACGTTACTATTCATTTTGGTTTCCACCTTATAATTTTTATCTATTTATTGGCAAGTAGTAATTTTTCCCATAAATTTCATTGGTTCCCCACCATGGTACCCCACTTATGATTCTCTGCAAAAAATGTGTGAATCAGTTTAAGGTTTATTTAATTGGTTTTCACCTCGTATATACAATTACAATGGATAGAATCGAGTTTATAGAAACTAATAAAGGCAAACCGTCAGCTATATATCAAGGCATTCGGTATAGGATGCACCGCATATTTTTGAATGACAACACTTGGTGGGTTTGTCCCAAAGAGAAGAGTACGAAATGCAAAGGCGGCATGATAACGAAGAATCATTGTTGTAAACCTGACCGCAAAGAGATTATGGTGTCCAAAAAATAAGCACGAGAGGAAGATACTTTAATTGCAAAAACTTATGCAGAAGAAGTAACCCCATTTTTTGACCAAGGCTATGAGCTTCTTACGGAAATTCTATCCAAGGAGTTAGACACGTATTTGACGAAATGTTTGGTTTTTCCAAATTATCTGATATAACAATAATACCACTCCATAATATGTATTGTTTTTTAGAACACTTTTAATAATTCTCTTGAACTTGATGTATATAGTTCACGGGGGTCTACAGACGTTACTATTCATTTTGGTTTCCACCTTATAATTTTTATCTATTTATTGGCAAGTAGTAATTTTTCCCATAAATTTCATTGGTTCCCCACCATGGTACCCCACTTATGATTCTCTGCAAAAAATGTGTGAATCAGTTTAAGGTTTATTTAATTGGTTTTCACCTCGTATATACAATTACAATGGATAGAATCGAGTTTATAGAAACTAATAAAGGCAAACCGTCAGCTATATATCAAGGCATTCGGTATAGGATGCACCGCATATTTTTGAATGACAACACTTGGTGGGTTTGTCCCAAAGAGAAGAGTACGAAATGCAAAGGCGGCATGATAACGAAGAATCATTGTTGTAAACCTGACCGCAAAGAGATTATGGTGTCCAAAAAATAAGCACGAGAGGAAGATACTTTAATTGCAAAAACTTATGCAGAAGAAGTAACCCCATTTTTTGACCAAGGGTATGAGCTTCTTACGGAAATTCTATCCAAGGAGTCCTTTAAACATAAGTTAAATCGGATAAAAAGAAAAACCCATGGTCCAATGAAAGAAGAATTCATCTTAATCCCAGATGACCTAGTCCTAATGGAAGACGGAATCAGTTTCCTGTTTGCTGACGACATAACTGATGAGGGGCGAATTATAATATTTTCAACTAGGAAGGACATAGAAGCTTTGGAAAATGTGAATATTAGGTTTATTGACTGAACATTCAGGAGTTGCAGTAAGCAATTTACTCAGATATACGAGTATATGTTTCACGCAGACATTGGGAACAACGATCTAGAAACTAATGTAATTCCCGTGTAATGTATACTCTTTTGCCCAATAAAAGGGGTGCAACGTACAAGCGGTTATTCCAAATTATTAAAGTCAAAATTCCAAGATGGTCTCCGAGAATTGTTAAGATGCACTTTGAAAAGGCAGGCATGATATCTTTAAAATCTGTTTTTGGAATTTAGTAAGAGAACGGTCAAAGGAAGAGACAACTTATAATGATTTTATTTGGGATCGACAATATTTAAATTTAGAGGGAAAAAGACGAAAGAAAACCTACATTAATATTGATGACAGAATCCACCGAATTGCCGAAGAATGTGAACAGACTCGCGATATAAAGAAAAATCTGAAAGCCCTTGGGTATGTACAAAGACTAGAATAATATTGTACATAGGTGTTAGGTAGCCACTTACTTCTAGTATGTATGTAGCTTAATACTAATAATATGTAAGAATATATGTACGAGGGTGGTTCAAATATGATCGAGACAAATACTCTGACACGTTTATTTATTATCGAAAAAATTTACAAAAATTTACAGTTTTTCTAGGTATTCCCCCTCACTAGCTACGCATTTTGTCCACCTTTCCGGAAGTTTTTTGATGCCGGTATCGAAGAATTCCTCGGGCAACTCGAACAGCCACGTGCGCACGATCTCCTCTACCTCGTCGTCGGTGTTGAATCTTTGACCTCCGAGGGCTTCTTTCAGTGGTCCAAACATGTGGTAGTCGCAGGGTGATAAATCTGGACTGTAGGGGGGGGGGTGTTCCAGTACCTCCCCCCCAATTCCGATATTGTATCGAGCGTGAGACGCGCGGTATGAGGGCGCGCGTTATCCTGGAGAAGAATCGCACTTCGTGCTGGAATGCTCCTCCGTTTCGAGCGATAAGCGGGTTTCACGTGTGATTTCAGAAGATTAGAGTAGTATGCAGCATTGATGGTACGTTGGGTGCGCAGGAAATCGACGTACAGCACGCCCCGCCGGTCCCAGAACACAGTACACATAACCTTACCCGCGGACCTGGTTGTCTTCGCTTTGACTGGCGCCCCTTCCTCCTTCTTCCTCCACTCTTTAGACGACACCTTGCTTTCGGGAGTGTAATAGTGTACCCATGTCTCGTCTGTAGTGAAGATTCGCGTTAAAAAACCGTCCCCCTCCGCCTCGTATCGCGTCAGCAAGCGGCGACAAACTTCCCACCGCGTGAATTTTTGCTCGAAGTTCAACAGTTTAGGAACCCATCGCGCCGTTACTTTGCGATATTGAAGGTGTTCGTGGATGATAGACTCTACCCTACCAATACTGATGCCGAGTTCAGCCGAAATGTCTCGAACATTCAAAATCATTTGTTCTACGCGGCGAATGTTGTCTGGTATGATGCTGGTTCGCGGTCGACTATCATGAGGCTCATTCTCGACGGTTTCGCGGCCATCCTTGAATGCTTTGGCCCATTTAAACACGGCAACCCTACTCAGGCACTCACTACCGAACTGATTTCGCAAACGCAGAAAAATTTCCGTGTTTTTAACGCCTTCCCACACTAAAAAACGAATGACAATACGTTGGCAGTCGGCACTTGACGTTCACTCATGGTCGTAGCACGCGCGTGAAATATGCGCTCCCGACGAAAGCCACACTGTTCGTAAGGGACCCAGCTATCACATACTCAAGCCACGACCTTCAAAACATACATGCGCGCCATCTACAGCATTTGTCTCGATCATATTTGAACCATCCTCGTATATTGTGTATGATTATAACATATTTTAAATTATGAAGTAGTAATATTATTGTACTTCCCTAGTAAATTCATTGAGAGTAAAAGAAATAAAATTTTAATACTTACTTCCTAGTTTTTGTTTATTAACCTTTAATCAACTTCAAAAATCTCCAATTTTACATTTGATAATTCAGTTGAGGCGATTAGGGGTAAAATCTACCGAGTTTTGCATCCCGTTTTTAGATTTTAGTAAAATGCGATAGCTAATAAATTCTTATACATTTTCCCAGTTCACTTAGCTTATAAATCATAGTGTATTGGACAAATTTGAATAAGCTTATAGTGATAAACTGTCGCGCGAGTGTAGCTTTTGCTAGAACAGCTACAACCTATTTTGAACCACCCGGTGCCTTAGGGTTAACTGAGGCGGTTGTGTCCCTTTTGCTACGGTGCCGCTTCTGTCTGTACATCGGGGTAGACGTTAATATCTTCAGTTCTATATTTGAAAATTGACATGTTTGGAGATTTGCTTAAAAACTCTTGTTTCTAAAAGTTATGGCCTTGTTACAATACTTTTTGCACACGCTGTATCTGTTCCGTAGTTGTTTTCTTTGGCCACACAGAGGCGACTTCTATATATTTTAGCAATGTATTCCCTTTTACTAACATATTACCTCAAATGGTAATCGGAAGGTTTCTATTTTGTATCCTATTCATCTGTTTTAGCCTATCTCCATACTGCAACTTTATCTCAATATCTAGAATTTGGTTTATCTTTAATTTCCACAATTCTATGCTTAGATGACCTCCAATTATCGCACTAAACGGTTCAGACTTCAGACCTTATGTTATGGATGTATGTATGTTTGTACCGCTGTGCCACTTCTTCGAAGGACCAGTGTGAATTCAAGGGATCACACAACCTTTTATTAAACTCACAATTTCAAAACATTACACTTTTATCAATAATAATGTACATCTTATAATATCTGCCGACTAACTGGCTGAACCTAACTGCTACCTCTACTTATATTCTAACTATTTGCAACTATCTTACTAGATAAACAACACGTTTAAAATGTGAAATTGAATGTGAATGAAGAACTACCGACCGCTGGAAATACCGGGGTTGAAACCCTAATAAACCTTTGTCCCAAGTAAATCGAAATAACCAAGTAATAAACATTTGCTGCCAGCGATCGGTTATTGCAATCTATCAGAATAATAACTACAACGACTAATAGAACTAACAGAATTCTCAACATTCTCAATACCTTATGAGGGCATATTTTGAGCCATCCACGACAAGAAGATTCTATTCAATTTTCTCTTATGCTCTCTTATCCCTGAATCAAGTTTAAATGAATTAATAATTTTTCGGTGCATTTGAAATTTTTCAAATTATATATTTGTAGCATCCATCTTGATAAAGCACTTCATATTGCAAACAGGAATGTGCGGATGAAATATGTATCCTAATGGCAAATAATTATGGAGATACAGATTTTGACATAATATTAAGAACGAGTAGACTTGTATGAATCCATCTAAAATGTCAAGTTCCTTTAATTCAAGAGGGAACTCTGGGAGCATCCTACTAATGGTATTTGACGTTCCCATCTTAAATGTGCCTGAGTACGAAATTATGAAGGCTGCACAATATTTTCCTTTTAATCGCACTGAATAACGCTCTTATAGGGTTGTTTGAAAATTAGAAAGTATTGTTGATTTAATGCTGATGATTGATTTTCTACTGGTTCGAAAATTGGGTAGATAATAATATATCTACTTAAATTTTATATCAAAATGAGGTCGCGAAATCATGTTGTCTACGATAACCTTTACTCGAAGACAAACAGTACGTACCTTGTAATTGTGTAAAACACCATAGATATTGCATCTAAGGTTATGTGATTGTGAGATAAGTTATTCGATAATTATCAACGGTAAAAATTCAGTTATAAATACTCATTACGTAGAATTATTGTGCCAAACACTAGCGGCGTATGTAATAAAATCCACTTTGGTATGAAACTGAGAGTTATACGAGTATATCCGTGTGAAGGTTCAATTTCATGAAGATGAAATTATCGATTATCATGAACTGAATCTTCGTAATAAGCCAAGGTTAAAGTTGAAATAATTCGCAGGGATATTGTTAGCTATTACGAAAGACAATACTATATTTTTGAACAGAACTTAATCATGCCACAAGAATAAATATAGTTTTAAATAAAATAATTATTAAAAGTTTTTATTTTCACTTATTTCTACTGAATACAGTACTTATGTTATTTATTCTTTCAATCTTTTACGTTTATTCATCTTTATAATCCTATGTTAAATTATCTAAGTTATCTTCATAATTCAGAAAATTTAATTATATATCTCTTAAGTTACATACACGATAGTGGCCAATTAGGCAAAGAAACTTTTAACTTGTTTATATATATATATATATATATATATATATATATATATATATATATATATATATATATATATATATATATATATATATATATATAAACAAGTTAAAAGTTTCTTTGCCTAATTGGCCACTATCGTGTATGTAACTTAAGAGATATATAATTAAATTTTCTGAATTATGAAGATAACTTAGATAATTTAACATAGGATTATAAAGATGAATAAACGTAAAAGATTGAAAGAATAAATAACATAAGTACTGTATTCAGTAGAAATAAGTGAAAATAAAAACTTTTAATAATTATTTTATTTAAAACTATATTTATTCTTGTGGCATGATTAAGTTCTGTTCAAAAATATAGTATTGTCTTTCGTAATAGCTAACAATATCCCTGCGAATTATTTCAACTTTAACCTTGGCTTATTACGAAGATTCAGTTCATGATAATCGATAATTTCATCTTCATGAAATTGAACCTTCACACGGATATACTCGTATAACTCTCAGTTTCATACCAAAGTGGATTTTATTACATACGCCGCTAGTGTTTGGCACAATAATTCTACGTAATGAGTATTTATAACTGAATTTTTACCGTTGATAATTATCGAATAACTTATCTCACAATCACATAACCTTAGATGCAATATCTATGGTGTTTTACACAATTACAAGGTACGTACTGTTTGTCTTCGAGTAAAGGTTATCGTAGACAACATGATTTCGCGACCTCATTTTGATATAAAATTTAAGTAGATATATTATTATCTACCCAATTTTCGAACCAGTAGAAAATCAATCATCAGCATTAAATCAACAATACTTTCTAATTTTCAAACAACCCTATAAGAGCGTTATTCAGTGCGATTAAAAGGAAAATATTGTGCAGCCTTCATAATTTCGTACTCAGGCACATTTAAGATGGGAACGTCAAATACCATTAGTAGGATGCTCCCAGAGTTCCCTCTTGAATTAAAGGAACTTGACATTTTAGATGGATTCATACAAGTCTACTCGTTCTTAATATTATGTCAAAATCTGTATCTCCATAATTATTTGCCATTAGGATACATATTTCATCCGCACATTCCTGTTTGCAATATGAAGTGCTTTATCAAGATGGATGCTACAAATATATAATTTGAAAAATTTCAAATGCACCGAAAAATTATTAATTCATTTAAACTTGATTTAGGGATAAGAGAGCATAAGAGAAAATTGAATAGAATCTTCTTGTCGTGGATGGCTCAAAATATGCCCTCATAAGGTATTGAGAATGTTGAGAATTCTGTTAGTTCTATTAGTCGTTGTAGTTATTATTCTGATAGATTGCAATAACCGATCGCTGGCAGCAAATGTTTATTACTTGGTTATTTCGATTTACTTGGGACAAAGGTTTATTAGGGTTTCAACCCCGGTATTTCCAGCGGTCGGTAGTTCTTCATTCACATTCAATTTCACATTTTAAACGTGTTGTTTATCTAGTAAGATAGTTGCAAATAGTTAGAATATAAGTAGAGGTAGCAGTTAGGTTCAGCCAGTTAGTCGGCAGATATTATAAGATGTACATTATTATTGATAAAAGGGTAATGTTTTGAAATTGTGAGTTTAATAAAAGGTTGTGTGATCCCTTGAATTCACACTGGTCCTTCGAAGAAGTGGCACAGCGGTACAAACATACATACATCCATAACATAAGGTCTGAAGTCTGAACCGTTTAGTGCGATAATTGGAGGTCATCTAAGCATAGAATTGTGGAAATTAAAGATAAACCAAATTCTAGATATTGAGATAAAGTTGCAGTATGGAGATAGGCTAAAACAGATGAATAGGATACAAAATAGAAACCTTCCGATTACCATTTGAGGTAATATGTTAGTAAAAGGGAATACATTGCTAAAATATATAGAAGTCGCCTCTGTGTGGCCAAAGAAAACAACTACGGAACAGATACAGCGTGTGCAAAAAGTATTGTAACAAGGCCATAACTTTTAGAAACAAGAGTTTTTAAGCAAATCTCCAAACATGTCAATTTTCAAATATAGAACTGAAGATATTAACGTCTACCCCGATGTACAGACAGAAGCGGCACCGTAGCAAAAGGGACACAACCGCCTCAGTTAACCCTAAGGCACCGGGTGGTTCAAAATAGGTTGTAGCTGTTCTAGCAAAAGCTACACTCGCGCGACAGTTTATCACTATAAGCTTATTCAAATTTGTCCAATACACTATGATTTATAAGCTAAGTGAACTGGGAAAATGTATAAGAATTTATTAGCTATCGCATTTTACTAAAATCTAAAAACGGGATGCAAAACTCGGTAGATTTTACCCCTAATCGCCTCAACTGAATTATCAAATGTAAAATTGGAGATTTTTGAAGTTGATTAAAGGTTAATAAACAAAAACTAGGAAGTAAGTATTAAAATTTTATTTCTCTTACTCTCAATGAATTTACTAGGGAAGTACAATAATATTACTACTTCATAATTTAAAATATGTTATAATCATACACAATATACGAGGATGGTTCAAATATGATCGAGACAAATGCTGTAGATGGCGCGCATGTATGTTTTGAAGGTCGTGGCTTGAGTATGTGATAGCTGGGTCCCTTACGAACAGTGTGGCTTTCGTCGGGAGCGCATATTTCACGCGCGTGCTACGACCATGAGTGAACGTCAAGTGCCGACTGCCAACGTATTGTCATTCGTTTTTTAGTGTGGGAAGGCGTTAAAAACACGGAAATTTTTCTGCGTTTGCGAAATCAGTTCGGTAGTGAGTGCCTGAGTAAACTAAACTGTTGAACTTCGAGCAAAAATTCACGCGGTGGGAAGTTTGTCGCCGCTTGCTGACGCGATACGAGGCGGAGGGGGACGGTTTTTTAACGCGAATCTTCACTACAGACGAGACATGGGTACACTATTACACTCCCGAAAGCAAGGTGTCGTCTAAAGAGTGGAGGAAGAAGGAGGAAGGGGCGCCAGTCAAAGCGAAGACAACCAGGTCCGCGGGTAAGGTTATGTGTACTGTGTTCTGGGACCGGCGGGGCGTGCTGTACGTCGATTTCCTGCGCACCCAACGTACCATCAATGCTGCATACTACTCTAATCTTCTGAAATCACACGTGAAACCCGCTTATCGCTCGAAACGGAGGAGCATTCCAGCACGAAGTGCGATTCTTCTCCAGGATAACGCGCGCCCTCATACCGCGCGTCTCACGCTCGATACAATATCGGAATTGGGGGGGAGGTACTGGAACACCCCCCCCCCCTACAGTCCAGATTTATCACCCTGCGACTACCACATGTTTGGACCACTGAAAGAAGCCCTCGGAGGTCAAAGATTCAACACCGACGACGAGGTAGAGGAGATCGTGCGCACGTGGCTGTTCGAGTTGCCCGAGGAATTCTTCGATACCGGCATCAAAAAACTTCCGGAAAGGTGGACAAAATGCGTAGCTAGTGAGGGGGAATACCTAGAAAAACTGTAAATTTTTGTAAATTTTTTCGATAATGAATAAACGTGTCAGAGTATTTGTCTCGATCATATTTGAACCACCCTCGTACATATATTCTTACATATTATTAGTATTAAGCTACATACATACTAGAAGTAAGTGGCTACCTAACACCTATGTACAATGGGCTTTCAGATTTTTCTTTATATCGCGAGTCTGTTCACATTCTTCGGCAATTCGGTGGATTCTGTCATCAATATTAATGTAGGTTTTCTTTCGTCTTTTTCCCTCTAAATTTAAATATTGTCGATCCCAAATAAAATCATTATAAGTTGTCTCTTCCTTTGACCGTTCTCTTACTAAATTCCAAAAACAGATTTTAAAGATATCATGCCTGCCTTTTCAAAGTGCATCTTAACAATTCTCGGAGACCATCTTGGAATTTTGACTTTAATAATTTGGAATAACCGCTTGTACGTTGCACCCCTTTTATTGGGCAAAAGAGTATACATTACACGGGAATTACATTAGTTTCTAGATCGTTGTTCCCAATGTCTGCGTGAAACATATACTCGTATATCTGAGTAAATTGCTTACTGCAACTCCTGAATGTTCAGTCAATAAACCTAATATTCACATTTTCCAAAGCTTCTATGTCCTTCCTAGTTGAAAATATTATAATTCGCCCCTCATCAGTTATGTCGTCAGCAAACAGGAAACTGATTCCGTCTTCCATTAGGACTAGGTCATCTGGGATTAAGATGAATTCTTCTTTCATTGGACCATGGGTTTTTCTTTTTATCCGATTTAACTTATGTTTAAAGGACTCCTTGGATAGAATTTCCGTAAGAAGCTCATACCCTTGGTCAAAAAATGGGGTTACTTCTTCTGCATAAGTTTTTGCAATTAAAGTATCTTCCTCTCGTGCTTATTTTTTGGACACCATAATCTCTTTGCGGTCAGGTTTACAACAATGATTCTTCGTTATCATGCCGCCTTTGCATTTCGTACTCTTCCCTTTGGGACAAACCCACCAAGTGTTGTCATTCAAAAATATGCGGTGCATCCTATACCGAATGCCTTGATATATAGCTGACGGTTTGCCTTTATTAGTTTCTATAAACTCGATTCTATCCATTGTAATTGTATATACGAGGTGAAAACCAATTAAATAAACCTTAAACTGATTCACACATTTTTTGCAGAGAATCATAAGTGGGGTACCATGGTGGGGAACCAATGAAATTTATGGGAAAAATTACTACTTGCCAATAAATAGATAAAAATTATAAGGTGGAAACCAAAATGAATAGTAACGTCTGTAGACCCCCGTGAACTATATACATCAAGTTCAAGAGAATTATTAAAAGTGTTCTAAAAAACAATACATATTATGGAGTGGTATTATTGTTATATCAGATAATTTGGAAAAACCAAACATTTCGTCAAATACGTGTCTAACTCCTTGGATAGAATTTCCGTAAGAAGCTCATAGGATAGAATTTCCGTAAGAAGCTCATAGCCTTGGTCAAAAAATGGGGTTACTTCTTCTGCATAAGTTTTTGCAATTAAAGTATCTTCCTCTCGTGCTTATTTTTTGGACACCATAATCTCTTTGCGGTCAGGTTTACAACAATGATTCTTCGTTATCATGCCGCCTTTGCATTTCGTACTCTTCTCTTTGGGACAAACCCACCAAGTGTTGTCATTCAAAAATATGCGGTGCATCCTATACCGAATGCCTTGATATATAGCTGACGGTTTGCCTTTATTAGTTTCTATAAACTCGATTCTATCCATTGTAATTGTATATACGAGGTGAAAACCAATTAAATAAACCTTAAACTGATTCACACATTTTTTGCAGAGAATCATAAGTGGGGTACCATGGTGGGGAACCAATGAAATTTATGGGAAAAATTACTACTTGCCAATAAATAGATAAAAATTATAAGGTGGAAACCAAAATGAATAGTAACGTCTGTAGACCCCCGTGAACTATATACATCAAGTTCAAGAGAATTATTAAAAGTGTTCTAAAAAACAATACATATTAAGGAGTGGTATTATTGTTATATCAGATAATTTGGAAAAACCAAACATTTCGTGAAATACGTGTCTAACACTGCATATTATAATACTGTATTATTACTAGACAAACTTAACCAGAAAAAAAATATTGAAGTCATCTAAGCTATGGTGACCCCTTGCCACGCAAGTGTCGCTCTTGTTACAGGAGCTGCTACTACCTGATTTTAACTGCCTAGTGCATAAGGGTTACCCGCGGGCAGTTGTGACTCCAAGTCTGTAAATCATAGAACACACATTCCGTCATTAAGTCAGATTTATACTAATTTAATTAATCAAAACCCTTGCAAATTCCTACATGTGTCTTTATAATGTTGAAAGTATATTTTAGGTAGAATGCTCTTACATATAAATTCTCGGAAAATAGGTCACATTAACACTTATGTTTTATATTTTAGTCTTTACGTAAGTTTCGGTCTCTCGATCATCATCAGAAGACTTATTAGTTCAATAACCTGATTACTTAGAACTAATTGTATTAACACAAAGCGTCCTTATCGCACCAATTTCGTTTAAATGCCAACGTCGCCGAAACGAACAGAAACATGAAATCGGAAATATAACAGCAATGTGATAGTATAATATCAAGAATCCACTATTTAGCAGAACTATCAAAAAATACGAGCACATTTCATAACTGTCTACGAGCGACTAACAAACGAGACAAGCTAAAGTATTTACTTCCAAACCAGATGTCACGATTTATTAGGTAATAAAAGAAGGTCTGGCCTCTGAGATATACTTTCGACCAGTCTACCTGAAATAAACTTTTAACGTTATAAGGACGTAAGTAGGAATTTCGAAGAATATTAATTAATTAAGTTTGTATAAATATGACTTAGTGTTTGAACGTCAGTCCTATGATTTACAGATTTGTCATCACGTTTTATGTGAATCATCTCCAGAATTGATCTTTTATAATAGTTGGTTTCCTTATTTAAAATATTAACGTTTTTGTAATCGAATTGATCGTTATAATCAAAGCAATGTTTAGCAAGGGTGGCGGAATTTTCTAAGATTTTGTTTCTTGTGCTATACTTATGGCCAAACATTCTTTTTTGTAAATATTGTTTAGAGATTCCAGTATAAGTCCCATCACAATCTAAACAATTTAATTTATATACTGTGTGGGTTTGTTTATCTTTAGGTATTACAGGTTTTAGATTTGAGAAATATTTCCCAACACAGTTAGTAGGCTCATGCGCAACATTTATATCATACTTTTTCAAGCATTTCTTAATTTTCTCTGAGGTCTCCGGAATGTATGGTAAAGTTATATAATTGTCTGTATTACCTTTTATGTTATTTTTTTATGACGATCCATTATAGATTTTGTTTATTCTCTCTTTAATAATAGGAGTGAAGAATGTTTTTGGGTAACCATTCATTTCCAGTATATTACGAACAATTTTTCAATTTTTGGGACGGTCCTCTGTGTGGAACAATTCAACCGCGCGGGCTGTAGCTGTTTATGACACTTTTTTCATAACAAGCTGGTGCAACGGAATTGAAATGAAGATAACATTGAGACCAAACATCTTTAGTAATCCAATAAGTTTTTATTTTTCCATCTGCATCATGCCTAATGTTCATATCTAGGAAATTTATGTTTTGGTTCATTTTTATTTTACAAGTAAATTGGAGTTTACAGTGGAAATTGTTAAATTTATAATCACATATTGAATTTTATCGATGGGAACACACATAAGACAATCATCTACATACCGTTTAAAGAATACGGGCTGAAAATCTAATGAACTCATAACGGATTCCCCTAGGCATTCCATAACGAGGTTAGCATAGTAGCAGAAATAGGCGATCCCATTGTTGGGCCGAATATTCGTCCAACGAAAGACAATACTATATTTTTGAACAGAACTTAATCATGCCACAAGAATAAATATAGTTTTAAATAAAATAATTATTAAAAGTTTTTATTTTCACTTATTTCTACTGAATACAGTACTTATGTTATTTATTCTTTCAATCTTTTACGTTTATTCATCTTTATAATCCTATGTTAAATTATCTAAGTTATCTTCATAATTCAGAAAATTTAATTATATATCTCTTAAGTTACATACACGATAGTGGCCAATTAGGCAAAGAAACTTTTAACTTGTTTATATATATATATATATATATATATATATATATATATATATATATATATATATATATATATATATATATATATATATTTGTATGTTTTCTTGGTATATTGGTTCGTATATATACTGATAATGAAATAAAAATTCTGTTTGACGTTTCGACAATGTTTATTGCCTTTATCAAAATTGGTAATTGAATTAGTGTTTCCATGTAATTTAGAAAAGAATAGATGATTTCGATTAATGAAATGCGTCTGCAGCCGACTTGTGTTTTAAGATCCAATTAAAACTGCAGAAAACATTGGATCGGTTGTGTGTGAAAGAGTAATGTATGGCTAACTACAATTTAAAATAGATTGAATTTGATTAAATACAAGACATTCCAAGATTGTACAATTATAAATATCTATGAATTATTGTATTAATTAGTTATTCTATGATAAGCATTTCAGATCTATTCAAGTTTAAGATAATTCTATGGAATTTAACCTCAAAATTGTTACTCTATAGTGTCATAGTTAAATAATACTTCATCTTTTCTAGGTTGAATTTTAAATAGAAAGTGGCACTTCAAATTAATGAAATTTTGTTAAGTTTGAATTAGATTATTGTACAGTTTCGAAAGATTGGAATCTATTTTGTCATTTACACAATTGTTCTTTTTAATTTGAATAGATTCTAATATCAAACGTTTGTTGTCGTTTGTTTCAATATTTAAAATTTTTGTATTGTTGTAGTCGAAAGTATGGTTAGTGTCTTTCACATGTTTATTGAGCGCAGTTGATGAATTTTTGGTATATTTGTGGCCATTTAATCTTTTTTCGAGGTATTGTGAACATTGGCCGATATATACCTTTTCGCAATCTTTGCAAGGGATGGAATAAACAGTATGGGTTATTTTTTTGAAAGGTACGCTGCTTTTTAATTTCGTAAAGAGACTTTTCTGATTTAAATAACTCTTATGACATATATGTAGGTCATAAGGTTTCACTATATTACAAATTTTCTCTGAAAGTCCACCAATATATGGTAGTGATATGTAATGCCTATCATTAGTTTTCTCATTATTGGTATTGATTTCACCAAATGAGTTATAAAATTTATGAATTTTGTCTTTAGTTATCGAATTTACTAAATCAATGGGATAACCATTTCTTATTAAAGTTTCTTTTGTTTTTGTAATAGATATAGTTCTTAGTTCAGGAGAACTTAGTCGAATAGCTCTATCTATTAGATTTATAATAACATTTTTCTTATATTTTTTAGGTATATTAGAATTGAAATTAGTATACCTTCCTGACCAAGTAGGTTTGGTATACCATTTTGTTAGAATTTTGTTATCATTTGATTTTCTTACTAAAGTTAAATCTAAAAAATTTATTTCATTATGATTTTCTAATTCAATCGTGAATTGTAACTTATGGTGAAAGGAATTGAAAGAATTCAAAAATTCATTACATTTGTTTTCAGGGATTGCAGCAATACAATCATCAACATATCTTTTGAAGAAGGCTATATTATAATTTAGTTGAGATACTAATTTTTCTTCAAGGAATTCCATTACTATTTGGGCTATGATACTTGATATTGGAGAGCCCATTGCACAACCATCTAATTGTTTATAACAATCATCTTTATATTGTAAAAAATTATCGGTGAATGTATATTCTATAGCTGTTAAGAACTCATTCATAGGTAAATTTGTATATAGTTTTATTTCATCCCATTTATTTTGAATTATTTGTTTAGCTAATTCTAAAGGGATATTTGTATATAAAGATGTGACATCTAGTGATACTAAGATATAGTTTTTAGGTATCGTAATTTTGTTAATGAATTCCTTGAAATCCCAAGAATCTTTGATGTAAAACTCATTTTTGTAAGCTATGTTTTTTAGTATGTTGGATAAGTATTTAGCCATTTCATAAAAAGGTGATTGAATGCTGCATACTACAGGTCGCATCGGTATATTAGGTTTATGAATTTTGGGTAAACCATATATTTTTGGAGGATGAGCATTATGTATCGTTAATTGTCTATGAATGTATTTTGAAATATATTTCTTTTCAAACCATTTTTTTACTAAGTTATTATTTTTAGTTTGGTAAATATTAGTTGGGTTGTTATTTAGTTTCTTATATACTTCAGGATCATTCAACATTGTAGACATTTTATCCTCATATTCATTTGTGTCCATGATAACAGTTTTATTTCCTTTATCTGCTTTTAAGATAGTGATTTGTGGGTTAGATTTGATGAATTGTTTGGTTTCTTTGAAATTTTTGATTGATTTGTTATTTTTATTATTAAATTTATTATTTTTAACTGTTTGTTTGAAATTAGTTATTGTGTTTATACATTTTGATCTTATCTCATTTGCTATTTGAGTAGGTTTTTTAGCAATTTCAGTTTCAAGTGAAGAAATTATGTTATTGATAGGTATTTGTCTTTCGTTATATAGAGTATTACTAAATTTCTCACCGAGAGCTATTACATTTTTTGGAACATTTGTTTGAGATAAATTCATTAGCCAATTATTATCAACTATGAGATCTCTTTTGTTATTGTTATTTAATTTAGTAATACTCTATATAACGAAAGACAAATACCTATCAATAACATAATTTCTTCACTTGAAACTGAAATTGCTAAAAAACCTACTCAAATAGCAAATGAGATAAGATCAAAATGTATAAACACAATAACTAATTTCAAACAAACAGTTAAAAATAATAAATTTAATAATAAAAATAACAAATCAATCAAAAATTTCAAAGAAACCAAACAATTCATCAAATCTAACCCACAAATCACTATCTTAAAAGCAGATAAAGGTAATAAAACTGTTATCATGGACACAAATGAATATGAGGATAAAATGTCTACAATGTTGAATGATCCTGAAGTATATAAGAAACTAAATAACAACCCAACTAATATTTACCAAACTAAAAATAATAACTTAGTAAAAAAATGGTTTGAAAAGAAATATATTTCAAAATACATTCATAGACAATTAACGATACATAATGCTCATCCTCCAAAAATATATGGTTTACCCAAAATTCATAAACCTAATATACCGATGCGACCTGTAGTATGCAGCATTCAATCACCTTTTTATGAAATGGCTAAATACTTATCCAACATACTAAAAAACATAGCTTACAAAGATGAGTTTTACATCAAAGATTCTTGGGATTTCAAGGAATTCATTAACAAAATTACGATACCTAAAAACTATATCTTAGTATCACTAGATGTCACATCTTTACAAATATCCCTTTAGAATTAGCTAAACAAATAATTCAAAATAAATGGGATGAAATAAAACTATATACAAATTTACCTATGAATGAGTTCTTAACAGCTATAGAATATACATTCACCGCTAATTTTTTACAATATAAAGATGATTGTTATAAACAATTAGATGATTGTGCAATGGGCTCTCCAATATCAAGTATCATAGCCCAAATAGTAATGGAATTTCTTGAAGAAAAAGTAGTATCTCAACTAAATTATAATATAGCCTTCTTCAAAAGATATGTTGATGATTGTATTGCTGCAATCCCTGAAAACAAATGTAATGAATTTTTGAATTCTTTCAATTCCTTTCACCATAAGTTACAATTCACGATTGAATTAGAAAATCATAATGAAATAAATTTTTTAGATTTAACTTTAGTAAGAAAATCAAATGATAACAAAATTCTAACAAAATGGTATACCAAACCTACTTGGTCAGGAAGGTATACTAATTTCAATTCTAATATACCTAAAAAATATAAGAAAAATGTTATTATAAATCTAATAGATAGAGCTATTCGACTAAGTTCTCCTGAACTAAGAACTATATCTATTACAAAAACAAAAGAAACTTTAATAAGAAATGGTTATCCCATTGATTTAGTAAATTCGATAACTAAAGACAAAATTCATAAATTTTATAACTCATTTGGTGAAATCAATACCAATAATGAGAAAACTAATGATAGGCATTACATATCACTACCATATATTGGTGGACTTTCAGAGAAAATTTGTAATATAGTGAAACCTTATGACCTACATATATGTCATAAGAGTTATTTAAATCAGAAAAGTCTCTTTACAAAATTAAAAAGCAGCGTACCTTTCAAAAAAATAACCCATACTGTTTATTCCATCCCTTGCAAAGATTGCGAAAAGGTATATATTGGCCAATCTTCACAATACCTCGAAAAAAGATTAAATGGCCACAAATATACCAAAAATTCATCAACTGCGCTCAATAAACATGTGAAAGACACTAACCATACTTTCGACTACAACAATACAAAAATTTTAAATATTGAAACCAACGACAACAAACGTTTGATATTAGAATCTATTCAAATTAAAAAGAACAATTGTGTGAATGACAAAATAGATTCCAATCTTTCGAAACTGTACAATAATCTAATTCAAACTTAACAAAATTTTATTAATTTGAAGTGCCACTTTTTATTTAAAATTCAACCTAAAAAAGATGAAGTATTATTTAACTATGACACTATAGAGTAACAATTTTGAGGTTAAATTCCATAGAATTATCTTAAACTTGAATAGATCTGAAATGCTTATCATAGAATAACTAATTAATACAATAATTCATAGATATTTATAATTGTACAATCTTGGAATGTCTTGTATTTAATCAAATTCAATCTATTTTAAATTGTAGTTAGCCATACATTACTCTTTCACACACAACCGATCCAATGTTTTCTGCAGTTTTAATTGGATCTTAAAACACAAGTCGGCTGCAGACGCATTTCATTAATCGAAATCATCTATTCTTTTCTAAATTACATGGAAACACTAATTCAATTAACAATTTTGATAAAGGCAATAAACATTGTCGAAACGTCAAACAGAATTTTTATGTCATTATCAGTATATATACGAACCAATATACCAAGAAAACATACAAATATTACAAATGGTTCAAGAATATCAACAAAAGAATATATATATATATATATATATATATATATATATATATATATATATATATATATATATATATATATATATATATATATATATATATATATATATATATATATATATTCTAATCCATAAATAATAATAATCTTCAAACATTATAAGTTTTCCATGTAGTCAAAACATATAAAAAAAGCGACTGCAATGTTTGTAGCTCACGAAAGGTTGCTAAATAATGATTTCATAATGATATACTTCAAATGTCAAATTTATTATTATATGTCAAAATATATCAGAGTATACAGAACTACAAACCTGATGCTTGTCATTGCAAATAGTTATTGAAGGTAAGGTGGGATCACTTTGTAATACTTCGAAATATATTACGTCGAAATTATTTTTTTCACAAAGTATAGGAATTTGCAATAAACGTAGAATATTAAAATATTATTTAGAGATCATGTTTGAGTGAAAAAATATATATTACGATTGAAACATTTTTCTAAAGTTTTATTTACTGGACAAAGTCCTTTGGGGCTACTTTGTCTTTGCTTATAAACTCACTATAAAGAAGCTCATGTACCATGTAGGAGGTTACTTTGCATATTGTACCTTTGCCACAAATGCATCAAATTCCTGATATATATAATATCGAAAATACAGTAACATCAACAATAGTTGGCGCACCAACTGGTTTCTATTGAGGTTTTTGACTTTATTGTATACAACTTTATTTCTGCACTTCTTGCATAGGACAAGCCCCTCATGAACAGTGCGAACAGCTAGTAGTTTTTCTTCAGTATAATCTGTGTACCGTCAAGAACCTATTATGGTACCTACTTGTAGTTTCAAATTATTTTGAAATTGAAACAAAAATTCATCTCAATTACATACATTGCAACGGGCAAAGTTTCCCCTAAAAGTTCATGCGGTCATATTTTTTTATTATTTGTTAGAAAGAGCTGTTTTTTGTATTTGGTCAAATTGTTAGAGCAAGAATGTGGTCTAAGGAAAATAGGCTCTTGAACCATTCGCTTTAATTTTCTCTGCTCCACAGACCTTAGCAGTTGCTTATCATAAATAGTCACTAATGAACGTACTTACTTTCTCGAGAAATTAGCATACACGATACCATACCATTCAGGGCTAAGGATGCTACTGAGGACCATGTGACCAACTGACCACGAGAACAGTTTGGAAGTGGATTGGTCCGTTTCCCCCACTATAATATCACCAGGGTAGGAACCAGGTAAAATTTTCGAAATTTATTTAAAAAGAGAGAAAGGTACCTCTGCGTGAAAAGTAACCACCTTACGGAACTGGCTGCGAGATAGCGTGCGTTAGGTTTCATGCTAGCTGTCCTGACGAACATCAATGATATTCACTGCCGCTGATGATAGGTAGACCTTTCGAATCATTATTAACCATATATTGGTTAGAACCCACCTTAGTGACGGCTTCAGCCATAGTCTACTTGAGAGTAAGGCAATCATCGAGAATTTGTGACGTCACACCTCGGGCCGACTCTACTACTCGAAGCGTTGCCTTCAAATGGAATTCGACTTTGAATAATATTTAAAATTACATTAATGAATTATTTGCGACTTTTCAACTACCGCATGGCATTTGAAATCACCGTGTATTGGTTGGAATTTGGCAAAGTTAAATCAATACCCAATGCTATGTTTATTATAAGCTTCAGGAAATTGAATTGAATGAATTCATACGACTGGTAATAGCCTATTGAGACCGACTAGGTCAGCATTAATCACAAACAAACGGTCATAAAAAACTTACTATCTGAAGTAATCTCTGTTAGTTATTTATAAATTTTATATACAAATGGGCTTGTTATTTTATTATATCTAGATGAATGAATCTTCAATATAATCTAATAATTCATGAGTAAGTAAATAATAAATAAATATAGTTTTTTAACGTTGTTCATGCATATTCTATTTCTTCACATATTGCTGTAGTTTTGCTTCTCCCCAAAACGAAGACTGAGCATGTGAAAATTTCATAGCATCTATGTGTCTAATAGATTACACAACATTGGAATAATACCCTTTAACAACAGTCTCTGAAAGCATTTTCAATTAGGGAGAATAATAGTCCAGCAAAACAACATTTTCTCTCACGTTGCAGCTAATTCATTTCCTACTTATATATAACAATCAGCAAAAAATTATTGACAAACTTGCAGTTCGAGCAGATACAAAGTATTATTAACAGCAACTTTTTCATCAGAATTCCATAATAAGCTTAGTAATGCTCTTTATTTGAAGTAATCGTGGCAACTCATACTAAACAATGTTCTCAGATTAACGCATATTATTGCATAGCAGTGGAGGCAGACAACATTGTTATTTATAGATAAATTTATACAAAAAATTGATCTTTGGGTTCGTGTTGAATTCGGCGTTCACGGGCAGCGCGCAAAGCCTTACAGTTAATGTTATGCTCCTAGCCGCGATTAACTTGATTTACTTGCCGATTTCAGAATTCCATGAGGTCAGTTTTTAAATTTTTTTATATTTTTGGTAATACTAGGTTAGTAAGATACTTGAAAATGATTGATATTCCTTCTTTGCACACATTCGATATTTCTTGCCCTTGAACACATGTATTATTGAAGTGCATGTACACTCAGGTGAGACGAGTTGCGCCCTTGCATATTAATCGGTTGTGAATTTTACTTCCCGGGCATTTCACTATTATTGAAGGATTGAACTGGTATAAAGAAAAGGAAGGAGACTGAAATTTTAGAGTAAGATTTATTTTAACTTTTCAATATATGTATATTGAAATTGTAGGGTATTCAATTTTAGACCTTTATTCTAATACGTAACGCAAAATTTTAACTCCAGATTTTGGAAAAGTATGTACTGTTTCTAGAACATATTTAGAGAAAACGAGTCTGTTCTATTAAATATGAAGGATCTAAAATATTCGTTATATTCATTTTCTATAATACGACTTAATATCCTAATTTAAAGTTATCACACTCTGAACCTAATAGCTTCAATGATACTAAAAGATGCTTCAGACTTTCAAAAATAAGCTCCTTATTTTCAGATACTTTTTTTAATAATAACCATTCCTAATTTGGTTGCACTCTCATAAGGTTTGCAGGCTCCCGATTTTTTGTTGGGCCGCATTCAGAGCCGTTTAAGACTGCATTTGGCCATTAGGTCGCGAGTTGTACAATCCTACGAAACTGTGAGAAGCAACTATATACAGTTACGGAGCCTGTAGCCAACACAAAAGCATAAAATAAATGTATGAAGCATTGATCTAAATACCTACGTATTTCGTTCCCGAAAATTCGTAATTCGATGTCTTAATATCGCTTGAGTTCATTTATTTGATGCTTCTGAGAAATAATGCCTGAGTAGAAATTTCATTCCAATAATGTTATGGAAACTTGTGAATATGATGATGAATTAAAACCTGATTCATACTCTAGAATAGAGTATAATTTCGTATCAATTTTTGAGCTAAACCTCATTAATTACATACTAAGAATCTCGTCCTTTTCATTTTTCATTTCGATGATCTGTTTTAGTTGTTTCAATGATATTTAAACTATGTATTTATTTCACGGTAACGACCTAATGATGAACTGATCTCGTTTGGTATTTTATCAAAACAATGGGTCAATAGTATTTGGTCAGATACTATTTTTATTCTTTCTTTTTTTCTCGTTTGTTGCCTATTTTTGATAACTCATATTTTATAAATATTTTCAAAGCAAATAATTTGTTCTTCGAATTATTAAAATTTATCATGGTCATATCAAGTAAAAAATGAACTCGATGTAGACAGGTGCTTATTTAAGACTATAGCTTGCCAGGGATTAATTCTTTTGCTCAAATTTGTACTGCTAACGTCCTGTCCTGCAATACTTTCGATTTAGATGTTCATACCACATACTATATTTAGAATGTCCAATAGAACGTTAGTAACAACTTAACTCATTGAGAAGTAAACGTTCAGCCATAATGCTGGTAACGATCGATGAACCACTGGCGAAATACAAATGGACACACTCAATTAATAGAAATCAGCCGAACTCAATTCATTCAGATAGAATTTCATTGAATGGTTTAGTTCATAGCATTTATACACATACCTGGTCATGAAATGCACAAACACCGGGAGCACACCCGAAGAAACTGCAAAATTTTGTACACTCAGAAGCACTTATTCCAATTTTAGGTGCAACATTTAGCTAACTATTCTAGGAATACTTGTGTCAAATTTACTAGAAAATTATGAATTACTTATAATGACAACATGTCTCGTTAATTTCACTATATTACTGAAACTTTCAGCTTCAAGATTTTAGAAATGGAATTACTAGTATTACACGTGATACAATATTTAATATTTTACCCGAAATTACTTTCAGTTTATACGCTTTTTCCCTAGACGTTATATTCGATGAATTGCGATGAATACTATTTTTCATTATTTGGTGCTATTGGGTAATCTATAAAGCCTCAAGGAACATCGAATGTGATATTCACACGGAACGAGATAATATGTTAATCTACGCGTTAATGACCTCTCACCGCACCAGTCTATAATAATTTAAAACATTATTGTACATGTTTTTGGAATATATTCAACAGAATATTAATGAGGTATACAATATATTCATGGAAGTAATAAAACTGGAATAAGGAAGTTCTTCAGATAATATGAATGATTGCTGTAAATTATTATTAATACTTTATATATATATATATATATATATATATATATATATATATATATATATATATATATATATATATATATATATATATAAACAAGTTTAAAGTTTCTTTGCCTCATTGGCCACTATCGTGTATGTAACTTAAGAGATATAGAATTAAATTTTCTGAATTATGAAGATAACTTAGATAATTTAACCATAGGATTATAAAGATGAATAAACGTAAAAGATTGAACCATAGGCGGGATTCGAACCCACATTTCTGGATTTCTAGTCCAGGGTGTTCACCAATTACACCACTTCGGTCCTGTTAGATTTTTATATTTTTGTAAATATAAACCTCTGAAAGGATAGTAGATCATTGATGAACACAATGCGATTCGATGCCCTACCATAGATCAACTATTCACGCACATTTATCTGAAGTTCAGTCGTTTTTTGAAGTAAGGATTGTAGGTTAGTACTGCTGTCATTTGAATAAGAACTGTCAAGTAACTGCCAACCATAGCAGTACTAACCTACAATCCTTACTTCAAAAAACGACTGAACTTCAGATGAATGTGCGTGAATAGTTGATCTATGGTAGGGCATCGAATCGCATTGTGTTCATCAATGATCTACTATCCTTTCAGAGGTTTATATTTACAAAAATATAAAAATCTAACAGGACCGAAGTGGTGTAATTGGTGAACACCCTGGACTAGAAATCCAGAAATGTGGGTTCGAATCCCGCCTATGGTTCAATCTTTTACGTTTATTCATCTTTATAATCCTATGTTAAATTATCTAAGTTATCTTCATAATTCAGAAAATTTAATTCTATATCTCTTAAGTTATATATATATATATATATATATATATATATATATATATATATATATATATATATATATATATATATATATATATATATATATATATATATATATATATATATATATATATATATATATATATATATATATATATATATATATATGTTTCTTCTTAGGTTCTCGCGGACGTAATGTGTAGAACTGGATTCTCGGGTATTGATCCACGTTGTGTGGTTTCGGTCCTCAAAAGGACCAATTTCACGACGTTTTCGGCAAAGTCGCATCTAGGCGAACTTTCGCCTAGATTTTCCAGACTCTACGGTCGAATCACCTGAAGATGGCAAATGCAACTTTGCCGAAACGTCGTGAGATTGGTCCTTTTGAGGACCGAAACCACACAACGCGGATCAATACCCGAGAATCCAGTTCTACATATATATATATATATATATATATATATATATATATATATATATATATATATATATACCCGGAAAATGATGCATATCCATCACAGTTTGCATCCTAGATCGTCCGTTTCCCGCATTTATCTCCCACGTCATCGGGGAGGTAGGGGACTCCTCAGTCTGGAGGGTCTGCATCGAAGTGTGGTTCTGAGTATAGCTTGTAAAGTTCTTAGGAGCTCGGACCCCCTCCTGTACCTTGTTAAAAGTCACGAATTGGCCGGAGTGGGGGCATTTATCGTTAAGGCAGCACAAAAAGCTGCGGAAGAACTTGGTCTCGAATTTCAGATCAGTCGAGAAGGCCGACTAGAGGGCGACCTCGAGCTCCTACCTTCTCGCCTGAAAGCCCAGATAAATGCCGCGGAGCAAGATCTTACGCTCAGGCGGCATGTTGACAAGCCGATACACTGTGTTTTCTATCGAAACATCGAAACGCTCGGCTTGTCAACTAGGCTGACCTTCGGCTACCTAAGGTCAGCCGGGCTTACATCCGAGACAGGGATTTACCGCAGCTTGCCAAGATGGCGTAATTAACACCTTGGTCTATCGCCGCAATGTGATGGGTGTGCAGGTCCCTGATGTCAGCTGCAGGGCCTGTCGAAAGGCACCTGAGACGCTTTTCCACCTTCTGTCGGCATGTCCGGCAAAAGCGGCTTCGGCGTACACCCATCGCCATAATGCGGCCCTACGGGTGCTGTATTACCATATAAGGCACTCGTACGGAATAGACCAAGAGCCGGTGCTGCTTTACATGCCAGGAGATATTGAGTCCGTTGTCGGAAACGAAAAGTGCCAGATCTTCTGGACTTATCCGTTTCCGACCGTCAGGTCCATACAAGCAAATAGGCCTGACGTTGTCCTCCTCGATAAACTAATCAAGACTATGTATGTCATCGAATTCTCCGCTCCGGCAGAGAAGAACATAGTCAGAGAAGAACATAGAAAGAGGAGGAAAAATGGACAAAATATCAAGATCTCTTGTTCGAGCTCCGCACGCTATACCCAGGCCACAAGGTCGTATTAGTGGTTCTGATCATCGGTGTTTTGGGCGGAATTCGGTCTTCGCTGCGTTCAAACTTGAAGATCATTCCGGCCTGTGAGAACTCGGCGCAGATCTTGATAGACCGGATGCAAAAGGCAGTCATTCTGGGTTCAATTAGAATACTTAGGGCACACGATTTAGGAACCTGAAGCTACTTACCGACCGGTGGGGAGGAGTAGCTTCGGTTAACCGCCTTTTAGGTTTTTTTCTGACGCGACTGCTGCGATGTCGTCGGAGCTCGCAACAGCCTCGACCAGGTTTGAATGTAAAAAAAAAAGTATATATATGTATATATATATATATATATATATATATATATATATATATATATATATATATATATATATATATATATATTTATATATATATAGATATATATATATATATATATATATATATATATATATATATATATATATATATATATATATGATGTTCTGTCTAAAACGCACATTAGAAGTATTTTGAGTTCTAAGAATGATACCAGTATGAAAATTTGTACACAGCCTTGATCGATTATTTTATAGATGGCAGCACTTCCGAATATATCGGTAGTGAACTTCAACTTCGTTATTTTAAACGGAAAAATATATTTTTAATTGCGTATTTAGGGGGAAATATCTATTATAACCGGACTTTTTTTGACGGATTTTTGCGTAAGTATCTGTTTCGACCATTTCTGGATAGATCTAGACTATTTTTGATACGATGTGTACGACAGTGCGTGTCCAACGCGCTGTGGGGACGATTGCACTGTTCCTATTGGTCGTTAGGATTTGAAATTTTGCAAATCCCTCTAAAGTGATAATAACAGAAAATGTATTAATTATTGGCGCGGTAGCACCGTACTAAGTGCTATTTTTGACATTCAGCTTCAGATTTTCAAATGGAATTATAGTATCTTATTGTTGGTGTTAACCTTTTCAGGAATTGCTCACCTGGGGGTGCATGGTGAACGCTCTCGGGCAGAAGCCATCCTTTATTGGCTGAGTGAACACTCGTGAGTGGGAACCGCTCCACTAAATGACACATGACACGGGGCTTGCGCTTAGGCATTAAGGGACCGCTATGATAATTTAATTGAACCGTAATGTCAACTGGTTTTCTATTCTAAACATATATCACACGCATATATTCCTGCAGAAGTATACAAAATTCTCATTTCAAGATTCAAGTGACGTCACAGTTTATTTGATGTGTTTAATCTGTAGCATTGAACTATACTTTGTACAGTATAGTTTTATGCTACGAGGTATCTGGGATGTAAGGTTATATAGTGTGAATAATTTACAAGGAGCTATTAGGCAAGGGTGGTAACACCCACCTGTGTACTTGTACTTTAATAATATATAAGGAAGGAACATGAATCAATTACAACAAACTTTCAAATGACTAACCTAGTATTACCGATAATATATGACAATTGAATAAGCTAATCCGTCAAAAGATGAACATATTAATATGAGATGACTTTGCCGCTTGAAGTTTCGAACCTACGCCGCTATCGGGAAGCAAAATACATTAGCGGGGTCTTACCTCCTCGACCAGAACCGGCGATGCAGGTTAAATATTGAATATGGTCTATCAACAGTTGTTAATTCACTAGCCGCTAGGACCATAAAATTGACTGTATTGGTGGGAGGTATCACCCTTGTTAATAGGCGCAGATAATAATATTGACAGTAGGGGTCACTTGTGAAATACATTATGTAGAACAATTGAATAACATTTCAATGTAACATGGTGTATAATTAACGTCTTTCATTGCCTATTATTAAATCATTTCCAATATATTATCTGTTCCCACAATCATACATTTGACCTACGATCTCTATTAATGTTCCCTATATCTATTTATGATAGTTTTCAAGTTATGACGACGTTTTGTTGGCTTGAGGGAGAATCATTAAATCCAGATTTGAGTAACTTTGATTGTCCATATTTTGCAACTTCTTGTCAAATTACACAACAATACTCAACAAAGAGAAGTTGGAAAATCATAACATTTCTTATTTCTACGGCAACCTATGCGGAAATGAATTTTCAAATAATGAAGTCATTTCCGGTATAACCGGAAGTGCCGCCACCTTGAAATATTTTCTTGAGCAACGAATATTTAATTTTCTATGTGGAAAAATTTTAAGATTAGTTTTATCATTTCAACTCAAAATGTGGCTTTCAGACGGAACATCCAGTATTACATACTAAAAATTGTATATAGTATTTTAGAGCATATATTTCAAGATTGTACTAAAATCTGAATGATAATATCCCAAACACAAAATAAGTTCGATTTTTGTTAATGAAGGTTAAATATGAATTTTGTACGTATGAGTGATGTAAGGTAGAAAATCGACCTTCTCAAATTTCAATCGGCAGATTAAAGTTGGTATCTCTTACTCTGTACTTCAGAGGTGAACTGTATTAAGTCACTTTTTTTTTCAGAAAATGATGATGTTATAATTGACCCCTGGAAAAAATGTCACAGCTTTTCCTTTTAACATATCCGAAATATCCAATTTGAATCTGTATCGTTCCAGAGGTAAAATGTATTAAAATGACAATATGCCCCCCAAAGTGTATCCACAGAAGGTACTTAATACAAAATCCCTTCGAAATTTTCGGTGGAGCTTCATTTTCTAAACGTGCTTTTAGTGAAGTGAACAACAAACAAAATTTCCCTATTCATTGTTGTGTTATTAAACATTGATTATTGCAGTGAAAAATATAAACAGATTGGCCCATATGAGTAGAATTAGTGACAGAACATTGAAATTGTTAACAAATTTTCTAACCTAACTACTCAATTATTGTTGAATGAGTCCCTACCCCTGGAAATATTTTGTTGTCCTTGTATTAAACAAGGACAACAAAATATTTCCAGCGGTAAGTACTTATTCAACGATAATTAAGTAGTTGAGTTAGAAAATGTGTGTAGTGATTAGAGCCTCGTTCGTTAGGCCCGCGGGCGACTCCGACTTGATAAAATATTTTGTCACTTTTAGATGCACTTTCAGCAAGAAAATGTATCAATTCCACGTAAGAATCCAGCTCCAGAAGCAGACAATACAAATTTACTTGCATCCCGTACGCCAATGAATGCCATTAGGAAAGTCTGATTTGCCACTTGTGGTAGACATTATGGATTCTATTCATCAAGCTTGCTCAACAAAAGAATTAACTCCACTTAAAAATGTAGCGTTTGAATATACGAATGAAACAAAATGTCCAGAGTTAACAGAATTAAATAATACAAGTAACTTTTGGTCAGTGTGCTACATCATCGTATAAAAATTCTGAACCGTCTTCTCACCAGAAAATTTGCACAATGATTAACGAAGATCATTTTGATTCAGACGACAGCTTAAAAGATCGAGACTAAAGGGATCAAGAATGCTCAGATGAATCTACTAGGGTAGAGCCAGAAAGTAGTGCAAATAAAAACAGGAAGAATATAGTGCTGTAACGAAGCTTAAAATTTTGAAATATCGTTTAATTTAGATCAGGCAATAAATACGGATATTACAGGTAAACTCAGTTTGAACAGTTCATTATTTCGATAGATATGCTTGAATTCCGAATGTGTATTCCGTGTTTGTCACTTTTCTAAATCTCCGTAATTTAGAATAAGTTTAATTATTCAAATAGATGAATCTAATTCACGCCTGTTTAAAATTGCATTCATTCCGATAAAATATGTTGCAAAAACAGGGGTCCGGCCAGTTAAGACATCAAACTTTGAACAGCCTTATGTATAAAAAAAGGCGAAAAACCAAAAAACTCCGATAACACTTGCTTAGTCCGCCGAGAGAGAGTACCGGAGCGTCATGTGCGCGAATTTCAGATCTAAAAAGTAGCGTCACTTTCAAGTATTGTTCGGGGCATAAGTAAAAAACCCTCGGCACAAAATAAGGAATTGGTGGAGCAGACCTGTCCAGAACCTCGGAAAACATATAAAAGCCGTGACAGCCAAAAGATCGATCCTCTTGTGTTTTTGAATTTCAATCAGTGCAGTTACGCTCTTTTGTGATTTCAAGTTTCAAACCGTACAGTATCTCTTGTGTTTTTTTGAATTTCGATAAGTTAAGTGCTCTTTTGTGATTTCAAGTTTCAAACCGTACAGAATCTCTTGTGTTTTTGAATTTATCCGAGTTTGAGTCAGATTTAAAAAGCTGTGAAGTAACAATAGTGTTCCGTTTGTGTTTGTGAATTTCACAAAAGGTAATTGATAGCAAATAGTTATATTTCCCTTAATACTATGAGAAGTCCTCGGCCGTGGATATAGGGGTTATTGCAGATAAGATAATTAGGGTTTGTGCACACTGTGTTGATACCGGAAGTATAAGCCCTAATTGTTTAGATTCCGAATCTGTAAAGTGTATGAAGACTAACACTATCATACAATTACCGGGAATTCCGTTGAAAGTTAGTACAAGGGTGTGTGAGGTGACAGAATAAACTCAATCAGAGTAATTAACCGAAAATAGTAAAATATGATATCGTACAATCGGAAAACTAGTGCAAACAATATTTTCCGAACCAACCGAATTAATAACCGAATATATCGTAGTGTGATTTGGACGTCATTTATTAGTGCTGCTATCTAAAATTTACCGAATAGCGCTCATTACGCTGGGACCGGTTTGATTCGTACTTTTCCGCAAATTGATCATTCTGAATCATTTGTCAACCGATTCCGTACCGCTGAATTGAATTTAGTTACCGAACTTATCGTAGAATAGATAGGTTGAAAGAGTTTTCATTTACAGTTTGAGCTTCATTACGTTTTTCCGTCTGGGTGTAATTTTGTGAAATAATATCGTTCAATTGCATTTATATTGATTATTCTGAAAGTGTACTTGTTAAAATCATTATATATTTTAATATTTGGAATTCCCCGTTTTATTGAATTATTTCTGCTCCATCTTCAAACAAGCCAAGTTATAACCAGGTATCAATTGTAATTAAAGCCTACAATTTCGATACTGTTTTCTGCCCATTGGACTCTGGTTATACTTCACTGTAGCTACCCTAGGGACAAGGCTATCTTTAGATAGCATAGTGACAAGCCTTGTGGAGAGGACCCTAGCAGAAGTCCTCAAAAAGGAGTAAGCCTTTGGGAAAAATCTGGCGCCCGAGGATTTGAAGCTTACGCAGTAAGCAATATACCGAAAAGTAGCAAGGAACACGTGATAGTGCAAGAGAAGGGGAAGAATACAATGTAGATATAGGCAAGAGAAAGACACGAATGTAGATAAAATCGAGAAGGCGTACTAGAAATCTGGAAAATTGGAGATGCAATATTAGAAAAAGAAAGCGGTATTCTAGAGAGGAGTATACCTCAAAGAAAAATATACTAAAGTGGACTTTACCTAACATTCTTAGCGACAGTTTTGACTATATGGTCAGATGATTGTGTCTCCCAAAATCGCAACATCAACGATGTACTAGCATATATTTTTATTTTTAAATGTATAACACAACCTTATTAACCATTATGAATTTGATTTTGCATCAACCCTTCTGAATTTGAATTTGTATTGACATTTGAATGTTTCTTATGGCACATGCAAAATTCAAAGGATCTTACTATACCAGAGGTAGACTATGTTAAATTACCAAAATAAGTCACATGCCACATCAACTTTAAACTGGTAAAGTATGTTAAGTTATTAAAACTGATTAATATCAGTATTTTTTATAAATCAAATAATTGTCCCTATTACCTCATATATATTTCCCATAGGCGAAATTCCTGGTCCTCAAATTTTAGCGTCTGTGAGATATATTTAATTTAATTGATTTGGAATTATTTTTTTGCTCTCGTGAACAATTATGATTTAGTGACTTAATGCATTTTAATTCTGAGGTACAGATACATGAGAAATTGTTCCAAAATGTCTATGGTTAACATTATTTCAGTTTTAAACATAGACAAGTCTGATAATTGGGTAGGAAAGTTGACGGATCTTCAAGTTTCGTTAAAAGTAAATATAGCAGTCCAAAAAATTATGGATGTATGTCGATCTCTAACTGTAATCTGCGTAACCAATTTTCCATGCAAATTGGTGCATATCTGTGGAAAAAATAATTGTCTGTAATGAACTAATACAAAGACATAACAGAAAACTTTCATTAACGACTTTTCGGTTCACATAAATGAGAGCTTGGAAAATATTTATATCTTGAATAATTTACGCGGGATAGGAAAAATCATGAACTATGGAACACAAATACGAGCAGTAGTAGAATAACGATTTCAGTCAAGTTTGAATTATAGCACCATCCAAAAACTCGATAGAATGCAGCTTGATATAATGGGATTAGAAATCAAGTATGCCATCAAAATATTAATGGTACATCCGCTGCCAGACTTGTGGCTTTTCATATTTTGCTAATACGTTATTGTAGAATATAAGTTATTTATACAAATTTATGAAAATCATGTGGTAGAAAAGATAGAAGCCGAACTACAATGGCAATATCGGGTAATTATATTTGTCGTTGAGTTTGAGTTTACTTTAGATATCATATAATTAATACACCAGCTATATACCTTAAACATGCAGGTTCAATAAACGTTGGTCGTCCTCATTATACGAAGCCACGTTATCAATATCACACAAAATATCTTTTTAGACGGAAATTGGCTACTGAACATTTTAGATTTAATTATTTCTGAAACTTATTATTTCGAGGATCTACTTACTAGATTTGAATTGTGATTCGCACAATTTAATATTAATTACACATCAAGCTATTCCACACAATTGAACATAACTCTCATATCCATGATCAATCGGAAATAATGCACGCGTAAAAACATATAAAAGTGTAATCTTATTGATTGAGCAACGCTGCTATTCAGGGAAAGCAAATAATGCCAAGTAATTATGCTTGCAAATAGCTGAATATAGCCCGCAATGAAGTTGCTGTTTTTTTCACGCAATTTCATCAAATGCGGATTTCGCAAATCAATCATTACTTTAACATGGCAAATCTGCACAATATGCTCTGGCGTTTATCTAGAGTTATTGAGGCGAAAAACAGTTCTGACTTCATGACTGCAGTAAAAAGTATCCATTGTCTATGCAAGAGCTTGGCAATAAACAGAGGATCAAAAGAGCTGGACTTTAGATAATTATGTATGTATTGCACCTAATTTAAAAAGAATTCTAAGTAAAACAATTTACGATAAAACTAAACTTTTACATTCTATACCCTTATGCCTATTTACAATTATTCAATTTCTCAACTAATATTAGCATAACCAAGGGTATTTATGGTCGGTAATTTACTGGGGTAATTAAGTCCAATCAGTTTTCGTGAAAAGAACTTCATCAAGGGTATTATTAGGATAATAATTTTCCTAGATCGGCAGTATACGTCGACCGAGGACTTGTTATCCTTATAATACAATTGGTACCTTCAAACGTTTAATATCCAACTAGTCTTTTATTAAACCTGGCAGTACACGAACCAAAGACTTACGACATTCCACCACAGCATGCCAGTTTATATTAAATGAATAAAGCCTGCAATAGTGAGTAAAAATTGAAGATATTATATCCTTAGCTTCTGAATATGTTTGTTTGTTTGTTCAACTATTTCTCTTATGACAAAATAGGAAAAATAAAATTTCCAAGTATCTTCGACTGGAAAATATTTGCTAGTTAAAGTTGCGTTAGTCATCGGTGTATTCGGAGCGTGTAAAAGGGACGAACTCGTGGAGATGCGGTATACTGACGTCTGACATTTGAGCAATATTCTTATTGATGTTATCAGAGCAAAATTGGTCAATAATTATAGTATCATTACATAACATTGCGACTCGATGATGATGATGTGTTGATGATACGATTTTTTTTCTCGGGATAGACGGTATACAGTGTAGCTTGTAGGTGAAAACAATTTCAGAAGTATACCTTCTGAAATTGCTACATATTTGGGTTTACCTGATGCTAATGGATAAACAGGTAATTGTCTAAGGCGAAATCTGCAACACTTCACTGTAATGGAGGTGGTAATTTGAAAGAAAAACAGTGGTTTGTGTTATAAACCCTCGGTGCATCTAGAAACTAGATGGGGAAATGCCAAAGACTGTTATTTGAGCTTTTAAGCAACCAATCAAAAATGAAAACGACCAAGATATTCAATTTCTCAATGAATTTTATGATTATCTTTGCGTTTGGGAAAGCTGTGGATTTCAAAATTCATCACAAACACTAGACTACTGACAAATGTTACTTTGTTATATCCAAAGCACACATCGAAATTGATTTATTTCAATTAGAATTAGCGTCCTACAAAATTCATTATTTGATAATAAGCTATAAAAATTTTCACACTCTGGAGAATATAGTCAAAAGAGCGGTTCTATGATATTTCTGTTACTAAATTTCTCGAATGCCAGGAAAGATTGTAAGATCTTAGTATCTTCAAATTAAAATCTTCTGTAGTCGACAATTTCTCATTGAATGATTTTTTCAGTCAGAAGTCGATAAAAGTGGTTTTGGTTGCCCCAAAAACGTAGGATTTGTATTCGTTATTTCGATATTGTTTGTTGAACAGGAAACAAATATGCCAGAATCTTCAGAATTGTCATCCTTATTTTACATATTTAACAACACTGCAAATCATTCGTCTTCGCTAAGGAAGAAGGTTTTTATTGTCAAATCTTAAGGTTTAGGCATTGGCGACTATCTAAAAAAATTACCGGGAAGCTACCGACGGCATAATATTCGTTACAATTTGATTACGGTCAACTAATGGTAAAGTTTATGTGTACACCATTGGGGAAGCGGGTAGTTTTGTTGTAATACACTAAAAAAACAACATAATCACGGCCCTGAAAGAAAATTGCTAGACAAGTTCTTAGTATTGCCTGCAAAAAAAAAACGGAAGAAGAACCTGCAGAGAGATCAACTAAAATATTGCATAAAGAATTAGCTTCAAATGGTTTTCCTTCAGATTTTTCTTCAGAAACATGGACTTCTCGAGACAAAGAAAATATGTACAATAGACGTCGCAAAACATTGACAACTTTGCCTCGCTCTGCCAACGAAGTTCACCGTTATCTGCAAGAACATTCGTACAAAACGTCAAGACAGGAAAATTTTGTTCTGGATAATGATTTTCAAAATGGAATTGTAATTTTTAGCTGCCAAACAAATTTGAAATTTTTATGTAAGTCGAGGTTTATATACATGGATGGCACATTCCAATACTGCACAACATTTTTCACATAAAATGGACACTATATACCGCTAGTGTTTAGTTTATTGAAAAACAAATCAGAAGGAACTTGTAGAGTCTGGCTGGAAAAAATTAAGTTTTTCTGTTCTCTATGCCTATAACTTAAGTTTTATTCCTGAGAAAGTAGTGATTGATTTTGAAATTGCAATTCATAATGCAGTTCGTAAAGTGTGGTAACGTTACAATTATTGGTTGCCGCTTTCATCTTACTCAGTCTTGGTGGCGTAAAATACAAAAGTTGGGGTTAAGTGGTGGATATAAAAACAAAAATTGTGAAACTGAAAAGTGGCCTCGTTATTGTTTTGGTACGGTATTTTTAAATCCAAATCTGGTGAGCGATGTTTATGTTTTTGAGTTACTTGGGATAAAACCAAGTGACGAAAAGTTAACGGATTTTGCTGAATATTTGGTGGAGTATTTTATATTCGACGAAGCCAGTTTTCAACCCCACATTTGGGCTGAACTTCTTCAACTCTAAATAAAACCACGAACGCTTGCGAGTCTTTTCAGTCTCATTTAAATAACTCTTTTTATGATAGTTCACCGAGTGTTTTTTATTTCATGGATGTTTTGTTAAAATTTCAAATAGAAGTGTACATAAAATGTGATAGTGTAGCTACTCCTTGTAAATCTAAAAACTCAGCCACAATTAGGAGACAAGATTTTTTTCGAAAATTATTGTTAGATTTGGAACAACAAAAAATAACTATCCCCCATTTTGTTAAAGTTGTTTCAAATATAATATAGACACAGTCCATAAAATATGTAGTATTATTATGTATAAACTGTCAATGTTTTATGTTATGTAAAATTTATGTATTATAAGTACATTATATTCTTGATCATATGTTACACATTTTTTATTACACTAATGTAGTGACGTGACAAATTCTACATGGCCTACTCACTCTAGTAGCCTATGTTGTATATTGCGGACAATATGTATTTTATACGGTTACTAGCTAATACCCATAAAAAACGTCAAAATGCGTCGCATCCCTTTTACTGCGTTTAACTTTCGAAAATTTCGTGATGGGTGAGTGAGCCAGTCAGTCAGCCAGTGAGTAGTATATGCCTTTTATACAATATAGCATTTGTAGGCGGGCTATGCCCGCAGAAACAGCCAACACCCGTAGTTGAGGCATAAGCTCGGCCGTTGCCACGTTATTCCCCAAGTTACAATGCAAATTTCAAATGAGTAGAACAGCTAAAGGCGTGAAAAGACGCAGCAGTGATACAGCTAATCATGCATTAGAAACAGACCACTCAGATTCGTGGACCAGGAGATACGTGTACGTACATTATGAGATTTGCGTGCATTGTACTGACTCAGTTTGTTTGGCAGTTTGTTCTGCGCTCACACGTTGTTTATATTTAACCTCGGCGAGGATGGAGCAATGGCGGCATATTCGGTAGAATATATTAAAGAAGACAGAAAACATTTTCAAACTCGTGTAGAAATAAAGAAACAAAGGATGCTGCGCCCAGAATGTACAATGAAAAAAAGTTCAAACGCGTGTTTAAAGTAGAGCAATATAAAAAAAACATGGCTGTGCGGTTGCAACAAACTAAATGCTTTGTTTTATTTCTTATTTTTAATTTTTTTATTTGACGAAAGAGTATGTGTCAAGTAGACAATAAAATCAGTACATTTGATTCCCCAATTTCCGCCAGCTAAAAATACACGTCGGCCCCACAACGACATATCATTTTTTGTACAAACAAAGGAGGTGTGTGGTATATTAATTAACCAGACTAAAGATCGATTTGAATTTAGAGAACACCTGTTAGCGTCAAAACTATTTCCCCCAATACACTATGACAAAAACATTCCCATTCAAGATTTAGACAGTGTAACAAAAACGTATTGCTTTTTGGATAAAGTGAATCTGAAAAATGAATCAACGGTGTATACAGCAGGGAATATTTTCGTTAAAACAGCATAATGCTTACCAATTTTGAAATTATTTATAGATCGAAACCTCGAAGGCTGATTTAGTGAAACCATTTTATTATAAAAATTAATTTGTACCATAACGATGACTTTTGAAAGTCAAAGCTGTTTTTCAACGCTTAAAAGAGTTAAAATCTTTTAGAGAAATACAATGGAGCAGGACAGATTAAATTCACTTTGCATGATGAGTAAGGAAACACTAAATGCAGCAATTCTAGATTTTAATAATTATGTAATTGACGTTTTCACGAATTCCAAAGATAGATCAATGGATTTTCTATACAAATAACCCCAAGCTTCGATATATCTAGGGATTCTAGGGTAAGTTTTCTTTTAATCTTAGAAGTTGAAGATCAGAGAGCGTGTACCTATAATTTTTTGATATTAAATATTGAATACCTATTTAAATATTATTTTAAATAATTATAATTTTCTATAAATAAGAGTTAAACACCCTTATCCACTAAAAATATTATCAAAGTACTGAGAACCTCATCAACATAATTATGTTTAATTGATGTTTAAGCTTGTTATTAACAAAACCTCATGAATGCGATAACACTAGCATTCTATACGTCGATTTTAACATGAATAATACTTCAACCATTCGAATGTCTGTAAATTCTTCATTACCCTGCATTCGGTGGGTATTTCCAAAGTAGTACATATTGGAAAATGAAGATATATTTTTGTAGATATTTTCGCCTCTACAACTTTTATATTTCCACTGTATCGCAAAAAAAATCCAGTCGAAAAAGGGGAAACATTAATTTTTGGCAATTTTGGTACCCTCTGCTTTTTGCACTTTTAATTGTAGCGCAGCGATTGTATGAGATAAATAATTGTAGAAAATATTGTTCTCTACAATTTTTGATCAGAAAATTCTTCTCTACGACCTCTCGAAAAATGAAATTCGAAATCATTTTGATATTTGTAAAAATGCCCAAGGGAGGTCATAATTTTTTGGTTTCATGTTCGTCACATGCCTCGCTAACGATTCAAACAAAAGCTTGGGTCATTTTTTTGCACAAAATTTCACAGATTAACTGTACTATTAGTCTCAATCGAGTAGCTCTAGTTCATCAGTTTAAATGATTAATCATATCATATCAGAAATTATAGGCTGGAAACATCGAAACATGACATCACGGAGTTAGATCGGCTCGCATTGAGTCTACGAGAATTCCGCTAATTAGTCGAATTAGTTTGAATTTACTGTGATGATGGCTACATAGTAGCTGAAAGATTCTCAGTACTTTAACAGTATTTTTAATGGATAAGAGCGACTATTTCTTATTTATAGTGTAACCAATGGCATAAAGTTTATAACGAGTTGGAATATCGAGAAAATCGTGCATACATCCTTGGTGTCATGCATCTAGTTGAAAAGTTAGTTATACTTTAAAATCGATTGGATGAACATGCATCCTAATGTAACTCAAATATCATGAATTAATAATAATTAATAAAAATAAATATATAGTCCATTTTTACAAATATTGTAGTGTAGGGGAGGAAGGTACTAAGTGAGACGGTGTACTAGGTGAGACAGAACGAATAACGTTGAAATTTCGCGCGCTATTTCTACTTCCTTCCATAGTTGGTATTGTTGTTCCTGTCTGGTGTTATGGTTGAAGTGTTCTGCCTGCGTGATTTCATCAGAGAAATTTACAAGAAAAAATCACTTTTTCAAGGTAAGAAATTACTTCCGTGGTAGTGTTACTTATTGAATTATGTCCATATCGATAATTTTTTTTATGGCTTCTCTCGTTTTTCTTGTTCGTCTGGGACATGCTTACTAACCTCCAAATAGATTCCGGCAAAAACAAACGGCGCCAATTTGAAATTATAATTTCTCTTAAATCGATAAATAGTACTAAGTGAGATGGTAAACCGAGTACTAAGTGAGACATGTCTCAGTTAGTACCACCCCTCCTCATCATTCATTTATTTGAACTACATACTGTTCTTGTTAAAATTTTAGATGCCCCGGATACTACTTTTAGATACCTCGGAGGAAATAATGAGAGCGGCAGTTGATATGGTATTGAAAGCAAATTATTCAGTTAGAGAAGCTGCTAGGGTTTGTAACATAAAATTTCAAACACTGGCGCGATATGTCAAAAAACAAAAGAATAACGCTGATAACGTTTCTATGAGTCCTAATTATGAACACCGAAAGATATTCAGCAAAGAACAAGAAAGGAATCTTGCTAGCTATTTGAAAACTTGCAGTAAAATGGCATATGGCCTGAATACCGAAGATTCGAGAAGACTTGCCTACGAACTTGCAGTTGCAAATGATTTACCTATTCCAGAATCATGGACTAAAACTAAAATGGCAGGAAAGGATTGGCTCAGGGCTTTTCTGAAAAGAAATAATGATCTAAGCATCAGAAAACTAGAGCCATGTAGTCTGGGGAGACTATCAACGTTCAACAAACATAATGTCAAAACGTTTTTTGACAATTTCAAATCAGTATTGCAACGCTTTCCAAATCTAGAAGATGGCTCTAGAATATTTAATTTGGATGAAACCGGAACTACTACCGTTCAAGCACCAAGGAAAATAATTGCACCCAAAGGAGTTAAACAAGTGCATAAGGCAACCAGCAAGGAGCGTGGTGAATTGGTTATGATGTGCTCGACTATTTCTGGAATTGGTACTTTTTTGCCCCCCACTATAATCTTTGCGCGAACACGTTATAAGGACCACTTTTTGAAAGATGCCCCCCCAGGTACTCTAGGCTTAGCAGCTCCTAGTGGTTGGATGAATACCGATCTCTTCGTAGAAGTATTTGATCATTTTGTAAAACATTCAAATTCTTCACAGAACAATCCTTCAATACTAATCTACGATAATCACGAGAGTCATATTTCGGTTAGGGTTGTAGACAAAGCTCAAAATGCTGGTGTGCACATTATAACTCTTCCACCTCTCTTCTAGTCATAAAATGCAACCATTAGACGTAGGCGTTTTGGGTCCATTCAAAGCTTATTTCAATAAGGCCTGCGATGATTGGATGTTGATCAATCCTGGACAACCCTTAACAATGAATCATATCGCGGGATGTATCTCTAAAGCTTTCAATAAGGCATATACGCCAACAAATATAACGGCAGGCTTCCGAAAAGCTGGAATAGTGCCTTATAATCCAGACATTTTCACTGACGATGATTTCTCAGCCTCATCAGTTACGGATCGTCCTTTACAAAATGAAGCAAATATTGGGGCCATAAATATCTCTTGTCCAACGAATGAAGTGAACAAGTTCTCACAGCCCGCAAACATGAATATTAGTGAAACGGCAGGCAGGGATAGTGAGCCAGGAAGCAGTTCCTCTGTGTTTGACGATTTACGTGAAAACATTGGTTGTGCTGTAGAGAGACAAGTGACACCCCCTCCAATTTTGAGGAAAAGCTCTGTGAGTGCCGACGATTCCAATGTTTCAAAGCAATTCGTACTCCCAGAAGTCATAAGAGGTTTTCCTAAGGCTGGACCTAGAAAGCAAATCAGAAAACCTAGACTGAAAGGACGGAGTGCCATCATAACTAGCAGTCCAGAAAAAACAATTATTGAGGAGAAAGAAAAACTGAAACAGGAGAAACAGCTATTGAAATTGAACAAAATAAGCAAGAAAACCAAGGTTAATATAAAGTCTCTGCAAGAAGAGGATCAACCAAAAAGTACGAAGAGGAAGATCAGAAAGGAGAAGACAAAAGAGACTTCAGAAAGTGATGATGAAATAGTTGTGTATGAAGAAGAATCTGAGTTGGAAGACGGGATTCCCGAAGAACCCCAAGCGGATATTACAAAGGATATAAATGACGAAAATATAAAGGCAGGCAAATATGTTCTTGTAATATTTCCGAAGAATGTTTTCTATATTGGCAAAATTGTAAATGTCGATCCATTACTGAAGGAGTCTGAAGTGTCATTTCTTCGAAAAAGCTCTAAGACTCTCAATAGCTTTTTGTTTCCCAATGTTCCGGATGTTTCCACAATCGATTTTAATGACGTAAAAATTATTCTACCTGATCCCGCTATAGGAAAGGGGACGAAACGGCAATCGCAAATACTAAAATTTGAACTTCGTTTCGATACACTGGATGTGCGTTAACTTTGTCAATCGTATGAATATAATATTCAATACCTAACCAAAAGAAGAATTAACTCTTTAGTTTGAGATGAATTCATTTATTTTCTATCACTACCATTAATCGTTACAAAATAAATATTTTCCAAAAATATTGTTCATTTATTTGACTTGTCTCACTAAGGACTTTTATTACGGCGAATGATTCCATTACGTAGCAAAAGATTGACTCTATTAGAAATGCTGAGTATTTTTTCTGGATATTGAATTTCTGAAGGAAGAAAAAATAAAATTATTATTTTGTCTCACTTAGTACCCTCTTCCCCTACATATGATAATATTTATCTTTTTAATTCATCCAGAGAGGAAAATATGTGTTCGTAGAACATCGTGTGAGCCAGTGGTGGAATGCTGGAAGATACGCATTGGAATTTTTCTTGTATGCTTGGAGGTTATAGGCATCATTTTACAGAAACTAGGCTAGTAGTTCCACAATTACGCCGATCGATAGAGAAATGAAGTTGCCAACACTCACTCGAGCGTGATAACGGAGTCATCTAGTCCGCCCACCAGGAATCTCTCGTAGTGGAAAACAAACAGGATTTCTCATGAGTACCGACCATGGAAATATCTATAGAAAAGCACCTTTCTACGATGTTCTAGAGAGGTCAACGAATTCGTAAGTGAGCTATCACTAATGAGTAGAATAGCTCTCTTCTGAATATAATCTAAAAGGTTCAGCGTGTTTGAGAGCTGAACTCCAAACACGTGGACGGTAGGTATTCCAGAACAGGTTGACTCTGCTTTGTGGAATATGAAGAGCTGTTGGGGTGTAGAGGAGTTCTTGACACAGAATAGGAAATCAAGTTTTTGTAAAACGGGGACCTCACATGATCGTGGTGATATCGAACATGGATATTGGGGATTTCGAAGGATATACTCATCATATTAGATTAGAGAGTCCCGGAAAAATACAAATATGAGTTTTTGTTGCATTAAACTCTACTGGATTGTGGGATCTCCATTTCAAAATACTTGCCAGATCTTCATTCGTTGCATCGACCTGTGTCGTCAGTCTTTTTCCTGTGGTTTCATTGGTTGATATAGGGACTCTAGATGGAATCCCGGTATGAAGTGTTTCATCTGCAAAGCTATGGAGGGGACAGGAAGTCACTTTCAACAGATCGTCGATATGGAGTAAATGCCAAGACGAATCTCTGAGGATCACTAGCGTTAATAGCCATTGTATCGGAGGAGACTGTGTCAACCAGCACATGGAGTGAATCTGTTTGTGAAAACTTGACAAACCATATGGCGGCAGTTTCACAAGAAGGCCTTGGTGCGAGACTCGCTCTAATGCTTAGAAGATATCCAATGCTGGATCTAGAAATTTCCCATTATTTTCATTACATGTCTGCATGTGCGTGCATAACCTTCTGTGGAGGCAAATTTGTAGATCGCTTTGAAGTGGCAAATATGAGAACAGTTTTATGTTTGGGCGCGAATACATATTACAACCCACAATTTCTTCAGTGTAGGGCTGAACGTGGCCTGAATTCGTATTTCTCTACACTCAGAAATCTAAGTAGTCATGATGAACTTTTTTTGCATTTATTATTTACCGTGGTTTGAATATTATGAAAACGCTATAATCTATCGGAAATAATCAACATCATAATAAACTTGGGAGTTCATTCTTTTAAAGGTCTGGAAAAGTGAAAGTGATGTTATCGTCTAACGCTACAAAAGTACGCAAATAGGTAACTCATCGTCTTCTCTATTATTATAAGTAATAAATGTCAGTACCGAAGACGGTCACAACAAAGAATTGTCCTAATGTAGTAACATGAAACGCTGAAGCTGTTTGCTATTATGGTAGAAATGGTAATTAAAACTTTATATAACGTAATAAGTTTGACAAAGAGGCGACAAAAGGAACAGTGGTTACACAATAGTATAGTAGTAGTAGTACATAAAGTATAATCATTCATGAAATACCGTACGTACTTACTACAACTTCCGCGATTATTATCATCAGCATCACCATTGTATATTTCTCATATGCTTCTTGTAGAATTTAATATTATATGCATACACACAGAGAGTGGAAATTATATATGAATCCTGGGTTTTCCTGTAAAACAGTACGTACTATCTATTCAGCTGAAGTTGATAGGACTTCACTACTAAAACTACCAAGTTGGTATTGTTAGTGATAACAATGTTTATTAACTCAATTTAGAATGATCATAAAAATAATGAAATGAGTTATTTTCATTTCGAGCAATCCATAATGAAAGCAAAAATGCAGAATGAAATATATCAAAGAAATTAACAATTATTCGATTAATTCTACAAATTACCCTATTAAACGCAGAAGCTCTGAAATCGAGTTAGCAACGAATAAATTTTCGTGAAACGATGTCAAGAGTTATCAAAGATGCAAATATGGCTTTGTACTTGTGAGATATGAAGCTGAAAATTAACAAAGAAATATCTAGCCCAAACTAAATAATTATCAATAAGAGCCATAATCATTATATGGATATTATAGTTAATACTTCTACCATTATTAATACCTTTGACTGAATATTAGGAATATTAAATAGGGAAATAGTTTGTCTAATACTTGAGGTTGGTTTTGTGTCCTAATCTTCATTAACTGATACTCATTTAAATCTTTGAAAAGAGAGATTGTACAAACTACTTTACTTACAACCTTTTTTTTATGGATTAATCATCTTAGTCTGGACCCCTTCCACATTTTTGAGATAAGTTTTAATATCAGTTCCTCAATAATTATCCTTTAGCATCGTTGGACACAACAATTTCCATCATAATAACATTCTCACAACATTCTGTTAAGAAATACAACATCCTCCACTTTGGGGCCAACCTGGTCGACTCCCAGTTATTTTATTAAGCAATATTAAACAATTCAGTGTTTCGTGAAATGAAAAATATCATGTATTCAGTTCAATCATCCGTGCTCGATAGTTCCTGTATACATTATATAATTACATATATTAAATTATTGGGAAATAGATCACATTAATACTTATATCTAATATATTTTAGTCTTTCGGTACGTTTTGGTGTCACGACCATCATCAGTATATGCACCAGGCGTCCTTATTGCATCAATTTAAATTTTAAATGTCTACGTTGGAACATCGAACAAAACACGAACAATTGAAATTGTAACACTATAATCTGCAAACTATTTGAATATGTATTAAAAAACCACTACACAATAATTTTCCTAGAGCTGAAGACATATCTCGGCGACGAGGATAAGTAGTCTGAGATCAAAATACCAAAGTAGACCAAAGTACCTACAATGTTAAACAGATGTGTTTAAAATCCATGACCATGATAGTAAAGGTCTGAGTTGTAGCAATATTACTAATTTGTATCAGCTTTCTACTTATTCAGTTTTAACCACTATAAAGAAGTACATAGAAATTCGTGTTTAATTAATTAAATTCAAATTTGTTTATCTTCAGGTATAAACGGTTTCAGATATGAAAAATTTTTACCAACACTATGTTGGATTCTTAGAATATTACTCAGAATGTAATCATTTATTTTCTTAGGGAGTAAACATCCAATTCTCACTATAGCAGGTACCGACCCTTAAGTTTGTCTTGTATATGTATAATATACTTAATAATTAAAATACGAACTATTGACTGTAACGGATGTAACAGACTCTAATTTTCAATAATAAAATACAGTGAAGTATATACTGGGTGCTATTTCACATCTCCTTATCCTACAATACTAATACACTGTTAGTGTTGGAAGTCTTGGTTAATTTTCTTCAAAAGTGAAACTGTTGATACCTAAAAAGATAATCCAACTCACAAGTATTATAACCTAAATTGTTTAGATTGCGATGGGACTTATACAGGAATATCTAAACAATATTTAAAAAAAGAAGTCATAAGTATAGCACCAAAATCAAAAACCTAGAAAATTACACTATTTTAGCTAGAGAAATCAATTATTATGAAATATTTTTCCTGGAGATGACTCACATAAAACGTAATATTAGGTCCTAAAATAGTAGAACTGATGTATAATCATTGAGTGAAATATAAATGAGTTCGCATGAATTCGCATTCATCCAAAAACATATTTAAACGCGATATTTAGCTTTGATTAAAAATTAAGAATACTAGACGCGAGATTAATTCGATCAATATAACCCTCTTAGGCCTTCAACTTGAACTTTCAAATACCCTTCCACCACCCGATTGGTTGACTCCCGAACGAATTACTTATGATCAAGCCGATCAAATTCATATCTTCAATTCCAAACGTTCAATTCCAAAAATTCAAGAAGCTTCTTGCTTCCCAAAGCCCTCTGCACCAACCTTCCAAATCAACCCCTCTTGTGAATAATGAGGTTAATTCATGTACCCTTTCCGAAGCCCAACAATCAGTTCTATCTGAAGGTCCAAATTTCGTTTTCTCCCCCAAAAATGTTGTTATGACATTCATTATTTCTGCTGTAGAAGCATCCCTACATAAAGTTACCCATCCCGCAGCAGGTGAAATTCGTTTCTGAACTGCGAATATTCTTCATCATTTCAACATTCCTAAATCAAATTGCCCTAAACCTTTAATCCAAGTTCTTAATTTCAAATCCTACTTTAAAAGCTGATGAGGGAAAGTCCACTGCTGAGATGAATCGTTCAGATTATCATAAGAAAATCCTGCAACATCTGCAAACTAATTCCTATAAACTCTCACCAAAAGATCCCAACCTTTCTATAGAATCTTCAGTTCCCAAATCATCCGTCATTCTCCCTCACTGATCCAGATAAGAAATTCCCCATCTTTCATTGTTCACGAAGTCCCCGATTATATGGTTTGCTCAGTTCCCCTGAGAAAAATTGTCAGCACTGCAGGATCCCCTACCTATAAACTCTCTCGATATCTTTTCTTGATTCTCAACCCTCTTGTACGTAATTCTAACAGTTTTATCCTAAATTCCTTTCATCACGTTGAGAAATTCCATACCCTTTGATCGAAAATGTTCCTATTACAGACACCCTTTGCATAATTTCACAACTGTTAGCTGCAAAAGACATTTCAATGGAATTACTTCCGATAATTGATTTTTATCCATCTTCCACATATTTTCTGCACCATGGCAAGTTTTACGAGCAGTCTTCAGCAGCTGCTATGGGCTTCCAACTTCCTCTGGTCACAGCTAATATCTTCACAGAAACTATTGAGCAAGCTGCTTTGGAATCATCTGTTATCTAGCCAAAATGTTGATTCAGATATGTGGACAACGCTTTTGTTAATTGGCAACATGGTCGCGAAAATGTTGTTCCCTTCTTCATCTAAATTAATCATATTCCATAATCCGTTCCACCATGGAAGTTGAATCGGAAGGTTCATTCTGTTCCTGGATGTATTAGTTAGTCGACAGACTGACGAAAGATACCTTAAAGGTGTTTCCCACCATCAACCTGCCCGAAAGTAATCTGTAATAAGCTCCTTAGTCCACGAATCTGTTAGCTTATTGCAGCCCCTATTCTTAAAATCCAAATTAAAAGACATTTCATCTGTCTTATAATTAAATAATATCTTCCATTATAACATTCAAAAAGTCATAAAGAAAAACACTCCACCTAAGATTTAAAATCAACCCAAGATTTAAAATTAACCTAAGATTTGAAACCTAAGTAACAAGGCCTCCATATTCTTCATTCATTCTTCATCATATTAAATTGAAATTATAATAGATCAAATTTCCATAACCTTTAGAAGCCATAATATTTCTATTCGTTTTGCCACACTTCCAAAACTATATCAGATTAACAAACCAATCAAAGATCCCCTTACTCCTCTTCATTTAGAAGGTGTTTATAGCATTTCCTGGTCTTGGGGTAAAGTCTACATTGGTGAAACAGGTCCTACAGTAGATACCCGTGTGAGAGAGCATGAGCGCTATACAAGCTTTCATAACAACAGTAAAGCTGCACTTACATAACATAAGTTTGACACTAATCATCAAATCCTTTTCGTAATAGATTGAAGTTCCAGAAGCGGAATAAGTCTTAAAGCATCCAGATAAACTAAACTGTGACTCAGGATATTACCTTTCTAACTCGAAACTTCCACTTCTCACACACAACGGCAGGGTCAGTTGTGTAGCGTGGATAATTTTTTCCCACAATGAATACCGCTACAGGAGGCAGAAGAATCCGTTTCAGTTCAAGCCTCAAGCATACCCTGAAGATGCCACCTGTAATGGTCAGCGAAACGTCGGCATCAAGTCGTGCTGTTGTGACCCGGAATCCATCCCGAAGCCAAGAATTTTCAAGATTAGCTATCCACGGAAGTCTGCTATTCAAGATACTTCTTTATACTATTTAAAATTGTGTATATGTAGAAAGTTGATACGAATCAGTAGTACCTAATGGTACAGCACGGACTTTCTTTATCGTGATCACGAATTTTAAACACATAATTTGGTTAACATGGTAAGTATTTTGGCGCAAAGCAATTTTGGTATCAGACTACTAATCCTCGTCGCCGAGATATGATGTCTATATAATTATAGAAAAACTACTGTGTAGTGATTTTTTCAAACATATTCGTATTTTGGACTTTAATCTGTTACAGTTTCAATTCTTCGTATTTTGTTTGTTGTTGCGACGAATTGAAATTAATGCGATAAAGACGCTTAATGCTTATTACAATTAGTTTGCAAAATTCTTCTGATGATGGTGGTGAGATCGAAACGAAAATAAAATAGATATAAGTGTTAATGAAACCTGTTTTCCAAGAACTTACATATAATTCATACCTGAGTCAAGAATCTTTATTAGAAATCACACAATCGCCAGATTCGTTAAAAAATTATACTTTTCATTTTCACACATGATAATCACTACTAATAGTTACTATAAAGAATAGAATATATCAATCGATAATGTTACGTAAAATTCGAAAGTATAGGTAAACATTTTAAGCCCAGTTATGACAAAGGAGACAATAAGACATAATTGAGCTAAATGTGTGAAAATAATTCATAAACATGTCTGTATTGTGTAAGTAGTTGTTTTATTTCATTTAAATTATCTACTACATGCAGAATCACGGAATACAATGAACTTCATCAACAACCGAAATACAATTAATTCTAGTAATTCCATTTGACTTTATTATGATAGAAATGCAATGTTTCAATGGAGATCAAAGTAATGATTTAGCGTATTGTTGTCTTCTTGATTTCAAACTCAACTAAGGCAATATTTTATGCAAAAATTCTTGTCACGTTTCTAGCACATTTGTGCTTCGAAAGAAAGTTTCTCATAGTTTAGAGAACTTTAGTTCAGTACTATGTCTCTTCCAAACTTGTTCAAGCGAATTATTTTGGGTTTTGGCTGAACGTTCTATAGAATACATAAAAATTTTTATATCTGCAGGTAAGTTTTCACTATATTTTAGCTAATATATTAATTCAATTGTAATGTATTAATTCAAATTCATCAAGAATTAACATATCATATTAAAATAAAAATGAAATACATCGAATCAACCGTTGAAATTAAAAATTTGAAAATGCACTTTTTCACAGAAATAATATGATGCACTTCGCACGTTAACGCCTCATTAACAATTCAAACAGAGGTCAATAGGTCAGCCATAAAGCTATCATAAGAATTTAATTCCGTTCCAATAGACCTAGTATTTTCCGAAGAACAATTTTACAAAATGTTGATGTGTTCCAACTGTTACCTATATGCCGTTTTCTACTACTGGTGTATCTCGGAAAGCCAAGTTTGAATCTTCTTGAAAATACCGTTGAAAAATTCGAAAATAGCTCGAAAATCTTATACATTTTATTCTTACTCGGTCCGATAACTTAATTAATCAGCACAACTGTGGTACAAGACATAATAACAGTAACAGCTATTCCTCAATTAGTGTCAGATACCGGTTTTTGATTGCTACATGAATAATTTACCTACAATAAATAAAATGATATTCAATCTGCATAAAACAACTTCATGTAGGGTAATCTTTAAAAAATATATCCATATATCTATCTATTCAATTGTTGACGTACATTTTTATCATAGAAACACTATTTAAAAAAAACCTGTGATCAATTGAGCACGTGACTTCCCTCAAGGCCGCCTTTAACAGAGTCTGGTCCGAGGCCCCACATTTATGGAATTTTTATATACAGGATGACATTTTTTTTGCAACTTTTTTTTAGATACAAATTTTTTCTTTCAAAAATATGTCTAAAAAACCCCATTTCTTTACTAACTTTTTGGTCTCTTCAAGTTTTCTCAAAAAGTTAAGCATTTACAGGGAAAAAATAAATCCATTTGAGATGCATTTTCACGGGAGATTGTAAGAAGTGATTAATAAAAGGTTTTGATCGAGGCCGATCTTCTTCAAATGTATTGTTTAGGTTAGTTTAAGTTGGGTTAGTTAATTTCAGGGTAACTTGAAAAGATAAATGATTGGGAAACGTTGGGAACAGTAGGGACCATGTTAAATAATATTTTATTGAACAGTAGTCAACCAAATGGTTAACCTATGATTCTACTAAGCTAAGAAGTTTAGAACTAAGAATAAAAGTGAACAAACGATGAATAAATTAATGTCATAACAATTTAACAAAAAACAAAAACATGTCGAATATTGACAATACAATCTACGAAAAATGTTGAAAGTGGTCGCCTTCAGCTTCTATACAAGCATCTACTGGTTTTCTAATAGAATTGCGTATACGTTGGTGAATTTCTTATCGCTTCACACCGCAGATATCAGATATCCCCATATGCAAAACCCAAAGGATTAAGGTCAGGGGAGCGGGCTGGCCAGATTACATGTCCTCCTCGACCTATCCATCGATTGGCATAAACCTCATCCAAGTGACTTCCTGCACTTTACTAAAATGGGCTGGCGCACCGTCGTGTAGCCATAAATGATGCCTAAGTTGAATGTGAACGTCTTCAAGAAGAACAGGTGATTCTTCAAGAAGATGACAATATATGAGTCACCATCTAATCGTAGTGCAAGAAAATGACCAATTAGATGATCGACAAAATTCCGAGCTACACATTTATTGAAAATTGATACTGATGATTTTCTTAAAAAAAGGCATGAGGATTTTTTTCAGCCTTAATGTGATTGTTATGAAAATTTTTGATACAATTTCTTCAGAAATTGGCCTCGTCAGTAAATAAAATATTTCGGAAGAACTGTGACGCTTGGCCGATCATATTAATAAGTCATTGACAAAAAACCATACGTGCTAAAAATCTCGATTCAGTAACGCCTGTACCCGTTGAAGATGATAGGGATACAACTGTTGTTCTTTTAAAATTCTAAAAACTACAGAATGGCTTACATGTAGGACACGAGCTATTTTCCTGGTACTAGTTTCTGGGAATTCTTCACTTAAATTAAGTACGGCTTCTTCTACAGCGTCAGTTCTAAGTTCTCTGGTGCGACCAGAGTCATAACTTCTCTTTTCAAGATTACCAAGTACCTGCAGGCGTTGGTGAATATTTGTGAAAGTAGTATGATGGTGTAATCTACGCTCTGGGTACTGTTCAGCATAACATGTTTGGGCTTCCAATGCATTACCGTTAGCCCATATGTAAGATGCATATCTGCCTTTTCTAAATTCGAATAGTTAACAATAATTTCGGTTTATCAACTAATGTTTTCTACAGAAAATCATAAAACTTAAGAAAAAGAAAAAATAAACGACATTGCACAATCCCGCTTTCAATTGTTTTTATGGATTCCATTGCAGAGGGGACACTAGATCTCACGGCAAAATACCCTCGCGTTGACAGATTTATCTTTTTGAAAATGTATTGTAATACATTTATTGTTTTTCTCGTAATTCCTTAACTTTTCGAAAAAACTTGGATAGATCAAAAAGTTAGTGAATGAATGGGACTTTTGTTTGTTGAAAGGAAAAGTTTTATCGAAAAAATTTTTTTAAGAAAAAATGTCTAAGGGGTTGATTATTTCAACTCCTTACAAAAAACTTCAGGGTTGAAAGAATTTCAAAACGTGTAGTTTTATTGACAATAATGTTCACCAAGTTTCGTTTCTTTGGCTTAATATATAGGCAAGATAAAAAGAAAAAAATATTTTTTTTAATTTTCTTGAGTGGCGTAACTTTTTAAGGGAGGATTTTTCCAAAATTTTTTTACTGAAGACTCACCGTAATTTTCATCAGAGAATCACCCTTCACATATTTTCGGTGTTATTTGGATACATCCTGTATAACGATTTTATAATATGATAAAATAAATATCACACTCTTTGTAAAACAGAAACAAGATCTTAAAAATTTGTTTGAAATTTTATTGTTATAATAAAATAACAAACTATTAGTTTTTTATTCTTAAAAATTTACTGTTTAATATAAAAAAATCTTTATTGAACTCTTATATGTGAGGTGTTGAGAGATTGAAGGGGTTGAGGTTTCGTCTATTGAGTCATTGGATTGAACTGAAAAAAAGTCCCAGCTAGTACCTACCTTGGCCCATAACCTCGTCGATTTTAAAGACGGAATAACATTTTAATTTCCTACAAAGAATTTGTCGACCATAGTTCAACGTCTTAACTACATGCATCTGAACTTTTTTAACATGTTCTTAATATGATAATCAAATATATGAAAGATCAGTCTCTATTTTTGAATATTTAAAATTTGATAATAGAGTCTGGGCTATTGTTTTTTTTTTTAAGTATTTGTGAACAGTTTATTATTTTCAAGCTGTTTCGACCTAATTTCTGGATTTTAAATGTCATGTACTTATGCATTTATCTTAAATTGTATATACCTTAAATTGTATTGAACTGATAACCTGACGTATTTTATGCCATGTATCTTTGGTCTCATGAATAAAGTATCATTACTTAAAACATAGATGCAATTGTCATACCATGATGGAGACACAACATGAAACTTCGGTAATTAGTCATTACCAGTGTTTAGTTCTAAGATCACCTCTTCGAGACAAATGTATATTCAATTATCAGTACCAGTTCAGACGTATTGGCGATTTGTGAAGATTTAGTATTTATGGGATTTATGATGATTTATCATGGATACACGAGGATTAAGTAATGAATTACAACGATTCATTGATGATTTACAATCATTTATCAGGGATTTACAATAGATTTGATTCAGTTGCTCAAGTTATGAGCGTGGGCTTCCGCCATATACCAAACCAGAATGTTCGAGATTTTGCTGGTGGTGGTGGCAATTTATGTTTGCAAGCTTTACGATATCATTAATGAAGTATGTGAATTTCTGTAAATTATTGTCATTGAGCACTACCTATTGTTTGCTTTTATTTGCTATTGCTCCAACTATTTGAAAATGGCCAATATAGAGAAAGGTGAATCAAAATCATTTTTCCAAAGCAGTAAAGATATTTCTAACTTTATACCACATAAAAGAGATGTTTATTCATACTTGAATTTCTTTTTTATAATAAGTGAGCCGAACTAAGCAGTGTTCATCTATAAAAATTGCAGTTATAACATAAATATTTTTCATACTTACATAATATATATCTGTATTATACCAGTTTTGTGGGCTGCGCTTTTTCAGTAGCAACTTTGTAAAGAATTGATTCCTTTATGCTTGTGTTATTATATTGTCCATAAAACGCATTAATCTGACTTGGTCCGTCATCCACACGAGAGCAGCTAGAACAAGTCCTGATTCGATCCGGAGTAAGTTAGAGCTACAAACAAACACATTCAAACTTTAACCGAAACTATTACATAAATTTACAGGTAAATACTTATAATTCTAGATAGTATAGAAACGAGTTTATTGTTTTCACATTCAATGATTCATGATCATTTCTAGTGGGTGGTGAGGAGTTATTGAGGGTTCACAGGGATTCGTTGTTGATTTAAAAGGTTTATCAGGATTTAAAAGAATTTATTTGCCTAAAAGGATTTATTGTGTACTACATTTTAGGCAGACACTCATAATCTAAAAGAAAAACTTAATGCTCTGGAAAGAATAGATTGTTTGAAGGATTCGAAAAAAGTAGAACTCACAAAGCAGAACTTACACGTAAATACTGACAATTAGTAATTATTGCTAGTTCCTTATAACTAACCGACTGGTACAAATAATTTGAGATATGTATTCCAGTTTTTGAAATAGGTAGGTGTTAATAGGAAATATTATCTAAAACCACTTTCAGGAATACTAATTTTATGAACTGAATATATATCTTATCAACTAGTTTAATGTTCCAACGTCAAACAATAACAGGTATGCGATTCTGATTAACACAAATCTATCCCTAAATGACTGTAACAACTGACTCCAATCTTAAGCACTGAATATATCCTCCGTAATTCAATATCCGTCCAGGTATTAGCAAGGGAGGTATTGTTTGAGAATTATAACGTGTTTCTATGTAAGGTGAACTAGTAGTCTCCAAGTCATGTATTTATATAATATATTTATGTAACTACACAACTCACTCCTCGAGTTTTGGGAAATACACTAGTTCATAGCATATTAGACATTATAGACAGGTCACATCGAATCTTGACAGTTAGAAAGCTTCGGATTCTAGGGATGCATTGAATATTGCGAGAATTTCAATGATTCTTCGTAGTTTATCACTTATTACAACAGGATTTCATTAAAAGCTTTAAGAGCCCTAGGCGATAGCTTCTATGAGCTTTGAACGGAAATAACATAATAATATAATATAAGTTTATAAGGTCTCTCTAGTCCAGATCGATCAGTAATGTCACATATTTATAGACAGCTGTTTCGATCTTTTCATAGAGCTCATCAGTAGAGTAAGTTTGCAACGCTACTGAACGATCTGTGTTGAAGGTTGTCACAGTCGGCCAAAACATACTAAAAAGACCAAAATATCTCACACTATTTATCTGGCAAAAGACATCTTGAGATAAATGAGTATATTCTTATATTCATTCATTTCTAATTCTCTTATATTAACATATGTTTACAACCGTTGAACAATTTGGCGTACATACATCAGCAAGCAGCATTCAGCTGTTGTGGTGAATATCAGTTTAAGACTTAATTATGAAGAATAACTCAGAACTTTCGACATGAAGATAATTAAAAATTTGGATCCACCCGAGGGTAAAACCACCTTGGAAGTTTTGTGTACCTCAAATTGAAGAGAAAAGAAACGCCTGGACTTTGATTGCGATGTCAACCAAATCGATCTAGAAATATTCAAAACGGATATATCCCTGAAAATCGGAAAACAGTTTAAAGTAATTTTTTAACAACATTTCATACGTTATTTCAAAATATATAGGGTATCTATTGTACTATTGTATTGTATTTCTTTTCACAATCGATTAGAGATTATAATTAGGAATTTAACGATGCTAGAGTTGATGGGGTTATGTCAAACAGTTATGGAGCCGATGAGGTGTCGGTGTCATACCAGTATCAATCTCGAATTCATTGAATAGATTTTGTTGCTCAATTACTGTCAGTTATTATTACTGAGATATACATTCAGTATCTAATCTAACATTATAAATACGGGTGATTGCGTATCTACTAAAAATACTATTAAAGTACTGAGGACCCTTTAGCTACCAAGTGGCCATCATCAGGTTGTTATAGTTGTCAAAAATTATTGCGTATACTATTGAGAATGTATAGAGAAATACAGACTAATTGTGAAAAATATGCCTAAGTACGATTTTCCGATTTTCCGTGGAAAATCTGACTTTTTTAATAACTTTCGTTTGGAACGAAAATACATTTTCAACAACTTTTATTTACATTTTTTTTACAAGAAAATGGTTAATTTTTGAGATAATAACGTTTTTTCGTCTAATTTGCCTGAAGTAGACCCTCATTTGTCACAGAAGCATGTGAAGCATGAAAGACGTGGTTTCTCTTTATCATCCCACGAACATTAAACAGAAGCTACAAACACATCCTGAGGCATAGAATCAGAGGAAGACAATTAATATTTCATTATGTAATTCGACAGAAAATCAAATAAAAAAATTATTTGTTTTTATATTTTCTTAAAATATTATTTTTAATTATTAGTTGATAGTTCATTACTCTCACAATAAACTGAAGATACAAAAATATTCGACTAAACGAAACAATACAGATAAAAATAGGTAAGGTCTAGATCACGGTCGTTATACAGGTCTGGGAACTCGAGGTTGTTTCCTATATGAGAAGTGACTCCGCTAAGCGTCAGCTGTTGCATAGTACCAAAAGGGTGGCGCATGAGTCGAGGAATGATCTCTGGCACGTATACGACCGTGTTCTCTGGCAACTGTCATTGTTGACTTGTATACACAAGGAATACCGGCGTTTTTAGAAAAAAAAATTACGGAACTGTGCATTGTGCCGAAATGCAAGACGGGGTACAAAAGTGTAAAGCAAGAAACTTCTGTTTTTAAAGTCCCGAAAGATGCGGAAATGCGAAAAAAGTGGATGCTTGCGATTCCGGAAAGAAATCGTTTTAACGAGGTCTTTTATGTGTGCGAAAAAGGGGAAGTTATTTTTAAGGTGAGTAATACATTTTGACAAGAGTAACAGTTAACAGTTCTATTCCACTCTCAAATCAGAATAATAAATATTGCGTTACGAGAAAAATTATTTTACTTAATAATGTGATTGTTGCCATACTTCGATCCAAGCGCTAGCTGGTGGCTGAGCGAGGGACTACGAGTTTGGCGATATGTAAGAGACTCATGTCAAACTAAACAATAGAGTTCCCAGACCTTTATGGTCTAGATCGATCTAGACTAGGAAACCCTTACCATTGCAACATACATTAATTGTCTTCCTCTAATAAACATTCTATGCCTCAGCATGTGTTTGTAGTTTATGTTTAATGTTCGTGGGATGATAAAGAGAAACCACGTCTTTCATTCTTCACACCCTCCAATGACAAATGATATCAATTTTCATACAAAAATACCGTATATCCAAATTACTCAAGTCTGTAACATTTTTCTGTACATTCTCAATAGTGTACGCATTCATTTTTGACAACTATAATATATTTTTATATTCAGAATGGACTCTTATTTCCATTGCTAATCTGAAGTTGCAGAAGGGTCCTCAGTACTTTAATAGTATTTTTAGTAGATAAGGTTGATTGTTTCTCATTTATAATGTTAGATAATGACTGTATATCTCAGTAATAATAACTGACAGTAATTGAGCAATAAAATCTACTCAAACGAATTCGAGATTGATACGGACATGACACCTCATTGACTCCATAGCCGTTTGGACATAACCTCATCAAATCTGGCATCGTTGAATTCTAAAATAAATGTACTATTGTATTGTATTTCATTTCACATTCTGCCGAATTCCTAATTATACTTTCTAACCGATTGTGAAATGAAATGCAAAACAATAGTACATTTATTTTAAACACCCTATATTTTTGATATATGATTTCGATTCTCAGGGATATATCAGTTTTGAGAATTTCTGAATCGATTTGGTTGACATCGTAACCAAACACCGGGCATTTATGTTCTTTTTAATTTGAGGTACATCAAACTTCCAAGGTGGTTTGCCCATCGGGTGGATCAAAATTTGTATTTATCTTTATGTCGAAAGTTCTGAGTTATTCTTTATAACTAAGTTTAAAACTACGCTGAATGCTGCTTGCTGTATGTACTCAAATTTTCCCTACGCCAAATTGTTCAACGGTTGTAAACATGTGTTATTTTGGTCTTTTTAGTATGTTTTTGGCCGGCTGTGACAACCTTCAACACAGATCATTCAGTAACGTTGCAAACTTACTTGTTCTACTAATGAGCTCTATGGAAGATCGAAACAGCTGTCTATAACTATGTGACGTTACTGATCGATCTAGACTAGAGAGACCTTATCACCTTATATTATATTATTATGTTATTTCCGTTCAAAGCTCATAGAATCTATCGCCTAGGGCTCTTAAAGTTTTTATTGGAATCCTGTGGTGATAAGTGATAACTACGAAGAATCATTGAAACTCTTGTAGTATTCAAGACATCGCTAGTATCTGAAGCTTTTTAACTGTCACGATTCGATGTGACCTGTCTATAATGTCTAATATGCTATGGACTAGTTTATTTCTCAAAACTTTAGGAGTGAATTGTGTAGGTACATAAATATGTATTATACGAATACATAACTTCATTCGCTTGGATACTACCACGGTCGTATACACAGGTCTGGAAACTCGAGGTTGTTTCCTATGTGAGCAGTGAGTCCCTTACGCGTCGAATTTCAAGTGTCAGTTGATTTGTAAACACAATTTTATAGGAAAGTTTTAACGTTCAGATCTCGATAGCGCTTCCGGCTCCGGGATTTTCACGTGGCCTATCGAAATTAGGAGGTTCGAATTGTATAAAAACATAATTGCATGAACGAAAGACGTCTTATGTAATTAGCTACGAACGTAATCATTTCGATATATGCCTCCAGGAGCTCGCTACGCGTCAGTTAGAGTTTATACTTTTTACGTCGATCTTGTTAATTCGGGGCCGTTTTATGCCCCGTGCGGCCGGAGCCAGTTGTAATAAAGTGTTTTCGGCTATAGGCCGCTAGCTTTTACCTGCTTTGAGTATATTTTAGTAGCTAGAAAATTCCCTTTGGTACATCGCACGTTAGACGCTAGTAGCTGACAGCTGAGAATACCTCAAACTGTTTTAATTGAATTTTCCTATTTAATCGACATTTTGGCCCGAGACTATGCTATTTGGTTGGCCCCGTTCATAAACTAACGACATGGAGCGAAAACCGCATGCGAAAAGTCCTCGTTAAGACGTTCTATGTACCGTAAATTTGCCCTTATCTAACTCGCGAGCTACGTCATTCGATTTATCGAAAATTAACCAATTCAAAACAGTTTTTGACCCAGTTTGGGGGCTATCACGACCTTTTAAAAGGTTCAAAGTTAACATTTCGACAATTTTAAGCTATGCTTAAACGGTGCAAATGGGCATTAGTAACACTGCTTGCGATTCCGGAAAGAAATCGTTTTACCCCCTCTTGATCCAAGCGCCAGCTGGTGGCTGAGCGAGGGACTACGAGTTTCACGACGTGTAAGCGACTAAAGTCAACCATAGAGTTTCCAGACCTGTGTATACGACCGTGGATACCACTAATCCACCTTACATAGAAACACGTTATAATTCTCAAACAATACCTCCCTTGCTAATACCTGGACGAATATTGAATTACGGAGGATATATTCAGTGTTTAAGATTGTAGTCAGTTGTTACAGTAATTTAAGAATAGATTTGTGCTAATCAAAAACGGTAAAATTCGCATACCTGTTCATGTTTTACGTTGGAACATTAAACTTGTTGATGAGATATAATCAGTTCTTAAAATTAGTATTCCTGGTTGAAAGTGGTTTTAGATAATATTTCATATTAACATAATTCGAAAATATGAATGCACTTTGTTGAATTGTATCTGTACTACCTGCACCTACCTATTCCAAAAATTGGAATACATATCTCAAATTATTTGAACCAGTCGGTTGGTTATAAATAACGAGCAATAATTCCTAATTGTCAGTATTTGAGTGTAAGTTCTGCTTTGTGAGTTCTACTTTTCTTGAATCCTTCAAACAATCAATTTTTACCAGAGCATTAAGTTTTTATTTAACATTATAAATGTCACCCGAGGGTTAAATATCTAACCAAAATGTAGTACACAATAAATCCTGTTTGGCAAATAAATCCTTATAAATCCCGATAAATCCTGTTAAATAAACAATAAATCCCCGTGAATCCTCAATAAATCCTCACCACCCATTATAAATCATCATGAATCATTGAATGTGAAATCAATAAACGCGTTTCTACTATCTAGGATTATATTTACCTGTAAATTTGAGTAATAGTTTCGGTCAAAAATATCGTAGAAGTTGTATAGTGTATGGGTGTTGTTTATGTAGCAGTGTAGAGTAACATTTGGATGTGTTTGTTTGTAGATCTAACTTACTCCGGATCGAATCAGAACTTGTTCTAGCTGCTCTCCTGTGGAAGACGGACCAAGACAGAGTGATGCGTTTAATGGGCAATATAATAACACAAGCATAAAGAAATCAATTGTTTACAAGTTTGCTACTAAAAAAGTGTAGCCCACAAAACTATCTAATACAGAAATATACAATTATTACGAATATTTATTAGGTAAGTAGGTATGAAATATATTCATGTTATAACTGCAATTTTTATAGATGCTTAGTACGGCTGTTATTATAAAAAAGAAATTAAAATATGAATAAACATCTCTGTTATGTGGTATCACGTTACAAATATCTTTATTGCTTTGGAAAAATGATTTTGATTCGGCTTTCCTTATATCAGTTGGCCATTTTCAAATAATTGGAGCAATATCATAGACTAGCAACCAATTGGTGCTATGACAATATTCTACAGAAATTCACATACTATATTAATTATCTCGTCGAGTACGGAAACATAAATTAAATATATAAGTCATGTTTCGGAATAATGAGCTCTGATGTCCAATTTTGCCTATATATTAATCTAAAGAAACAAAACTTGGTGAATATTTCAAATATGGGCGTGTTAACGATAATACATTGGAAGTGCAAAAACTTTATGCTGAAAAGTTTCCAGAGCGTAGATGACTCCATACTACGTTCACAAATATTCATCAACGCCTGCGGGAACTTGGTAATTTTGAAAATAGAAGTTATGACTCTGGCCGCACCAGACGCTGTAGAAGAAGCCGTACTTAATTTAAGTGAAGAATTCTCAGAAACTAGTACCAGGAAAATAGCTCGTGTCCTACATGTAAGCCATTCTGTAGTTTTTAGAATTTTAAAAGAACAACAGTTGTATCCCTATCATCTACAACTGGTGCAGGCGTTACTGAATCGAGATTTTTTAGCACGTGTGGTTTTTTGTTAATGGCTTCTTAATATGATCGACCAAGCGCCACAGTTCTTGGGAAATATTTTATTTACTTACGTTTCGAATTTTATCTACATCTTTATGTTATGTTAATTGTGTTTCCATGTTACTTAGAAAATAATAGAATACTTGATTAATAAAATGCTTCTGCAGCCGACTTTTGTTTTTAAAATCCAATTGAAACTGGAGGCAAAATTCATAAATTTTATAACTCCTCTAGTAATACCAATACCAACGAGAGAGCAATAGGAAAACATTGAATATCAGTACCAAATATTGATGGTCTTTTTGAAAAATTATGCAATATAGTAATGCCTTATGATCTACATATATGTCATAAAAGTCATTTAAACCAGAAGTATTTTCACTAAATTAAAAAGCAACGTATCTTTCAAAAAGATAAGCCATTCTGTATATTCCATCCTTTGTAAAGATTGTGGAAAAGTATACATCGTTCAATCTTCCCAATACCTTAATAAAAGATTGAATGGGCTTAAATATACAAAAAATGCATGCACTGCACTGAGTTAACATATAAAAGACACAAACCATTCATTTGACTACAATACAAAAATTTTGAATGTTGAAAAAAAGATGATTACCTAACGTTTAAAAATAGAAAGTATCCAAGTTAAAAGAAACAATTTTCTTAATAATAAAATTGATTCTAATCTTTCAAAACTTTATAACTTAACCAAATTCAAATATTTTGATTTACCACTTTCTGTTGTCTATTTAATTCAACCTAAAAAGATAATGTATTATAGGACATTGTAACATTTATGACAGTGACAGTTTGAAATAAAAATTCCATAGGGCCATCTTGAAGTTAATAGTTATTATAGTAATAGAAATGAAATATAAATCATAGAACAAGTAATTCATAAAATAATCATAGTTATATTTAGATTTGTAAAGCATACAATAGTACGAGTATATATATGGTTTTGGCGTTTACGTAGTGTAAATTCATAATACTTTGGAAGTTAGAGAATAAAACTCAAATTTTACACAAAACTTTTAACATTTAATTTAAAAATGCTGACAAATTGTTTCACCACACTGTGGCACTTTCAAAGCAAGGAGTTATCAACTAAAACTAAATCTATAAGTATGTCCTTAAATATCAGGGATCAGAATGTGGTGCAAGTTGAGGGATGGGGTGGATAATGGTGGGAGTGTGTTTACAAAATTGTTAACAAGCGGTGAATTATATGTATCGATTTGATCATTTAATATTACATTATTATTGTTTTATTAGGTTTATGTCCTTTTTCCTGAATATTAGAATATCGGAGTAAGGGTGAAATTGTGGTTATGTGATTTGCGTAATCAGAGTCCTCTTTTTTGAGCCTGTAACTTCTCAAATGTTCGTTGAACCTTACGTTGAAACTGCGTCCAGTTTGTCCTATGTACTATGTATGTGATTGTAGTGCTTTGTACACAGGACAAACTGGACGCAGTTTCGACTCTAATTACGCAAATAACCTGTTAGAACATAACCACAATTTCACCCTTAATCCCGATATTTTACATATTCAGGAAAAAGGACATAAGCTTAATATACTAGAATCCATAGAAATATTGAAACACTCGAAAAAAAATAATAATGTAATATTGAATGATCAAATCGATACATATAATTCACCGCTTGTTAACAATTTTCTAAACACACTCCCACCATTATCCACCCCCATCCCTCAATTTGTACCACATTCTGAACCCTGATATTTAAAGACATACTTTTAGATTTAGCTTTAGCTCATTGCTTTGAAAATGCCACAGTGTGGTGAAACAATTTGTCAGCATTTTTGAATTAAATGTTAAAAGTTTTGTGTAAAATTTGAGTTTTATTCTCCAACTTCCGAAGCATAGAATATTATCTTCGGTATATAATTAGCTAGATTCACTTCATTCCAAGTAAATCAATTTGATAATTAGCCATACATTACTCTTTCACACACAACAAACGATCCAATGTTTTCTGCATTTAATTGATCAGTCATCTAGTATTTTCTAAATTACATGGAAACACTAATTACCATAACAATTTTTGATAAAGATATAAATAAAATATCGAAACGCCAAAAAGAAAAAATCTTATTCTATTTTTAGTATTATTAAAGAATCAAACTACCAAGAAAATGTGATGTAACTGATCGATCAGCTAGACTAGAGCAAACTTACTATTGATACTCGAATGGTTTATTGAAAAATAAAATACGATAGAGGGATCAACATTTACAAAATGGAAAATATTTATTTTCTAATACTGAATTCTAATATCTGAGAACAACTTGTTACATTCTGTTTCTCACATCGATGAATTCTGTATTATGAACTAAATGGAATTATTTGTGGATAAGCCTTGACTCTACTTTTGTTTCATATCATTTCCTACTTTTGTATTTCCCGCTCTAATAACGTAAATTCTTCCACTATAAATTCAATGTCATTATGAGCAGAATTGAATTGCTTCAGCAGTTGTCTATCGTACATAATAAGATAATTATCATTTAGAATGCAATAGAGGATGCTGCGCGATGTTAAAACACTTATCTCTATTCGATATTATAAACTGGCCGTGGAATGTTCTATACTGATGAATACGTGCAGTTTATGATGTACACCAGATTAGTTAGTTATAAATGCCAGCAAAGCTTCTGCAGTGAATAAGATCGACGCCAGAGCCTTGGAGAAATGAATGAAATGTCATTCTGATGAGAATTATAAGTTCAGCTTCATTTGTGAAATAATCCTGTGTAGAATATGCGTTACTTCAAGGTTAATGAAAATATGGAAAATTTCAGTATAAAAATATAAAATTGTATATATGTACATAAAAACAACAATAATACTCAAAAAAATGCATCCCCATTCCAACAAATAAGTTACCATCTTCCGTGAATCTGAAACAAAGAAAATAATATTAGTAGAATTCCTTACATTACGTTACATACAATGACATAATGTCTTTGTAATCGCTGCATCGCAGTTGAAAAGTGCTTTAGATAAGTTACAATTTAAATGTACCTAAACTAAATTAGATGACATTCGAAAGTGGTACCTCATATAGTAAAATTCATTGTATCTGCAGCGATACATCTCTTGGCATACAGCTTGTGTTTTACGGATCGCTCTTATATGAGAGTATTGTGCTTTACAATATAGACAAGTAAACAATATCAACTGTATCGTCTAATTATTGCCAGATAGGGAACTGACGACAGGAGAGTTAATAAGTGATGCCTCATCTTTGTCGAATTTTTACAGCACATATTACATCTGAACATACCGGTCTCTTGAACTCAACGTGTATCATTCCAACAACAACAAATCGTAGAATATGGCATTTTGCATAGGTTCCTAACAACAAACAGAAAACACATTCCCTGCATTCAATCTACTTTTCTTGTGACCGACCTAGCACATATTCAAAATAACTCTCTTGCATTCTATAATGCAGAATTTCGATGATTCATATACTAAGATTTTAAACGCAATAAAAGAACAAACTGAAATGTTGAAATCAGAAACATCGGAAATTAAAACTCAAATATCACAAGAAACCTTCGAATCATTACATTAACGACTTTGAAACAACAAACTTCGTCATTAGATAGAATTAATTACCAGAAAAACAAATGTAATTTTGGTTTGAAAATAAAGCAGGATGATTTTGTAAATAACGTAATTTCTACTTGAAACTATTATTAGGAACAAATCTAAAATCCAAATGCAAGCGATTTCAATAATAATTATTAATAATGATCCTTGACTTATTGAGCTTATTACTTTCCTAGATTGTCTACTGTGTGTTTCCAATGAAAAAATTCAGTACGTTGATAAATTAAAAAATTTCCACTGTGAACTCCAATTTACTTGTTAAACAGAAGTGAACAAATACATAAATTTCCTAGATATGAATATTAGGCATAGGCATAGAAACTTCGTTGTTTACCAAAGAAATTTGGTTTCAACGTTATCTTCACTTCAATTCTGTTACACCAACAAGTTATGAAAAAAAGTGTTATAAACAGCCTTACAGATCACGCTGTTAAATAGTTCCACCCAGAGGACCGCCCAAAAATTTTAAAAATTGTTCGTAATACACTGGAAATGAATGGCTACCCAAAATATTTTTTTAATCCTATCATTAAAGAAAGAATAAACAAAACTTATAATGGAACGTCATATATAAATAACATAAACAGTAATACAGATAATTTTATAACATTACCGTACATTCCGGAGACCTCAGAGAAAATTAAGAAATGTTAAAAAAAGTAAGATATAAAAGTTGGGCATAAACCTACTGTGTTGGGAAATATTATTCAATCTAAAACATTCAATACCTAAAGATAAACAATACCACCCATAGTATACAAATTAAATTGTTTATATTGCGATGGGACTTATACGGGAATCTCTAAGCAATATTTACAAAAAAGAATGTATGGCCATAAGTATAGTACAAGAAACATAAACCAATTATTATAAAACATCTATTCTGGAGATGATCCACATAAAACGTGACTCCAAGTCTGTAAATCATAGAAACATTGAATCATTAAGTCAGATTTATACTAATTTAATTAATTAAAGTCCTCAAAAATTCCTACATGGGTCTTTATAATGTTAAAAGTATGTGTTAGGTAAAATAATCAAATAGCAATATTTCTAATAAGGTCTGACAACCTTTTTCTATTACCTCATAAATCTCTAACATCTGGTCCGAAACTGGATACTTGAGTGTTAAATTTTTTGGTTTCAGTCGTATACAAACTTTCTTTGACATGACATCGTATATTATAAGAAAGTTGCTAAGCAGTGAATTTTTGATACATATTCATATACTTAAGACATTAATGTGTTACAGTTTCGATTACTCGTGTTTCTGTTCGTTTCGGCGACGTGGACATTTTTAATTGAAATTGGTGCGATAAGGACGCTTAGTGTTGATATAATTAGTTTTAATAAATCCAGTTTTACACATCTTCTGATCATGGTCGAGAGAACGAAACGTACGTAAAGATGAAAATAATAAGCATATGTACTAGTGTGACTTATTTCCTGAGGATTTATATAATAATTATAAGATAAATAGAAGAGACGATCCTCCAATCAAAATCGGGTTTACATCATATCTTGGAAAAATAAATCTTTCCAATTTTACTAGGGAACTAATATACAGGGTGTCTCAGATTTTAATCGGGAAAATTTAATAGACGATAGAAAATTTGATTTTGAGAAAAAAATTCCTAATAACATATATGCACAGACGCTTAGTTTTTGAGATATAGGGTTGAAATTGATAAAAAAATTTCGTTTTTTGCGAATATCTCCGGAACCGTTTATCGTACAGAAAACAGCTTTTGCAAGCAATTTCTACTCATAGTAAGCTATGTTCTTTGTGATAAAATTTTTCTTGTTTAGTCATAATTGGTGAAGATTTTGAAGGGGTAGTTGGTGTTTTTCTCCCCAACTTCTACGCCACTGAAAAAAGTACGGTTTTGAGACAACCATTTGAACCGCCAAAAACACAAAAAAGGTATTCTGGTCATAAGCTCTAAAGTTGACCGTTTTCGAGAAAAATCAGCTTTTATGTTGAAAAACATGGTCAATTCTTACTAATTAAACAAAATTTATTCAAACGTTAGAACAAGTAACAAAACCAAATAGTTGACCATGTTTTTCAACATAAAAATTGATTTTTATCGAAAACGGTTAACTTTAGAGCTTATGACGAAGAGTACCTTTTTTGTGGAGAAGACATTGGCGGTTCAACTGGTTGTCTCAAAACTGTTTTTTTTTTCTTCCAGTGGCGTAGAAGTTGGGGAGAAAAACACCAACTATCCCTTCAAAATCTTCACCAATTATGACTAAAAAATACATATAATGTAAAATACAGACCTGACTAATGAACTGCTGAAGTATTACAAGTATATCACTTCTGTCGTCTTCACAATTTGCTCCATTAGAATGCTTCCATACCAAATTATTAACGTGTTTTCTCATGATAAATATTATGCAAAAATAATATTCTAGATATGATAGCAAGCAGCAAGTCGCACGGAAACAAAATCCACAAATGAATTAAAAATGACTACTATTGAACAACAATAACAATCGCATGCGCATTATAATTTCTATTAAATTCGGACACTTGACGCGCCCTCTCGTGTTTTGGAAGGGAAATACTTTCGCCGGCCATGACAGCTTTGGTCCCTACCATAAGACATTTCAGTCTATTCTACGGGAGTAGAGTTATCTATGGGTCTGACGTTCCTTTCTGCCTAGAATTAGAATATCATTCACTTCGCCATCCTTCGGTCTTACTAAATGTACCATTTGTTATTTCGGAACAAGTAAAGTTTTATTACTTTCACGCTGGAAAAATAATTAAAGTTTTATTACTTTCGGCCTCTGGCAGAAATAATTGAATAATTATTAAACATTTTCAGAATCCTTCACAAACTTGATGTGAATATTATTGATTGCTCCACTTTTACCAAAGCTTGTGGCAAGTGCATAATTTGGACATTCTCAAACATGATGGCTATGAACTAATATATAACAAGTAAAAATATGATAAATGTGACGGGGCTTAAATTTATATTAAACGAAATATACATTATGACTATAGTATGAAAAAGTGAAATAAGTATAATAAATTTATACCAAAAGGTATTTGACAAAACTGTAAAAATTCTCGGCCCGCCTCTAAGTCAAGATTGTCCATATTTAGCTTAAATAAGATTCTTCAGGAACGTAACGATATACTATGAACTCGTGACATAAATAACAATATATCAACATGTGATGATATAGTAGTTAATGTTTATTTGAACGTAATGCCTGAAAAGTCTTACATATTAATGAACTAACAAGAATTAATTCCTGTCTAGATCACACGTTTATTTAAAATATATTGTCCTTCGTATCAAGAACGGACATCACTGACCATGATATAACGCTACTGCAGGTCTAATTGGTATCTAACTAATAATTGGTATCTAACTTTTAGTTAGATACCTTTCTTCGCAGTTTGGCAAGTCATCCACGAATTAACGTCTTCAAAAAACCAATACGAGTACTATGTAGGTACAATACAAGTTAAGATATTTCTGATCTGTCATAAAAGAGTAGTATGATGTTATGGTAAGTGAACTGTATTCACAGAATTTTCAGATCAAAACAATAAGAAATCCAACCATAGTTGCCGTAATACAGTAGAATCGGTATGTGGCCATTTGTGAGTATTAATCCTAAGTCGTCCGCCATTTTGAAGCCTATACCCTACAATAACATGCTCTTTCGTTGTAACATAATATCGCCGTTTTTTTTTACATACGATACAAATTTCAGCTATTTTTTGAACTATTGTATTGTGTGGGAGTGTATAAGCGATCCATAAAATGTATAATTTTTCATTCAATTTTCAAGATATAGTGAGCACTGAAACATGACTGCTTACACGGTACATATGGAGAACTAGGACTATTAATAGTATTGGGTACATAACGTGATGTAGCTACTTCCGATGAAATCATAACCGAATATCCAGAATGTAAGACTGCGATCCTGGGTAATTATGCCTTGAAATGATCAAAAAAGGACGCTTTAAACTTCTTTAATACTCAATACATGAATCTTTATTTGCATCCATATGTGACTGTTGCTCAACATATTGATTTTAATAACATTATCCGATTCATCCGCATAAATCAATTGTAACTATTTTGAATACAGTAACCAATAATTCAATTAGGTAGATTTACTTAGTATATATAAATTCTGGGGAAATAGGTCACACTAACACATCATGCATATGCTTATTATTTTCGTCTTTACGTACGTTTCGGTCTCACGAAAATTATCAGAAGACGTATCAATGTCTAAAACGGGATTTCTTGGAACTAATTGTGTCAAGCACAATGCGTCCTTATCGCACAAATTTCAATTGAAAATGGCCACGCCGCCGAAACGAACAGAAACACGAGTAATCGAAATTGTAACGCTTTAATGTTTTAAGTATATGAATATGTATTAAGAATCCACAGCATAGCAATCTACTTATATTATTCTAAATAATTTCAAGCAATCTTTGAATAAGACTGAAACCAAGATATAGCGCTAAAGAATCCGCTTTCCAACCAGATGTTAAAGATTTATGAGGTAATGGAAAAAGGTTGTCAGACCTTTAGAAATATTGCTATTTCAGCATTCATTTGAAATTATAAAGACGCATGTAGGAATTTGCAAGGGTTTTAATCAATTAAATTAGTATAAATCTGGCTTATGGTTGAACTCTATTTTACGATTTACAGACTTGGAGACACGTTTTATGTGAATCATCTCCAGAATAGACGTTTTATACTAATTGGTTTCTTTAGTTAAAATATTAACATTTTTGTAATCAATCGAATTGATGGTTATAATCAAAACAATGTTTAGTAAGGGCGGTGGACTTCTCTAAGATTCTGTTTCTATTACTATACTTATGACCGTACATTTTTTTGTAAATATTGTTTGGAGATTACTGTATATAAGTCTCATCGAAACTAAACAATTTAATTTACATACTGTGTGGGTTTGTTTATTTTTAGGTATTAAAGGTTTTAGATTTGAAAACCACAATAAATTGTCTATTAATCTATCTATCTGAATATTACACCCTGGTTCTAGTATTTTCAGATCTATAGCTGGATGTGGTTTGCCTCACTAAATTTTATAACATCCCCAAAGCAAACTAATGACATAGATACAAGAAAGATCTAGACCAAGATAAATTTAAGAAATTTATTGAAGTCAGAATGTAGATGGGAAAAACTATATAAAATGAAGACACTCGAAACTGTAATGGATTATTTCATGGACATGCTTAATAGAGATAGATATAGAAAATTCCACTAAATAATAAAAATTAAAAAAGATAAACGTAAAAAGAGTGGGTATCTCCAGGACTGATAAAGTCGATGAATAACAGAGAAAAGTTAAGAATACAAAATATTAAGTAACCCAGAAAACGAAATATTAACGAGCCAATAACTACTACTACTACAATAATTATTATAAGAACCAAGTAAACAACAACTTAAATGACCCAAAAACAATATGGAACAACGCATCAGGAACCTGTGATCATGAAAAAGAAATAAGATCAATTAGATAAAGAAATGGGGAATTACCGAAAATGAAACAGAAATGTTTAATATTTTTGTGAAATTAAATTGAAGTAAATCGAAAGTTGAAGTGCAAAATTTTGAAAATAGTATCTTTTTTCAACTGATACCAAAGAAGTAGTGAATCTGAACGGGAACATTAGAATTGATAAAACAATGAATTTCATCACGGCTGACAGATCTATTCAACGTGTATTTTGAAAAGGTGAATGCCCGACTCACTTAAAGGAGGGATGGTGGAGCCTCTGTTTGAATCAGGAGACAGATTGGATACTACTAATTATAGGCCTATTTGTCTTATTCATACCGTACCTAAACTTTTGGAAACCTTACTTACCAGTTTTCTTTATAAAGATAATTTGCTGTTAAAAAATCAATTTGGCCACCACTGTGCATTTTTATAGATGTCAAAAGGATTTTGATACAGTGTCTCATAAGAAGTAACGTACGAAAGCTGGATGAAAGTTACTTAAACGATAGAAAACAATACACAATAATTAATGACAGTATTGGTGAATATAAACATATAACATATGGTTTACCTCAAAGGTCTGTTTTAAGACCCATCCTATTAACATCTTTATTAACGACTTACTAGAACTGAAATGCAATGGAACAATTATCGCATTTTCAGATGTCCTGTGATATTTTATGCCGATGAAAATTGTGAAACTTTGAAATCGCAAATTGAAAGGGCACGGTCAATGTTATGACATGGTAAGATGAAAATTGTTTAATAATAACAACCTCAAATAAAACAGTATCTTTACCTTCCTCTTGCTGTGAAAATGATCTGTCTCATTTCAAACTACTCGAAATTAGAAGTACACATTTTGAACATGGAATAGAATCAATAATTACGTGATGAAAATCCATTCTTAACTTGAATAACATAAGTACTAAAATACTAGGATAGATGGTTATTGGAATTTTACCTAACTAGACTTAACTCATCGGGGGGGGGGGGGGGGTATTAAACGTTAAACTGGTAGCAAACTGAAAATCTAATTATACGAAATTAACGAGGGAGAATTATTAAATATTTGTTCAATAGGATATTTAATTTAGTACTTTTATTCTGAGTGAGTAAAATCTATAAATTACCATAAAAGTTATGGTTTTCAATAATTAAATGTTCCGCAAAGGTTAAAACTGATTTATTATGAAAGACACTACGTCAATGTTTTCGATCCGTTTTTTTGAAGGTCCTTCCTGTCTGACCCATGTATATCATAGACCAAGACACACATGTCAGTTTGTAAACCTCACATATGTCTTCATTGTCTTTAGACAATTTATTGTCTTTTTTGTTTCCAATTTACTTTTATGGAGATAATATCCATGCTATACCTACATTCGTAATGAACCTTTCACTTCATCTCAGTTAGCTATGAAATTGAATTTGTTGAAGTGGTCTGTCAATTTGTGGACGCAGGACATGTTTATTCCAAAAGTTTCGAATTTTCCAAGATCAAAACCGGAAGTGTTACATTTGATCTGATACTTGTTGAATAGTGCATTCATGGCATCAAATCTATGTACCAAATTTGAGATATCTAAGCAAAATAACAACGAAGATAAAGGGGGTAAATTGGTTCCGGGTCACACGGTATAGATGGAACATTTAAGTACTGATACTTGTTAAATAGTGCATTCGTAGCATCAAAGCTATGTACCAAATTTGAAATATCTAAACAAAATAACAAGAAAGCTAAAGAGGGTAAATTGGTTCCGGGTCATACGGTATAGATGGGACATTTTAGTACTGATACTTGTTAAATAGTAAATTCATCGCACGGTTTTAATAGACGTGATATTTGAGTATTGCACCACGTTTTACACACAACTATATATTATCCGTTGTATTCGACGTGATGTTCATATTTCTATCGTATCTTGTTTAACAAAACGAATCATAGATGTCAGTATTTCAAAAATGTATTATTTTTTGTCAGATTTTCTATTTCCATTTTACATCCAAAAACGTTGTTGTGGACTTTGAAATGGCAATTCACAATGCAATTCGATCAAATTGTTACAATTTGGCAATATTTGGTTGCCGATTTCACTTGCCAAAATCGTGGTATCGAAAAATTCGAAAACTTGGATTATGTTAGAGTTATAAAAACCATAAATCAAATATAGGTAGATGGTTGACACATTTCTTTGGTTTACCATCTCTAGACCCTGAACATGTAGGTGAGTGTGTTGCTTTTGACACGGCAGAAGATCAGCCAATAACAAATCTATAAATTACAAGTTTTGTGACGATTATTTTCTCGATACGTATATTTTGGAAACTTACACTCTTCCAGCGCACCTTCGGGCAACATGTATGGTAGGTTTGAATGAATAGATAAATCCTTGCAAATCATTTCATGCCAGTTTTAATTCAAATTCGCGATAGTTTTATCCGATTGTTATTAATATTCTTCAATACGGTACTGGCAGTATATGAGTATATCTATTAATGTACGCACATTGATCCCATATGCCAATATTAGTCGAAATACAAGTTCTATTTGAATAATCGAATAGTTTACAATGGAGGCCTGGATTTTCAAGTGAACATAAAATTAAACCAGAGGATCATAAACTATCGGATTCTTTAATCTGTGAATAATGCGTCACTTCCTGTGTATGATATGTATTAGGTATGTATGAAATATAGTTTGACTGGACGAGTGACATCAAAGTATGAATGCTATGATTTATTATAAGCTAGCTTATATATATATCAGGGTATATTCAGTTGGAAAATTCCCGTCTGAAAATTTTCTGTGTAATAGCTAATCTACTGCAAAGGTTTTCTTCACATTTTTCTCATAATCTGGTTGATTGATAGATGAATGGAGCTGAAAGAATTGATTGAATGGGTGTCTAGAACGTAGACGTATGATATATAGTACATTTTTTTACAGGAAACATCTAGAAGGAGCGAACCATTTCCATCAGAAAACGCCTCAGATATAACATACACCCTTTTTTAATTCTAATGAACCTGCATTTTACATAACCGTTTTGTTTCATCTTCTATATATGTATACTCAAACATATACGGTGGTTACTTTCCATGGCTTTAGCAAAATGTGAAACTCTCTTGAATATATTGAACTTGGGTAATCTGAACTAGCGTTCGACTACAAGGGCGCAAAACCGATTTTTATTACCTGGGTCACTGTACGTCGAGAGCGCTGCTGGATATACAGAATAGAATAGAATAGGATTTACCAAGTATATACATTATATAGAATTACATATAGTATCAGAATGACATAATAATATCATAATTCATTAATAAAATTATGATAAAATAAAACGGAGTACGGAAGCTTCCTATGAATAGGTGCTGGTGTATGGTGTGGTATATAATAGATATAATAACAATAAGAATGTTTAGTCAGTTAATTACCAGTGGCGGAACTTGGAATTATGCCCCACCCACCTCAAGATTCAATTGAAGGCCCCTTGGAAATAAAAAATTAGCGCCATAAATTTTAAAAATGTATATTTTTATAGATGTAACAAATAACAAGCACTGATTTTAGAACTCGTTACTGCGAGTTTCAGAATAAGTAAAGTTTTTAATGACATCTTTAAACTCTAATTTTGTGGCTTCATCGCCAAAATTGCGAGACCGCTCAATCTTTCTTTTGTTATTGTTGTGCATATAATATTTGCTATATTTAATAATTAACAGTTCTGCTAATTCTTTTACCGATTTAATTTCAGAGAGTTCATCTTTAGGAATTGACACTAAGTTTATTATTTGAACAGGAAATTCTTTTGAATTCATCTCTGTAATGGGTTACTAAATTTTCTGCGCATTTAGAAAGTTGATCTTGTGACAGTGTAACTAGTGTTTTTTGATTTAAAAAATAGAATATTTCATAAGCGCGATACAAGCCACTGCATATATTTAGTTCTCCACAAACTACTAGTCCAGGCAACGAACCGGAAAAAAAAATAGTAAGCTAGAATTTCGAAATTTTTTCTGCATTTTGTTCCTAATACCCCATAGATCATTCATGTCTATCAAGACCGCGGGGGTCGAACTTTCTACCCCCAAAACTGGGTTTCAATCCCTCAGAGGAGCATTCTTATAAAAACAATCCAAAAGTTTAGAAAATTAATGAATTAAGAGCCGAAAATGACTCCTAGTATGTTTTTGGGTCGCTGATCACGATTCCGCAGTTAGTTTTCTCCCTCCAGTTGGGAAATTTGGAAAAATTATATATAATATATAATTTATAATATTGTTGCAAAAATGACCTCTAGTAGGTTTTTTGGATCGCTGATCACGATTCCGCTGTTATTTTTCCCAAAAAACTCTCTCCAGATGGGAAATACGAGAAATTTTAGATTTTCCTGAGACGGTTATGAATGATAAAGTAAATCTCAAATTTCCCTGATTTGATTTCCGAATTTTCCATCTGGAGAGAGTTTTTTGGAAAAATAACAGCGGAATTGTGATCAGCAACCCAAAAAACATACTAGGGGTCATTTTCGGCCCCTAATTCATTAATTTTCTAAACTTTTGGATTGTTTTTATAAGAATGCTCCTCTGAGGGGATGAAACCCCGTTTTGGGGGGGGGGGTAGAAAGGTCGACTCCCGGGGTCTTGATACTCTTGAATAATCTATGGGGTATTATGAACAAAATGCAAAAAAAATTTTGAAATTCTAGATTACCATATTTTTTTTTTATTATAGCCTTTTTCCCGGCTTATTGCCTGGACTATACGTCAAACACTTTCAGATATATATTGATTCGAAAGATATCTACCTCGCTATCAAAACGATGGTCCAGAGCCAGTTTATCATAATGCCGCTTACTGACCGGTCTTCTTTTTTTATTAAATTCAGTACTAACGTTCCATTTTCTAGCCAACTCTACAGCTTCATCCCTTAGAGTGTCATAGTCATTTCTTAATTTGCTTGAATGAATATGAACCCTTTTTAAAGCATCTTCATTTTGGCTTGCAATAATTTTGATGCAAAGTTTACGTTACACATTATATTTTTAAGTATGATATTTTTAAGAATAAATTCAAATGTAGCAATTTTGGTTTTTATATTATCAGCTTATATTCGCTCATCTCTCATCACTACACAAAATTATTTTAACCAGTGCTTTGATGATGTCCAAGAACCTAAACTTTATACTGCCAGCGAAGACGTTACTTGGTCTGCCCAGCGTGTTGGATTTGATTTTTGCATGCTTATTCTTTTTCTGCTGATACATTTGCTAGTACATCTCACCGACATAAACTGTTTCCAAAAAATACATATATACCTTCATTAATTGTAATATATGACTGGACACTTTACTGTGTATATCCAATTACCAAATTTAAATTGTTAGCTGCATAGTGGATAAAGGTGGCTTTCGGCTGTTTCTCTTTTATTAAAGCCTGAACTCCCCCATACACTCTGCTTATAACAACCGCCCCAACGTAACCTTGACACTTGACGCCACACTTTTCAAAGCTAGTCCGTTATCTTCTATTAATTTCACAATTTGTAATGACAGTCCACTGGCTGAATGATCATGCACTTCTGTAAATCCTAGAAAATATTACAGCAAAAAATGGAGCTTCTAGAACTTTTGAAATAATACAGGTTTAACTTTATTACTTAAAATATTACTTATTTCGTCTTGTATTTGATGGCTTAAATATTTCGTGGTTCCTTTATGTAATCAAAAACTTTTTTTTTAAATCTTCGTTTAGTGCAATTAACTGAACCATGGACAAAATGTTACCATTATTGGTGTTTGAAAGTAATTCACGATGTCCACGGAATGCTAAACCGTTTTTAGCTAGCGTTAACGTAATGTATAAAACTTAAGCCGAAAAACTAGCCTCGCATAGTAAGTTGTCTACGAAGTGTTTGTCTATGCATGTATTATTTTTTCATTTGTCATAAATGTAACAAGCCGATAAATGTGATTGAGATGCCTCGTGAACCTGAATTTTCTTTGACAACCCTTTCAAATCTCTAATGCCTTTATTACGCCAATTGTCATTTCGTTTAGAACAAAGCCAGCATAGTTCGCAATAGACTGCGTCTAATACTTCAGAATAGCGCGACCAATGCCAATGCAACTACCATATGGTGTTTCCTTTTAAAAATAAACATTGCAAAATTTCCTGTTATTTTGGGTTGGATCTCCAGGGAACGGCCCCATATTTAGAGTAGAAAGCTTATAATTCGTTTCTTTACTTCATCAGACAAAATTTTTATTTATAAATAGCCTATGTAATTCGTAAAATCGGCTGCCGTAGATTAGCGTTCATCTTATTATTGATGTTCACTGTCCAGTTGTTCGTTTATATTTAGGTTTTTATCTGCATTTATCGAGCCAGAACTAGCGATGAAAAGATTGAAAATAACGACATTATCCCTTTTTTCAGTGTTTTCAGCCAAAACTGGATTAGCTTGAACGTCCAGGAGCGTGTTTTCATCAAACTTAGTCACTCCGATTGAGTGATCTGTTACTGGAGTTTTAAAAAAGTTTGAAATTTTAGAAAGTTTCTCCCAGCTGCTTGATAACTCTTTTGTTGTACATTTACATAGATGTTGCTATTACATTACTACATTTATGAAAATTCGTTGTTTGCCCCAGGGCCCTTTGGGCTCACAGGTTCCCCTGCACTGCTTCATTTGCTGTATGCTAGTTACGCTGCTACCAATTACTTTGAAGTATTATACTCAAGCCAAGTTATACTGAACAATTAAAAACCATAGATATCTCTCGCCGCTCGGTCGACCAAGAAAAACCCGACTTGCTCCTGGTTGAAATTACGGTTCCAGTCCGGTTTCTAGTATCGATGAATATAATTGTTCCTTATATACAGGATGTTAAATATAAGAAACTGACTAACATCGGTTATATTTCAAATATCTTTAATACATTTTTCTCTTAAGTGATCAGTGATAATATTGCGTACATTTGTTTAGCGTCTCATTTTGGAGGGATTTTGACCATGTTCATTGATAACTTTGGTGTTTCAACATTTTGCAACATATCAATTGACACAGGAAAAGAACAATTATTCTATTTTACCGAAAACGGTGCTGCAAACTGACTTGAGATGAGAGCATTATTTTTTAATGATAAACTTGTTGGAAGTTGTGACAAAAAAAAATTCCACCTGTCGTTCTCAAGGAATGTGCGCCAGAAATAACAAAAGTTTTTTCCAGGTTGTTTACCTTTTCATACAAACTTCTGTGTGTTTCCTTCCTGCTGGGAGACAGCTAACCAATTAAAATAATGGGAATAGGCCCTTCCTAATAATTATTCTCCTTGCACTATTATCTGTGATCTCTGAAGTGTTGGAGAAATCTTTCAACATCGGACTCATCCAATACCTAGAAAGCTCCAAAATTATGAATGACCGGCAATATGACTTTCGTCAGCAGAGATAAACAGGAGACCTGCTTGCCAATTAATATGGGGAATCTGTAGCTGTGGCATTGGATATCACTAAAGCATTTGACCGCGTTGGGCACCCAGACCTTCTTGGGAAACTTGTCGCCTCAACTTTGTCGCTTCCTACCGAGATTTTTCAAATAGATCACTCCACGTGATGGTTATTGGCTATTAAAGCTGGTGTTTCATAGAGACTTATCTTGGTACCAACTTTGTTCCTGCTCCATATCAACGATCTGTTGGAAGTGACCATCTGTCTCGTCCACAGCCTCGCAGATGTTTGTAGATTTCATACCGATTTCTCATCTAGCGGCCCTATACCATCCAGAGATGGAAACCATTTTTTAAATAGGGATCTGATACTCTAATAAAGTTCAATGCACCCAAAACTCAAGCTTGCATCTACTCCAGGAAGACGGATCCCACAATCCCTAATATGATGATGTCAAGTACTACTATTCCTATGAAGTCTTCTACATCCACCAACAGCACCACCTAATGTGATGATCATGTGAGGTCCATTGCGAAAACCGCTTCGCAAAAACTTGGTTTACATCCAAGCAGCTCCTCATAATCCACAAAGCTCAGATTCGACCCGTCCTGGAGCACTGTTCATATGTTTGGAGTTCGGTTCCAAAACATACGCTGAAGCTTTTGGTTTCTATCCAAAAAATAGCTATACGTTTAATTTATGATGTCACATTTCCGAATTCATTGACCTATCCCTTTTCTATAGATATTTCCATGGTTGGTGCTCATCAGAAATCTCTTCTGTTATTCCACCACGAGAGATTCTAGATTGATGGACTAGACCAGCTCAAGTTAGTCACCCCTACTTTGTAAAGCTCGAGACTTGCCGAACTTCTTCCTACCAGACTTCATTTGTCTATCGAACGGCGAAGTTGGGGAACTCTTTGCCTAGTGAGGTATTTCCTTATGCATATAACCTGCAAGGGAACCTCGAGAAATTCGAATGTCTATCTCCTCTCCCCACTTTCCAGCGCTGGCTCATACGATGTTTTTCGAACATTATAGGTTTTCCTCTCGTGTAGTCAAAGTATAGAAAAGAAAATGCCCCTGTTCTCCAAGCGGAAATGCTAACAAGAACTCGCTGTGCTCAAACAGCGCTTGAAGAAAGAACACGAACCCACATCAGCATATGAACAGAGAGCAAAGCAGTTGTGATGGGGCAAAGGTTTAAGACCTCGAGGAATTATCAATTTTTAATGAGCAGTTTTTAAGTATGTAGTGACTTGTGGTAGTTTTTTTAACATTCTACCTTCTAAAATAGAATGTAATGGAACAGTTTTGTGTTTATCAGAATCGTCGTAGTTCACTACTCACTACCTGTTTTATTCTTAGTTCAGACATAAATTAGTTGATAAAATTTAATTAGTTCATAAAATTAGTATTCCTGGATGAAAGTGGTTTTAGATAATATTCCATATTAACATATTTCAAAAATATGAATGTACTGCGTTGAATTGTATCTGTACGACCTACCTATTTCAAACATTGGAATAGATGTCTAGAATTATTTGAAGCAGTCGGTTAGTTACAAGGAATTAGCAATAATTCCTAATCATCAGTAGTTGGAGAGTAAGTTATACTTTTCTTGAATCTTCCAAGCGATCATAATCTATTCTTTTCAGAGCATTGAGTTATATTTTTTTTCAATATTACATGTTACCGTAATTATTATTCGAGGCTATCTCGAATATTAATGAATTCATTCTTCTGAATTGGTGATCATATCTACAATTGTCTCAATAAATTGAAGAGGACGTAAAGACTATGGTAATTATAGAAGTTTGGTTTTGTGTTTCCATCATTGTATGGGTTGCAAATGAGTTTTACATGAAAATTTTTATTGAAAGATTTCGAGGAAATTTCGAAAGAATGTGTTATTAGTGACTAGACCCATTAGAACGTTTTGGACCAATGCACCTTTTCACCCACCCCATAGGAGCCGAAGTTTAGAGAGTAGGGATTTAAGACAACAAAAGAATTGAAAATATTAGAATAGGAACTGAATCGGCGCCTACTAATTTGAGGGCGCTGATTCCGAATTTGGTATTTATTTCCACTTTGAACACTTTTAGGCTAGTGTTCAAGTATGTTCAAAATTCTTTAAAAATCCTCTACATTTGGACATGGTCGTGTATGGTGTCGTTCCCCACTAAATCTGGGTCAATTGTACAAGTGCCTAAAAAATCTCGCAAACTCTATCCTCGCCTGCAAACATTATAGAGACGAATGTGAAAACAAGGTGTGTTGTTAGTCAGGACCCTAGGCTCGAAGAGGAGCATCATACATGTTTTTTTTATTTATTTGTCCGTTTTTGATATTCCTATCCATTACTATTCCCTTTCAATCTATAAGCTCATTTTAATACATACTCAACAGTTTTCATGTGCATTTTTATAAATGATACTTCCACCCACAGAAACAGTGCTGAAGACTAGTAAATTGGCCTGCAAGGTGTACAGATCTGACAAGTTGTGAATTCTTTTTTACGAGGATTTATAAGTAGTATTATTTATGATAGAACAGCAGCTAAAGGGTAGGTATGGGTCAACGCATCAGTTAGTTTTTCCAGTTACACCTAAAATTCTTGCCAATGTAAAGATGACATTTAAAAAACGAATTCGACCTAGAATTAAATAAGGAGTCTAAAAAGCCCCCTAACCACTTGAAATATGAGATTATGTCCTTGGATTATGAAAATACAGACTCCATTGGATTCCTCGAACTCGATTTAGTGGGAAACAACACCAAACACAACCATATCTAACAATTTTCAAATGTAGAGAATTTTTAACATTTCTCGAACAAAATGGCCCAAAAACTTGTTCAAAGTGAAAATAAAGGTGAAATTCTCGTTCTCAGAATAGTGGGAATCTACTGGGAGATCTGAAAAATCGGTTCATATACAAAAAATTGTCGATTTGGTGATTGTTTTAAATCCCAATCCCTTAAAATTCGAATCATACGGGTTGGCTGAAGAGGTGCTTTGGGCCAAAACGTTCTAATACAATAAGTCTGCGAAGATTCACGAATCATTCACAAAAATGCAGTATTCTTCTGGAATATTTGTGTGGAGCCGCGGAAATTATTTGTTCAGGAGATTTATTCTTTTAACTCGTATAGAAAATATTGATATAAGTGTGCTGAGTCAGAGGTTTAATAGTCGATGAATTATAAATTATCATCAATGATCAAAGTTGCGATGGGACAAAAACTTATATTTCTAATTCTGACAATCTTTTTCTATTACCTCATAAATTTTCATCAATTCCATTACAAAAATGTTAATATTTTAACTAAAGAAACCAATTATTATAAAAAATCTATTCTGGGGATGATTCTCATCAAACGTGTCTTCAAGTCTGTAAATCATAGAATAGAGTTCAACCATAAGTCAGACTTGATTACTAACTAATTTGATTAATTAAAGCCCTTGCAAATTCCCACACGCGTCTTTATAATGACAAAAGAATGCTGAAATAGTAATATTTCTAATAAAGTCTGACAACCTCTTTCCATTACCTCATGAATCTTTAACATCTGGTTGGAAAGTGGATACTTAAGCGTTATTTTTGGTTTCAGTCTACTTCAAACATTGCTTGAAATGACAATTGCTGAGCAGTGGAGTTTTGATACATATTCATATACTTAAAACATTAATGTGTTACAATTTTGATTACTCGTGTTTCTGTTCGTTTTGGAGAAGTGAGCATTTTTAATGAAATTAGTGCGATTTGTGCTTGATACAATTAGTTTTAAGAAATTACGTTTAAGACAATAATAAGCGTAGATATATCCTGTTCCAATCATTGCTTACATTTGGGTATAGAATATTTGGGTATTAAACCTCTTTCGATGTAAGAAAGGAATGACGTCTTGGTTAATAATTTTTACAACCAATTTATATGTAGAATTTTCCTGAATGAGTACAACAGTTTCTTCGTTGAACCAGGAATATTTCGTTGGCAACAGATTACAGAATTGCTGATATTATATAGTGCGTTTATGGAAGTAAATTGACAGTTCATAATATTCGCAGTCAATATAAATTTTAATAGAATCAGACTTAAGAAACACAGAAATAGTCCTTCTCGGGTTAGTAATTCTACCCGCATTGACGTCGTGTGCCATGTAAATTGCGAAAATGTCGAATCCAGTGTATAACAAATGGTATAAATTGAATTGAAGAGGAAAGTTTTTACTTAAAAATGTGATTATTGTTTCAGTGACCCGGGTTTAAAAACGAAATATTCTCATTATTCTATCGTTTACTAATTTCAAAAAGTGACATAAAGTCAAACCTAAACAATGACTCGATTTTCGACTATTACTATTCATAAATTACCATATATTTGATATACATTTCGATATCTATTATAATTTGTAAGTTTTGATTACTTTTATGGGTTCCGATGAGCTGTCGCGCACCCAAATTTGGATGTTTGAACCATTCATTATTCCTCCCGTTAAAAACAAAATATCGAAAAAAATCAAAATACAGTAATAACCCAAAACTGTAGCCTATATTAGTTTTTGGTTAATATTAGTGATCCATTTGATGATGGGGTTGATTGAAATAATGACGGGATTTCTCAAAACTAATTGTATCAGCACAAAGCGTCCTTATCGCACCAATTTCAATTAAAAATGTCCACGTCGCCGAAACGAACAGAAACACTAATAATCGAAATTGTAACACATCAATATTACAAAACCATAACCTTATTTTTATTCAATATTTTTGCTCCATTTAATGATGGGGTTGGTTCAAATATTAACGAGTGGGGTTCAAAAAAATTATTTTTTTATCGATATAAAAAACTTTTAAATAAACAAATATTTTGAAAAAATTAAAGTATCAAACTGTCAAAGAATAACATGCCTTTGATATGTATTAAGTTTCGATGTTCGTTTTAATTTTTAAGTTTTGGGCATATTAACTGCGCCGACGCATTTGCAGCAACCCCAATTTTGGTCTTTGAATCTATATACGTTTTTTATAAAGCAAGTTATTATAAAAAATAAAAAAGTATGTCGAAGTACTAACCTCCATATTTTTTTTACTTCAAATGGTTTCTCCGTTTGAAAATGAGGCTACTTTTGGTAAATGGCGCAATATAAGTCAATATAAGTTTCTTCTCCTCTCAATAATTGTGGAAAAAAATTGCTTGTCATGAAAAACAACAGATTTTTTGAAGTAAAAGAAATAAATTCGGAGTTTTTGTAGCTTTTGTTTATTAAGTATTGCAAATTACCAAACAAAAGGTTGTCTAATATTTTAGGACCTCGGATTCGTAATCAGCGACCTCAAAAACCCCCAAGATGATATTTCGAGAAGCTAAAAAAAACTAATTTGGAGTTATTTGCAGCTTTTGTTCATTACTATTGCTAATTAACATTATATTATGGCAGCAAAATATTTTTTTCTGCAAATTTTATCAACTAAAACGGTGCATTAAAATTTTGTGACTTCGGATTTGTAATCAGTGACGTCGAAATCCCCCTAGAGATTTTGTGCTTTTTAAATTTTTTCCAACTTAAAATCGTAACTAGTGATCCCTTAGAAAGTATTTAAAGCCGAAATGAATAGATATTGATTGTTAATTAATTAATTCAAATATAATACCCCATTCAAACCTAATAATAAACACTTCAAAAACCTCACTGTTGAAACAGAAGTTGCACTCAAAAATTCAGAAACTTACATTAAATATCTTCCAAGCGATATAATGATGAATTCCATTCAATCAACTCTCAGCTAAATTGTAAATCCAAAAATTAGAATAGGTAAATTACTAAAGGCACTAAAAATATCATAATTGTAATAGACAAACCCACATTAAAATAAAATTGATCATTTTATTAGTCCCAACAAAATTTATAGAATTAAAGTCAAACCCTACAACAAAATTTCAGACAAACGTTAAACACTCTCTTAAAAACATCAAGTATATTATATATATACGATTTATTAACGGTTCAATTACCATGTACATTTGTATATAAAAGTTTATAAAGGTAACCTAACTTATCACAATAAAAAATCATCTACACTAAACTACAAACTACACAATCACATTACAAGAACAGATCCCGGATGTGCAGAGCGCGACCCCTCCTCACATCATAAGCAAAAGTCTAACATCCGACTTGAATCTGTACAATGTAGAGCCGAAGAAATTCAAGGATTCACAATCTGCAACGGCCCTAGACATCATACTCAAAGACGAGCATGCACTATAGTTGGTTCTACAAAAAGGTGCCATAACCAATGGTTCTTTCTCACAGTACAAGCCGGTATTCGAAAAGTGAACATTTCCAAGACCGCAGCAGAATCGATTCCAAAATTTAATAAACAAAGGAAAAGGTCGAAGTAAGTACGTCTGACATTTAAATGCTGAAGACCAAAATATTTAAGTATATTTACATAGGAGGTATTCTTATAATCAATATGTGATTTGAAACATAAGTATCTCACAAACTTTCTTTGGACATTTTCAATCCGTTCAATATGAACATTATATCCTGGAGACCAAATAACTGAGCAGTACTCGAGTATCGAGCGTACTAAACTATTATATAAAATTATCAGTTCCCTAATATTTGAAAATTCTTGGGACTGCCTAATAATGAAACCAACCGTCCTGTTTGCTCTCCCTATAATTGCGTCAATATGTAGGTTATAATTCAGCTTTGAATCGAAGACAACACCGAGATCTTTATAATTCTCAACTTGTTCTAGAGCATGGCCACGAACAATATACTCATGACAACTTACAATTTTCTTTCTAGAAAACCTCAACATTTTACACTTCGCATAGTTCAATTCAAGATAATTCCTATCACACCAGTCGATAAAGGTGTCTATATCGCTCTGAAGACGTGAAAAGTCAGATTCATGCTCTATTCTAATGAACAGTTTTAGGTCGTCGGCAAACAGTAGAAGCTGTGAATACTTTATCACTTTCTTGATATCATTCATATACAATAAGAAGAGAACAGGTCCCAAGTGAAACCCCTGTGGCACGCCGGATGTCACAGAAATCTCTCTCGAGCCGCTATTATCACCTAATATGAAAAATCCCATTTATTAAACATGAATCACCTTCTCTATATGGCCTATTAAAAATTCACAAAGACGAAACTCCTACAAGACCCGTTTGTTCACGTACTCATGCACCTTGTCGGAATATTAGTCAATATACAATCCTTAGCCCGAAAAAAATATAAGAAACCGTGATCAATTCATCACGTGAGTTCCCTTACTTTTGCGAGCAAAATAGTTTTCGGATACTCCTGCGGGTCAAATATAAATGATTGTAGGAACAGAAATCATATTGGAAATGATTCAGAAACGTAATGAAAGTTAAATTAAATTCTATGTTACATTGAAATTTTAGATGGTCTACATAATGTATTTCACAATTCTATGTTTCACACACCTGCTGTTAGGTTGACTTATTTTATACTGGAACTTGCTGTCACATGAACTACTTAACTTTACCACAGAATCAAGAAGTCAAGGACTTCTTGTAGAGAATAAAGATCGTAACTTTCGATGTGACAATAATACATTACCGATAACAGCATAAGAAAAATTATGTTTAGTCTGACTTTGCATAGATCTAAACAAAACAAATTTAGGGTCAACAATAAATAACACAAACAGAACCCCGGGCTCTTCATGGGTTCGCCATTATCTCCTCAACTAGCAGAAATATTTATGAATTAGTTGGAAAATCAAATGTTCAATTCAAAATTCCAGCACGTGTTTGTATATTGTTATCGCTGTGTCAACGATGGCATCATTTGTTTTGCAGGAAGAACCCGCAAAAAATTTATGTATTACCTATATTAACAACTTGCATCCAAATATAGAATTCACCTTAGAGATAGAAAACAACATTTCCTTAAACTGTTTACACCTGAGCATGTCACGTACAAATAACATCCGCAATCCCGTAAGTTAGCAGCATATAACTCTATGATACAAAGATTAGTTAATATCTCATTAGGTAAAGATAACTTCCAATTAGAATTAAACAGTCATAGATATTGCTAAAAATAACGATTATGTTGTCAAGATAATAGATAAGTCTTCGAAATAAACTCAATAAAAATGCCCTAAACCTTATTTATCGACAGATTAATAATATTAATACCAAATCTAATTTCGAATGTTGTAACATATTTGGGTAAAACCTCACAAAAAGTATATCAATTTCTTGACAACCAAAATAAAAAGTCATCTTCAAAACAACAAATAATCTATATTCATATATTAATAACTAAAAATCTGAGAGATAAATTAGAGAAATCTGGAGTTAGACTGATGTGTACTGCAGTGCTATGTACATCTGTATGCATTTCAGTGTATGGTTCCACGAATATCCGAGGAGTTATAGGCTCAAATAAGAGAACTCTAATTACGTGAATAACCTTTTTGAACATAATAAAAATTTCAACCTTAATCCCATAATAATAAATGACCAAATCGATACCTATAATTTACGACCCACTCATCAATCAACAAATTAGTAACTAAATTTAGAGCCAAACCAATCCTTAAGTTTTCCATATCCGGGATTAATTTTAAAAAGTTCACTCTAATATCATCACACTATAAATAAGAAACAATTATCCTTATTAGTGGAGTCATTCTACGGAAAAATGAGGCGAGGTTCGTAAAAATTTGATAGAGGTTGGGGAGGTGGAAAAAGTTGTTTCTTGTGATGAGAGTAATGATATTCCAGAATTTCTACAAGAAATATTTGGTGGAATCATCCCAAAAATCCCAAAAACTGGTTTCTGGGCCTTTTTTTAGGTCAGTTTTGAAGTTTTAATTTTGTTCAACTCCTGTGACTTGTGACTGAGGTTTGGGAGTTGGACCCTTTTATTGTATTAATTATTATAGAATATATAGGTATACACCTGCGCTTTTCCTAATTCAAGACGCGACAAAATGTTACTTCTGATGATGTGGACCATGCCTACTAATATTATCAGATAAAAATTATTTTTATAAAACAATGACAGGTAAAAATATTGTATATCTTATGATGTTTTTTTTTTCGTATTTTTCTATGTTTCAAGAGGATGTCCGATTTTTCAATCTAATAATTTCTAATCTATAATTTTAATCGGCTGTTAAAAATTTTAACGTTATTAACGCCGCATTGATGCAATATTTGACCGCCGAAGTTTTGGAATTAGCCGATAACGCAGCCCGGGACAATAAAAAAACAAGAATCATCCCCCGTCATCTGCAATTGTCCATCCGCAACGTCGAAGAATTGAACAAGCTATTGTCAGGTGTGACAATCGCTCAATTCGGAGTCTTGCCTAACATTCAAGCAATATTGCTGCAACAAAGATAACCGAAAAGAAAGCATAAATCAACTCGTACAACGAGAGTATCATCGGCCCTTCTCAGGGCCACAAATAGTACTGAACGAAAATCCTAGAACCGACTGTCTATGTACCCTACAACATCCAGTACAACAAGCAGAAAAAGAAAATAATGAAGTCAAAAAATCATACATATAATAATAAATATAATAACTAATTACATATATAGTACAGTATTTTTTTAATAACTAATCTATTTATATTTATTCATCTACCTGATCTCCAATTGAACTTTTATTATTACCTCATAGTTAATTTTTCTTTTGAATATTTATAAGTTAATTTGATGAGATTATTGAATTTAATAACGTTGAAATTATTAACAGCCGATTAAAATTATAGATTAGACATTATTAGATCGGAAAATCGGACATTCTCTTAAAACAGAAAAATACAGAAAAAAAAACATCATAAGATACACAATATTTTTGAAAAATCTTGTCTTCCGGATGGATTCCGCGTCACAATAGCTCGACTTGATGCCGACGTTTCGCCAACCATTACAGGTGGCATCTTCAGGGCAGGCTTGAGGCTTGAACTGAAACTGGTTCTACTGGTTTCTGTAGCCGTATTTATTGAAGGAAAAATCCTTCACGCTACATAGTTCACTGCCTTTGTTCCGGTGGTTAACTTCGTTCCGGGACCTGACCCTGCCGTTGTGCGATCATGTGCGAAGTGGAATTTTCGAGGATGGGTTTCCAAATGTTGGGAAGGTAATATCCTGAGTCACGGTTCAGATTGTTCGGATGTTTTTGGATTTCTATAGCTTCAAGAATTTTCCGCTGATAGAAGTTTGGGGCTCGGACTAGGATTTTAGTATCTTCAAAAAGGATTTGATGATTTGTGTTAAACTTGTGTTCCGCAAGTGCAGATCTACTAGTGTCACGAAGTCTTGTACATCGCTCATGTTCTTTCACACGAGTAGCTACTGTACGACCTGTTTCACCAATGTAGACTTTACCGCAAGAACAGGGAATACTATAAACACCTTCTGAGTGGAGAGGAGGAAGGGGATCTTTAATAGGTTTGTAAAACTGAGATAATTTTGGAAGTGTGGAAAAACGGGTAGAAATATTATGTTTTTTGAGGATTTTGGAAATTCGATCTGTTATATTTTGAATATATGGAAGATAGGCCGTGGATAAAGCAGGTGGGAGGGTTTCTGGCTCAGGTCCATTTGGAATTTTAGGTGAAGTGTATTTCTTTATGGCTTTTTGAATGTTGTAATGGGAGAAATTATTTGATAATAAGGCAGATGATAGATGTTTTAATGCTGATTTTAAAGATTGAGGCTGAGATAGGTTGACAGCTCTGTGGACCAGGGAGTTTATGACAGATTGCTTTTGGGCAGGGTGGTGGTGGGAAAGACCATTGAGGTATCTATCGGTATGGGTGGGTTTCCGATACACAGAATGTCCTAAAGTACCGTCAGTCTGTCGACTAACCAATACATCCAGGAACGGGAGTGAACCTTGCGATTCGACTTCCATGGTGAAACGGATATTGGGATGTAATGAATTCAAATGATTGAGGAAGGGAACAAGCTTTTCGCGACCATGTTGCCAAATAACGAAAGTATCGTCTACATATCTAAACCAACATTTCGGCTTGAGAACAGATGAGTCAATGGCATCTTGTTCAAAAGCTTCCATGAAGATATTAGCTATGATCGGGGAAAGTGGGGAACCCATGACAGCTCCCGAGGACTGCTCGTAGAACTTGCCATCGTATAGAAAATATGTGGAGAATAGACAAAAATCAATTAACGGTAGCAAGTCGGTTGAAATGTTTTTGGCAGGTAACAATTGAGAAATTATGGAAAGGGTGTCTGGAATGGGAACATTGGTAAACAGTGATTCGACGTCGAAACTGACGAGCAAATCGCATGGGTCAACTTTCAACGTTTGAAGTTTTTCAACGAAATGAAAGGAATTCAGGATAAAACTATGGGAATCACCTACAAGGGGTTTGAGAATAGATGACAGGTATCGGGAGAGTTTATAAGTAGGAGATCCGATAGTGCTGACAATTGGTCTCAGGGGAACTGAGGGCTTATGAATTTTAGGCAAACCATATAAACGGGGACATTTTGAACAATGGGGGATAAGAAATTTCTTATCTGAATCAGGAAGGGAAGAATGACGAATAATTTGTGAAATTGAACGTTCTATAGAGGAGGTGGGATCTTTTGGTAGAAGCTTATAGGAATCAGTTTGCAGATGTTGCAGGATTTTGTTATCATAATCTGAACGATTCATGACAACAGTGGAGTTTCCTTTATCAGCCCTCAAAATAGCCAAATCAGGATTTGATTTGAGTGAATTGAGAGCTTGAATTAAAGGTTTAGGGCAATTTGATTTAGGAATCTTGGAATGACGAAGAATTTTAGCAGTTTCGAAACGAATTTCATCTGCTGCGAGATGGGGAACTTTATGTAGGGATGCTTCTACAGCAGAAATAATGGATGTCGTAGGAATATTTTTGGGGGAGAAGACAAAATTAGGACCTTTAGATAGAACCGATTGTTCAGCTTCAGTAAGGGTATGTGAAGATAAATTAACCACAGTATTTACAAGAGGAGTTGGTCTTGAAGGTTGGTGCTGAGGGCGTTGGGAGGCAAGAAGTTTATTGAATTTTTGAATATGACGTTTGGAATTGAGGGTACGAATTTGATCGGCTTGATCGTAGGTAATTCGGTCGAGAACCAACCAATCGGATGCTGAGAGGGTATTTGAAAGTTCAAGGTGGAGGCCAAAGAGGGTTATATTGATGAAATTGATCTCGCGTCTAGTATACTTAATTCGTTCCCGAATCAAAGCTAAACTAGCGCGTTTAAATATGTTTTTGGATGAATGTGAATTTATGGAATGGGATACTTTAAGGAAATTGGGAATCAAATTATGATCACGACAACGACAAAAGGTGTACATTGGTGAACCAGGTCGTACAGTAGCTACTCGTGTGAAAGAACATGAGCGATGTACAAGACTTCGTGACACTAGTAGATCTGCACTTGCGGAACACAAGTTTAACACAAATCATCAAATCCTTTTTGAAGATACTAAAATCCTAGTCCGAGCCCCAAACTTCTATCAGCGGAAAATTCTTGAAGCTATAGAAATCCAAAAACATCCGAACAATCTGAACCGTGACTCAGAATATTACCTTCCCAACATTTGGAAACCCATCCTCGAAAATTCCACTTCGCACATGATCGCACAACGGCAGGGTCAGGTGCCGGAACGAAGTTAACCACCGGAACAAAGGCAGTGAACTATGTAGCGTGAAGGATTTTTCCTTCAATAAATACGGCTACAGAAACCAGTAGAACCAGTTTCAGTTCAAGCCTCAAGCCTGCCCTGAAGATGCCACCTGTAATGGTTGGCGAAACGTCGGCATCAAGTCGAGCTATTGTGACGCGGAATCCATCCGGAAGACAAGATTTTTCAAGATTAGCTGTCCGCGGAAGTCTACTATCCAAAACACAATATTTTTACCTGTCATTGTTTTATAAAAATAATTTTTATCTGATAATATTGGTAGGCGTGGTCCGCATCATCAGAAGTGAATTTTTGTCGCGTCTTGAATTAGAAAAAGCGCAGGTGATGTTGTATTATATACCTATATATATACTATAATAATTAATATGTGTAGTAAAAAAAAATGTCACTATGTCACAAGCGGACCTCAAATGAATAATGTATATGTTTTCTCACATACATCTCCCGAATTTGGATTTTTATCAAAACTATTGGATATGTTAACTTCATCTTTGGATCACGTATTACGGTCACCATGATCTACTTTGAACCAAATTTCATCCAATTTGGTGAAGATTTGATCAAAATAGTTCAATTTTAATTTTTACCCCGAAAAACGTATATATATATATATATATATATATATATATATATATATATATATATATATATATATATATATATATATATATATATATATATATATATATATATATATATATATATATATATCTATTCTAGGGGAAGTAATGATTGAAAATACTCCAAATTTGAATCAAAGCTTCCTTGAACATGGTCAATAGAAGGGTCCAACTCCCAAGCCTCAGTCACAAGTCTAAGGGGTTGAAAAAAATTAAAACTTCAAAACTGACCTAAAAAAGGCCCAGAAACCAGTTTTTGGGATGTTTGGGATGGTTCCACCAAATATTTCTTGTAGAAATTCTGGAATATCATTACTCTTATCACAAGAAACAACTTTTTCCACCTCCCCAACCTCTATCAAATTTTTACGAACTTCGCCTCATTTTTCCGTAGAATGACTCCACTATATCTACTAACAACACATTGTTGATGACTTTTTAGGTACACGCAGCCATCATCAGAGTAAAATAAATTGGGAATTAAAATGTGTCTGTTTATTAAATACTACTTGGAATAAATACGGTATAAAAGGGACAACTCTCAGCTAGAGTTTATTGAATTATTTCTCACTTCTACATTCCCATTTCTTCTGAATTACTTATATATAGATAGGTATACGCAAAAAATCAATTTGGTGAGATTTATCTCCAGCTGAGGGTAATCCCTTATATACCTTATTAATTCCAAATAGTATTTGAACATGCACATTTTGATTTCTTATTTACTTTACTCTGAAAGGTATTGTATTTTTAGTGGAAAATGGTGATTGCTTCTTTTTTATAGTGTATCCACAGTGTGAACTCTTATGTAGTCTAATCTCACAGTTCATACACTTATTTGAATGGAAACAATACTTTAGTAAATATCTTTCTGAAGTGCATTTGTAGTGCTTCAGTTCTTTATAACAGATTACTTGGTATTATAGAGGTGTAAGTGTGAATTATATTTTTCAGAAATCATGAAGCGAAACTGGTGACAAGTTATCGGTAATCTTGTGAAATATTTATACATTACAAACGTTTAGTCAAAATACCAAAAAGGTTGGTAGGGTGTTATAAACGGACAGGTAAAGGAAGATGCATAATAATGATAAACGAAAGTTAACAACGTTCTCTCACATGCATTTTCTATAAACTACGGAAAGCCATAGCTGAGTTTGAAATGAAACAGAGAAGAATACATTGAATCATCAATTTTTATGTCAAAATGACTAGAATGAATTGTTTTTCGGTTTTTACTTTTTGGTTCTGTGTATTCCGTGGTGTTGCATCTAGCAGATAATTTGAATCAAATAAAACAACTATAATATGAAATAGTATAACAAAGAACTAGTTTCATTGGGGATGCTTTTAGCGCACGAGTGCTAGTGTTACGAGTTTTTTATACTATTTGTGTTAATTCGCGTTTTTAAAATGGAGTTTTAATACATTTTGAATTAGATTAGCGAATCTCTAGTTTGGTGCTACTTTTGATCAAAAACATTAGATTACATTTGGCATATATAGAAGTCAAATTTCGATACGCTTCTTTTGAAGATATTTCAATTTTGATTGCATTTTAAATAAAATGAACGAAGAATATTAATCACTGTTTGACAATACAAATTTCAAAAAATTGGAATGCATAGAATCGCTTATCGTTATAACGATAGCGCTATAACGATCAGCAATCGTCATTCAAGTTATAAGCGTCACATAATGGAAAATAATATCTTTCTATGCGGCAACGCTGATGACTTCTATAACGCTTCGACATCTGATTATCTCCTTTGTCATAAATGGGCTTAAAATGTTTATACTTTCGAATTTGACGTAACGTTGTTGTTTGTAGTATTCTACTCTTTATAGTAGCTATTTAGAAGTGAGTATCATGGTATGAAAATGAAAAGTAGCTTTTGAACGAATCTTACCATTTAGTTTTTTTGCACTGTGATGGTATTGTATTACTTAATATTACATTTTATATACAGGGTGACATAGAAAAAAGTACCGTGCATAGTGTCAGGCGATAGATGACACTAAAATAAGAAAAAAAGTTCCTATTAACATATATGCTCAGACGCTTAGTTTTTGAGATACTGAAGTTGAATTTCGTTTTTTGCAAATACCTCCGGAACCGTTCATCTGTATCTCAAAAACTAAGCGTCTGAGCATATATGTTAATAGGAACTTTTTTTCTTATTTTAGTGTCATTTATCGCCTGACACTATGCACGGTACTTTTTTCTATGTCACCCTGTATATTGTAATATCATATCACATAGTAAAGGGTGACACGTTAAAACATTGCTTAATATATAGCAAGAGCTCAATTATTTGAGAAAATTGTAAGGGTAGCTCCGTAACTTCCTCCGAAGTGGAGGAAGTTGCGTTTCTTAACATAGCGTTGTGAGAATGTTATTATAATTATTAAACAGACATTAAAACTCGTGAGTTATTTCAAAAATGACGCGGGAGTCCCGAATAGGATGATTAAGTGAAAGAAATTTGCAAATTGTAAAGTGGTTTTTAAATTCTTGGCTTCCGGATGGAACTGTTCAAGCCTCAAGCCTGCTCTGAAGATGCCACCTGTAGTGGTTGGCAAAACGTCGGCATCAAGTAGTGCTATTGTGACATGGAATCCATCCCGAAGCTAAGCAATTTTCAAGATTAGCTATCCGCGGAAGTCTACTATTCAAGATGTAATGTATGTTGTGTAATCTCTCTTTTCAGAGAATAAAAAGGAGTGAATTAGTTAATTAAATTAATCCATCGATTACGGCACAAAAACTGTAATACCCAAACCTATTTTACGTGTTATATTCCCAATTAATACTTCGAATAGACAATTAACAGTAATAACTGAAGCATTAATTATATTAGTAATTTTATCAATTATTATCTATTACTAGAAGATGCTGACAGTATGAAAAAACCTATATAGTAGCTATATTTTTGATGATAGCCGCAGTAACGAATTGATAATTAAATAAGATCAGATTTATTGAGTTCCGTAAGCGGTATCCAAAAACAAAAATATTTTGTATCATGTAACTGCACAAATTTGTCTCCGTACAATGCATCTTCATATTTCACAAGTACAAAACCATCTTTGGATCTTTAATAACTCTTGACACCATTTCCCAAAAATACATTCGAATCAAACTCAATTCCCGAGTCAGTGTGTCTATGGTGAAGATAAAAAATAAATTATTCCATTATCTTCATAAGCGTATGTAACACATACATTCTTCTGCGTGCCCTCTTATGCATCTCGATTATGTTAAATCACGATTTTTGAGAATCAATGAAATACATACTTGAAATATTCAGAAATACAGTTTGTTCGGTGTAGTTTTTCTTTAACCGATAAAACTGCATTTTTATTCCCAATTCCAAACGATTGCTAAATAACATGAACTAAAAGTTGTGTGACTGAATTTATGACGTTCAACTGATGTTGGTTGAAATTGAGTTTATCTTTCTAATTAGATTTATTGAACATCTTTATCTCCGACAATTCCAACTTGGTAGTATAATAGTCATGACTCATCTAGCTGAATAGATAAGAGGTGCTTTGTTGCTTATTACTTAAGAAAAATCCAGGGCTCATAAATAGTTTCTATTTATTGTATGTGTGCATATAAAATTAAATTCCACAAGAAGCAGATGAGAAATACACAATGGGGATGATAATAATCGCGGAAGTTATGGATGTAGTACGTACGTACGGTATTTCATGAATGATACTTTATGGACTATTGTCTAACCACTGTTCCTTTTATCACCTCTTTGTCTAACTTTTTACGTTAGATAAAGTGTTTATTAAAATTTCTAGCATAATAGCAAACAGTATCAGTGTTTCATGTTAGTACATTAGAAAGTTCTTTATTGATAAGAAATAATCACCCTTATCAACTAAAAATAATATTAAAGTAATGAGGACCTTTCTACCGAGTAGCCATCATCAGAGGAAACTAAATTGAAATCAAAATGTGCCTGTTTAAATACTATTTGGGGATAATAATGTAGACAATAGGTTACCCTCAGCTGGAGATAAATCGGAATTTAATAAATTGCTTTTTCGTTCATACATTTCCATCCCTTCTAAATAACCTACACATTTTTCACTACTGTGTTTTAAAAGTGATAAAATTTCTTGAGGAATGGAATGCCTGTTTAAATACTATTTGGGGAATTTATTATAAACATGGGGTTACCCTCAACTGGACATAAATCCAAATTTAATAAATTGTTTTTTCATTTATACATTTCGATCCCTTCTAAATTACCTAGATATTTGTCTGTACTGTGTTTCGAAAGTGAACTTTCCTGAGACATAGTGTGACTTGTATTCAAAACATGTTCGGCTACGACTAATTTTTCACCTAATTTTTTCTTTATATGGGCAAAATTTTCCTTATAACGAGTTAAAATGTTCCTTCTAGTTTGACTCACATAGCATTTTGAACACGACTCACAATTGAGTTTTTAAATCCCAGATTTGTCGTTTTCGGAAACTTCATCGAAGGTGTTGCCTGAACGGTGTTTTAGCTTGTTGTTATATCTATAAACTGGTTGTATTGCAAATTTAGAAAACAAACTATGGAATTTATCAATTACTGAGGAATGATAAGTGAACCTTTTGAACTTTATTGAAGTATTTGAAGGTACTGGCTCCAATTTGGTTACTTGACTAAGTTCCAATTTCCTTTTTTGTTTAGAGATTAAATTATTGATCAAAGATTTGTTGCAGCCATTATCCAAGGCAATTTCCTGAAATTTTTCAGCTTCTATAATCTATGAATTAGACTATTGAACGGAGCTATTTTATATCTAACTGGTGTAGCTGAATCCGCCGGGGTATACCTACTTGTTTGAGTTGGGTATGCTGTATATGTCGAAATTCAAGTGATTACCATGTTTTATAATGTTAATATCAAGAAAAGGAAGCTGATTTCCTTTTTTTATTCCGACAGTGAATCTCAGTGAATCAAATCGGCTATTAAGCGTGTTTAAAAAGTCATAAAAAATCAAAATCTTTCCTAGTAATCGGGAAAATGCCGTCATCATATCTATAGCTAACTTATGGAAGCTGATTCAATTTTGATTTTGAGGAGGTTTCAAGTTCGCATAGAAAAATATTGGCCAAAAAAGGAGTGAGTGGATTGCCCATTGCTTGTTTGTTTATAGTAATTTTTGTTAAAAGTGAAATAATTTTGCTCCATACATAAAGATGTAAGGATCACGTATTCTGTGCAGTTTCTATCGGGGATATTGATATTTGAAAGCCATTGCTTCAGAATGTTTATCGGGGATTGGGAGTATTTGTAAATAGTGAAACCACGTCAAATGAAACGAGAGTATCACCAGGTTCAAGTTTGAAATCTTTCAATTTTGCAATAAGTTCCAAAGAATTTTTCACAGACAAACTTGGTGAGGCTTGGAAGTTGCTAAATTTATTTACTAAGTATTTTGCTATGTTATACGTAGGATAATTATAAAAGATGGTCACTTGGATTTCGACATAAACAGAAAACCCATTCAAACAAATAGGTGTACCCTGGCGGATTCAGCTACACCATTTAGATATAAAATAGCTCCGTTTAATAGACTAGTTCATAGATTATTGAACGTCCCTTTGAACCACAAATCTTTGATCAATAATTTAATTTCTAAGTAAAAAAGGAAAATGGAACGTAACCAACTAACCAAATTGGAGCCTTTACCTTCAAATACTTCAATAAAATTCAAAAGTTTCACTTATCATTCCTCAGTAATTAATACATTCTATAGTTTGTGTTCTAAATTTGCATTAGGTACAGCCAGTATATAGATGTAAGAACAAGCTAAGAAACCGTTTAGGCAACACCTTCGATGAAGTTTCCGAAAACGACAAATCTGGGATTTACAAACTCAATTGTTAGTCGTGTTCAAAATGCTATGTGAGTCAAACTAGAAGAAACATTTTAACTCGTTATAAGGAAAATTTTGCCCATATAAAGAAAAAACTAGGTGAAAAATTAGCGGTACCCGAACATATTTTGAATACAAGTCACTCTATGTCTCAGGAAAGTTTATCACTTTCGAAACACAGTACAGATAAATATCTAGGGAATTTAGGAGGGACCGAAATGTATAAATGAAAAAACAATTTATTAAATTTCGATTTATGTCCAGCTGAGGGTAACTCCATGTTTATATTAAATTCCCCAAATAGTATTTAAACAGGCGTATTTTGATTTCTGAGTTAGTTTAGTCTGATGATGGCTACTTGATAGCCGAAAGGTCCTCTAATGGTATTTTTAGTGGATAAGGGTGATTCATTTCTTATCAATACTGTTATAATATATCCACAGTATGAACTCTTTTATAGTTTACTAGGACATTCTTTGTTGTGACCGTCTTCTGCACTGGCATTCATTAATTATAATAACAGAGAAAACGATGAGTTAGATTTCCATTTTGCATAACTTTATATAATGCACGAGGATAATTTCACTTTAAATATTCTAGACTTTGATAGAATGAGCTATGATGAAGGTTTTCTGATAAGTGTATTGATGTCTCACCCGCTATTGAGTCTTTTCAAAAGATATTTCCGTCCCTGGATAGATTTATTGAATACCTATGGAATGTCTCAAACTTTGTTCAGTTCACTTCAATTAAAACTATGTAATTTGTAATATGTGTTTTTCTAATTAACGACTATTAATCTCTGCCCACAAAAACTCTATATCATGAATAGGTTATATACGAAACGCCGAAGGAATTTCAAAAATTTCTTATTCGTCAATGAATCCCAAAATAATAATCATTATACAACAACAAATAAAGTTCAATTTTTGGTGCTACTGATTATCTAGTCGGCAAGTTTCCCAATATTTGGAAACCAAAATTGCGTTCAGGAAATTTGTTTATCAAAATTTGTTAATGAACAATTGCAGAAACTTTTTTCTTGTAAAAAATGCAATACGTTAGAAGAAAGTGTGGAGAGATGGGACATTTTTGGGAAAACTATGTTCAATTTTTTCTTAACAAATATGTTCCCATTCAGTATTCTAAGAGCAGAACATGAAGGATAATACAATTCTTATTATTATTCGGAGTGGGCACAGTGGCAAGGTACCAGTTCGAAGTATATTAAAAAAGTATTTTGAAAACTACTGCACTGTAAATTGGAGAATAGCAGACAAATGTTGCACCGTGAATTGATTACAATAATGTTAAATTTCCGGTCATAATATTATTGAGAATTAAGGTAAATGAAAAACCAATTGCACTTATTGTCAAATCATTATTCTTTGTTTATTGTTGTTAAAGTGATTTGGAGATAACAATTGGTAGTTGAAATTATAAATGAACATAGATTGCATTATAGAAACAAATATTTGTTCGAGGATATTATCGAAACGGTTTGTAGTACAACTACTATTCAAGTAAGTTCTGAAGGAATATTCGTAATACTCCAATTTCAAGTCAAGCATATTTGTAACAATTTCTAACTGAATCAATTAGTGGAATTTAGTTTCGTTGATTCATAAGTGAGCGATTTATCAAATGCAAACTCATATACTATCTAAGACTAACATTTAAGCACCAGCGTCGTGTTATTCACTCATTGAGAAATTGGAGTTAAAGGATAGATTCCATTAGTTCAACCAGTTCAGCATTATCTCATGCATTAACGATATAGCAACTAAAATGCAAATTCCTGCTAGTAAATGTAATGCTTAAACGCCCGCTTTTACAAATTTCTCAAATATTTTCACTTCATACCATGAAATATTACGAATCAATATTTAATTCAAAAAACAACAGTATCTATTGTTCGAAGGTATTTTCAATATATGCTTACTTCGTAAGTCCGCCAAAACATTAGAAATTTTTAGTTAACAATATAGTTTGTCATATTGTATTGAAAGTGTGCTCTTCATTAGATTCCATATTTTCGTTGAGCCACATTAGGCCAGGAAATGAAGCAGAAAAGATCGGATGAACCGATTTTGATAATTTTTTTTTAAATCGATTCCGGAAGTCATTCAGAAAAAATGTTACAATTTTTTTTTCTTCTTATGTGCATTGTAGCATTTCTACAGACTAACATGCATCCATTTGATTGCACTTTCAGGAGATAATATTAAAAATGTTAAAAAAATGTCCAAATAAAGCCAACATTTCTCACTCGGGAGTTTTTGGAGCCGTTGAACACGATACCCTGATGACCTAGGTCATCTCCATGGATTGATTTTTATATGCTCTGAAATGCAACCAAATTAGTCTATCGCGGGGTTTTTGGGCCTCGGAACACGATTCCGGTGCCAAATTTGAACTACAACGCACCTGAGGCTCAGGACATCCTGGTACTATCGTCCTCTCCAGGGAATTTGCAGAAATACCTCCTGCAAAGGAATGGAACCTGTTAGAGAGGTTCTCTTGAGCACACGGGTTATGGCCATTACACTCAATAGTCACCTAGTGGTCAGGATACCCTGATGACCTAGGTCATCTCCTTGGATTGATTTTTAATATGCTCTGAAATGAAACCAAATTCGTCTCTCGAGGGTTTTCGGAACCGCGGAATGCGATTCCGGTGCTAGATTCGATCTACGATAATAACATTTTTGAGATTAAAATTGAAAATATTTCAGTATTACTTTTTTCGCATTAGAAAAATTCAGTAAAGTTTCATTGTAGTGCAAACAGTATTTTTTGAATTCTTTGTTGTCGATATCGCAGATCTGTTCACCAGATGCTTCGGTGATTGGTCCGAACTCCAGAAAAGTTATCAGCTATCCGGAAAAACCCGAAGATACGAATTTGGTTTTATTCCAAAGCATATTAAAAAACAATCCATGGAGATGACCTAGGTCATCAGAGTATCCTGACCACCAGGTGACTATTGAAGGTCATGGTTACAACCGAACCTCTTCAAAAAGAACCTCCCTCACAAGTTTCATCCCATTTCGGAACATAATTTCATGAATTCACTGGAGGCGACGATAGCACCAGGAAGTCCCGAGCCCCAGATGCATCGTAGTTCAAATATGGCACCGGAATCGTGTTCAGCAGTCCCTAAAATTCCCGATAAACTAATTTTGTTGCATTTCAGAGCATATTAAGAATCAGTTCATGGAGATGACCTAAGTGATCAGGATATCTTGAGCACAAGGTGACTATTGAGTGTCATGGTCATGACCCGTATGCTCAGGAGAACCTCCATAACAGGTTTTATTCCTTTGCAAAAGGCATTTCTACGAATTCCCTGGAGACGTCGATAGACCAGGGATGTCCTGAGCCCCAGGTGCGTCGTACTTCAAATCTGACACAGGAATCGTGATCAGCGACCCCAAAAACCCCCGAATGAGGAATTTTGGCTATATTTGGACATTTTTAATATTATCTCCTGAAAGTCCTTTCAAAGAGATGTATTTTCCTCTGTAGAAATGCTGAAATGCATATTAGAAGAAAAAAATTGGTAACATTTTCTGTAAATGACTTAAATCGATTTAAAAAAAGTTATCAAAATCGGTTCATCCGATTTTTTTTTTTTACTTTGGCCTTTCTTGTGCCTTATTTCCTCGACTATAAGCTGTTTGTGTATGTGAACATTATTTAGGTATGCGCATGGTTACATTTTAAATGAATCAATTTCATCGTACAGAGAAACTGTTACTACAATTGCGATATATTTGGAATATACAGGATAGGCAAAATGTCTATACTAGGTTATTCTTCATCAAAATTAAGTTATACGTGACGTATAAAACGTGTCCTTTTAAAATAGAATTATTTTCTGAATTGAATTTCTGAATTCACCTTTAGTGAATAAAATTTTGAGTCGCATGTAGAGCGAACCGAGGCGAAATTCCAGCTAGGTATTCTGTGAAATTATGTGACCCCAGTACCTTCTTGATCACGCCACAGCTGACGATGCTGCCGTAGCGTTTGGTCGTTCTAAAATTTACTGTTATCGTTCAATTAGACGTCTCAATGAATATAGTTATCTCGAAGTGAAGTTACATAGTACCAATTTAGTGTTATATACATAAGTATATTAACTCAGATCTCTATAATATATAATTAAAAGGAAAATACGCCTCACTGACTGACTCACGCATCGGGAAATCTCCGAAACTATAAAGCCGACTTGAAATTTGGCAGCAAGATTCCTTATTCGACCTGAATTTGGAGATAGTTTTGATTTTAATTTTAATTTCAATTTTAGTTTGAATTTTAACTTCAACTTCAATTTCAATGTCAATTTCAATTTGATATTGAATTTGAATTTGAAGTTAAATTCAATGTCAATTTCAATTTGAGTTCGAATTCGAATTTGAATTTGAATTTGATTTTAATCTTATGTTTAATTTTAATTTTAATTCCAATTTTAATTTTAATTTCAATATTAATTTTAATTTAAATTTCAATTTTGGTTTTAATTTTAATTTTTCAACTTCAATTTCAATGTCAATTCCAATTTCAATTTCAATTTGATATTGAATTTGAAGTTGATTTTAACTTTATGTTTAATTTAAATTTAAATTTAAAATTCAATTTAACTAAATCTGGAAATTTCTACTCACTAACTAGACATTCATATTCAATATCTAGACATTTCTACTTACTAACTAAAATTTCTAATTACTAACTAGAGATTTCTACTTACTATCTAGAAATTTCTACTAGCTATCTAGAACACACCCCAAATCCCTGCGACCGAACAGTCTCAGATCGTTCGTTCTTAAAAACGGTGGAGAAAGCAACTGATGATTATATCAGAATAGACATCTTGGAACGGGTGCCTCTGAACCCACGCGCCAGCATGCTTACCAAACGGAAAATCTATATAGAGACCACATTTTACAACTGACAGATGAAATCGAGGATGCCCTAGGGAGTAAAGAAACTATAATTTGTACCTTTATAGATATAGAAGGTGCTTTTGACGATACATCACATGAAGCAGAGCGGAGTTTGAAAAAAACATTTGTTTGTAGAAATGATTAGGAAAAATTGAATAGAATTATTTGATGAAAAAAATCAAAACTTAAATAAAATAACTATTAATGTTCGATTTTACCTAGTTTAATAAATAAACAGTAGCTTCTTGAAACAAATGTTACAAAGTAGTAACCTTACTACAAAAGTACTACCTAATATACAGGTTGTCCCGCATAAGAACAGACACAGAGCAGGAGCATGTAGGGGACCCCAAAATATGATGATTCAACAAAACTTACCTCTATACCAAGTTGCACCCCTGACAAGTTATAGGCCCTCAAAGTGAGACTTTAAATTTTGAAAAAAACTAATATCCCAATTATACTTCAACTTAGAAAAACCAAATTTGGTACACGTTGTATGCGTTCCAAGAGTATCAATCGACAGTGAGTAGAGTTCAGTTGGATCATTTTAAAGGGTTGATAAGGGATGGTGCACCCTTAAAATGTTTTAACCTAATCGCTATAAAAATAATTTATTGGAAAAACAAACAACTTTATTACTAGAAATAACATAATACAATTTACTTAAGTTATAAAAATTGCTCAAAATGATCACCGTTTCCTCTCAGGCATAATGTTATTCTTTTCCGAAAATGGAAGTTTACTCTATTCAATAACTGTTGATTATTTCTAATAAGTGTGTATTTATCCATAATGCGGTTCCACAATTCTTCTTGAGACGCAACTGGCGAGCAATACACATATTCTTTTAACGTTTCCCAAAGAAAGAAATCACATTTGTTGAGGTCTGGTGATCGTGGAGGCCAAATCTGGGTGCAATTATTTCCTCTTCCAATTGATTTATTTGGATACTGTTCGTTCAAAAAGTCTCTAACAATATTACTAAAATGAGGCGGTACTCCATCATGCATGAACCAATGTTCCAGTCTTAGTTGTAGTGGTACCTCATCAAGTAGATCCGGGAGTGTTTTGGAGAAAATTTAAATAAGATTCGCTATTCAGTTGATTTGGTAAAATAACTGGACCAATTAAATATCGACCAATAACACCGATCCAAACATTTATTTTAAACTCTCGTTGAAAATTTCGAGGAGCTACTGCATGAGGGATTTCGTCAGAATAGATAATTACGTAAATTTGTTATACCCTTGCGAGTAAAACAAGCTTCATCAGTAAAAAGAATTTTCTTTCGAAAATTAATTTCTTGATGTAAAATAAATTGACAGAAATTCACTCGTTTAACCATATCTTCCGGTAACAGTTCTTGCACTTTTTGGGTATAATATGGATGCAGTAGATTACGTCTTATTATAACTCGATGCACAGAAGTTTTTGATATACCGGTTTGTCGAAATAGAATTCTTGTGCTAGTATGTGGGTCTTCTTCAATTCTATTCAAAAGTATTTCTTTGTATTGTCTTTTTATCGCAGTAGCACGTTCTCGAGTGTTGCTGAAGAACTTCTCACTATTTCTCGAGCCCGTCGCTCAACATTGGAAAAGGTTTCTCTATGGGGAATCACACGATTAGGGAATCTTCTGCAATACTCTTTAACACCTTTTCTGAAATTTCCTTCACAGAAACCTAATACCAATAACATGTCAACTTGCTCACTAAATGAAAATTTTCCAGTAATTTTTAACACACTTAACAAACTATTATTTAAAATAAATTACTTAGTTTCCTGATTGTCAAGTTTGACGTTTAATTTCATAGCTAACTTTTGAAAGTTCGATGATTTTAAATAATATAGCTACATATATTATGCTTTTTTGTATTGGCGTTTTCCTCGAAAACGACAAAGTTGATTGAAAAATTACAAAAGTAAAAAAAGTTTTAAAATAAAATAGAGCAATATCTTTTTGAAAGTGCGATTGGGTTAAAAAATTCTGTCAAATTTTAAGGGTGCACCATCCCTTATCAACCCTTAGGAATGATCCAGCTGAACTCTACTCACTGTCGATTAATAATCTTGAAACGCATACAACGTGTACCAAATTTGGTTCTTCTAAGTTGAAGTATAATTGAGATATCAATTTTTTTCAAAATTTAAAGTCTCACTTTGAAGGCCTATCACTTGTCAGGGTTGCAACTTGGTATAGAGGTAAGTTGCGTTAAATCATCATATTTTGGGGTCCCCTACATGCTCCTGCTCTGTGTCGGTTCTTATGCGAGACACCATGTATAACTGAAATGATAATCTTAGGATAGATGGTTATTTGAATTTCACCTGGAAGTAAAAAACTTTAACAAGAGAGAATTGTTAAGAATTTGATGATCGTTCAATTATCGGACTTCTCAAATTTTTATTAAATTCTAGGGATTCTAGTAAATTTAATTTATTACTTTTATTCTGAATGTGTAAAGTCTTGAAATTATCATTAAAGATATGGTTTTCTATAATTAAATGTTCCGCAAAACTTGAATCCGATTTATTGTTAATGAAACTACGCCTGACCTTTGATCCATTTTTAGAAGGTCCTTCCTGTCTGACCAATGTTTTTCATAGGACAAGACCCACATGTGGGGTTTACAAGCTGACATTTGGGTCTCGCCCTATGATATACATTGGTCAGAGAGGAAGGACCTTAAAAAAACGATGAACCATACATACGAGTTAATGTGATTAGACACATCGGTTTACGTCGAGTAAATTCTTGGCAATGCTATACTAATTGTTATTAAGAATTATGAAGTAACCCGCACTGCTTCGAGCACAATACATATTCCAATCTATTATTATGTAGAATCATTATACGGAATAATTATGTTGCAAATCTGTTTATAATGAATTCATGTTTAAAATTAAAACTAAGGTTTTTTTGACATTTAATAAGAAAAAGTTCTAACCACGCTCATCGAATTGTCATGCCGTCAAGTACTCCGCAAATACATTTATGATAAAATATATTTATCTTAACATCGTGACTATTAAACATTGCGAAAGAAGCTATCATTGTATCTAGTAATAGAATTTGAACAAAGCGAATCTAAACTATCCTTCGATATACGAATGACGAAGCGATAGAATATAACTACACTGCATCGTTATTTTTAAGTCGTGATTGTGTGTTGGTAATATCACCATTTTCTATCTGTATAAAGTTCATATACCTACTCGTATTCTCAATGTTATGAGAACTATGAATTCGAATAGTGTTTGTTACAGCTCAAATCTCAATAATTTCGGTTCTTCCTATATAGTTGAATTCAAGAGAATTATGCTATTATATCCTATTTACTTATTTCGTGTGTGGAGAGTATAGCAAATTAAAGGAAAAAATGTTAAATTCTAGGAGATAACTATGAAAAAATGAATAGTAAGCCAAGATCCCAAGAAGAAAAAATGTAACATGCTGTATCCGCTCAGAATAAAAACTAATTGAGTAATAAATACGAAATAACTATTAAAGTACTGAGAACCCTTCAGCTACCAAGTACCCATCATAGGAGAAAACTTTAGTGTATCAATTGACTATTACTTTGAATGCCAACTGATCAAATAACACCCCAATAAAACTTCAATAAACCGTTCCAGACCATCGTTCCGCAACGCGCTGACTGAGTTGAGGTAGGAACATTAACACGAATCAGAGTGGAAACATTTTGGAACTGCGTCCAAACCATGTTGGAAAGAGCATTTAGCTATGAGCAAATTTTTATCATCACGCACAGTCAAGCATACATACATGCATTTGCATCTTATGAGATCAGCTCTAATATTAGAAAGGATTATAGGATAAAATTCTTCATGCTACACAGTTCACTGTCTTTATTCCGGTGGTTAACTCCGTTCTGGCACCCGACCCTGCCGTTGTGTGATCATGTGCGAAGTGGAATTTTCGAGGATGGGTTTCCAAAAGTTGGGATGGTTGGATGTTTTAGGATTCCGCTTCAAGCATTTTTCGCCGAAAGAAGTTTGGGGCTCGGGTATTTTCAGAAAGGATTGGATGATTAAACAACTTGTGTTCCGCAAGTGCAGATCTACGGAGCCTTGTACAGCGCTCATGCTCTTTCATACGAGTAGCTACTGTACGACCTGTTTCCCCAATGTAGACTTTACCGCAAGAACAGGGAATGCTATAGACACCTTCAAAGTGGAGAGGAAGAAGGGGATCTTTGATAGGTTTGTAAAACTGAGATAATTTTGAAAGTGTGGAAAATATATATGTTTTTTAAGGATTTTGGAAATTCGATCTGTTATATTTTCAATATATAGAATATAGGCAGTGAGTAAAGCGGATGGGGGAGTTGCGGTTCAGATTGATTTGAAATTTTAGGGGAAGTGTATTTCTTTATGGTTTTTAGAATGTTATAATGGGAGAAATTTTTTGATGATAAGGCAGTTGAAAAATGTTTCAATTCTGATTTTAAGGATTGGGGTTGAGATAAGTTGACAGCTTTGTGGACCGAGGAGTTTATGACAGATTTCTTTTGGGCAGGGTGGTGGTGGGAAAGGCCTTTAAGGTATCTATCGGTGTGAGTGGGTTTTCGATAAACAGAATGTCCTAAAGTATCGTCAGTCTGTCGACAAACTGATACATCTAGGAAGGGGAGTGAACCTTTCGATTCAACTACTATGGTGAAAAGGATATTAGGATGGTAATGAATTTAAATGATTGAGGAAGGGAACAAGATTTTCGCGACCATGTTGCCAAATAACAAAAGTGTCGTTGACATATCTAAACCAACATTTCGGCTTGAGAAGAGATGAGTCAATACCATCTTGCTCAAAAGTTTCCTTGAAGTGAACTGCGACCGGAGAAAGTGGGGAACCCATGTCACCTCCCGAGGACTGCTCGTAAAACTTGCCATCGTACATAAAATATGTGGAAGATATACAAAAATCAATTAACGGTAGTAAGTCCATTGAAATCTTTTTGGCAGGTAACAGTTAACAAATTATGGAAAGGATGTCTGGAATTACATTGGTTAAGTGATTCGACGTCGAAGCTGACGAGCAGATCGCCTGGGTCAACTTTTAGCATTGGTTTTTTAACGAAATGAAAGGAATTTAGGATAAATTACCTACAAGAGGTTTGAGAATAGATGATCGATATCGAGAGAGTTTATAAGTAGGGGATCCGATAGTGCTAACAATAGGGCTCAGATGAAGGGTTTATGAATTTTAGGCAAACGATATAATCGAGGGCTTCTTAAACAATGGGGGATAAGAAATTTCTTATCTGGATCAAGAAGGGAATAATGACGGATAATTTGTGAAACTGAACGTTCTATAGAGGTGGGATGTTTTGGTAGGAGTTTATAGGAATTAGTTTGGAGATGTTGCAGGATTTTGTTATCATAATCTGAACGATTCATGACAACAGTGGAGTTTCCTTTATCAGCTTCCAAAATAGCTGAATCAGGATTTGATTTGAGTAAATTAAGAGCTTGGATTGAATGTTTAGGGCAATTTGGTTTAGGAATGTTGGAATGACGAAGAATTTTAGCAGTTTCGAAAAGAAATTCATCTGCTGCGAGATGGGGAATCTTATGTAGGGATGGTTCTATAGCAGAAATAACGGATGTCGTAGGAATATTTTTGGGGGGAGAAAGCGGGCAGTCAGCGTAAGAGAGCCGATCGAGACGGAAGCAACTTCAGACTGGCGGAGAGGCATCGATGCGGGTACATACTAGATTCGTTAGACATGTTCGAACAAGAAGAACACTCTTCTTGCTTCTCGCGTTCAAACAAGATATGTCGATACCGCGACGTGAAAACTACTTGCCAGTTTCATTGAAAATACTATATCAAGAAATATAGTCTACTAGTACTCGAGTATCTACTAAAACATATTTGCGGAAACAAAAATACAGATCCTTGAAGTGACGAAAAGGTGCTGAAGATTGAGACACTTCCTATTAATTTACGACGGGTATGGTGCTGTAACTTTAATAATTTCAACATAGAGCGTTCTATGCGGGTAGTATTGAACGATTTATTGTTATCTCAGTATAAATAATTATCGAAAAATTGAGTAGATGAACACCGATTTCCATGAGGCACATTTTTCAATCCACATGCAAGAGAGAATGAGGAGAATTTGCGGTTATTCATTGGTTATTAATTTCGCAAAAGCAGATGAGTTTCTTTTTCTTTATCAAAATACAATTAAAAGTAAGCTAGATTTTTTTATATTCGAAACAACCAAGACAATGCAGAAGGATTCAAATGAATCCATTCATTGCTTTAGAGTTATAGATTTTGCTATATTTTTGAAACTTTGTTCACTTTACTAATCAACAGAGGGAAATAGTTGTTTGAGAATTACTCACGGTTCCTATTTAAGCACAGATTAGTAGAATCTAAATGAATCAATTCATGTATTTTTATAATATAAATTCTACTTTGTAATATCTGTTCAAAGAAGCTAGATGTTAGCGAAAATTAGTCACATTTATTTATTAAATTAGTGAAAATCAAATTTAATAGTTTTTTTATTTACGACGGCAAGGTGAAAAGTCCCTGAAAAATAATACAGATGGCGCCACAATCGAAAATCACATGTGACATTTGTGATGTACCATCTTAACTAAAACGCTTTAAAATTTTCAGACCGATATGTCATTCAGCTCTGTTTCGACACCCATCGAAAGCAAGCAGCCTTGAAGCTTTTTGTAAACATGGAAAAAAGTGAATTTCGCGTCTTGATTAAACATTATTTCTCGAGTGGAAAAAACATTACGCAGACCAAAGTATCACTTGTTAAACATTATGGGGACTCTTCACCATCGATTGGAACGATTCACAAGTGGTTTTCGTTGTGATATTATGACCACAAAGGACTCCGAACGTTCTGGTCATCCAATTGAGGTTACAACTCCAGAAATCGTCGATAAAATCCATGGTATAATATTGGACGATCGGCGAGTTAATGTGCACGAGATTGCAGAGGCTATGGGCATCTTAACCGAACGGGTACGGAACATCATGCATACATTTTTGAATATGAGAAAGCTATCTGCCTAATGAGAGCAGCCGTGTCACAACTTCAACGGAGTGTTTGGCGATGTTCAAGCGCGATAAGAAGACTTTTTTGCGCCGTTTCGTAGCCGTGGACAAAACATGGATCCATGATCCATCACAACACACCAGTCGAAGCAGTGGACTTGTCCTAGCGAATCGTAGCCGAAAGGCCAAAGTGGGTTTATCGGTCAACAAAGTCATGTCGACAGTTTTTTGGGATGCACACAGTATCGTATAATATATTGATTACTTTTGAAAAGGGCAAAACGATCACCGGCGTGTATTATGCAGAGCTGTTGGATCAAAACATCCAATCAGTAAAATGGTGCGTTTAGTTGGCGAAGCCAAGCTTGTATCCGGGCTTCGATCCGCGCTGATGATGGTATTTTTTGAGAATATAATATAATTATTTTATTGTTTTTTTGCAGCTATTATCACGTTCATTTTTATAAATCAATTAGTTATTGCAACCGTAATAAACCTCCTTCGTATATCTTAGCCTTAGCGCATCAAATTATGGAACTATAAGCATTATTTCTAATGAAAATATGTTGTTGATCTTTCACATCACTCATGTCATACTTCTTAGCTACCTATATCATTTATTTCATCATTCCAAGGCTATAATTTGTTAAAGTTAAAAAATCATCACATGCAGAAAGTCTAATAATTCAGAAATAAATCCCTATCGACAAAAATTTTATTCTACATTTTTTTACAAGAATATCACACCGTACACGTTCCTAAATTTTCCGCTTCATAATGTTTCTCAACACTCTGTATATTATGATATTTGATGACACGTACGTAATCTAAGTTTTTTAACATCCATATTGTAAAATTAAAACACTACTATGTTGATATCAATTTTAATTGCAACTTGCGTTACTAGAGTTTCAGCGTTATTACGCCATGTTCAGACGGATTCAAATACAAATAAGTGATATCAACATAGTGTTTTAATTTTACAATAGGTATGGATAAAATTTCATATCACATAGCAAAGGATGAAAACAATTTCTAACATCATTTTTATACATTCCCCAATTTTTCCCTGAGTATAAATAGAATGTGCACAACATTTGTGCATTTTTAGCAATTACGTATTTAACAGTATTTCAATTTAAAATTATTTCTCCTGCATAATCATCCGTTTTCTTAATGATTCAGTTTAGAAAGACCTACCCTGAGTTTCAGCACCCTCTGCTAGATAATAAGATACTGAATACAGATATCATCGGTAGATCTAGATATTAATAATATATCGTTATCGAAGCTCTACTTATGAACTACTTTGAAAAAAAATACATAATACACTGCTTTTGTCATTGCTCTGATCGTTCAGCATATCTCTAACAGTGTATCATAAATAAGCCATTATCGTTAACCATTGATTAAAATACATGTATATTAATCAATGCGTTAACTAAAAAATTGTAATAATTCGTTTATGCGGCATGAGTAGGTTCTCCACGCTGGTCTTACTCACGATATAATATAATATACCGTGTTCTTACTTATACTAATACAAATCTTATCTTACTTATACAAATCTCAGCCCATCACCAATTACAAGCGTTGAAGTTATGGAAGAGAATTTTGTTATTGAAAAATCATGGCATTGCAGAATCTTGTATCAATATCTATCTATCTACTGAATTTGTAACGATATGTTTTTATTCTAGTCTAGTGTCGTGACGATACTACACGAAGTACACCTCTGTAGTTTCATGACCGTAATACAAAATAATAATATTCTAAATCTAACCAATAAATGCAATAGCAACTTTTTTATTTTCTTTAGTTAAACTATTAGGTACCCGCTCTAAATTTGACTAGTCTAAACACTATAAGTAAGTAGTAAGATTATAAGAACGTTTATCATACGTTTCATTCAAGCAAATATCAGATGAAAATCGATAAAATTCGTACATACATACCAAAGTCAAAAGTTGAGAATGATGTCAATCATTGAAGGAATTTTTGCACACACACAATCATTTACACCTTATTTCCAAATTTAGCAATTGACACTGTGTAAGCAGATTGTAATTTATCCTACACATGTTATGATTACTGGCAGTTGTTGGAAGTAAACAATTATTGCTCTAAGAATTTACAGCTATATGATTCTTGCAGCACCATCTTTAGAGAGATAGCGGAGTCAATGGCTGAATTACAGGAATTAATAAAATACTTACTTCTTATTTGTAAAGATGTCGCCAAGGCGAATCTTGCATCAACGTTACCAACTACATTATAATCGAACTTCTCCCTTTGTTATTTTCAACAATATAAAAAGAAACAATTACCCTTATACGATGTTGAATATATCCAAACACTTTTTTCCTTCAACCAACATTGAATGAAGGTGACTGCGAAGGACTGGGAACAAAAATCACCCATGACATTCAATGTTTGAATGTTGTAACTCCTATACACAAGAACGAAATTTCAATAATGGAAACCTATAATAGGCCCATATCACATATCAAATTCATCTGAACGTATAGAAAAAAATCTGAATATAGGGATATTGAGCTTCATTAATGAGTACAACTTGAAAAGCAGACATCAGTATGGATTCACGATTAATGTCAATACCGGAGACGACATTGTGCGATAATATAATAATGGTGTGAAATCTATTAGCATATTTATTGACTCTCGAAAAGCTATCATTTTACATAACATATTACTTTCTAAACTTGAAAATTAGGGGTTTCGAGGTACGGCACAAACAACACTTCGACGTAATTATCTAACTATAGAATGCAATGTGTTCAGGCGGAAAATTCAGTACCTAATACCTTCTAACCTATCAAGTAAGGAGTAAGACAAGGTTCAGCCCTGAGTTCGATCTTGTTCAATTATATTACATAAACGATTTACTCACCATTGAATTTGATGGCATTTGCAGAAGATAAGACATCATATTTTGAAAGTGATTCTTGGGTCAACCTTCAAAAAAGTGAAGTTGAATAAGTAAAGTTATTCAACTGGATAACTGAAAATAAGCTCACTATATCTATAGGACCATACTATGAAAGAATAATGATAGCAGTTGTTTTGGATAGTTACCTGGTGTCAAATAGATTCTTATATTGAAAAATTTCGGAATGTTATCTTCAAATTTAAAATTATTAATAAGTTTTTCGGCAAAACGCAACTGTATACCTACCATTTACCATTTTTTACGTATGCTATAGAATCAAATTTGAATAATGATCAATTAAGAAATAAATGAATATTTATTTGTTGTTAGCTTTCTCCAGATTACAATGACAAGGTCTCTCTAATCAGTAAAATTTACAATCTAATAGTTGCTGCGCTGTCTCATGGAGCCCATCAGCAGAACAAGAAAATACGCAATGCTACCGACAGAATGATCGTTCAGTAGCATTGCAAACTTTCTCGTTCTGCTCATGAGTCGCGATTTTCCGAGTCCAGGCGTCGGAAGAGTTGATCGTAGAGTGGCAAACGCAGTGGGAGCGTGATGGAAACGGGAAATGTGCGCTCCTTGGAGCAAGATTAAGTCCAACAGGGCTGAAGCGGCAAAGAACAAAACTTTACTTGGACTGAGGTCTCTTATGGCCTCAGGCTACATATACCGGGATATCAAATATTATCTTGGTCAAGGGTGGGTGTGGAATCTAAAACGTGTGTCTTACTTTACGTTTGAAATAATTATGTTACTGTCACACTGACATCATCAATAACCTACAAATTTCATACCTATTTATTTCAGTTGTAAAACAATAATGAACTACAAATTACGGTTTTAGTAACAAGGAAAACTAAATTACAGTAATTGTTGGGAATGTCCCCCGTTTTGTTCGATGCACAATTTGAAGTGCATCCTCATGCTGTGAAAACCGTTTTGCAGCATATCTGGCGATATGGTTGCACATTGCTGAACTATTCTTTGTTGAAGTTCTTGCAAACTTATCAGCCGGTCATCAAAAAACTCGCGGAGAAAAGCAATATTTTCTCGTGTAGTATATGCTGTTGCACCGTCATGCTGGAAATAACAGTACCGAAGTTCATCATCGTTTAACTGTTGCACAAATTCGGCCAAAAAGTTGTGTCTGTACCTTTCTGCGTTGACGGTGAAATCGAAAAAAATTGGCCCAATTATTCTTCTGCGAGAAACTGCCATCCAAACACCGATTTTTTGAGCATGTAGTGGCGATTCAGTAGAAACATTAGGGTTATCATTGCTCCACATTCGCATATTTTGAGAACTACATTCAAAACATGTTGAGCCTATGAGAAACCAGTGCTGGACATCCTACTAGGATGTGTGATGCATTTTCATCCGCATATAGTATAACCTGGGTCAACAACAATGACCATTAAGTGCAAATGTCTGTTTAGGAAGTACTATCCGTGTTATGCCTCTTCTGCGAATGAACATACGCTTTTTGAGTCTTTGGACAAGAGCTGCGCAATGTGAAACTGCTTCCTCATACCAAGGAGCACCGCACCACTTATCCCTATGTAGGTAAGATCCTGAGCCTTGTACAGCGCCAGACGTGGCAGGCACGTTTCTATCGCCAGCCGTCATACAACGGCTGCGCAAGGGCTGCGTAAGTTAAGATTGATGGGCGAATCATAGCCGTATAGATCTGGAGCAATAGACTTCAAATGCAAACGAAGGCTTTATTCCATGGCCAAACCAAAAGGTTGCAACGACCTTCTTTACCCGTGTTTCCAGCTTAGTTTGTATCGAGGGTAACTCCAAGGTACTTCACTGAGTTTTTGCGAGAAGGGCTTCCCCAATCGACACATCTCTGGTAGGGGTTCTATTCCTAGTTTAGGAACAATTAAATTGGGAATATGATAAGAGGCTTCATGATGATGTAACAAGAAGATGAAGAGAAAATGGAAGCGAACATGCCAAATCTTCTTATATCTACAAAATTGTACACCATGACGTACCACGACGCAATGCCAACCTGGTGTTCCCAGATCTTAATATAGAAAAGGGTGAATTTTCACTGAGTTCCTACACGAGAGCGAATGTGAGACTACTCATGAGTTTCGGGAGTCCATACAAAATTTCTCAGTCTCACATAGACGTGTAATAATCATGTGAAAATATAGTAATAAGAAGGACGAGAACCGTATATTATTTTCACAAAATGGTGCTTTTGCACAACAGTTTATATATAATCAATAATAGCATTAAACAATATACTAAACAGCATAGTCGATAAGAACGGTTATTCAATCAAATCGATTCCAATATTTATGAGAAGCAACCGAAACTTATCATTACAATATGTACATGAAGATCAGTGATACTTGTCATAACAATATGTACCTGAAGATCAGTGATACTGTAATCATGAATCTATTTCTAATATACTCCGGCTTATTTTTTAATGAGATAGCTAATGTAATCTTTAAATACGATATAGTTATAGCTTTTAAACTAAAACAATTGAAGTTACGTCCCTATTATAGTAGGTGCAAAAACCCCTGAGAATCCTTTCGCACCCGGATTTGGTGTTACGAGATGAGTCGAAGACCAATTGAATCCAATTCTCGGGCAGGTCTATCCCATTCCAAATCTGTCATCAGTTTTATGGCATTTCCCATCCATTGCTCGACCTGATGGTAGACTGTTGAGTAATGCTGCATGGCAACTGTAAAGGTACGAGCGCTAAACCTGTTTCGATTCAAAAACCCCTATCGAAATTTGAAGCACAACATCTCGTGACCCCAAACCCAGGTTAAAAAGGATTATGAGGGATTAGTGTTTGCAAGTTACTGTACTATAACTCTAATTCTCAATACTTATATTGTACTGTCAGGGAGACTTCATACCAACATCTCTGTTAGTACTGGTTGCTATGGTTATGAATGGTCCAAATATTAAGAAACAATCAATTTTTCCAACAATACCTATTTTTACTGTTACATCATAACAGTTTGGGGAGATGTCGGCAGTGGCATTCTGGAACATTCTACATGCACAATCGAAAACAGGAAACACCTTCGAATACATATATTTGGGTATTTTGAATCATAGAAAGACGTGAACTAGTTGAAGACCTTCACGAACTCGAGTTAAGCATATCATACGACCGAGTGCTGAACATTTCATCAGAACTTGGAAATTGAATATCATATGTATCACAAGGAAAATGCTGTAGTTCATCTTTAATTGAAGATAGAACTTTTCGCAACTAGTACGGTTGATAATATTGACTAAAATCCAAGATCTACAGGTCATGATTCTTTCCATGGTATGGGAATATCGCTATTCCAACAACCAGATGACAATTTCAGAGGTACTGATCGTACCAAATTTGAGTCCTTTTACCGAGGAAGTAGTTAAACATCTTCCTAAAAGCCATAGTGTTATTCCAGTTGTCGCTTTCAGAACCGACTGTCCTTGCCAATAGTACAAGAGAACTGAGTTGTCGCCGAAAGATATGGTTAAAGATATACCTGGCTGAAGCATGTAAAAACGATTTTGGCTGCTGACAAACTACAAAAAGAAAAGAAACAATCACATGTACAGCATACAACGGTATTCAACATTTAAATGAACCAAATCCTCCAAAATGTCAGCGCTCATCTCAAGTCCACCATGGAATGTGATGTAACGTTCATTATGTTTATTATAAATTTCAAGGGATTATTTGTTGGCAATTTCGAATTAATATTGATAATGAGTATATAAACATATCTAAACATGAGTGGAAATATTGAATTTAAGAACAATACTACCTTTTTGTTAGATAATATTAATCCGAACGATTATATGTTACATAATCCTGAACAAACATCTTAAAAATTATCAAGTGGATGTTTTGAAATAACTTTATGGAGTGGCACTTCTGTTTAAATAAATAAACAATTAAATCGCGGATATCGGTACTTGAAATTGAGAAAGTTTGGCAGCGCCCGATCCAACTATTACGTGATCATGGACAAAAAACGAATTGCCGCCCCGTTAAACACACATACTTTCAAAAAATATATATCTTCATTTTAAATAAAAATCAAATCGTTTTAAATTATAATAAGAACGTATAACTAGGAAGATACATGCAATATTTAAAATTAACAGTTAAATAGTACAACCCAGCATATATAAGAAAGTACCTTTTCAGTGAAACCTATTAAAAAGATGCATTAAGTGATGCACAATCAAAAAACCAAAACTTATATCATATAAAAACTAAACAAAAATAACATCAACTACGCTAAACTCATAAGAAACTTTTTTCCCAATTTTCAGTTCTGCTAACATTTTTATTATGTTTTTATGTTTATTTGATCAACAATTTCATGCTTAATCGCCAAAACTGCCAAACCACTAAGACGATTCTGTCTAGTGGGGGAACGTAAGAAGTTCTTAATTAATTTTAATTTAGAGAAACTCCTTTCCCCACTTGCTACAATTATTGATATAGTGAGCCAATATTCTTAAGGCAACACCGAGGCTTGGGGCAAAATTAAAATTTCAAAATTTCAGAACATTGTTCACACTTTAGTTTTTGCACAAAAGCGCAGAAATCGCAGAAATTTCTTCAGTTCTACCCCATTTAGGTCAAAAGAATCGCCATCAGTTATGATCTTACGCGGTGTCGTGGTATTATTGATTCAAAATCAGAATCAACGTCAATTTCGTCAGCTAGTTCTCTTATATCAACAATTGTTTCTTCATAAGACTTATCCGATCGAAGATCCCTGAAGAATTTTTTGCAATTTTGTAAAAGATCAAGTGTAGATGCTACATCAAAATCTTTTGCTTGTACCAGCTTGCTCATTGGATTAATACAGTTAAATATTTATACCAAATAACTATTGAACACAAAAACTTTAACTATTTAACACAACTTAATAAACCCGAGGCTTTGTCACTTATTATATTATCAATTTCTTGGTTTTCATAAATGTTTAGCAAAGCGTTGTATACATCTCCCATATGAAATCTTGAAAACTTCAAGGCCTCTATCCAAATTTCCCATCTAGTGCTATTCAATAGTAGTTTCAAAGCTAATCCTTGGATTGGTATTGCCCATCAAAAATTAGATGCCGAAAAAATGAAACATATGTAATTTTCCTTAACCATATTGAAGAAATTAGCGGCTTCCAAGGATGCTTTGTCATATTATTAACCACTAGATTGAGGGAGTGGATACTACACGGAATGTAGAATGCTCGCAAATTTAAATTTTCTATTCCAGATTGCACGCCTTGCTTATCACCTCTCCTATTGGACCCGTTGTATATCCCTGCCCTCTAATATACTGCTAATTTGAAATAATTAAGTTCTCCAATTAAAATTTCAGACATTTGTTTCCCTGTGGATCTTTCAACTGGAAGGAAGCCCAAAAAACTTTCATTAATTGTTATTTCAACCTGATTGTAATCAGATTTATTCATTGAAACATATCTGATTACAAGGTATTTGCGGCACCTTACTAACGTCAGGAGTGCAATCTAAAATTATGGAATAATATTTGGATTATTTTAATCACTAATAATATGAGATTTTCTTTGATTCATGAGTAGGTATATTATCTCGATTTAATCTCCTCTATTTTGAGCACTCTGAGCACGTGTTCTTCCATAATAGCATCAAATTAAGATAGCAGCTCAACACTATTTAAAAAGTCACCGTTATTAGGCTCAAACACTTTATCGCTTGTTGAAAAGCTAAACGACTTTTACCAATTAATTTAATGATTGTAACGATTCTTAGAAGCACCTGGTACCAATGGTTTTTTTCAGAATTGATACTTTACGCAGCACTTTAACATTTTACTCAGCTCTAGCCATGATTTTTGAGCCTGAATATGTTTTTTAGAAATTTCATGGTCTTATAAAGTTTAAACGAGGTGCTCTCAACTTTGAAACCCCCCTTTTGGAAGGGGAAGTGATCAATCGACCGAAAATTTTGCAGCCACGCACTTTTTTGAAATAGAGTACACTTAGCCAGTCTCTTCAACTTGCTTGAAATTCGTGCATAATTTCGAAGAAATTTGTAATTATACAAAGGCTTAGATTAGATGGACCTTGCTCAACCAAAAAATTGTTCTCGGCTTCTTCTAATACTCTTGGCCACAATGCTGGATCTGTGCTTAAAGTTTGTAAAACGCTGTCCGTAGGTCACGGGTTGGTCTCAATTTCTCTAGTGCTTTCATTTGACGGCGGAGTTGTGCCAATTCCGATTGACTTATAACTGTCGTCTATTTTTTGGTCACCATCACTCTCTGAGAATTCCGTGTTTTCTTTTATGAATGGATCTGATGTTGGAATCTTTGCATCCTCTTTTGTTTTGATGCTACCAGACTTACTCTCTAAATAGTTCATTAAAGCGCCAGTTTGTGTCTGCTTTTGGGTTTCTTTTCCAACCTCCGTCTTTTATACTAATAATCAGACAGTTATCTTCTTCCATCGCTAATTCTTAAATAGATGTATTATTATGAAATGAATGAAGATTTAACATCCTCAGAAAAGTCAAAACCGCGAGTATCGGAAATGTTTGAATTGATTACACAAAATGTTGAATAAGGAATTAACACTAACTCACTAACATGTTTTTTCAAATCTTTAACACTTAAAAACGTAAAAAATACTGCGATATTGATTATTAATAAATTATAAATAAAGGCTTTTGTAGAAAATATAACAATAAATAATATTTATTACTTATGTCATGAACTCAAAAACATTCGCAGTTCTGTAAAAAGTGTGAAGGTAAAAATAAATCCTAAAACTTAGATATTGAATAGAATCCGCCTTCGCGTGATGGAAATACATTCTAAACTTGAATAAAACAACTATTAAAAGTTCGCATTTCACTAGTTTAATAAATAAATGTCACTATAATCTCGGTAACACAGCAGCTTCTCCAAACAAATATTACAAAGTAGGTACTAATATGCTACAAAAGAGCTATCTAATATATAAGTTTAATGATAATCTTATGATTATTGGAAATCCAATGATGATCGACACCTGAAACGTATGAGCGCACGTACTATTGAAAAAAGTATTTGTACTTGTACTTGAACCAGCAAAAAAGTACTTTCAAGTACAAAGTCTTCGACAAAAATATACTTGAAGTAATAGTACGAAGTACATGGGAGAAATATTGTACTTAAGTACAAGTACATACAAATTTTAGTACTTTGTACTTCTTCAGTGAAAAGGTTTCGCAGCTACTACTATTAAGAATCCAAAATATACGAAAAATGGGTCTATGAAGTGAAAAAAAGTTCTCTAATTGTTTTATTGATGTATGGGGATAACATTCTACCATAAAACAATTAAGAAAGATTGTTTATGGGAGCTCAAGTCATCATTATTTTTATGATTTTGAATAGTCTTGTACTTTAACTTGGAAATTAATTGAATCTGACTGGTACTTACCTCAAGGTATTGATGATGTAGTGGTTGTAGACATTGAAATCTTGCAATAATTAGTAACACACTTATACGCAATACTCGTAAGCCTGCGTGAGTTATTTATTAATGAACTATAACCGATCTACTAGATACAAAGTGCCACAAATTACGAAAGGAGGTACCGACAGCGAGAAATTTCAGGCTTAGACAATGAGTATTACATATATTTTAAATTGTTCTAACAAGAGCAGGGGGTGATATATCTAAGTAATTTTACGACTACATAGTAAATAACAAAGTGTAAATAGCTATAGAGTCTAATAAAAGGGATAGCACAGTCATCTGGAGTATCATGGGAACTGTACCTCGAAGTTAAGAGATAAATTACTTCTTCATTTACCTATCATGAGTATAGTTTCTTCCAAACTTACTAGATAATATGCTTACAATGAACAACAGTATACAAAAAATCGATGGTGGAAGCCCTAACTTGATATAATAGAACATTTCTTCTTTGTTTTTGAAACATATATTTTAGAAACACTAACTTGACTATAGTTTAGACATTGTGTCATCTTCAAAACGATAAAAAATCATACATTTGCATCATTTTAAAGATGACTTTAATCACGTTAGAGTTTCTATAATATAAATATTATATCAATATCATGAATTGTCTCAAAGTAACGACTCCACCTTTGTTTTTTTGTATGTTTCTATAATATAAGTTATGAAGAAAGAGGTGAAAAGTGTTACATTATATGAAGAATATAGTGTCCCATTATACTGTTCGTAAGAAGTATAATATGTTCAAGCACACCATATAAATAGTCTCACCATTTGGTTTTATTCACAGGCTCAGATCTTTAGCTTGTAAGGTCACGATTATTAGAGCAATTAATTAGTTGAATTTAGAATCAGTTAAAAAATATTAATGCATTTCAACTTAATTTGAGATAATAGTAGCTCATTTTTCATTAAATGAATATCATGAACTTATTAGTCGTATGATTTATGCACATTTCCATGTTTTAGTCTAATAAATAATATTATTTCAAATCAAATGTAGAACCGACACTTTAAGAATCTTTTTTTTTGTTACATACCATACAGTGTTATCTACCATTTCCATCATTTGTTCATAAAAATTCGTTCTTCTATCGAAATCGTCCATGAGCTCCTGAGTTGGTATCATTCTATAAGGATGCATTTTATTTTGTTTTCATATTCGACGAATCGATGCATGGCTAACATTAAATGTTGTGGCTGCTTGTCGAGTCCAAGTATGTGGGTTTCCTCAAACTCAAGCATTACATACAATTTCATATCATTATTTATTGAATTAGAAGGTGCTTTTCTTATCTGCCTTACATGTCCAAGCTCGCGAAACTGCTTTTCAATTCTACTAATTGTCCCTTGGGATATAGGCGGCATATCCGAACATTTTTTGTTAAATAGGAGCGCAAATTCGATCTGTGTTCGTGTGTTATCTCCATAACCAATCATCTGCAGAACTGTTATTTTGTGCATTTATGTTAAATAAACCATATTTCTGACTTAGTTAACAAAATTTGAGCATAACACCAATTTATTAAATTAAAAACCAAAAGTTCATGTTTAAAAGTAAATTGTCAAATAACAAAATAAACAAAGATGGTTAGAATCAGAAATCAGAACCAATATCATAGATTTGATCATTTGCAACTTTTGGCTTATAACTTATAAAACTAGCTGTTGTTTTGAAATAACATCATACGAACTGGAGTCCTTTTATTCTAAATTATTAGCCAATAGAAAAATTGAAAAAAATTAAATTACCTCGTAATTATGGGTAAGCGGATTATCACAATTCGGTAAATACCTTTTTGAAAGATTGTGCCTATGAACAGAATACCAGGAATCCGTTATCAGAATTCGTTGAACTAGTTTCCGATAATTTAAAATTTGTATTTTCATGAGCTTATCTTCCTAAAGACTATTGCTTACCTGAAATCCATAAACCGGGTAAATTCCATGAGACCAATCATTTCAAGCATCAATTGTTCTATGTGTAACATAGCGAAATAGTTTGTTAAGGAATTTAGCAGCTTCCTTCACCAATTTAATACGGCTGATTTGTTATGAGAAAGTTAATCATGGGTGGTTTTGTGCTCATTTATTTTCAATAATTCCTGAAAATGTATTCTTAAAACTTCACCTTCCGAATGACCATTTCGTATTCTGAAAGGAATAAATGTTTCTCTGTCTATATTCGCTTTTTTATTATCAAAACTACATTTTCTTTCGATAATCAATGAACAAACTGCAAAACTATTTCACGTCAGATTCGAAAAACAACAATTTACACCAAAATTTTTATAGTCTACTTGTTAAGGTAGTACGAGTACGGTTATGAAAGCAATATTTTAAGAAATCCTCGAAACTTCGAATATAAGCTATTAAATACATGATACACACACTGTTAAAATTGGAAGACGATATAACTCATCAGAAATGAGATAGCATGGGAGAAGTGTGCAAAAATGATCAATTTTTTTTAAAATGTAGAACAACTTTCAAGATACCGACAAAAGAATAATATTTGTTAGAATCATATATTTATAATATATATAAAAAAATGAAAATCACTTACCACGTAGTTTTGATAAACAATTAAAATAAATAACTTATTTCTACGATTATTTCCTGTAAAGGGGATATAAGAATGATCGCATGGAAACGATGCTGCAACGTTGTAAAGAGTAAAATGTAGGAGCAGAAAAGAAGAGAGCGAAAATGTGAACCAATTAAATTTTTTTAAAGAAAATACTTGGCAACTTTTATTTAATAACAATTATTTATAATCATTAGAATAAAAGAATAAGTCTTATAGAGCAATTTATTGATTTATAATGTAACAAAGCTTAAATTTTGAAATATCATTTATTTTGGATCAGGCAGTAAATACGGATATTACATGTAATCTCAGTTTGAACATTTCATTATTTCAATAGATATGCGTGAACTCCGGATGTGTATTCCGTGATTGTCACTTTTCTAAATTTCCGCAATTTTGAATAAGTGTAATTATTCAAATAAATGAATCGAATTCACGTCCGTTCAAAAATTGCATTCATTCCGATAAAATATGTTGCAAAAACAGGGGTCTGGCAAGTTAACATATCAAACTTTGAACAGCCTTATGTATAAAAAGGGCGAACAACCAAAAAACTCCTATAACACTTGTTTATTGTGCCGGGAGGAACTAGTGGAGCATCATGTGCGCGAATTTTAGATCTAAAAATAGCGTCACTTTTAAGCATTGTTCGGGACATAAGTAAAAAATTGTCGGCATAAAATAAGGGATTGATGGAGCGGACTTGACTAGAACCTCGGAAAACATATAAAAGCAGTGACCGATAAAAGATCGCTCTCTTTTGTGCTCTCTTTGGTGATTTTGATTTTCAAATAGTACCGTTGAAGTGTGATTAAGATAAGAATCGAAGTGAATTAACTATTATCCGAGTTCAAGTCAGATTTAAACTGTGAATTAACAATAGTGATATGTTTAGTCAATTGTTTTATAAGGTAAATGATAGCTAAATAGTTTATATTTTTGGGCCATTACGATATATTGATTTCCGTAGTTTATGATGATTCTTGTGATTGGTAACCGATTGTATGATATCTGAGTTCCGAAGCTTTCAATAATTTGTATTGTTATATTTGAGTTTATCCCGTCATAGGTCGGACCGCGCACGATTTGAATTCGCACTGGAATTGAAATATTGAAGTAATTGTATGGTGTGTACAGGGTGTGTATGTTTGAACGACAGGGGCGTCTTTGGGTATATTTGTGCACGCTGTGATCTACCAAAGGTATAAGTTGGAGTGGTTGTGTGATTGTGAATCGTAATAATCCCTTATTCGTATGAGAAGTCCTCGGCCGTGGATGTAGGGGCTATTGCAGATACGATAGTTAGGTGTGATGATATATGTTTTATCTGTCTTGAACACATGTTTATGTTTTTATATCGATTCCGATTAGCATGAAATAAAACAGTGCAAACTCAACAGTCGTTTGATTCAGAACCTTTATATGGCGCAGTCGGTACGTGTTAATGATTAATTATAAAACTAGAAATCCCGTAAAAATTAATAACTATAGGCTAAAAATACAAAAATACACAGCACAAAGTGGTGGTGAAGTGAGACATAGAAAAATTAGTCAAATTAATAGACTATTTGAACGTAAAAGCAAATTGGAAACATAAAAAGATGTCCCAAAATAATACAGGAACAAATGCAACTGCTATAATTCCGGCAATTACCCATGTAAGTACAAATATTCCTCCACCGTCGGGAATGTCTTGGGATGGTTGCCTAGCTGAAAATTGGCGATTTTTTAAACAGAAGTTTTTGTTATATCTCCAAGCCACGAGATCAGATAAGGAAAGTGATGAGTATAAAACATCTATCTTTCTCTCTTGCATAGGCGATCGCGCATTAAAAATTTACAACAACTTCACGGTTGATGAAGCCGATAAAATGAACTTCGATACTGTCATTGATAGCTTCGAAGATTACTTTACCCCAGAAAAAAATGTAACTTACGAACGCCACATATTCTTCTTGAGAAATCAAAAAGAAAACGAAACTATAGATAACTATGTGACTGAACTGAGGGATTTAAGTTCAACCTGCGAGTTTGAAAACTTAACGGATAGTTTGATTAAAGATAAATTAATCTTAGGAATAAAAAATTTTGCAGTGAAGGACAGACTGTTAAGAATAAACGATTTAACACTCGCAAAGGCATTAGATATATGTCGATCAGCAGAACGAACTAGAGAGCAATTAGAAAAAATTTGCTCTACTTCAAAAAATGAAGAACATTCAATTAATAGAATACAGAATAAAACTGTTCAGAAAAATTATAAAAATTATCCTGCAATACCGTCAACTTCTACACATCAGCATCATTCGTCTTCGTCCAACACATCATTCAGGCAGCCGCATCATCGTTCTTCTCAACATGGCCCAAGTGTTAGCAAAAATGTAAGTGACAGTGCGCGTGTGAAAGTGTATAAAAAAAATTAAGTGTTACAATTGTGATAGCATTCACGGTATAAATCAATGTCCTGCATTTGGTAAGAAATGTATGAAATGTAGGCAAAGAAATCATTATGCAAAAATGTGTAGATCTGTAGTAAGTAATATTAATATTGATGAATGTATTGGATCAGATTTATATATTGATTGTGTCAACATAAAAAATAGTCATGATTGGATGGCAGTGCTCACTGTGCATAATGGCAGTAAAATAAGATTTAAAATGGACACAGGAGCTCAAGTAAATATTATCCCTGTTAGTTATTTAAAACAGTTAGACATATCAGAAAATAATTTACTTCCGGTAACTACAAAGTTAACAACATACACTGGAAATAAAAATCAAGTTTTAGGCAAATGTACTCTAAATTGCAATCATAAAAATTTAACTAAAAATTTAACATTCTATATAGTGAATGAAAAACAAGCACCGCCGATTTTAGGCAAAAATGATTGTGAAAAATTAAAATTAATTCAATTAGTTGATTCAGTAGAAACAAACTATATACATTATGATAACATTAAACAGAAATTTCATGATGTATTTAATGGAATTGGTTGTTTAGAAGGTGAATATAAAATTGAAATAGATTCTAGTGTTAGGCCAGTAATACACCCTCCACGTAAAGTGCCAATTGCTATACAGGGTAAACTTAAAAATAAATTAGATTATTTAGAAAAAACTAAAATTATCGCAAAAGTGGATGAACCCACAGACTGGGTAAATTCTTTAGTTTTGGTAAACAAACCCAATGGGGACATACGTATATGCATGGACCCCAAAGATTTAAATAAATCAATTAAAAGAGATTATTTTCCTTTATCGACAGTTGAAGAAATTACTTCAAAATTAGCTAATGCAAAATATTTTTCAATACTAGATGCCAGTGATGCTTTTTGGCAAATCCAGCTGGATAAAGCTAGTTCTTTGTTGTGTACTTTTAATACCCCTTACGGCAGATATAAATTCTTACGTCTACCATATGGAATTACTCCAGCATCGGAGATTTTTCACAAAAAAATAAAAGTTTTATTTGAAAACTTAGAAGGTATTGAATCATACATTGATGATTTTTTAGTATATGGCACAACAAGGAAAGAGCATGATCAACGTTTGATCAATTCATTAGAAAGATGTAGAGAGGTAAATTTAAAATTAAATTTGGCTAAATGTAAATTTGGCATAAATACTCTAACATTTTTAGGTCACAAAATTTCTGATAAAGGTATTGAACCTGATGAACAGAAAATAATAGCTGTTAAAAATTTCAAAAGGCCAACTTGCAAAAAAGATTTGGAACGTTTTCTAGGCATGATAACTTATGTATCTAAGTTTATCGCCAATATGTCCTTCAAAACAGAACATTTACGAAATTTATTGAAAACCGATGTACTATGGCATTGGGAAAATGAGCATGAAACTTCTTTCAATGAGTTAAAAGAAGTGTTATGTTCAAAGCCTATATTACAATATTTTGACACAAATAAGGAAGTTACGATATCCGTTGACTCTTCAAAGTCAGCCATTGGAGCTGTACTTCTACAAAACAATTTACCGGTCTATTATTCCTCTAAATCTCTTACAGAAACTCAAAAAAATTATGTACCTATGGAAAGGGAAATGTTAGCTGTTCTTTTTGGATGTGAGAGATTCCATCAATTTATTTATGGTCGAAAAAACATAACAGTAGAAACTGATCATAAACCACTAACTTCAATTATCAAAAAACCGTTAAATAGTTGTCCTCCACGTTTGCAGAGAATGCTTATTCAATTACAAAAATATGATATAAATTTAATTTATAAGCCTGGTACGCAATTAGCAATAGCTGATGCATTGTCAAGGGCACACGATGAAGAAATTGTTGTACACGATTCAAATGATATTAATTTAGAAATATTAGACAGGAATTTAGAAGCACAGATTTGTTTACTTGTAGAAAATTTACCCGTTGCAGATACAAAATTAGAATAATTAAAAAATGAAACTAAAAAAGATAATGAGATGTTAGAATTAATTGCACAAATAAAAAAAGGGTGGCCATTGAATAAAAATGAGGTTAAAGAAATAATTAAAATATATTTTTCATGAAATTTCTTATCATGAAGGTTTATTATATAAAAATTCTAGGTTAATAATTCCTAAAAAATCAAGGAAAAGTATACTGCAAAAATTACATTCTATTTATTTGGGCAAGGAAAAAACAAAATTTAGAGCTAGGGAAATTCTATATTGGCCTGGTATGTCCAGAGATATAGATGAGCTTATTTCAAACTGTCATGCATGTGTCACTTTTGCTAAAGCAAATTGTAAAGAACCTTTAAATCAACATGAAATTCCATCACGTGTTTGGCAAAAGATTGGTATAGATTTGTTTGAATATAATGGAGCAAGTTATCTAATTGCAGTCGACTATTTTTCTAAATTTATGGAAGTAGTAAAATTGAAAACTACAACTTCTGACTCTATAATATACGAATTGAGAAATATGTTCTCCAGACAGGGTATACCAGATATCGTATTCTCTGATAATGGTCCGCAATTTAGTGCACATTCGTTTTTCAAAAGAATGGGATTTTATGCATAAAACGTCTAGTCCTCTATACCCTCAGTCAAATGGAATGGTAGAGAGACCTATACAAACAGTTAAAAATATATTCAAAAAGTGTAATGTAGCAAAAAATGATCCATTCATAGCTTTGTTAGAATTAAGAAACACTCCTTTGTATGGAAATGTTCATTCTCCAGCACAATTGTTCTATAATCGTTCATTGAAAAGCATAATTCCGATAACCAATAAACAATTAAAACCTATTAAAGTAAATGTGAATAAATTTAAAAACGTATTAAAAGAAAAACAAAATACAGAAAAATTTTACTATGATAGGCATGTAAAAAGTTTACCTAATATAAATAAAGACCATACTGTATATGTTAAATCCAAAAACAAAAACATTCCTGGTAGAGTCATGAGTAAAAATGATAATTGTAGATCATATAAAGTAAAAATGTATGATACTGGTAAAGAAATCATAAGAAACAGACAACACTTAATAGATAAAGGAATGTCTATCAATCATTATAATACATTTCAATATATTGATTCTTCTGATGATGAAAGTTTGGGAGAACATTTTAATGCAAATAAAAGAAATGAAGATAATCCAAATGTTGAAACATAATACAACTAGGTCTGGAAGAAAAGTAGTTCCCCCCGAGAGATATGGTTATTAATTTTGAATAGTTATGGTTAAGTAAATAATATTTGGTTTGCTGGAAACAGAATACATTTTTATTTTAATTGTTATTAATTATTCAAGGAATGGGATGTGATGATATATGTTTTATCTGTCTTGAACACATGTTTATGTTTTTATATCGATTCCGATTAGCATGAAATAAAACAGTGCAAACTCAACAGTCGTTTGATTCAGAACCTTTATATTAGGGTTTGTGCACGCTGTGATCTACCGGGAGTATAAGCCCTAATTGTCCAGATTCTGAATATGCAAAGTGTATGAAATCTAACACTGTCATACAATTACCGGGCACTCCATTGATAGCTAATACCAGGGTGAGTGTTGTAATAGAATAAACTCAATTAGAGTAATTAACCGAAAATACCGTAAAATCTGATATCGTACAATCGGAAAACTAGTGCAAGTCAATATCTTCCGATCTGACCGAATTATAACCGTTTAATATATCGTAGTGTGTTTTGAACATTTCACGTAATACTGCTATCTGAAAATTCACGGAATACCGCTTATTACGCTAGGAACTGTTGGATTTATATTTTCTGCAAATTGATGATTGTGAATCATTTATCAACCGATTTCGTACCGTTGAATTGAATTTAGATACCGAACATATCGTAAAGTAGATATGTTGAAACCATTTTCATATACCGTTTGAGCTTCATTACATTCTCCGTCTGGGTGAATTTTTGTAAATAATACCGTTCAATTGCATTTATATTGATTATTCTGAAAGTGTACTTGTTATAATCATCATATATTTTAATATTTGGAATTCCCCGTTTTATTAAATTATTTCTGCTCCATCTTCAAACGAGCTAAGTTTTATCCAGGTATCAATTGTAATTAAAGCTTACAATTTTGATACTGCTTTCTGCTCAATGAGCCCTGGTTTAACTTCACTGTAGCTACCCTAGGGACAAGGCTATCTATAGATTGCATAGTGACAAGCCTTGTGGTGAAGACCCTAGCAGAAGTCATCAAAAAGGAGTAAACCCTTAGAAAAATCAGGCGCCCGAGGATTTGAAGCTTACCGCAGTAAGCAGAATACCGAAAAGTCGCAAGGACTCGTCATAATAATGAATTATTTTTTTTGCATTTGCAACTTTTCTTCTTTATCTAGAACTTTTTTTCAATAAATCTTCCTTTATGACGGATACGATCACCCATAATTATTTATTCCATTGAATAACAATAACAACAGTAGCGTGTTTATGTTTACTGCTCGTTGAAACTATAAGTAGGACTGGGCTGTATAAGATGAATAAGGAAAGTAAATATGCGACGTTGCCACATTTCCATACTGAATAATATTTCATAGTAAGTAAGTATATGTATAGGGAATATAATAATGTAAGAAGTACAGTAAAGTTAAAAAATATGTTGTACAGTCCGTAGTACCGCTGATGGGTATAATGTGAGTGATGAGCTGACACTTTTCATCATGACTGTCGCGGAGGAACTACCTTAAGCACAAACCTTGAGCTAGGATAGGTGAAGAATATAAATTCCATAAAAAACACTCCTCGATCGTCAATGGGATCTAAACTAAATATCCTCATATTTAGGATGAGAGAGGTAAGAGATTTTCATTTTTAACGGTGAAAACGGCAATCGATAAACAATTTAAATATTCACTCCACATTCTGGATGAGCGAGAAAAAAGTTTTCTACTCTAGTTCCGCGATCCCTGGATTCAGTGTTTAAGCAAAATTATGACTGTTAATGGATAGATTTTTCTGTGCAGAACATAATGCTACTTAAAAATACTTAGTCTATTATGTTGCTAAGTTGTTCACTCATTCAGTATTGTATAATATATTTCTGATATGATTGCGAACATTATGGAAAAGCTTTTGAAATAATTGAAAACGAGACATAACTTTAAACTTTGATAAAGGTATTAACTTGACTTTTCGATTACACAGTAACATATCCTCAGAAGTGTTTCTAACAAAGCATCTATTACGAAATAATACATCAAAGTGTAATCTCGCTTGTGGTAAATTTCCTTGATTGATGACAACATATTTACATGAAGTTGAAACCAATTACACCTAATCGTTCCAAATATAATCAAAAATTTCGAAACAGTTTCCAATGTATTGCACGATTTTCCTTATAGTAATTACACTATATAGCATGAAAAAACAGATGACTTTATATGACGTTCTTATTTTGTCTTATCTGCATATGCCACTCCTTGGGAAAGGAGTTTTGCTAGGTGTTAAATGAAGCAGAAATATCTTATCACCAAATTGTTTCATTTGCATCTCTGTTAACGGTCTGTTCATTGCAAATTCCGGCAAATTCTTTCTATGAAAGCTCATATCTAGCTTAGCTATTCTTTCATATTCATCGACAATTGCTACAACAACCTATGACTCAGGAATTGCAGAAATACAGGAATGTGGTTTCCACGGATTGCAAGTCAAATATTCTTGACTTTGTCTGCGAAAACACCCGTAGCAACAGTTAGCGGCGTCGACTTTCGCAATAATTATTTACTGTTCAATAATGCTTTAAGTCCGCCGGACGGGAAGGCAGGGGTGAAAATCCCCACAGTTATTATCGTGTTCATCACAGCATTTAGAAATGTTAGGTCATACATGAAGTATCACATGGCACAGGTCTCCAGAGAAAATCAATTTTACTTTCTTGAAAATACTATTTTAGCTCATATGTAAAAATGTTTGAAATTGATAATTGAAACACTCATGTGTTTATAGATTGACAAGTGAAAATTGACTACAACTTTTCAATCTAAAGATCTTTGGGGAAATTTTGCGATAATTATGTAGTATAAGAATAATGAGTACCTGACCTGTAGGCTTTTATTGACTTATTGAAACAAATTACGTAATGATTGACAAAAGACAAATTAATTAAAGAACTAACACTGATAAGCACAGAACAGGATACATAGTATAAGTGACGTTGACTTTAAGTAAACTTATCACATTCTCCTCAAATTTTAAACAACAATGCAAAATAAAATCGAGAATGATTTTATAGAGTTAAGTTATTCAGTTTCATAATCACTGAGGTAAGAAGGAGGAATTATGGTGCGTCGAGGTCTTTCAGGCATGCTTGCCTCGACATCAGATAGTTGCATTTGATGGGTCGGAGGGAGAACTTCTGCCTCTGCAGAATCTGAATTTGAGGTCTCTGTCGCTTTATTCTCAGGTTGCTGATGGGTAATGTTTGTTTGTTGATTGGCAGAATAAGTAGGTTGCGTTTGGTCCATTGAACTGTTTCCTCTTGGAGCTAGCTTTTCTACGGATAATAGCGTACTGAGGATTAGCTTCTAACAATTCCACTTCATCTACAAGATAGTCATATTTGCTAACTCTTACATTCCGTTTAGCGAGTACTGGTGCAGGAGCTATCCAAGAAGGCAAGGTGACTCCGTTGGCGGTACGTCTAGGATGAATAAAAAAACCTTCATGGGGAGTGCAATTAGTCGTAGTGCATAGTAGAGATCGAATGGAATGAAGAGATTCTTGCAGGACTTCTTCCCAATCTTGAAAACGAAGATTACGTGTTTTCAGTGCCAAGCTAACGGTTTTCCATAATGTTCCATTGAATCGTTCTACCTGACCATTTCCTTGAGGGTTGTAAGGAGAAGTTCGACTTGAAGCAACTTCATTTGCGTTTAGAAAAGATTTAAATTCTTGTGACATGAAAGATGTCCCTCGATCGGAGTGTATATACGCAGGTGTTCCAAAAGTATAGAAAAGATCCTTGAAGCATTTAATCACAGTAGCTGCTGAAATATCTCTGCAGGCATAGGCAAATGGAAATCGAGAGAATTCGTCAATGATGCTCAATATGTAAACGTTCCTTGACTTTGAAGGAAGTGGTCCTTTAAAATCGATATTTAGGCGCTCAAACGGTGATGTAGCTTCAATAAGAATCCCTTTAGTTTTGAAGAATCTGGGTTTTACCTCTGCACAGATAGAACAACTGGCAGTGAGTTTCTTAACAGCATCGAGCGAATATGGCAGGTTTTTACTCCTCAACCAATGGAACATACGGGTTACGCCCGGGTGACACAATGATGGGTGAAGCTCATATAATTCTGTGTTTTGGGTTGCACTACAGATCCTGGACAAGGTGTCAGCCCCGACATTCTCCCTTCCTGGACGGTAAATAATATCATACGAAAACGGGGCCAAATCCAATTTCCAACGAGTAATCTTCTCATTTTTGATTTTACTCGCATGTTTTTTGTTAAAAATAAACGACAGCGCCTCTTGGTCTGTAATAAGATTAAAATGCTTTCCAAGAAGAAAAGCTTTCCAGCTCCTAAGCGATTCTACTATAGGTGCAGCCTCTTTTTCAATTGATGAGTGTCCCTTCTCAGATTTGTTCAATGTCTTTGAGAAGAACGCTACAGGGCGCCCCTCTTGGCTCAGGGTTGCAGCAAGAGCCACATCAGAGGCCTCCGTTTCCTCCACCAGACAAGAATCATTTTTCACAGTTGTAATCATGGAGTTCAATATATCTTTCTTGAGGCTCTCAAATGCCGTTGCAGCTTCAGTTCGCTTCTTTAGGTGACGGGTTTTTACAACAGCTGAGTCGAGCGGTTACTACAGCTACTGTAAATGGAGTTTCTTCTAATTGCTTGGTAGATACAGGAAGTTCAGGCAGTTTCATCTGCCCCGAATTCGTTATCAGGAACGATATTAACATAATTCCTAATGAAGGACGTGTTTCCATAGCATCTACTTCTTTGTGGACCAAGGTTGGAGGGTACGTTAATGTGAAACTTGAGATTGGCAAACATTGCTACCCAAACTGTAAACTTACTGTTCTTAAGAAACTCTGCTCAGACGTCTTGATTGGACATGATCTATTAAAGGAACACTCAAAAATCATGTTGAATTTTGGAGGTGAAAAATCTTCACTAACCATCTGCTCGTCCATCGTCAATATCGAACCACCCCGTCTGTTCAGTCATTTAACCAAAGACTGTCGACCAGTTGCCACTAAATCTCGCCGTTACTGCTAAGCAGATATAAAATTCATTGAAGATGAAGTCGCTCGATTATTGTCAGAAGGGATTATTGAGCCCAGTAATTCTCCATGGAGGGCACAAGTGGTTGTAGTTGAAAATGAAAATCACAAGCAACGACTTGTGATTGATTACTCTCAGACCATAAATAAGTCAATAAAATTGTAGTATAAGAATAATGAGTACCTGACCTGTAGGCTTTTATTGACTTATTAAAACAAATTACATGTTGATTGACAAGAGCCAAATTAATTAAACAACTAACACTGATAAGCACACAACAGGATAAATAGTATAAGTGACGTTGACTTTAAGTAAACTTATCACAAATTATCACCAATTTTTATAGGTAACAGAAAATGGAATTTTATACTCATTCGAATTTGAATTGACATTCAACATACTTTAGGTACATGAGTGACCTCTTAATCCAACAACATTAACTGAAGACATAAGAGAACATGCATTCTATATTACTTCCAAGCCGCAATTCTAGGTTAGTAGGTTACTTGTGAGTTTATTTTTGGATCGATATGGCTTGCAAATTAGATTAACGGAGTATTTGAAATTTAGTTGAGTTTAGTTAACCTAAGCCGAGAATGATTAGAATGTTCGAAGAACATAATACCTCTCGTTCCCCAGGTCTACGATGGAGGATGGGAAGCAGGAGGGAAATAAAGAAGTAGAATCTACAGAAAAAATAGATATAGATGCTCAAATCTTTCAAAACCTAATGCGAGTTATCTCTTTGAGGAGCATGAATACCTTCATTTCATTAGAGTTTCTTATTTTGCTGTTCATAATCATAGCATGAAAGAAAAATTTAAACAAAATTATCCTTGGGTTTAATATTTTATTGAAGTAATTTGTACCAAAACTTTTGATACATACGGTATTTGTTAAGAGTTCCGAAAAGACTAATCTGCCACTTTTTCCTCATCTCATAGTTCCATAATCTGTGTATATCAATAATGAGAGAGAGAGCTTGTTAGATTTTACTTCTGCACGATTTGCAGATACAATTACATATTACCCAATATTATGTATGATGAGAATCTTGAAATTATTGGTCAGTAAAATAACGGCAATGGCATTATATAATAGCGCATCAGTGAAACCTATATGAGAGGGGTGAATCATTATGTAAATAGATCAAACTGAAGAATAATGTAACGGACCGGTTATTATGTGATTAAGTCACCTTAATGCTTGGTGCAGCAATCGAATAAACGACTACAGACTTCATACTCTACCCATTCAAGCAAAAGTCCCTCAATCTTCCGTAACACACGTGGAAGCATACTAAAGACCTTCTAGCAATGCAATGTCTCAATTGAATGACAACACATTGACATTGAAATTACAATGCTACAAACAGTATTATTCGATGCACGTTGCAGTGTTTGTTTTAGAATCGGAAGTAGTTATCATTGACAGTGTGTCACTTCTGGGTTTTGTTAGGCCAAATGCTTCCCTATAGACATGCTACTTCAATAACTAAACTTTAATGTTGAGTCGAGTGTGTATGATGTTGTAACTATTGTAACTCTCACCTTCGCGCGTTCAAATGACAATCCAAATCGTTCAGTTTGTTACGGTCCCCGCCGATGATGAAAATCATCGGGTACTCCAGATATTATAATTTATAATCAAATTACTGATTAATTGATGAGATATGAGTTTATATAAAATTGTGAACGCAAATGTGTGAATCCACTTTTCTTTATGTGTGCGACCTCATAATTAGGTAAGTAACATTCCTATCATCATACATTGTAAGGATTATATTTCAAACCATGATAAGATTCACGTAACTCGTATAATTAATTCAGAAACTCGAATCGCTACCGCACTTTCCATCAAAAGTATAATTATTATTGCTTAACAAAAATCGATTCGAAATTTTGAATTCAAACGACAGCATTGAGAAACAACACTTACATGTAAGATTGTATATTTAAAAATTATCATTCAAGTGTGAGTTTTCTTAGGTTTTCCAACCATTCATAACTATATCTTAATGAAACATAATTATCTTTCGGTTTTCGCTTTGTTCAGAAAATTAATGTTATTCATTTATATTATTACAATTAGTCTCGTCGTTACTTTGGATTGAGACCAATATCAATTATGAAAAAAATTTGCACAATATAGCAATCTAAGGTTCAAGATTGATCTAACATATATATGTACGTTGTTCTAGTTTTTGGTATTTTGGTTCTATATTTCTACAAGGAATGAAATAAAACTTGCTTTTGATGTTCCGCTAGTTTACTTCTATCTTCATCAATAAATGGTCAATCAGTATTTCTATGTAATTTAGAAAAGAATGTTTAATGAAGAGCATTTGTAACCGACTTGTGCATTAAAAACCTATTAAAACTGCAGAAATCATAGGATGGGTATTACTGTGTGAAAGAGAATATATTGGAAAATGTTAATGAAGTATAGTGTCATTATATTCTGCAGTTTTAATTGCATGTTAATGCCAATTTGACTACAGATGCATTTAAATCATTCTTTTCTAAATTAAATGGTAGGTCGAATCACATCTATGGTTCAATTTTCATGTCTGCTCATCTTCTATGTTGAATAATAGTTCATTCTGTGGATCCACTATAACACTAAATAAGAAATAATCACCCTTATCCATTTTTAGTGGGCAGAGAATCTAAGTTATCTTCATAATTTAGAAAATTTAATTCTATATCTTCTAATGTACACGAAATTGTAGTCAATTAGGCAAAGAAACTTTAAACTTGTTTATACTTATCGAAAATATTTCTCAGTCCGTTCTATTGGAATATATACCTTAGATCCAGGATGCTATCATCAAATGAGTACTGTCAGAGTAACAACCATAGTAATACCTACAGTCTTAAATTCAAAACTATTGAACTTGAGATGAATGTGCTTGGATAATTGATCTATGGCGGGGCATCGAACTGCATTATGTTTATCAACGATCTAGTATTCTTTCAGAGGCTTATATTCACAAATATCGTTACTTCCCTCACTTTTGTTAGCAAACTAGTTTTCGGACACTCCTGCGGTTCATAATGTACATGATTGTAGGAACAGAAAATATATCGGAAAATAAATTTTGAAACCTCCCTTATACCAGTTTTAAATAGAATCGGACCATAACCACAAAACTCGTTTGACATCTCGTTCGTGTGAGTGAATGAAATTTTTTAAATAAATTTATAAGGGAGGATATTGTGCACATATGTATTTTGTTCTCAACCCCTCATCTGATTCAGGAATTGAATTTGATTCAACGTAAATAGAGTGCTACTTGTGCTTCACTTTTTTTTTACTAAAACAGTACAAGATAGATAATAGTTAGGTACAAAAAGAAGAAGTTCTAACATAAAGTAAAGTAATATTTTGCATTTCTATCCTTGAGCATTGTGGTTTGTCAATGAATTGGAGTGCTTTTGAATATTCATTTTTCTTTAGATATCTCATAACAGACGGTTAATTAATTAGAGTCGAAATGATTTGAGCACATCCTTGCGCACTCTGATAAAACCATGTCTGGAGCAATTCCTAACAATAAAAACCATTCTTTTAAAACAAACTTTTCTGCTGACAATCTGGAAGTATTCCATTGTAGTTAATATTTCAGGACTCTTATACTATTTTTTACAAATATTAATAACTTATACTTGAAGTCAATCTTTAATGATGTTCCATTATAAGGACAACAAATATGAAATTAATCGAAACATTTGAGTTATGAATCTATGTTTGCATAAAATAGTTTGAAGATTAGAGTTATTCAATAACCGCCGTCTATGGCGCCCAATATAAATCGATTAAATGACAGATTAATATCATTACAGCACCGTTTTTTACAAACTAAGCACTGCACCCCATTTTATTATTCAAATAGTTCAAAATAGAGCACTATTATGAAATGAACCACTAAAAATACACTGAAACTCGGCAGCTACCAAATCAAAACAAATAGTTATGTGAAAATGACTCTTTAAGTGAACATTTCAGACGCACTGAATTCTATATAAATCAGTGGTCGGACGTTACCTAGGTATCATGTTGCCAAATTTTGATGGTTTTCGTTCGTGGTTGCGATATGTGTAGAAAATTCAGGTAGTCTGGTTTCCCCAGTTGAACAATCGAGGTAATCTGGTACCTAATACCTGCTATTTCTTGTTTATCGGTATTTCCAGACTATTTTCTTCGAATAGTTTCCAAAAATAATTTCATAGGAATGTGCGTCTATTGAGATTAGTAAATTGATAATGGCAACATATGAATTTATTTTCTCCGTTCAAAATGTGACTAGATGACGACTCGCACTTATATGTACACTTATAACTATGTCCATTTATATTCATAGTCAATAGACGTAACACACTGGACATCCAGGTATGTGGGTTCGAATCTCACCCATGGTTCAATGTTGTACGAATATTCATCTTAATAATACGTAGGCATCTGCTAAGAACCGACGTTTCAAAATGAATCCCAAACGGGGTAAAACGGATTCGACATATTTTAACTTTTTCACAGATTATTATAATCCCGTACAATTTACTCGACAGACAGTTTTGACTAGTCCTGTATGAAGATCTATGGATTTTGTGGAAAATTGTTTCAGCAATCACATTAAGTATAGGGGCACCGTCTGTTCGAAATATGACACTTCTGCGATCTTCAATGGTTATTTGAAATCTCACAAAGACGTGAAAAAAACTTTTGAAATCTCACCATTTAGTTCGTTCGAAAAATACTGGACCCACTTAAGGTTTTTGAATATACCCACCCAGACATTGATTTTTTGCGAGTACTGTCTTTTTGCATTTATCACCCAGTGCGGATTCTCCATTGTTAGATATCTGAAATTCTGATTTGATACTGTACCGTTAGTGGTAAATGTAGCTTAATCGGTGACGAGAATGTTGCCCAAAGACTTTTCATCAATCAAAAATTCACCTTGGCAGAATAAACAGAATTCCAACCTTCGTTTGTCATCACCTTGTTCTAAGATGTGCAAGATTTTCGGTTTAAAGGGAATAACTTTATTTCTTTTGAGACATTCATGTAATTTAGATACACTTACATGTAAATCTCGTGAAATCTACGTCAAGGTGGTTTTCGGGTTCTCTCGGACATTCTGTAGAATTCGTTCGCCCATCTTTAGGTTTTCGCTCTTCCGCAGCACTTGTTTTTCATTAATTTTCCCAGATTTATTGAATATTGTAACAATTTAGAAGACGGTGGTATAATGAATTGGTTCATCTGGATGTCTTCTCTTGAATCTCCAGCGCTTTCCTTATGAACCGAGTATTATCATCAACTAAGCGATCAACCTCAATTCTTATGATTATGTTCAGATTCACCATTTTAAAATATGTTTATCATTAACTTCATCAAGTATTCGTTGTGGAAAGCGTTTCAAATGCCTATTTTTACTTCAGTTGATATGTAATTTTATTTTCTTTCAAATGATATACCTTGTTGGAATGTTTGTCAACATTGTCATAATTTGAACGTGTTTTGTAATAGGTTTGAAAATGAAAAAAAATACGGGCAGTCACCGAGCACTGCTGACAGGTGTGAAAACTGACATTATGAAGTAACCAATTTTTTTTAAAACCGGCCAGAAATTAGTACTTTCCGGTTTATTTTTAGGTCAGAAAATCTCATTTTGTCGGACCGAGCCAGAAAATTATTGTGATAGTCCTGTAAAAGCTTTTACCGGACTCATTTTTATTTACTTTCCGGCCTATCTAATGAAAAAAATAATAAAATAGTTAGTCTAAGATAGCGGTCAATTGGTTTCTATAGTAACCGAGTTTTGTATTATTTAAAACTATAAAATAACTTGACATATTTTGACGTTTAGTTGAAAACGTGACATTTATTATAAAATGGATATTCAAAATGATTGTGAATTAATGGAAGATGAAATTATACCAGATGAATTGTTAAGGCGGCCACCCAAGCAACGTTTGATTTATTACCGTCGAAGTCCCGGATACGATATGAACAAACATACCAAATTTTTGAAAAGTTAATTAATAAAGAGTTCTTGTTATAAAAATATAAACTGAATAATATGAAGTTTATGGTACAACAATGTCTGTTTTAAAAAAAATATTGTACGTAATACGTCCCAAAAGTGCTTTTACTGGACTCGCAGGCTTGCAGGACTCGCCTGCGGCTCGCCCTGCAATTTGCCCACTCGTCCAGTAAAAGACCACTTTCGGGACTTGTTACGTAAACTACTATATTTTGAGAATTTCATCCAAATGCGTACGATTTCACCAGTATCATCTTTTTCTACATGACACAATTTTCCGACAGTGCCATTGGACAATTCATTCCCAACATCTATGTTATTAGTTATCGTGTATGGACGGTTAAGAACTAAAATTAATTCATACGGTAATCCACCCGTATCATATGTTCTCATTTTATGTAACTTCTGCCTGACGAAATTTTGTTGCTCAGCATCATGACAACCAACGAAGACATCCGATGCCACAGATACTATTGCCTACGGAGTTTAGTATGAAGTTGTTGTACTCGTTGTAGAATCCGAAATTACAAATTAATATTTTCAAATGAAAATTAATATAATCAGTTTTTCTTTAGTTTTCACAACTGTCAGCATTGCAATCAACAATCATATAGATTTTTATATTTAATAATAAAAAACGTATAATGGGCGGTACAATCCCTGTAAAGAGTATGAATGTAACCCGATAGTCATTAATATAAACACATTATTTTATTTTCAAAACACATTATTTATTTATATTTACATCGATGTAAATGAAAGTAATGTTAAACAGCACGAGGACCGAGGATTGAGTGAATGAATAACGTCGAGTATTCGACTCAGATATCCACACGTGTGTAAACATATAGAGAGACTGCCTGACACCCAAGTAGTTGCACACGCGGCAGTATACATAATACCTAATATATATAGCTACAGCGTGAAGACACGTAACGGACTCATGGTTTTACCCCCAACTGAAATAGGTCAACGCGCCTAAAGAAGTTTTCACTTCAAAAACTAAGTACTAAAATAGCCCCACACTGAGTTTTGAGGAAACACTAAAATGTATAACTAACACCAATCAAAATTTCAAACGTTTGATTTGTGGTCATAAATATTTTCATTCTATTTTCGTCTTGTTTCAAAGAACTGTGTCAATTCAGACATTTAGAGCACGGTCATTGTTCATATCAGACACATTACAGACATTCCACAAAATTGGGCTGTAAATGTTTATAGTACTGAATATTCCTTTTCAAGACATATCTAGGCTATTCAGTATCCCAGTGTCGTACTCATCTCTTTTTTTTGCCAATTTTTAAATATGTAATATGACCTTGTATCATACAGCCGATCGTTAGTTTCAGTCGTTTTATTTACTATAACAATTATTATGCCTGTACATGATCACATACTATGTCTTCTTCACGTTGCATTATTTTCGTCATAATTCTATCGAGCTTACTTTGTATTTCGAGACAATATGAACATCAATAATTAGCTCGAGGGAATTATTTTTCGATTGTTGTTAATTTCCATATCGTCAAATGGAGTTGTCTCGGAATACAAGTTGATCGAGATGAATTGAAAACAGTAATAGTATCTTTCTGTCATAGTCGAGTGATATTTAGGAAGATCATCTCCTGAACACCACAAAATCATTCGGTAAGATTCCGGTCATATTTGTCACTTTCGCTAAAGTGAAAGCAAGCTAATCATTCATATACGTTTATCACCATTTAGTTCAACTCATTTTTTACAACCACGAACTACTCATAAACAACATGAACTCAAATATATAATAATTGATTATTCAGAATTGAAAACGCAATTATTGTAAGGAACATAGATAACTCCTGTTGGTGCCGCCTTTTCTATTTTTTCTTGTATGACTTGGGCTGCTGATGTTGAAGCCTCTGTTTCTTCTAACCGTCGCATCCTATTCATAATTTTGTGGTGGTGCTCCCCATCGAGCTGGAGGTGAGGTTTGATAGATGTTGTATTGCTGTGGCCCGTAATTTTCATCAGTTCCAGTTCCTGCACTCCAGCCTTTTCTAGTTGTGTAACGGCTGTAGAGCGACTTTAATGATTCGTGACTTTTCTTTTCTTCACTTCCCAGCGAATACGTTCTGCACCTGTTTTCATCCAACTCGAATATTCATTTTTTCAGAAAGGACAATTTTTGTACCATGCAGATCCTTGTTTTTTCCAGTTGGAGTAAAAAAACGGTCGGTGGCTCTGTGTGTTGCTCGATGTCTTAAGTTTTAAGTAAATACGTACAGGACAACGCTTTATTATTCGACTGTTAGCTGTGAGCCATTTACTATCTGCGCACTTTCGGGTTTCTATTTGGCAAGTTTTTATGGATACAGGATTAAATTCGATCTTGCCAGAATTGGTTCCATCGTTTTTCATTTCTCTCTTGAAATATTCGATTTCACAATAGATATCTTCTCCTCCTCGGTAGGCCAACTATACAAATACTAATTGGAAAAGTTTCTTCTGAAAGTCGTCTGAGGTATTCTCATCATAGCTATCTATAATAGCATTTAATTTATCTAAAGTAAGTTCTACTGAACTTTCCTACCTCTTTTGAGAACAACTTTGCAGGTTTCGTCTTTTTGCATCACGCGCATGCTTGGCACTTTGGAATTTGATACTTCAAATAGATCTTCCGTTTATGTTTAGTGAAGTTTTCACTGTTGAATTCCACATCAATTTAATTGTATAGACATACATTGTCTCCAGGCAGAATCTTTAGTCTTTTTGGTTTTTCTGGGATGGATTTGCTTAAATGTTCACTAATTTTCGTAGTGGAACATAATTACAATTTTGAGTGAATGTTACGTCTAATTTTGACACATATAATGGCACTGTTATACAATTGAACAAAATAGCCGCTCATATTTCTTTATTTACCTGAATAGTCGATCATATTGCATATCATGTGACCATATTCATGTTTTTTATAGGTGGAGCCATGTGTGAATGCAATAATCTTCCCAATTGCTTTGAACAACAGCTATAGGTCTGCCAAATATTATTACTTATGCTTCTTGACATTGTTGACATTCTTGGACAATGATGTTCAATTCAATGTGTAGTTGTATTCAAGACATCTTCAATTTGACGAATTGTATATGAAATAATAATTGTAGACCATTTTCTCAGTTGGTTGGAAGTTTAGAAATATTGTAGATCGGTCTGAGAGATTTTACGAATACGTTATTTCAAAACAAATTCTGTAACAAAAACTATGTATGTATTCATGAATCGAACTTAATGGATAAGTTATGCAACTGAAAGTTTATGGAAAAAACAATATAGGATCATTAAATTTTTTGTGAGTATTCAAACACCCGTGTTAATTGATGGTCATGATAGCGTTTTAGCCAAAATAACACTGAAGATTCATTATAATGACACTCAGGATCAGAATAATTGCTTATCAGGAGATTACTAGATGAGATATGGCATTGATTTAAGTGAGTTGTATTCTTTATTTTCAGCAGAAATGAATGTTTTGAAGTATCTATGATAATGTCAATATGACATGTTGATATAGGTAACGGTATACTTTATATAATTAATAAAGCGTACAATATGTGCGTGGTTGTGGAGTTATACATACAAAGATAACTGAATATTGGTTATTTGATAGATCAAAGAAATAAAAGCTGTTCACAGTTGAAATACCGCTCCATTGGATAATAACTGAATAATATTATGTCGTTGGCTAAATAGCTGTTTTCCGAAAGCTGAATATCTCTGACATGTTTCTGTCTTGCTTGTTCAGCTTCGCCAAAATACAATACAGAGTAAATTTAGTTTTTCGAATATTCATAATGGAATTGTTCAGTATATCTATGTGCCAAAATAATTCAATTTCCAGGAGTATGAACCTGTTCTGTATCTTCATTTGGTGATAACAATTTTGACGCGAGGAAAAACATTCACCCTTCATTTTGAACAAAATGTTGAAAATAAAGGGAACTATGCAATTTTCAAGAGTTCTGATCCAATAAATAACATGTTAGTCACTATAGAAATTATACCAATGTTTTTGATATTCCTTGTGACTAGTATGAACATCCTGAATCGGAATTATATGTGTTTAATCTTAATCAGATAAAGTATTATTTCACTCATTTGACATGAACAAATCATGAATTTATTACATGTACGGTGAGAAAATGAGAAACGTTTGTAATTTTCACACATAGTAGGAAGTGAGAAAGGCACAAACAATATAATTTTAATTAAAACATAAGATCACGATCGATACATACGTGAAACAATGTTTCAATAGCGATTTTGAGTAAGATATTTCCTGATGATTCAATCTGTTCAAGTTTAACGTATTCATATTTTTATACATATTGACAATAGTTATGACAAGTCATTTAAAGTATTATTTTCTGTATATTAGCTATTATAGCCTCTGTGAATGTATTTACGACACATCTGGGAACAATCGCAAATGGGATTCTAATTCTTCAATTTGTCACCAGCCGACGAAGTGTTATTGATGAGTTGACATGGCTTATTTATATGGGTACTTCTAAGAATGGTTGTGTTGCCGGGGATTTCTGGTCAACACATATGTAGCCAACGATAGCAGCTACTACCCTTCTTTACAGACCTTTTTAGTCTTAAACTTGCGTGAAGTGAACGACTTTTAGAAAATATACCATTCACACAAAGCTCATTCATCGAACAATATCATTATATTACTAAACATTCAAATCAAATTCATTCAACGAGCAACATCATTACATTGCTATAACAATCACATCAACATCACTTCAGCAAGCAACATTAATACTTGCAATAACATTAACATATCATCAATCTTATAATCAGACGTTAACCTAGAGACTTACAACTTTAGGGAAACTAGTCTTCATAAATAAGGCGACTCAGTTCTGTTAGTGTAGTTTGTACATAACTGTATATAGGTGTGGATAAATAACTTTATATCATCAAGTGCTATTTCTTCAACCAACTACTATCATACTGAGTCATACAAGAAGTGTGAACAACAGCAGCATACAGCACACAATCAACCAATCAGAACGGGGCGAATGAATCCGGCGAGAATTCTGCTTGGACTGTTGTCTCTTCTGGCCTTAGGCGACTGTCTAGGTGTTGCTTCCTAGAGGAACCTGTGCTGAACATTCTACTAGCATATGAGTGACAGTCCTCTTCTCCGGATTTACTACAACTTGGATCACCAACAAGTTCCTTTGAATGTAGATGTCAGATGTTGTGGGCTGCAAGGAGTCCGGTCACCAGTTTTATGCCTCTCCTGATTATGGAGAGCAGGGTTTCCCAGCATTTGAGCGAGACTCTGCAATGTCAAGCTTCGCCTTCCTCTTACCAGAGGCATCACGACACTTCGAGAGCCAATGTCTGTCCAGTAGCTCTCTGGAGGCGAAAAACCCGGTATTCGATTGAATTCCGATTATTGGATCGTCGTTAGGGGTACCCAGGGAACTCAGTTTGGCTAATTCATCGATCATTCCATTCCTCTTCGAGCTGAGTGGGCCCACATCAGCTGAAATTGTTGTGCACTATGACTAATTCCAACAGGGCTTCCATTTTCTTCAAAAGAAGTACTCATTTCAGCTTAGAGTCAGTACATCCTAATGATTCATTATCAGTTATGAAATCATCATATCGTTATATCTTATTGTATATGAATCGGAGATTATGCATAAGCTTTGGTGATTATGAATAATCCTCATTACGCTTGGTGAATATAATAAATTTATAGAGATAACCGGTTATTATGAATACCTAATCTCAACCACTCACTGGTGAATTTGATTAATTGACATTGTATTATGTGGATTTTGGATCAGTATGAATAAAATTAATGCGAAGGAATAAATTTTTACTCAATAATACATCTGAATACAGGCACTTAATTGATACATGTGTACAAGGGTAAGAAAAACAAAAGCAAACTTTCAAATAAACTGCTAGCCTAGTATTCCTGAAATTATATAAAAATTGAAAAAAAAGTAACATGACATGAAATTTAACAAACTAACCTGCAATAACGTTGCCTCTTTGTATTTCAAACTAATGCTATTGGAAGCAAAAGTATATGGAGCCAAGGTTCTACCACATGGGTTTAAATCGCTGATGCAGAATTGACATTGGATTCGGAACGTTATCGCAAATTAGTTTTTTGAATTTTCACACATATTTGGGAATACAGGGCTAGTATGTTATTTAAAAGTTCCTCCTTGTAATTGATTGATTTTCCTTGTCCTTGTACACATGTATTATTAAAGTGTAACATATCCATAGCGCACGTAGCAAGAGCTGGAGATTATTCATGACGACCGGTATATAAGATAAATTGGTAGATTTCATCAAATTTCTTCATTATTAGACTAGAGTATGCAGACTTTCCGGCGATTATGCATAATAACCGGATTAATCAGATTTACGGTAACATATACATTCTGATAATCTACGTAGTAAGAGCTTCAAAAAGAACTGGCTGTTTATAATGTCACTGATACATTGGAATTATGTATAGTATTGGATATCATCTGAAAGTTAAAAAAGTAAATCATCCTTTTTTACTAAAACTACAAATGCGAGCATTCAACGGGCACCGTGGCTTGAAGAAGTAATTTTCAAACATGAAAATAGTAATGCAACCATTAATTTTTGATATATGGATTCAAATCTTATAGGAAAAGTATACTTAATCTTACAATTTATAATGAATGCCATAGTTGACATAGCAAACAGCGGCCAATTCGTTGTGAGTTAGACTTGATCGGTAGTTACTTTGATTTTAAGTAGGTACATATTTGATATTTTATTGGATGGATAATTATTCACAAAAATAATTGAATTTAACCTGAATACTTGATTTACAACCTTCTCTTGTTATTAGAAGTATAATGACCATTTTTACTAGGTCTTAAAAGCATAATTTTTCCCATAATCTGAAATATTTTTTATCTCGTTCATGTTATTCAATCAATAATTACCGCTATTAAGTTTTACTGATTATTATGAAATTACAAATGAAAATGTTAGATTGTCGTTTGAAAACATTGCTTCATTATTGCTTTTTTGACGAAGGACCAATTGATACACCTAATCATATAAGTCTAGTGTTATCTAGATGTCGCTAAGAGTCACTTTTTGTCAAAGTTTTAATTGTACAATTCGTATAATAAGTGTTAAATGGTGGATATAAAATAACATCTTCAGTAAATTAGGTACTTTTGTAGTTTAATGCGTAATATATTAGGAAGTTCAAGCTCAGGAATTGTTGCAAGCTTATCAGTTCAGTCTTATCGTTTAATGAAATTCTAGAAAAGAAATAGTAATTTACATTTGAATGACGAAAAATGACTCATTTACGACGCGGTCATGCGTCGTTAAAGGTTTTATTCCATCCTGTTTTATTAAAGTAACGAATTACAAATTTTGACGAATATATGTATTGTCATAGTAATCTTTATTCTGAGGCGCTTTTGAATGGTCGTTGATTTAATGACAGCTACACATTCTTGTTGAAAAAAAATTGTATATTGTTCAAACGTCGTAGACGGAAGAAATTTAATTTAAAACCACAAAAGCAATGAGAAGAAGGATTTAAAGCAAATCCATTAAAAAGTAAGTACGATAAAATATCAATGTAATGAAGATTTTTTATAAAAGGAATCGCATTCCTGGCAAGATAGCTTATTAACTCCAGATTTATCATTTTTTTTTTTGCTTTGGAAAAAGTTAATCTGATATTATGATCATATCAGACTTGTTCAGTCGTAGATCACAACAAATTTCTACTTTTCATCCAATGATCATAGGCTTTTTTAATAACATTTTCACAGTCAAACTTTGCGCAGTAAATAAGTACAATTAAACAATTCCTAGAATACACAGCTTTTATATTTCATATACATGAAGACTTATAAATAAAATTACTGGAATCTTTGAAAATTTACAAACACAAAAACAATACTCTTATTCGAAATGATCAAACAGACCTAATTTATTCACTATTATTTAAAGCTATTTAATGTATTCATTCCAGGAATAATTGCTACGATTAGCTTCTATACTCTGCTATTACCAAGAAAATAATAATTATCAAAATGTAATAACCCACCATATGATCCTCTAAGATCATGAATGACCTACCACAGCAATCTTTTGCTGTCGATAAGTATTTACAGTTGATGTTTTGTATTTTAATTGTATTTGAATACGTCTTGTAGATGGCTCAATAACGCTGAAACTCGAGTAGGTAAAGGAAGTTACAAATGATAGTGATATCAACATATTATAGTTCAATTTCACAATATTGATAATGATAATCACTTTAATCACACACAATTATTATGGTTTTTCATAATCACGGTATTGTTGGCAACATCGAAGATTCATGTAATCTGATCATTGAAAAATATGCGCACTATTTATAACAAAATGTCCTTTCATTAAAAGTTGAAAAGTATCAGGAATAGAAGCGAATGGTTCATTATCTTTTGTCCCCATTGCCTTATATGTACTTGCTATATTCTGGTATTTAGCTGGTTTCTCGTAAACAATAGAACACCGCTACTTATCCCCTGATGATAACGGAAACGGATGTCCTAATTGATAATGTATTCCAAATTCTTGAATCAATTGAGCATAATCAATTAACCCACTTGTTATAGTTATCATTAGTAAACTTGAAAATGTTTCATACAATTTTCGTGTTTTCCTGACTTTCGAAACTAGTATATTCCTAAATGATTTTTTTGTGAAAATTTAACATTTCTCATCAAATTGATTCGAAACCAAAATGAATATGTTCTTCAGTATTGGGAATAGTACCAAAATCATTCACATATCAGAGTTGAAGAGTTTCAAAATTAAATTATACAAATATGTTGCCTTCATAGTTTGAGCCCTTTGATTGGAAAATTGTGAGAAAGAGAGAACGTGTATGTGAGATCTCATTTTTCTACTATTTTATACATAAGCCACTAATTTTTTCTTTGGTATTCTTAAGTTACCATACTTACTTCTGTATTCTGTATATTCTATATTTTACTGATATTGAATTTGTGATTTAACTACTTCGCCACATATAAAGTGAATTTGCGAGAGAATGCATGTTTGTGTTTTATAAAATCATACACAGAGGTCTCATAAAATATAGGACGAGTGCGTCGAAAAGACATATTTCCTGATTTAACAGAGAGCTTTTAAGCTGGCTAAGAGGTTCAGCCTACTGATCGCTTCAAGTGCTCGCTCGCCATTTTTACCATCTGCTATTACTCCAGTAATAACGAATCATTATTTTCATATGGTATGTATCTTTTATCTATTTCGGTAGATTACTTTATTGCCTATTGTATCTACTCGGTATCATTCTAGAACTGTTGATAATAGTTATTCGGCTCGTAGAATAGTGATTCATCTCATCAACACAACGTTGTAGCAACAGAAGTTAAACACTGATTCATAGATAACTCTACTCGGTAGTAGATTTATCTATGCACTGATCGAATTGAAATTTTACGGAACTGAATCATATAGCATATTTTCATAAGGAATTCGAATACATCTTGGCGTCTCCAATTTATACAGTATTGATACTTATAAATACGACATCCTGCGCAGATTGAAAAATTAAGTCGATTGGTTTGTTTGGAAAAAATTCCGAGCTTCCACATTTTTAACGTCTTATTTGACCCGACTATACGGACAAACTATCAAAACCTATAAACAATATAGAAATGAAATAAAAAATTTGACAATGATTACAAAAAATGATTACGATAAGAGGGAAGTTGAAAAGGCAAAAGGAAATCCATAAAAAATGTATAAAGTTACTAAGGTAGCCACAACTGCTATTCATAAGGAAATCATATGAGAATGATATCTCAAAAAATGGAAATGTCGAAGGAGATGCTAATAAAATTGCTGGAGAATTTAATAATTTTTCCCTAGAAGTAGGACAAAAATTATAGCTTAAATGTTGGAGCAAAATATATCCAAACATTGTTTTCCTTCCACCAACATCAAGTGGAGAAGTCCACGCAGTTAAAAAAAAAAATTAAAACTAGAACAGCAACAGGGGGTGATGGAAGGAGTTTGGTGAAAAAATATCATCACACAACTTGAAAATAAACATCATTATGAATTCAATACCGAAGAGGCTATGAAGAACCTATGTAATGACATTCACAGAGGTCTGGACAACGGTAAAAATTCTCCTTGCATATTTACTGACCTTCAAAAAACTTTTGACATCATATAACATGATATATTACTTTCTAACCTTGAACATTTAGAGTTTCAAGGTACGACAATAACACTCCTACGTAATTATTTGAATGATAAAATGTTCAGATAGGGAATGTTACTAGTTTCTACAAATCTATCAACTATAGAGTACCACAAGACTCAGTCCTGGAATTGAACATGATGTTCAATTGTTGTATAAAAGTGATTTACTTACTATTGATCTTGATGGGATGTTCCATGCTTTTGCAAATGACAGTATATTTTGAAAATGATTCCTGGGTGGCCCTATAGAAAAAATATTAAGTTGAATCAGTAAATTTATTTAACTTGAAAACTTGGCTGAAAGTGAACTAACCGTTAACATAGAAAATAATACGTTCTCCCATTGCACCCACTATATCTACAGGACCATACTTGGGAAAAATAATATTCAATATAAGTAATGATACAAAAATCGAACTGAATACAGCGAATAGTGTAGCCTAAAGTGACTTCACAAATACAGTTTTCCGATTTTTGATTGATTCCGCCATGCTTTCGCAAATAATCCAACTCATTTGTCCTTTGTACGTAGACAATACAGTTGTTCTGTACTGAAGAGTCTTGTACCTTACGAGGTTATGTGTGTTTGACAGTTTTGATACTTTAACAAGATCTAAATAAATACTACCAGAGAAACAAAAGTCTGAAAATGAATAATCCTTCTTTTATTAATCAAAAGTTTATCATCCTGCAAAACTTTTATCGAAGAAGAACATATGAATTGAATAAATATGATAATATACACATGAACAATGTCATCATGCACACGAACAACTATAAAATTCAATAGTAAACGTCAAGCGCAGTATAATATACTGTGCTCAAAATAACAAGCATACATAACGTAAAAGACTTTTTTAAGTTGTATTGTCTATGTACAAAACAAACGAGCTGCATTATTTGTCAAAACATGGCGGTGGAAAAGCTTCAAATCATACTTTATTTCATTATATCGGAAGTTTATTCGAATTGACACCATATTTGTTGATACTACGAGCTTTATTTTATCATCATATATTCAAATAGATTACCTTCTGTTATTACTATTGTTACTTCCTTATGTAAGCATAGGTTTTCGCTTTCGGAAACTTTTGCTGGGTAAATGTATTATTGTTATATATTTTAACCAAGCGTTATTCACGGAAACACCTGGCATCCGTAGGGACAGTAAAAATATTGCACACATATTGAATTAGGAACCGCTGAATACGTGGAAAGACGTGAATTGATACTGTATGTTATTGAGAGCTTTTTGAATTGGCAACATAAATGTGTTCTACCAGTCTATGTTTTATATTTGTAATCAGTGTGGCAATTTCTTGGGAGTCAAAATTGCCTTCTCGATATCTCTTCTTCAACACGATCAACACAGTTATTCCAAAACTGTGGTATAACAGTGACTAAAACCTCCTTGCACATATTCGAGCATTGATTGATAGATTTTCAGTCTTTTCCGATATGCTGGTTATAATGCTTCTTCAAAATACCTCACATCTTTGCTATTGTATTGAAGACACAGTGACTGAATTACTTTTATTAAGACATATCTATCCCCATCGTCTTTTGTGCTGTACACGCTGCATTCATTCAAGTCCCATGTTCCATCTAGAAATATGGGCTCCAACATATTCTTTTCACAACTTGTTTATATTCCCTCAAGAACCTAATTCTGTTTGTAGATATATTTGATAACCCCTTCAGACATCTACGAGGATCGTCTTTTTGTACTGGCAACCAATATCACACAAACGTAACGGCTCAATGTAGCTTTTACCTAACTACCTGAATTTGATTCACGAAATTCTTCTTGTGAAGTTTGCAGAGATATGTGTTTATTTATGAGACAAATAAATATTAACCAAATATCGACAATGATTGGCATATGTACTTACGATGTTCGTACGTGTGGTAAACCTTATTCCTCATTGCTTCCTCATCAAAATTAATTATGTTATTATATTATTATCTTTTGTATCTCTGTAGCGACCGCTAAAAAAATTCACACAATCAATCTCACTTTCATGTAGCACATAGTGATTAATTCAATTTAGCTATGTGATTGCATACTTCGATGAAGTATTTGTTATTCATATCTGAAAATAAGAATTTGGGACACTTCTGTGGGTTAAATGTATGCGTGTGATATATGTTGTCATAATGATTCAATAAAATACTATAGCTGCATTTGGTAAACTGAAGATGGATGGTGAAAGTACCACTTGCAAGGGGGCTACCCTGCTCCAAAACAATACAGTTCCTATATCCAGCAATTTGAGGCGATTTACAAATTTTCGATTTGGTATTTCTACAATAGGACTGGTGCAATCGCCTCCTCAGTGGATTAAGTTATACGCATGTACACAACAGACAGCATCTCAAATGATCTAGATGGATTAAGAGAGGCTCAAAACGGATAATTTCCAAAGAATGCGGAATTTTTTAGGACGATTATAATACTTTTACTTACGTATCTATACTACCTAAGCTGGGTAAAAATTCGCCATACGAATATTTATTGAAATATAGATTAATAGTTTTGGTACTAATTGAATCATTGTTCCATGAATGAAAAGTATGTTTCTATTTGTTTTTTTTTACTTTAGTACACAATGTGCATTTATGATTTCTCTCTTGTAAGCATTTCACCCACTCATGTTTTTATTCTTGTATTCTATCTAAAGAATTGAACTGAAAGGCTTTAATAATCGATCGAATATATATAACGTTCGCAACGTGGTCTGAATATATTCACATACATGGTTTTTCAATTTCAGGTATCTAGAAATGACTTCTAGTATAAGGCTTGCGCCGTTTATTTTACTGATTCTATCGTTATGGGCAACTACAACAACTGGAGCATATCAAATCGGTGTTGGGAGAGCTGATTGTACAGGACCCTCGGCCGGTGTAGTTTTTGTAAGTATAAATTCTTTAGAAACAATTTCAATCTCATAAATTGTTGATTTTTGTTTACTCTCAATTAGGTTGAATCATTAACTCTATGATTATCACTACCTATCACATGAAAGAATTATATATCATGCGAAGAACAAAATGACGTCAGAATCTTGATGGTTCACAGCAAAAAATAATCTCACTTATTTGATTCCGATGATTGTGGTTGAATCATCAATCTGGAAAATATCCATTCACTCTATTAATCTAAGAAAATTAATCAACGCCGCTTGATTTTAACGAACACAATAAAAACATCTGTAAATGTTGGAATCAGTTCTTTAATATTTACAACTCTTATTATTCTTGTACATGATAAGTATCATAAAAATTACACCACAACGAAAGGAAATTTGTTTCAGATTGTGCAGAAAATATTCCATCAACTTCGCAAATCTCTGAATATAGTTAATGAGAATTTTGATTTTGACAACTACATTTACAAGAAAAATTTCTCTTCTCCGTTACTTAATTTCATTAAGGTTAGAGAATCATTCTTCAATGGCGGAATATGTCAATCAAGTTATCGAGACTTCGCAGAAGCTTGATCGAACAGGACTCCATCTTGACAAGTCATTAGTCGGAAGTTTACTTTTAGCGGGATTGCCGGACCGATTTGCACCAATGGTGATGGCGCTGGAGCATAGTGGAATCGACATTACCACAGACTCTATCAAATCAAAGTTACTGGATATGCAACTAGATGGCGGCAATAGTATGACAGGCAGTGCGTTCGCAGGAAAGTTTGTCAAACGTCAAAACAAAAATGACAAACGAAACAAAAACAAAGTAGAAATAATTTGTTTTAAGTGCAGGCAGCCAGGTCATTTCATGTCAAAATGTCCGCAATCGGATCAAAATAAGGTTACTGATAAACAAATGAAAGGTGCTTTCAATGTTTGTTTGCTCAACGCAAATTTCAATAACAATGATTGGTATTTGGATTCAGGAGCAAGCGTTCACTTAACTTGTAGGCAGGATTGGCTATTAAACCAAAGAAAACCCGTTGTAAAGGACATTATGGTTGCGAATAATAGTAGAATTGCTGTGAAATATAGTGGTGAGGTTAATATTCTTACGAAAGTTGGTGAAAACACTTTCGAAGTGGAAATTAAAAATGCTCAGTATGTTCCTGAATTAGCTACAAACTTGATATCAGTAAGTGAACTTTTGAATAATGGTAATTTCATTGAATTCAACAATGAATGTTGTAAAATCTTTAACACTGACAAGGTTTTAGTAGCTACAGCTTTTTTGAATAATGGTGTGTATAAGATAGATACATCCTCAAGGTGCTTGTTGACTGGACAAGCTGTAACTTCTGGTGAAACGTGGCACAGAAGGCTAGGTCATATTAACTCAAGTTACTTGAACAAGATGCGAGATGGTCTAGTGAATGGAATTAATTATAGTGGTAAATTAAATATCAACTTACAAAATTGTGAAGTCTGTTGTGAAGGGAAGCAAGCCCGAAAACCTTTTGAAACCTCAAGTACCAGGGCCACCGGATTACTTGATGTAATACACACAGATCTAGCAGGACCAATGGAGACAACTTCCATCGGAGGGTCAAAGTACTATGTAGTGTTTCAAGATGATTACAGTCGTATGTCGTTTGTATACTTTGTTAAAACAAAAGATGAAACTTTTGGAAAATTCAAAGAATTCCAAAGTTTAGTTGAAAAACAAACTGGCAGAAAAATTAAAGTGCTACGCTCAGATAATGGAGGCGAGTACATTAATGCAGAGTTTGGAAGCTATCTAAGGAAACAGGGTATAATTCATCAAATATCCAATCCATACACTCCTGAACAAAATGGGCGTTCAGAGAGATTGAATAGATCTCTGATAGAGAAAGCCAGGTGTTTGTTATATGAAGCAGGTTTAGAAAAACGCTTCTGGGCTGAAGCTGTAAACACGGCTTCCTACCTAAGAAACAGGTCTGTAGTGTCGAACATTCCAAAAACCCCATATGAAATGTTTTTTAACAGAAAGCCAGATTTAAGTCACATACGAATTTTTGGGAGTACAGTAATGACTCACATTCCAAAAGAAAAAAGAAAAAAGTGGGATAGGAAATCAGAAAAGTTAATACTAATTGGTTTTTCTGAAACTATAAAGGGCTATAGACTTTACAATACACAAACAGGACAGATATCTACAAGTAGAGATGTACACATTACAGAAGAGGGTACAAGTGATAATGTGAATTACTATGTAGAAGAAAGCTCAGAACCTCGCTCAGAGACCTTGGAGCAAAATTCAGATGAGCTAGTATTCTCTGAAGAAGAAATCAGTGACAAAGACTATGTACCTGAAGATGTAGAAAGTGTTAGTCTTTATGAAAATGTGAGAAGATCAGAAAGAGAAAGAAAACCTAAAAACTTTGAAGACTTTGTGACCTATTGTACTTTGAGCGAACAATCAAATACAGAAGAGTGTCAAGTTTTAGTGGGAGATCCCAACTCTATGGAAGAAGCTCTTGCAGGGCCAAATCGAAATGAGTGGATAAGTGCCATGACAGCTGAAATTAAAAGTTTTACCGAAAATCGTGCATGGGACCTAGTGGACCTTCCAGAAGGTCAGTCACCTGTAAAGTGCAAGTGGGTTTTTAAAGAAAAGTTTAGTAGTGATGGTAGTAGAACTTACAGGGCTAGATTGGTTGCGAAAGGCTTTAGCCAGAGGCCTGGTATAGATTTTGATGAGACATTTTCTCCAGTCGTTAAGCATTCAACATTGAGATTACTTTTAGCATTGTCTGTTCAACTTAAACTGAATGTTTACCATTTGGATGTTGTCACAGCATTCCTAAACGGGAAACTGGAGGAAACTGTGTTCATGGAAATACCAGATGGTTTTAGTTTTGGCAACCAAAACAAAGTTTTGAAACTGAATAGAGCTGTATACGGTTTAAAACAATCTTCTCGCGTGTGGTATAAGGAAGTTGAGAACGTTTTAGTCAATTTGAACTATAAAAGGAGTGATCATGAACCTTGTGTTTTTATTAAACGTAAAGAAAGTTTTCTAACTGTGATTGCCTTATATGTGGACGATTTCTTTATTTTTTCTAACTCTGTGCAAGAATCAGTTTATTTAAAACAGCAGCTAGCTGAAAAGTTTAAAATTAAAGATTTGGGACAGCTTAAACAATGTTTGGGCATGAGAGTTAGAATAGACAAAGACAATAACAAAATTCAATTAGATCAAGAACAGTATATTGATCAGTTATTAGAAAAATTTAATATGAGTGATTGTAAACCAGTAGGTACACCTATAGATAAAAATGTTTGTTTTAATGAGACAGATACCAATGTTTGTAGAAAGGATCTGCCTTATCAACGGCTGTTAGGCAGCTTAATGTATTTATCAGTATTGACAAGACCGGACATTACCTTTGCCGTGAACTTTCTTAGCCAGTTCAATAATTATTATACTGAATCACACTGGAGAAGTGCTAAGAGAATTCTGAGGTATCTGAAAGGTACAAAATCTTTATGCTTACAATATGAGAATGATGACTCAGAATTAATGGGTTTTGTTGATTCAGATTTTGCAAGCAATACTTGTGACAGGAGGTCATATACCGGATTCGCATTTAAATTAGCAGGTGGTGTTGTTTCATGGGAATGTAAGAAACAAACTACTGTAGCTTTGAGTAGCACCGAAGCGGAATATATGGCTGTCACCGAAGCTTCAAAAGAAGCTATTCATTTTAGAAATCTGTTGTCTGATTTATTAGGTACTTTGAAGTGTATCACTATTTATAATGACAATCAGAGTGCTCAAAAGTTGGCTATGAACCCTATGTATCATAAAAGGTCCAAGCATATAGATGTACGCTACCATTTCATTCGTGAAACTATTTCGAATAAATTCATTAATCTTGAGTATTTGCCCACAAATGAAATGCCAGCAGATGTACTGACCAAAGCACTTTGTTTGCCAAAACATTCTAAATTTACTTGTGAATTAGGTTTAGGAAAGAATATTATTTAGATAAGTGGGAGTGTTGAATTATGTATCTAAATAATGCAACCACCAATACATGCTACGCCATCTATTGGAGTTCAACATATTCTTTACATGTATGCTATGCGCACTTGAATAAAGTCAGTCTCTTACAAAGTTTCACAGGAGAACTATCGTGTCATCCTTTCTTCCCAACACTTCCTTAAAAGTCAATAGTTCGAAAGTATAACAAAGACAATGAGTACTTAGTTGTTTAATCGATTAGTTAAATAGTTACTTCCATCACAGAATATTGAACAATTATTGACATTTTAGCGAGAACTTAATCTTCTTGGAAAGTTTACAGCATTGTGTTCATTTCGATGACGTAGTTGTCATTCAAATCTTAAAATCAAAATTTTGAACACTTCTGGTTCTGATTATATGTGTATATAATCATAATTTGAAAAACATTGTTGTCATAATATTTTAATAAGATACTATAGCTTCACTTGAAAAACACAAGATGAATGTCAAAAGTCTCACTTACAAGAGGACCACCGTGCCCAAAAACGATGCAGCTCCTATTTTCACTACTTTAGAGCGATTTACAAAACGTCAAATCCGAACGACCATTAGGAATGGTGCAATCGTCTCTACAGTGGGTTACGCAAACACACAGAAATCATCTCAAAAATAGTCTAGATCGATTCAGAAATGCTCAAAACAGATATATCCGCGAAAACCTTATAAAAAATATTTGCCTCGATTTCAATATTATGTACTTATCTTATATTAACCACGTATAATGAGGGAAGTTAAAATGGATTATAGAATCAGAAAAAAAAATTATTTGTAAAGCTAAAACACAGGTTCAACTTTCAGTCCTCATCTAATTTTGCAGAATGAAGTTATCAATCTAGTAAACAACATAATTAAAATATTCATGAAAGCGTTTTAATTCAATACCATTTCACTCTGTTCAGAGTATGGTATCTGATATAAATGCAGAAGGCATGTTTGTATAAGTCTCTCAATTGAAAAGACAGTTTATGAAAGATTGTGTGACATTTGGAATCTCAGTCTGAATTCGATTTATCACGTAATGAAATTATATAATTGGTAAATTATTCTCGATTGTTCAATCTAGTTATCGGATACATTTATCATGTAGTTCGGCATAATTAAATGTTCTCTTATACCCAAAATATATTTCTCATAAACATACATGAGAATATCAAATATTAAGTTTGGAGACTTTTTATGTCAAAAAAAATAGTTAGACGCTGATAAACGTTCCTCTTATTACTAGCCTTATATTAATAAACATACATGAGAATATCAAATATTATATTTGGAGACTCTTTTATGTAAAAAAAATAGTTATACGATGAGATTATGTAAAAAAATGTTATCATAGAAATGAATATTTGAATGTACATAAATAGTAGAAATCCAGCCTGAATCAGGTCCTGAACGTCAGAAAGTTAGGTGCGACAAACATATTAATGAATAAAAGAAAAAAACGTACATTCCAACTTAATACTAAGTCCTGCCTTCATACGGCAGCTTTACGAACCTCGCCTCTCACTCCCCTCAGGAACTCTTATGTATGTGAAGGTAATACCAGTTGGCAGCAAATAATGGAGTTATGGGGGATTAGTAACATCAAATTACCAGGAACAACGTAGTTTTACTGTTTGATGTGAAAATTAAAAGTCTTCTCACGTCTAGGATTTATTATAAATAGAAATGTTATCCTGCTATTTTTGAATTTCTGTCGCTGTTTCACGGCAAAGTTGACTTCTCCAAGGTTACTAGAAGCACCTTCCATCAATTTAATGAATCTCACTTTTAATTGGCATAAAATTAGAAAATGTAAGAATAATTTCAGCAAAGTTTCTTTGGTAAATATACATGACATAATTTTCAACAAATTATAACTTTTCGTGTCCACTGAGTGTACAAATAAAACAGCTGCAAAAATGTATTTTCTATTTTGACAACTACTATAAGAACATAGAAATTTAAAAAAGTCTCGCAGGTATTCATCTATTACCTATTCCCCTTAATGTAAAATAAATTAATTAGTATCTACCAAAGTTGGCTATGGAAACAAAAAAGCTTTCAACAGTAATTTTTATTAAGCATAACCAGTAATTCTCCGTTAGAAATTATGCCACGTAGTTTTGCTAAAGGAGAGGGTGCTGATATACATTTTGTATATGGCCTTTCTGAGAGGAATGCAAGGGAAGCAGCGAGAGAGTGTGCGAGACGGTTTCCAGAGAGAATAACGCCACAGCCAGTTGTTTTTACACGAACCTTCGAATTATCGAAACAGAAGTTCGAAAGTTTGATTTGCTTAATGTAAGAAATCTGAATGAGATGATTCTTCAAGTTTATGACAATAATGATCAATTGAGTTCTCGACTGGCTATCGTACAGCTGCAAAATCTTAATCCATACGGATCAAAAACATAAATATTACGTACAGTGAAACGAGATGACACGAAGCCCAATCACATACAACCACTTCAAAATTTATTTTCTAGTGATACTGAAAGGAGAATAGGATTATATGAACGAATGTTAGATTCAACGAGGCAAATTTCAAATAAAAAATTTAGTGAACTGATGAATCCATAATTTACACATGTGGACCCTTGATAACCCATATAAAATTCTTCCACATGACGTTAAGAATTTTCTGAGATCATCTTATTGGTCCTCACATTTCCAACCAAAACTGAACAATTTGCACAATTACGGCAAGCTCTGGATTGAACGTCTACCTAAAACTTTTGGAAATCCAAATCAAGTTCATTTCTATGACCGCCTAGGTTACCTCAACGGATCGGTTGTGTATGAAAGAATAATGGCTAATGGGTAATTATTAGATTGATTTACTTGGAATGGATTGAATCTAGCTGAATAAATACCCCTAAGATACTATTCTATGATTGGCAAATCTAACTATAACTATGATTATTTCATGAATTACTTATTCTATGATTTACATTCCATTTCTATTCCTATAATAACTAATCAAGTATAATAAACTCTATGTAATTTAATTTTAAACGTTTATCTTATCGTTTTCAACATTAGCTAGAAAGATAGTTGCTCGAGAATTTCTTAGCAAAATAGATGTAATTCGTATTTCTTCTGATTAAGGAAAAATATAATCAACACTGGTTAGGTCATCGGATATCCTGTACGTTGCGATAACATTTATTGGTTGCGATTAACGTTTTGTGGATGCTACTATGTCGTTTGTCACTGATAACACTTTTAAGTTCCGGGCTACCCAAAAATGGTTTACGTGTATCAAAACATATTCCTAGAACAACTGAATAAACTTGGTTCAAAATAATTAAATTATGAACAATGACGTTCAGAAACAATGATGTTCTAAAACAAAGTATGCATATTCTTCACGATTGAAATTTACATTTTCTTCAAGGTTGTAGAAATACCAAACATATGATATCATGGAAGATTATTTCTTCTTAAGCTTAATAAGTTGTACATGCAGCAACTTATTACAACACAAAGAAGATTACTCACATACCCGAAAGAGTTAATTATCCAGTAGAGATCAGGCAGCTCGTCAAAGGGAGGAGAAGAGATAGAAAGAGATGGCGGCAGTCAATAGACCCAACAGACAAGACAATCTCGAACAATAAAACCCAAAAATTTCGAAGAGAAATCCAGAAACTCAAAGAAGTGTCAATCATTCAATATCTGGCAGCAAATGGAAAGCATACTATTCCCTCTGAAAAGTTACCAGAAAAATCAGAAGAACCAGAAGGGACATAGGATCATGGGCCATAGCTAATTATCAGAAAGCTGATCTGATCTCCTAATATATTGTGTCGACACCTTTACACCCAAGAAATAGAAAATATACTGCCTGAAACTGACAATCAAGTCTCAGACAAGATATGACCTGATTATCGGAGAAACTCTGAAGCAATTAACTACGAACAGAATAGTGTTCAATCAATAAATATTACTAGCCTACCAATTTAACGCAGCTTTCAGATTAGAATATGATCCTATCTGCTGGAAAGTTCCAGAAGTAATCAGGTTGCCAAAAGCAGAAAAACTGCTCAACGAGACCAAATCCTATAGGCCAATCTCCCTCTTGCCGTTCGTCCCAAAACTATTTGAAAACTTGTTACTTAAAAGACTAAAACCTTAGATAGAAAATAGAAAGCGATTTTCAATTCAGCTTTACATGAAAGAACTCAACAATAGATACATCGCTATACTGATATTTTTGAATAGGCGTGAGAAAAGCAGGTATGCTCGGCAGTTTTCTTCGATGTTGCTCAAGCCTTCATTAAGGTTTGGTATGAAGGGTTGATACACAAAGTAAATGATATGCTACCGAGTGGTGGAAATCATAACGTCATATATTTCTGATGAATACCTTAGAATCAAACAGGAAGACAAATATTCCGATCTGGAAGAAGTTAGAGGAGGTGTACCTCAGGAAAAATCCTTGGGCCTGTTACCTACCTATTGTATATCAGCGCTTCACTAGTAATAGCACAACCGTGGCGACTTTCGCCGAAGATATTGCAGCCTTATTGGTTGATCAGAACCAAGAGGGTTCCACGAGAAAATTACAAAGAGCAAGCAAAGCTATACTATATTGGACTAGGAAATGGTGGATTAAACTCAGCGAACTTTAATACAGAAAACTAACAGATCCTATTCCGTTGGATATGAATTGTACAATAGTACCACATACCAAAAACGGAGAATGTTCTGTTTACAAGGAAAAGCAAGCTGGGCACACTGCCAAAGATCAGTTTCTCTGGCAAGGTCCTGCAACTCAAAGAGTCGGTGAAGTTTCTGGGAGTAATCCTAGATTCTGAACTGACCTGGTGCGAACATCTCGAATATCGAGTGAGGAAGGCCTCTGCATCATTTCGGGCGTGCAGGAGAGCTTTCAGCAGCACATGAGGATTACAGCCAAATATTCTTTATTGGATCTATACCGCTGTGATCAGGACTGGTATTCCCCAGCATCCTATGGACCGAACTGCAGCGGCTTGCATGCATAGGCATATTGAGCGGTATGAGGTCGTCTCCAACAACAGCCCTTGAATCTCTCGACGAATTACCACCTCTACACTTAAACATAAAACTGAGGCTATGAGAAAGGCGTATAGGTTAGAGGGTCTAGGCGAGAGAGCCAAAACGCACTACTCTCGGGAACACTCGTCGATTTTAAGTTAGGCAATCTCTAAATGCCCATACTCGGAATGAAGCAAGATATCATGTACCCAGCTATACGTCTCACTCCTCCCAAGATCCTCATTCCGGATAGAGGAGATTGGAGTAACAAAACTCTCACCTTGCTGCTACCAGATGGGATCGTATGGTTCACAGATGGGTTTGAAGTAGGTCAGGCTTCTGAGTCGGGAATATACCTGAAAGGGTCAAAGATCACCATCTCAGTGACTCTAGGTTCTTAATGCACGGTTTTTCAGGTGAAGGTCTTCGCAATATTGACTTGTGCCATGGAAACCCTTTGAAGAAACTATATATTTGCACAGACAGCCGATCGACTGTGAAGGCTCTCAAATCACCCAGAGTCACATCAGGGCTTGTAAAAGAATGAAGGAATACACTGGCTGAACTAGCCAGGAGAAATGAAGTTCAACTCATCTGGCTCTCTAAACAGTTGAGTTGCATGAAACGAAATGGCCGATTCTCTGGCCAGGCAAGGGTCGTCTAGCGCCCTCGTTTGGCCGGAACAAATGGTCGTTTATTAAATAGCGTGGGGGGTCTCGTCCTTCTGGGGCAACTGAATAAAGATTGGTCTGAACTGTGGCGAAAATCACTACCCATGAGGCAGGACAAGCTCTTCATCAAAAAACCTGTGCCCAGGCTCTCAAAGAAACTCCCTTCTTTAAACATAAGGGACACCAGAGAGATGACTGGAAACCTAACCGGTTACTGTTGTCGTCTTGGCAAACACCTCCACTTTGGACATCACAGATGACCCAATATGTAGGAAATGTAGAGAGGTGGAACTGTCTCTCACATCCTGTTGGAATTCCCAGCATTAGTATCCCTCAGGCACCGACACTTCGGAGAATCAAAACTGCTCCCAGAAAATCTTATGGAAGCCAGCATTGGCAATATTTTGGCGCATCACATACCTTATCGGATAGAATATCTCGACATGACACTTGACGCAAAATTGTAATGGAGAACACATGTGAAGAAGAAAAGAGTTGAGCTTAATCTGAAATATAAACAACACTACTGGCTTACTGGGAGGAATTACAACTTGGCAATACAGAACAAACTGATGATTCATAATCAGATTCTGAAACCTGTGTGTCTAAATGACATCCAGTTGGCTGCGTCCATCCAAATACTCCAAGGACATCGCTGGATAAATTCTAGTAGCAAAGTATTTAGATTAAGAAGTTATTATAGTTCCAATAGTGTAAATACAGAGAAGTGTTTTGAAAAAAAAAATATTTTGTAGAACAAAGGAAGTATCGTGTTTGGTGATACACCTGGCCTTCACTCCTTTATATCATGATTAGCTGTGTTCATTCATATATACGCACGAATGCTAATTAATTAAGAATCAACTAGAATGAAATATTTTATATTCTCAAAACATGGTTTCATCTTGTTAATGTTTTCAGATGGGTTATGCAAAATCACTACAAGTTGGATGTGGCATTCATTTGAGACAATTCTCCAGAGCGTTTATTTTCGATGATGGTGTGAAAAGAGTTCTTTATGTTACAACAGATGCTTGTATGATGACACATGGACTGAAAAGAGCGGTAAGAAATCAAAGAAACATTTAATTATCGTAAGATTCAACTTTAATTTTGGTGATCAATTATAAAAATAGGTATCTTATATTATATCTTAAGTGGTGTATTCCATCACCTGATGATATCAATCATCATTTATTCATATCAGACTAGGGCTTACAGCAGCCTTAAAAAGCTATTCTATCCTATGAATTGCAATCTCCATCAATTATCCACAGATGTTGTATTTGACAAAAGAAATAAAACTCATAATAATCTTTCCTAGGTTCTAGCTTCATTAGAAAAAGTATACAATAAAACTTACACCTACGACAATGTCATCTTGAGTGGAACTCATACTCATGGAACTCCTGGAGGATTCATGATGGACTTGATGTACGATATTCCTGATCTGGGTTTCGTTCCTGATACTTTTAATGCTCTCGTTAAGGGCATTGTAGAAGTAAGTTTCCCTTTCATATTATTTCACTTGAATACTTAATTCAATGAATTACCTAATATACGCCAATAGTTGATATAATCAAAACCAGGCATGTGATGATTCCAGTTTATTAATTGTTGTAATTGTGAGAATTGTTTCTGTGGAAATAATTACAAAGTTTAAGAATTTCGAAGTTCAAAGATTTCAATAAATTTTTTTGAGCGAAATTGAAACCTCGAATTCTAAATTAAATCAATTACCAAAAGTTCGGCGTATACAGGGTATTCCACGAGAGCCGTTCGTTAGAAGTTTTCGTGGTTAGAAAAAAATTACAATTCTGAAATTTCGGGTTCCAGGATTATCCAAGATTTTCTTTGTTTTCAAAATATTTTCAAGATCATACTACTTCCGGTTACACCGGAAGTCGCCATTAACTTCCTTATTTTGAATAGAACACCCGATATATTATTTCATTTTTAGATTCCTGAGAAAATTTCATAGTGGATTCCATCAGGTTTCCCTATACCTATTTTCAATTTTTTCTTAGATATCTTGATTTTTTTGAAAATTTTGACAGATGTAGCGCTGTTTTGAGCATTGCGCCCTTTAACCAAGTTCGATTGATGGAAAGCGCTTCTGGGGTAGACGGAAGCACAGGAATGATTCTTTCGAATGCCATATTGACAACTGATTTATCGCATACAGGGTATCCAAAATTTAATGACCAATTACATCATTTTAAAAGTTGAAAAAGTTCGTTTTTTCAAATGAGACACCCTGTATTTTATTGGATAGTCGGATGCAGAATTTGATTCTGCATCGATTTGCTATAACATTCCCTTTACCTATTTCCAGTGGTTTTCTTATTAATCCATATTTTTTATTTTAATGTGGTTTTTTGGCAGAAACCGAAACATCGTTTGCCTTTCGAAGCCAAATGAATATCAATGAAACGGTAAAAAATTTACTTTAATTAGAACATGACATTAGTACATAACATTCAGAACGAAATATAAAATAAAAACAAAAAATTGGAACATAATGACATAAAATAATAAGAGAATGTAAAATTACAATAATTGTTCTATATGACCTCCATTTTGGTTCAAACACTGAATAACTCTGTCATATACTCCTCGCGAAACAGACTACCGAAGTTCGTCTGGACTTATATTAGTAAGCGCATGGTGAACACGGTTCAACAATTCCTCTCTAGTTAATCCAAGGGGGTCAAATCGGGTGAACTGGGTGGCCAGTTCCAAGGTCCTCGCGGGCCAATCCACCGATTCTCGAATATCAGTGACAATTGCCGGTGTACAGCTATAGTGGAATGTGCTGGAGCACCATCAAGCTGATACCAACTGTTTGCTCTATCACATGGAGGTACGGCATTTAGAAAATCACTAACAAACCCTCTCAGTATCTTCAGATATCTTGCCGCATTTAAATTTTGGTAGAACTTTTGGAGTTTGATCACCTTTTGATAAAAATATGAATTAACAAGGCAACCACTGGAAATAGGTATAGGAAATGTTATAGCAAATCGATGCAGAATCAAATTCTGCATCCGACCAACCAATAAAATACAGGGTGTCTCATTTGAAAAAACGAACTTTTTCAACTTTTAAAATGATGTAATTGGTCATTAAATTTTGAATACCCTGTATGAGATAAATCAGTTGTCAATATGCCATTCGAAGGAATCATTCCTGTGCTTTTGTCTACCCCAGAAGCGCTTTCCACCAATCGAAATTGGTTAAAGGGCGCAATGCTCAAAACAGCGCTACATCTGTCAAAGTTTTCAAAAAAATCAAGATATCTAAGAAAAAATTGAAAATAGTTATAGAGAAACCTGATGGAATCCACTATGAAATTTTCTCAGGAATCTAAAAATGAAATAATATACCGGGTATTCCATTCAAAATAAGGAAGTTAATGGCGACTTCCGGTGTAACCGGAAGTAGTATGATTTCGAAAATATTTTGAGAAGAAAGAAAATCTTGGATAACCCTGGAACCCAAAATTTCAGAATTCTTACTTTTTTCTAACCACGAAAACTTCTAACGAACGGCTCTCGTGGAATAGCCTGTATATGTCGATGATGTTTTCGCCATTATAGATGAATGTTTTAGTTTACATGGCTTTTTGATCGCTTAATAGCCAATTTGATTCAATCAAATTCACTGTGGAAATAGAAACAAATAACCAGCTTCCTTTCCTTGATATTAACAGTATCAAAGATGATCTCCACGTGGAATTCAAAATATACAGAACTTCTACACGCACAAATAGATATATTTCGGCCGATTCAGTCAGACCGATTAATTATAAAATAGCTCCATTCAGTAGTCTTGTTCATACATTATTGAATGTCCCTTTGAGCCAGCGAAATCGTAACAACGGAGTTGAGAAACTTCAGCAAAAAATGATCAATGGTTATGACAAACCTTTGATTGATTTCAATTGAATTCAAAAGTTCATCCATCATAATTAATACTACATAATATGTTTTATAAATTTGCAATACAATCCTCTTATAGATGTTAGAACAAACTGAAAAACCGTTTAGGCAATACCTTTCCGACTTCTACTATATACATGATAACTGAACCGCCTTTGGTTCTGTAGTGGTTAGCACGGTTTCCTTTTACTCCGGTGACCCGTTTTCGTACCCGGGTGGCGGCTGAGAGGGTTTCAATATATATTGTAAATAACTCAGGCAAAAGGCGGTGATATTCATTGAGCAAGATGATATCTAACCTCGGATAGGGAGTAAAACAGTAGGTCCCTTCCTGCACTTGAAAATCAGCGAAATTTCCAGCTGGGGTCAGCTTACCTCCTGGCGTCGGTGATTAGCCACAGTAGCAAAAATAGGTCACGTTAAATAAATAAATAGGATACAAAGAATTATAACTGGACCTAAATTAATTAAATTCAAGTGTTATTAATAAGGATAAACAATGGTTTGGGTGGTAGTTTATTTAGAAAATTGTTTACAAGTTTTTGATTATAGTATCGATCTGGTCATTGAATATTGTGTTAATGTTGTTTTCCGCATTTGTACAGTAAAGTACTGCATTAACGACCTGAAAATCATACAATAATGAGACATTTTACTGCATAGCTACCATTACTTTACTTCATAGCAACCATTACAGTATAGCAATCAGTACTAGATAAAAACACCGGTATCATTTGAAACACAATTTTACAAAAAAGGAATACGTTTATTTTTAGTATTATGACAATGAATATTAACAGATCAGTTGTTTAAGTTAGAAAAGGTTACAACTTCTGACCTCGCTGTATTAACTAGTTGTTGCTGAACATTCTTTTATTCACCATAATTTCTACAGGGGCTTCTTGGGATTGTCCAAGGTGGGTATTGTTAAATATCCTTTCAGAATTTCATTTTGTTACCAATGCTTTCTTTCACGAATCCTTCACCTATGATTGTAGATCGCCATTCCCCATGCCGTTTAAGAACCTGAATATCAGCGCTATTGTCAGCAAGAAAATTTGCAGAAGTCCTTCTCAGGCAATGGCCGGTGTAACTTGAAGCATCAGGAAATTTTAAATATTTCGTAATTTTTTGTGGAATTTTTGCAAAAGTATGAATGCCAATTGCTGTACTGTACATTACCCATGACGATAAAACAGGGGAAAAATCGATCATGTTTTACAGTTTTGGGTCTTAATAGTAAGTACTTGCGGTCATACCCATTGCAGTCTGAGACTACAGTAACGTTGTTCAAGGATCCTCTATATTTTGAGTCGCTGAACCGCATAATTCTGCACGCCGACATTCACCATTCAGTCCAAAAATTAGTACAATTTCCATTAACAGAAACATATCGTTAGAAGCCTCGTTCAAAAACTTTGTAACATTTTTCATTGTTAAAACTTCTGATTTTTTAGCTTCATACTTGTCATGTTGACAATTCAAGAAAGCGATTACTTTTTAATATTGTGAAATATCCGTATTTCCATTGATTTGTATCGTACTTTTGATCAAAGAGTAGTAGCCCATAAGCCAAGAGATTCAGGGAATTTTCTTTAGATTTGCTCAGTAACTATTAAGATAAGATTTTAATATGAAATGCGAAATAAGTAATTATTTACAAAATGCAAAAAAATAGTATACGCACCTCGCCAGAAAGGTGATTTTACTTGACTCTTATGGTATTTAAATCTTTGCTTCACTCGGATTCAAACTAACCATACTCAAGTCAAGTAAAATTCCACTTTTCTGAACTTGATACGTAAAGTACTATTTTTGAATGTTTTAATGTTTCCATGAATTTTGGAATATAGAATTTTCGTCAAATTTCTAGAATATGTAAAATGTCGGGATTAAGGGTAAACTTGTGATTAAGTTCCGATAGGTCTGTAACTTATCAAAATATTGTCTATGTACAAAGCAATACAGTCAACACAACTCAGCCTGTAAATTCCAGATTTCTTCAATTTATCTTCTTCAGAATTTGAATCATTAATATATTAGTATTGGTTATTGGTTGGTTCAAAGTGTCATTTCTATTCTGGTTTTTAAGAAATTGAGATATTTTTACGAGTGTTTGTCTAAATTTGTCAGCCATGCCCAATTCGATTTTGGTATCATTATCGATCTGCGGATGAATTAAAGTTTAGAGCTTCTTTTATGAAGTTTATTTCGAAGTATCTGATATATTATCTTGACATCATAACCATTATTTTTAGCAATAGGTATGATTTTGTTTTATTCTAAATGGAAGTTATTTTCACTTAGTGGGATATCAAATTATCTATGTATTATAGAGTTATATGCTGCAAATGTATCATTGCGGGTGTAAGGATTTGTTGTGTATGGTGGTATCTGTGTGGGTGAGTTTGTGATGGAAAGCGAAGGAATGGTATCTTTTGTACGTAAAATGGTCAGATCTAAGAAATTAAAAAAAGTTGTTGTTTTCTGTTTTTGAGATGAATTCAATATTTGCATGTAAGTTGTTAATATAGATAAGAAATACATTCAATTGCCAGTTCCTAACTGTGAACCATACGATTACATCGTCAACACAGCGATAACACTATATGAGCATGTGGTGGAATTTTGTATTTGACTTTCAAGTGATTCATAAATATTTTTGCTGGTGCAGGAAATAATGACGAACCTAGGAGAGTCTGGTGATCTGTTGGTTAACCGTAAATTAATTTAGGTCGATGCAAAGTGAGATTAAACTTAATATTTCCTGTGCTGTTATCGGTAATGTAGTATTGCGGATTGAAAGTTCTTCAATAGGAATAATGATCAGATGTGTGGGGATTTTTGGGAAGATGTTTTTGACATAAAATGATAGAAGTTTGATATTTCTCTCATATTGTATATTTAAAAAAATATTTATCAATTGAAAAAGCTAGAAAGACTAAAGTTTGTATAATTTGAAAATTTTCACTGAATATGAGAAATATCATTCATCAAACATGAATCCTCGACCACCTTCTCTATATGGCTTATTAAAAATTCACAAAGACATATATCAGAGGTATCTATCAAAAATAAGCAGGGAAACTAGTCAACACAATATAATAATATATAAACTTAAAAATAAAGAAGCCCTAAACGTTATTTATCCGAAAATTAATAATAACACCAGATCTAATCTCGAATTTCTGACATATTTAGGTAAACACTTACAAAAAATATCTCAATTTCTGAGCTGGAGAATAAAAATGTCGCCTTTGAATTAACAAATAATCTATATTGATAATATTGTTATTTCAAAATTTAAGAAGGATGAAATAAAGGAATCTGGAGATTACAGGCTGAAGCGTGATGATTGTTATGCCTTGAAATAGGATAAACTGGACGCAGTTTCAGTGTAAGGTTCCCCGATTATTTGGAAAGTTAATGGCTCAAAAACGAGGTCTGTTATTACGTGATTCATTATATTGGAACATAATCACAATTTCACCGTTAACCCCCCGATATTCAAAAAAGGGCATGGATTCAATATTCTAGAATTCATAAATATGTTAAAACAGAAAAAAAACATAGTAAATTAATATAAATGACCACTCGTTAACAATTTTGTAAATAAATTACTACCATCTCTCAATTCGTAGCACAGTCAGATTGATTTCTAATATCTAAGAACATAATTCCAGATTTACTTGATAACTCCTTGGTTAGAAAATGGCATAGTGTGTTGAAACAATTTGTCAGTATTTTTCTAAATTAAATGTTACAATTTTTTTGTATATTTGAGTTGAATTCTCCAGCTTCCAGTTGAAATGGTTTTACACTACGTAAAAGCCGAAAATTTAGATATATCTATTCTCCGACTTTAGAAAATCTATAACGAACCTCTAAGTAATGTAAAAAACACATACATTTTTTCTAGGCCATCAAAGCGGCTCACAATAACATGGTTGAAGGTACAATACGTCTAAGCGTTGGTAGACTCTTAGATGCAAATATTAACAGGAGTCCGGCCTCCTATTTACAAAATCCACAAGAAGAACGACAAAAGTAAGTCGAAACTCAATAAATATAAACTCACACATCATCTGATTCCTAATGTTTAAATGCAAGTCTAATATCCAGAAACTAAATCTAGTAGGAAAATGCACCATACTTTTCATTTTACTACCGGGATATCAAAAATTATCTTGGTCAAGGGTGGTTGTGGAATTCAAAACGTGTGTCTTACTTTACGTTTGAAATAATTATGTCACTGTCACATTGACATCATCAATAACCTACAAATTTCATACCTATTTATTTCAGTTGTGAAACAATAATGAACTACAAATTAAAAATTATCTTGATCAAGGGTGGTTGTGGAATGTAAAACGTGTGTCTTACTTTAAATTTTTGAATATGTTTTGTTGTGTCAGAATTTGTTAAGTCATTGTGCTGAAATTTTCTAATCCAGTTTTTGAATCATGCCTCTTAACACACAACACAAAATTTTCATGATTGAAGCCTATTTTCGAACGGGTGCGCTTCCCAAACGTGGCAATATTACCGGACGCATTTAGACATTCCTCTATACCATTCGGCACCCGTCTTCAACCTCATTGATTCGTTCAAATATGCTGCCGAATCCCATAGCGAATTGTTTCGACGGTGCATGAATCGAGAGTGGATTGTTATTCAGTTTCTAGCTGCTTACGGTGCTGAATTCTGAAGTGTAATGTTTAAGCGGTGCTGAAATGCAGCGATGTCTTTTTATATATTGGTGAAACCTGAAAGTACCAAGAAAACGTAGAAGAATCTACTTTGACCCTCGACTCAACTGATATTACGTCAAATGCTTTGAATTTAGATGATGATCCTCTAGAAATTTCGAAAGAATATGTTTACACGGATGAACTAATGCACTAATGAAGGTTTACAACGAATTTAGTTTTGGTACTTCACAGTTTACTGAAAGGAAAGTTTTACAGAGATTAAAGTCTAAAGAACCCAAAACTTCTTGGGAAATTCTTATGCAGTGCTGGAAGTTCCTCAGCATTAAGGCACAAAACAAATTTGAATATTAAAGTTCAACTAACATCATTAAGTAGGAGAAAAATGGGGATGACAAGAGGGTGTAAGAGACTTCCTTGTGGCCGACCTGCCAAAGGTGAAACTTCATGCAAGAAGAGGAAGCGCAACTTAGCGGAAAATGTAGCCAAAATCGTCCGAATGCAAAAAGTCATGGCATGAATCATTAAAAAATGTTTTTTTTGTATTCGCCTATAACTTCTGCCACATTCAATGTTTACATTCATGTTTTTATAGTATGAAAAATAAAAGCTACGTATACCTACATGAGTGTTTATCACTTACAATTGTATGAAAAAGTATACGTTAATTTTAAATTAACTTGATATTTATGCAAATTTTAAAAACAAAATAACAAGTTTTGAGAAAAAAGTTAAAATATTCATTACCTAGTAAAGTATTCGACATAGTACATGCTTAAATTGTGTAACATTCAACTCTGTATGTCAACACCGCTTCAACATTGCACTACAGAATTCGGCACCGTTCGCAGTTTAAAACTAAATAACAACCCACTCTTGATTTGAGCACCGTCGAAACAATCCGCTATGGAATTCGACAGCATATTTGAATGAACCAATCAGATTGAAGACGGGTGCCGAATGCTATAGTGGAATGTCTAAATGCTTACCAGACAATTTTTATGCGTACCTAACAAATTGTGTTGGAGTGTTCCGCGAAACTGGTTGTGTGACTCATAAAAAAGGTGCTGGTAGACTAAGAGTTCGTACAGAAGTTGACAATGACGTTCGTCAACGTATGGAAGAGGAGCCTTGCAAGAACTTCAACAAAGAATAGTTCAGCAATGTGCAACCATAACGCCAGAAATGCTGCAAAACGGTTTTCACAGCATGAGGATGCGCGTCAACTTGTGCATCGAACAAAACGGGGGACATTTCCAACAATTACTGTAATTTAGTTTTTCTTGTTACCAAAATCGAAATTTGTAGGTTATTGATGATGTCAGTGTGACAGTGACATAATTATTACAAACGTAAAGTGAGACACACGTTTTAGATTCCACAACCACCCTTGACCAAGATAATTTTTGATATCCCGGTATAACTTAAGCATCTGATATAGAGGGATGTTCGAATAAGACGAATCATTTGGAAAACGTTCTTTGCAAAAAATCCATGATATTTTCATTCAAGTCAGAAGTACAAATTGTGCGGTTATTGATGGAACACGATATCGGCCGAATGACCACCACGGCTATTCTCTGGGTTATCCTCTTAAGAATATTTTTCATCACATTTTTTTACAATCGCGGCAAATAAGAGCTGTGATTCTTGTGATTGTGATTATATTTGAGCCCCTAAATTGTCACTTGGTCTGCCGACTTCAGTTCTTGTGTTGATTTAATCTTGTTGGCCTTTAGACCAAGATGTTTCCGTAATATATTGTGCGAGCGGGTTTAATGCCTAATTGCTGTGAACGTCTTCGAATTCACATTAAAGTATTGATATGAATTTGATTTGTGAGTAAACTCATTATTTTTACATGGAATGTCGACAAGCATACAAAGATCTCGCTTGCACCCAGTGCGGAAGACATATTCATAAATAAGTCATGCAGTTGGTGGAGTGAGATGATATTTGTTCCTGATCTATTGTCATAATTAGATATTTCATAATGGCCAACGTATTTCACTTTTCACTATAAATCTAGCAAGTGAAAATTAGTTATGACATTTGTTGTTGTAGCGTTCGTTTCGTATTATCTGTTCTTATAGTTAATAATTTTTTCAAGATATCTCAACAATACGGATCAGGAAATGGTGCAGTTGAAATTCGTACGCACTTCAGATAACACGCCAATTGGAGCAATCAATTGGTATGCGGTTCATCCGACATCTATGAATAATACCAATTGCTTGGTTACCTCTGATAATGTTGGATATGCCTCAATCTTGTTTGAGCACAGCGTAAATGGAAAGGATCTACCTGGACAGGTTCGTGAATTTTACACTCCTTTTCTCTAGTACCTACTCGTAATAACAAAGATGAAATAGGATATTGTCCTCTACAATTCCTAAGTTATTTGATAGACAGATATCGATGATTCGCTTAGCTTCTATTTGAAAAGTTTGATGATACTTCAGATTATATAACTCACAGGTTTGTAACAGGGACCTTGAATAGTCCTCACAAATGAGACATCAATAAAAATGTCTAGTAAGTGTTCTATTGAAAATATCATCGGAAATTTACTTAGGTAGGAATGAACTACAAGTTTTGTTTTATCAAGCAGTTCATTATGTGCAAGTTTCTGCAGATGATCATCATACGAAGTGTAAATTTTAAAATTATATTATTATATTATATATATAGTTATTTTGTCATAATCTTACGCGTATCAGTTTTTTCTTGTTATCAACCATATCCTCAAGTATATTATTGTAAACGACAACAAAAAGCAAGTGCAGAAACTGAGGGGGGGAGGTTTCCTTTTCCCCTCAATTTTTTCGTGCTACTGCAATGGATGTTCTCTTCCATTGTCGTGACATAATATTTTATTAACCTTGATAAATTTTTACAAAACGCTTTTTCGAGATAAATTCCATATATGAAAGTCATGCAACTATAAGAAAATATCAGCAAAGAAGTGGGGTTGCACTGAATAACATTCCCAAATTTCAGATTATAAATAAATGGCCAAGGAATAGTTTGTATGTAATTTAGCGAGGCTTTGAAGGTCCCAACTGATTCAATATAGTGTCTCTAAACATAGCGCCAGACAGATTTACCTTTTTCACATAAACAAAATGTTTTTCACTTGTGTATTTTCATTTAGGTACCTAGTTAGAAAAATTGTAACAGTCATTTAATTTCAAATCCTTTCAGGGATCGTTTGTTGGAGCTTTCGCTTCAACCAATCTTGGAGATGTGTCTCCCAATATAAAAGGTCCTATTTGCATCAACACAGGCAAGGAATGCGATTTTGTGAGAAGTACTTGCGACGGTGATGCGAAGTATTGTATCGCTTCTGGACCAGGAGATAATATGGTAGAAAGTACAAAAATAATTGCTCATCGCCTTTTTAACAAAGCTCAGGTACGTCTTGATTATATACCCTATGATATTGTCGACCGTAACAATGCTTCAACCTGAAAGGGAAGTAGCACTTTGCTCTTAACCAATAAGTTTCATGAAAGGCAGTCTAATCAAAACCAAATAGTAATAGCATTCATTGAATTATAGACGGTAGTAAATCAAATACATTCTGGGAGCCTACTACTCTCAGTTCACTTGTTTTTATCATCAATTATACATGTATCTTTCAATTTGAAATTGCATTTGCTAAAAAATTGTTAATTATTCTTTTAAAGTTTCCCCCAACCTTTCATGACTCAAGGAAATTTTTCTATCTAGCAATTTACCTCCAAAAATTACAATTATACTAACAACCTATGGGAGATATAATATTTCCATTGATTATGATTATTATATTTGGAATTAATCACTTTTATCAGTAAGTCTGTCCGCCGGTTCGTTCTCAAATGTTGCTTGCTATGCAGACGTTTCAGATTTTATATAAAGTGAAACCAAATATATCATACTGCTGACATCAAGATGGAGAAGTGTTGAATAATTTCTGCTGAACGTCACGTTATATCTCCTTTTTTTAAATATCGGAAATGTTCCAAATAATCGATATAAATGTTTAGTACAACTATAGTTATCCAATGTAGGGAAGGAGCTTCTGGTTTATGACGGGAAACAGAATCCCAAACATTTATCAGTTCCATGGTGATCAGTTGTGTCACTCAATAGCTTTTTTGGATTATCTATAATATAATTGTGCCATTCGAGGCTTGACATGAAATATTAGGTCTATTATAATCATCAATAGTCTACAAAATATTTAATGCTTCTTTGATATTTAAAATTATCTTTATGATTTAAAGTCAATTCGATTGAATAAGATGTTCTAACAGGATGAGATGTTGAAGTAACTACCAACCATAGTAGATCTTTTTAGGAAGGATTGAACGCAAGATGAATGTATGAGAATGTTTATCATATGCATAAAACAATAAAACCTCAACGGTGTCAAAAGTGGGATAAGTCTTGAACGTTCGGGACTGACTTCCAATTATGTGCGTTCAAATCCCACCTATAATTAAATTTTTACCTTCATTCATCTTAACATTCTCAGAATGTGATACAGTGACGGACAATAACGAATATGTTGATGAGTCAATATTCAGTATGAGTATCATAAAATATATAAACTGTCCCTTGTAGAATAGTACAGGGTGTCGACACATTTGTGGTATATATTCGCTATTTTCAAAGATAGAAGGATTCGCAGCATCATGCTATTTTTTCGTAAAATATATGATGCCGTGAACGAATTTTTCATGGCCCACTTCGTTATTAAAAATTATATATTTTCTGACACCCCTCGTATCACAGTTACCATACAATTTATTGAAATGATTCTTGACCCAGTTATGAATTATATATAAATTTTTGGGAAATAGGTCACACTAACAGATATCCTTGTTATTTTCGAAAACTTCAGAAACAGCATAAGTTGATATACTTTAAGACCCATTGAAAGTAATATTGGAGGGCCTATGTTTATCAAAATCTATCAACAATATAATGGGAAAGAATTAATTTTATGTGGAGGAGTGTAAAAAAATCAATCTGTACCCTTAGATCATCAATTAATTTTCTTGGACGTTGTTTCTTTATTCACAAATATACCAGCCGTTTGGCATCGAGCAGCATAAAAACCGTTTGGCAGAGAATAAAAACCACACACCTCAAGATCAATGTGATGTTTAGAATGCACTTATTTTCAATACGGTGAGCAATATTTTGGACAAATATTCAGGACAGCAATGGGATCTCCTATTTCAGCTACTATTGCTACCCTAATTATGGAATCCATTAGATTTTCAACCCGTATTCCTTAACTAGGTTTACTAAAGAAGTTTGAATTCAACCATATCTGCACTTTAATTCAGTTGCACTATCAAGCTATAAGAAAGTGTTGTAAGCAGCCTTACAGATCGCGCAGTTAAATTGTCTCACCCAGAGGACCATCCCAAAAATTTTAAAATTGTTCGTAATACGATGGAAATGAATGGCTACCCAAAAACATTCTTCAACCCCATCAACAAAGAAAGAATAAACATGTCATATATAAATAATATGAACAGATGATCTTATAATATTACCATACATTCTGGAGACCTCAGAGAAAATCAAGAAATGTTTAAAAAAGTATGACAGAGATGTTGCGTATAAATCTACTAACTGTGTTGGTGGATATTTTTTTAAATCTAAAATTATTAATACTTTTTTTTTAATTTAAAGATAAACAAACCCACACAGTGGGTATATAAATTAAATTGTTTATATTGTGATGTGACTTATACAGAAATCTCTGAACGATATTCAAGAAAAAGAATGGATGGTCATATGTATAGTACTAGAAACAAAAACTTAGAAAATTCCACCACCATCGCTAAACGTTGCTTTGATTAGAACCATCAATTCGATTACAAACATGTTGTGACAAAAGAAATCAATTATTACAAAAGATCTATCCTGGATATGATTCACATATCGTGACTCCAAATCTATAATATACGTCTTTATGATAATAAAAGTATATTTCAGATAGAATGCTGAAATAGCAATATTTCTAATAAGGTCTGACCTTTTTCTATTACCTCATAAATCTTCAACATCTAGTTCGAAAGTGAATACTTGACCGTTATATTTTGGTTTCAGTCTTATTCAAACATTGCTCTAAATGACTCCGAATATCATATGAAAATTGCAGTGAATTCTTGATACATATTCATATAATTAAAACATTAATGTGTTACAATTTCGATCAGTAGTGTTTCGGTTCGTTTTGGCGACGTGGACATTTTTAATTGAAATCAGTGCGATAAGAACGTTTTGTACTTGGTACAATTGATTTTGAGAAATTCCGTTTCAGACATTGATAAGTTTTATGGTGATGGTCAAGAGAACGAAACGTACGTAAAGGGAAAAATAATAAGCATATGTGTTAGTGCGACCTATTTCACGAGAATTTATATATAGTTGTGCTGCTAGAACCGTATCCTTCTATCTTTGCAAGTAACGGAGATATACCACGATATTGTCAAAAATTGGACATCCTGTACTTATTCACTATTCCTGAATTCAATTGTACCCTTCCGATCTTCTAAGATAATATGGGGAAGATGAAATGGAAATTTTTTTTTGTGTCGACCATCCCGTGGCTGCGATGGAGAAGCTGTTGGGGTTGGAGCCACTGCACCTCGCCCTTCAGGCAGACACCATAAGAGGAGCGTATCGCTTCGATCTTATCGGACAAGGAAAGGCTGAACAGAAAGGAAGAGGCATCCTCGGATTGCTTGGATCACCTGGGCCATTGGGGGAAAGATCCGACAGGACCAAGGTTCACAGCACTTCCGTGCCTTCCATCATTCAAACTTCGAATGGGCGGAAGAACGCTGAGGGCAGTCCTCATATGATACCAGGGGATTTCATATGGCTTACTGGAGACACTAAGACGGAAAAAAGTACGGGTGCTGGAATAGTCGAGAAAACGGAACAAGGGGAAAAATTTCTTCGAACCTAGGGACTTTTGCGACAGAATTCCAAGCAAAAATAGTTGCAATTACAACATGTGCTCAAATTATGAGGGAGAGAACCTGTGAGAATAGACAAATCACAATCATAGTGAGCAATCCGACAGTGCTTAAGGCACTGGAGTCATACACAATCACCTCACAATTGCGTTAAAGAACTAACGGCACTAGTAATATAATAAACCCCAATAGAATAACACCCGTGTTGGAGTCTGAGGAGGCCAAACGAGAAGGGACAGAAACTGCCGTCGCACTCGCTAAAGCGGGGGCGGAAAAGCCATTGATTGGATCAGAGACAACCTGTGGCATTTCTCATGCCACTGCGATGTCAGTAATCCAGAAATTGCTCGAGATAGAGCACCGTGCCTACTGGAGGGCACTGCCCCGTATGTCGCACTCCAAGCGAGTTATGAGAGATCTTCATCAGCAACGAGTGAAAAATCTTCTGACGTTCAGCAGACAAGAAATGCGGAATCTTGTTGCATTCCTGACCGGACACGCCCCATGCAACAAACACCTACACGATGGGTCTGGTAGATCAGCCCATTTGCAAGGGTTGCGGCGTGGAAGATGAGACACCTATGCATGTGCTGTGTAAGTGCACGGCATATGCGGTTGGTCGTCGGACCTACCTCGAAGACAATAAAACTACACCCGAGGAAATCAGAAATAACCCCTATATCAGGCTACTGAATTTCATAGAATACACCGAGCTGATGAGGAGGTGGCAACATGTGAGGGCACAATAGGACTATAATGACCGCAGTGCAGTGGGGCTCCCCTTAGGGCACGAGCACCCGAGGCGTCTATGCAAGATTCCTCCTCCTCTAAGCAAACAAAAATGGACGTTATAATTGAAAGATCTCTGTTTGAAATACAACTTGTATAATACAAGTAGTATTATAATGTAATCCGGATAACGTTACATATATAATATCTATCAATAGCAGAATGTGTTGCGTCTGTTCTTTGATTACATCTACATGGTAATGGATGTTCATTCTGCGAGTACAACAATATAGAATATAAACGATGCGGGATTCATATTTATTCTAGTAGATCCTGATTACTATGGTAAGGCTCAGATTCCCTATTATTATTATTATAGAGTTTCCTACTTCAATATATGTATAGTTAGACTGCTTTATTTTAAAGTTTTTAATTACGGGAAACGAATGATAACAAATGATTCTAAATTAGAATTTGGTTGAAATCGATGCTTTATCATTACATACTTGAAGCTTCCTCAACACCGAGAAATGTATCCAGATTAACGTAACACTATCGATATGAGTACTTATGAGAACCATGCAATAAGTTCTGTTTTGTTGATATATAGTCAGATTCCGCCATATATTGAATATCAGTTTCTAGAATTCTGTTTGTGTGGTAATAATTTCAAATTTAACTGAATACGAATCCAAACACCAATATGGATTTGACATCTTCAAGGTTCAATCCCTGACCTACTTTAACATAAAATTAACAGTAAAAATTTGTCTCTTGATGGTTATAAATATAAGCGCAACAAGAATAGGGGGAAATATCCCACTGGTAATTTGTTAGTAGTTCCATTATCTTCAGAATACCACAAGTACCTGAGCAATAACATTTAATGAAATTCATTCAATATGTAAGAAGCTCTCCAAATACCTATTCCATTATCGTCGCATTCTTTCTAAAGGCAGTTTTTTCTCCATCAACTGGAATATTCTACAACTTTGTGGAACAAATATCAATTTTCTTGATTCATCTGAACGGTTGAAATCCAGATGTACCTACCTAGACGTTTTTTTATGAATAATGTTATGGTATCTCATTCCTATGTTATTAACCCAATCTTCAAATATATTTGCGATCAACTCCGAAATATCAAGAATATCGGTTCCATTCGCCTTTGTTTTCGTATTTGCCGTAATATGGTCACTAATAGAATTCTCGATGCTTCAGAAGGATTCTCCATCGAGGCGACTAATGTGTAGATTACTATTTCATTCTCCAAATGCTGCCAATAACATCGACGTCTATTTCATTGCTAACGTTCAAAGAGAAAATGGTTTGCGCTATCAAAACTTCAGACGATATTTATAATTAGCTCATCACTAGTAACGCAACTTTGGATGGCAATTTCCAGACAGGTTTTTTGTTGAAAATAGCGAATTGGATGGTGTGTATTAGTGGAACCCTCCCTCTCAGTTTGGAGCTACAATTAACAAATCTGATGCATCTACAAACATCGATTGATGTAGTGACCATGAAAATATCGGATATTGAAGTATTTGTGATTATTGATATGATGACACACTTTTTGTTTCGTTTTATAACTTATATTATAGAAACACTATACTTCCGACAAGTATAGAATGTCATTGGCAAAACATAGGAACTTATGTATGGAGATGACAAGCTAGTTGTACAAACTACAGTCACTTTAGTGTTACTATAATATAAGTTTTGAAAAACAAAATAAGAAGTATTTTGTAATATCAATAAGGCGTCCAGTATTAAATTGGGATTAGCTCATCACTAGTATTGCAACTTTCAATGCTAGTTTTCCGGAAAGGGTTCTTGTTGGAAATGACGATCTCTTATTCGGATGGTGTGTATGAGTAGAATAGTCGTCCGTCCAGTTTAGAGCCACAACTAACAAATTTGTTGCTTGTACCAGTATAGATTGATGGAGTCTTGAAAAATTTGCTAATTGAACCACAATATTCAGGTATCTGAAACTCTTAGAGAGATTACCTGCCGTAATGGATGCCAAAATTGCTGTCATAATAAAAATATATTCTCCGTCGAACTCTTACCCTTGGAGAAATTTCGAGCATTAGTCGGAAACGCTATGTGAGATATCTGAGAAACCTGGACCTCTGAAATTATATTAATTCCACTCGAATGCATTGAATTAAATTTTCATTTCGTTATTTCATAGATCATATCAAAGTACGGATGTAGTTCGGAACTTGAAATAAGGGCCTACTTGTTCACCTTAGGAGACGATGGTCTTCACACTATCAGCTAGCTCTTCGAAAGTCCTGAAAACAAGAAAGATATCTAAGCAATTGTTCAAAATTCACTGTTCTACTGAGTATATCAGATAATTGAGGCGTGATTTACAAAAATAACGTAATGTCCAATATTAAAAATTTCGAGAAACAGAAACAACGTTTTCAATTTAAGGATGGAGCCATTCGGTACCTAACCGGATGAATAAGCTCAATATTGTTCATACGATAATTCGTGCTTAATGAGTTGGATTCAGCATTTCTGGCGTTAACCCCGTCGCCCAGTGCTAATCAACTCTTCTACACTATGAATAACAAACATTCACCATTCTTTGCTCAAAATTTTGTTGAAATTAAGACCTTCTATCTACCATGTATGCATCATCAGCTGAATTGTTTCTTGAAGAGGAAACTAAGCTAGTATTCCCAAAAATATATGAAAATTCAACAAACTGACCTGCGATAACGTTGCCTCTTGGACTTTAGGACTTTCCTTATTGGAAGCAAAAAGATACGCAGGATTAACTGGTTGGGCTACCATCAATTGTTAACGCGCTGGGTGCTTAGAGGCATCCGATAGACTCACGAATAAGGATAATCTTATTCGTCCGGTTACCAGATGAAGCGTAGGGAAAATATAGCATAATATTTCATTCATAAAACTAAAACAAATTAATGAAAAACGTTGATAAAGTAGCTCCTATATATGGTAAATTGATATACATGCCTTCTATGAAAACGATCTTTATCCATCCAGATGATCTGGCAGTGAAACCGCTATTCCTTTTGTTGGGACATTTGGAAACTTCGTGCCGTGAAATCGACATAGAAGAGGTAGTAATGATGAAGGAAGATAGCAATATTGCATTTTTTAAACGTTGGCTAACGAACTTAATAAAAATGAATATGAAAGTTGTGATAAACCTAGGATACGCATCGTTAATGAGAGAAAAGATTTTGAAGATGAAGAAATGCGTACATTATTCTAAATGATTTATATCTATTACATCTAGTGGTCACGCGGGTATTTGGAGAATGGAAAAATACAGATATACTATTTTTGGCCAGGCGTAACTAACGACATTTACAAATACGTAGCGGGATGTGACCAATGTCAGCGAAATAAACACGATAGAACTACAGGACAACCTCTAGTAACAACACCGGATCGAGCATTTAGGAAAGTATTTGAATCAAAGGAGGCCAATGTTGTAGCTAGAACATTTGTTGAGGATTTCATCCTGAGATATAGGACACCTACGAAAATTGTACTGATCTTGGGAGAGACTCAATGTCATCAGTTATGTGTGATGCAGCGAGGCTCCAAAAAAGTCAACAAATTAAACAGTACAGCATATCATCATGAAACAATTGGAGCACTGGAAAACACCCATAAGCATTTGAAAGCTACTTAGGTATAATCTACCTGAGAATTGGAGCTGGTGACTTCGATATTTATGATTTGTGTTTAATACAACCGTCCACACTGAGACAGGTCACACCCCATTTGAGCTGATTTTTGGTTTTCTGGCAACATTGCCAATTTGGTGAACATTAGAAAAACTGATCTCATTTGTAATCATGATAAATTCCTTAGCGAATTGAAGTATAGGTTGCAACGAGTATTTGGATGCTCATCAGAAAGAGAAAGGAACGATACGGAAAAAATTGTTGTCTTACAATAAAGATGATTTCATACTAGTTAAGAGTATACGTAGGTCCTTATGTTATGAGCGCGGAACGCTCAGCTACCAGAAAGCGGTTCTCACTAGAGAGTGTGCACTCAGCTACCAGAGGGCTGTTCACCATGCTCCCCCAAGTGAACCTGGGATATATTACCCACTTCAGGAGTTAAGCTCACCTTCACATTCCGCCGAATCCTGACTATTTCCAAGTATAGATAGGGATATTTAACGTGCGGTGCCATCGTACACAACACGGGCCTATTATTTACTTCTCATCCGAAGAAAGTTGCGGTTAGATATTGTGTTGCCCACTGGGTACCTCCGCCTTTTGCTTGAAATACGTGAAAACACCTCAGCCGTCATCAGGGTACGAAACCGGGTCGCCGGAGTAAGTGGTACCGGTACCCACCACTACACTACCGAAGGTGTTTTTCAAGTAGATACATGTTATATTTGCTTTAGCAACGTTAGTGCTTCGAAATTGTCCATTATAATTATTATCTCTCAAAAGTACAATGAAACAACTCTCATACTGATGTTTTATGAAAAAAAATGTTAGTTGCAGAATTTATGTCAGAGAAGATATGTTGCTGCATTTTTACCTAATTAAATGTGCTTGGTTTTATTCTGGAATTCAAAATGACCTTATCCTAATCCTCTGGTCTTTCGGTTCTCTCCAGGCCAGGCGTCTTTTCTTTTCATCTATTAGGGCAAAATCTTAATCATTCGGTAAGACGAATCGCCTTTCATTGGAAATATGTATTTTAACGAATCAACTATCCCCATAACATGAAACAGTATGTATAAAAAATGGGTCAATACATAGTAACTAAAACTAACTAGCTTGCGATTATTATTATTATTATTATGAATGTTATGTTTTATTTAATGCAACAACATTGACACATCATCAGTTTCTCGGTCATGTATTGCAAAAATATCATCTTTCAAGTTATGGTTTCAAGTTTTAGGTAGATGAAATGAAGTTGCGACTGCTAATCGATGATTCACAGCATGTATATATTATCATCACAAAATGAAGCATTCGTTACAAGTCCGCGAGACTACCCAACAAATGGGACATATGTTCTAACCTGGCGCAACTTGAGTAGTATTTACATGAACGTTTCGGGACATGAGCTTTTTGCGGAATCATCGCATTTTCAACTTCTTAAATCTTGGCAACTGTGTTGTTTTCACAGAATCCTTATTTGAAGGTCTCAAAGACATGATTTGATTGCAACTTACTCAATTTCGCCAATTTTAAACTTATGAAGTTTCGTAGAACATCCCCCAACTGTATTCGATGATATGAAGAGCATTTATCTTCGAGGTAGATTGGAGCGAATTGGAGCTATCTATCATTTATTTATGTACTCTGACGAGTTTAGGTTCTGACATTGTTACCAATCGTTATAAATGTACTGTTATCTTTGTGAGAACTTGTGACACAATCCACATTCATTTCAATTGGAAATTGCTTGAATTCCAGTTGAGTATCTTTGAAAATGAGAGTGCCATTGATTGTTTGAAAATTTTCAACTCAAATCTCACATTCAACATATTTGAATGAAAAAAGCATGGTGTTTAGCGACTGAATATGAATTTTCATCCATTTTCCATATATGTCCATGGATACCCATTAGCCTGTTCTATGATTTTCATGGGATCAGAAAAATAACTAATATTGAAAATTGTGCGTATTTTCACAATGATGCATGGCATAAAATACTCATATTATTTTCACGGCAGGATTTTGTAACTCTATCGATATTCGATATGCTGACTCGATGCCGGTGATTTCACTTCAATAAATCTATTTTAGACTGAACAGTAAAAACATTTACCAGAGCAGCATTACATATTATATTGAAAGATACTGCACTACTCGCGCTAGCTTGCTTAAGTAATATTGACTATGTAAATATTTATGGAAGGCAATTCACGGTTAACGTAATATATGTCTCCCTAAATATTTACCGCTTCTGAATATGTGAGTGCTATATCCTGAAAACAATGTCTCTTGCATATTTACTAGAATTGTTATATAAATAGATCTCTTCAATGAAACTTCTCCTGAGTTGGGAGAATAAGTTTCCTATTGCTTTAAGGGCTAATTATTCCCAAGACTATCCTTTTTATGTACATATATTTCCATCAACAACTTACACAGAACCAAAACAAGGAACGAAGCAGTTTCATCTGCATTTCCGCAAAATAACTTATAACTTATATAACAAGAATTTCAACTGAATAAACTTTGGATTCAGTCCAAAATTCTAAATAAGTAAACCAATTTTAAGAATATCGTGGATCGCACCTTATTATAAACTACATGCTTCAATTTTATTCAACCGTATGGTTCCGTACAGCTGAACTACTTGCATCGTTAAAAGTTAGGTATTTGACCAGAACTATTGATATCAAGAAATAATAAGGGTAGAAGCTGATTCATCGATTCACTAAGTTATTTTTTGTTATTCCCACCCCGAATTTATGAGCTAAATATTGCGAAGTTTTGGTTCGCCAGGTTGAACAATGACTATTCATGTCCTATAGCCTCAGACAGCTGTTTCACCCTTCTCATGGGCTCGTCAGTGAGTCTGCCAAGGCAGCTGTCTGAGACTATAGGACGTGTTGTCACTGTACAAACTGGTGAACCAAAACTTCGTCTATTGACTACTAACACGAAATGTGTTTGTATTTCACTATGTATTGTTGCGGAACCATCACCTGGTGGCAGTATGTATCCATGTCGATTCTAAAAACCACGAGAACTTCCTTGTCAATGCATAAAATTGTGAATTGTATTCTCTCAGTGGGACATCTGCTTTCCGGCAGATGATGTTGGAACTCCCTGGTTCGCCATTTTGAAGGTGTCTTATTACATCACTTTCGGTTCACCAGGTTGTACAGTGACAACACTTTTATAGTCTCAGACAGCTGCCTCGGCAGCTTCGTCTCACTGACGAGCCCATGAGAAGGGCGAAACAGTTGTTTGACACTAAATGACGTGTTATCACTGTTCAACGTAGTGAATCGAAACCTTGTCTATCAACTGGTAACACAAAATGTATTTGTATTTCACTATGCACTAAGTATTTCGAAGTAAGATTAGGAACGTTCACAATATTACATTCATCCCATAATCTTAGAAGATATATTTTCGATATCTGAATATATACAGTCTAGCGATAGTATGAAGATAACGATGAAAAAAGGTATTACTATGAAGTGAAGGCATTCTGTGAAACTTCCTAAACATAATATTATCCAATCGTGTCATATCTGAATTTGAAATTGATGCGTCTTGTAGCACAGAGGCACAAGTGAGTGAGGATGTTCCGTCACTACCTAATTGCTTGTGACATTTCGGTGATTTGATGGCACTGTTATGAACATCTTGGTCCTTTCCTGAACCATTTGAATTCATTGCCCTCATTTATCAGCTGCACTCCGTAAATGGGATAGTAAGGGTTTTAATTTTATGACGCTCGGGGATTTTATATGTGTATCGAGAACCTTTTAATCATCTCCAGACATGAAAAGTTGTTGATTCATTCTATCTTTGAAGCCACAAATATCCAATCATCACTATGAGAAATATCACGGTATGTGTGAACAATGTAAGGAATGTATGCAAGCCCTAAGTTCTTGTCACCGACACCAAAAATCATCATTTGTTCAAGGATGGTTCTCAGCTGCAGAACCAAACTAATCACCATAAGGGTGCAGAACAGCACCAGCCTCAACAGGAAATAGCAATTGAGGAAAAATAACAGGCGGCCGCCTTTGCACTTAAGGGAGTTGATATACCAATAGAAAACCGGAACACTCCTGTGGCTTATGATCGCACACTACACAGGAAATCTTAAGAACAGGAGACAAAAAACACAACATCAAACACTGTGTCTTTCAGGACACAGGACACCCAGACAAATTCGGGAAATAATATGCTTTGAAATGGATAAGGCACAGTAGTAGCAACATAAGAATCATAACAGGATTCATAACCGCCAACTGAAGAATCATAATCATCATAATAGAAAAATTGCTCTACCGAATGCTGGGCCGCGTAGATTCTGCAGAGAAGCACAGAAAACAAAGCTATATTTGCTCAATGACTGCAGAGCCGTACCCACAGAAGCAAATACTCTGGACCATACAACACGGCTACAGGGGTGATCACACCATTGGAACCGAGAAAAATATTAATCTTTCTGAAGGATATAATGCTCTTCGGTGTACTGTACATCAGTACCGAGAGGGGGATACAACGGTCCTCTACTGACGCTGAAGCAATAACTCCCGAAAATAATAATAACTCAATAATCTAGTGAGTAGTAGTAGTAGTACCTATAGCTGTCACATGAACTGTCAACATTTGCCACAGAGTGAATACACATAAAATACCCATCATCGATGACGTTTCCTGAATCTTAGAATGAGAATTTCGAAATTCCGCAGTTGAAACTACTCGTGTGATATATATTTATATGATCAAACAAACGCTGTTATTAGGGTTCAATAAAATACTATTATTCCATTTGAAAATCCGAAGATGGATGTCTAAAATACCACTTGAACCGGGTATATAGCGCTGAATAATTGTTTCTATTTTCACCACTTTAGAGCGATTTGCAAGATTTCAAATCTATACAACCAATAGGAACGGCGCAATCGTCTCCACAGTTTTACACGCACACATGTCAAAAATAGTCTAGATCAATTCAGAAAGGCACAAAACGGAAATTTTATGAAGTATGTTTCAAATTGGATTAATTTTTCTATTCATTTATTAATTTTTATTTCTTTATTTATTACTGCTTACATGAATCATATACATATTAGTGTAATAAAATATTCGTAAAGGACACCTGAGCGTACACGTATTGTGTCAAGCAGCTATGAAAGTAAAAATAATTTTAAGTAAGATTGAATTAAGCTTACCTAAACTAAAATCCTATTCACATAGAAGTCGTTGAACATGTCAAAACTGAAATGTAGCCAAACATCACCTAATTGTCACACACATATTATTAATTTATACTGTTTAAGTGAGAAAACAAGAATCTGGAATTAATTGATCAAATGGTGTCAATGGTAAAGTTTCTCTATCCCAGATCGACCAGTAACATCATACACCTATAGTTCCTGGAGGCTGTTTCGCTCTCATGAACTCATCAGCGGGACGAGAAAGTTTGAAATGTTAGTAATCCAGCATTCTGTCGAGGCTTATAATAAACTCGACTAACAGAATGCTAGGGAATTGAAACAGCTGTCCGGAACTATCAGTTTGTAATGTTCAGATCGATCTAAACTAGATATACCTTGCTATTATTGCTTTCTGGCAAAAGCCAACAAGAAATATCCATTCATTTATTAATTGTTACCTTAATTGATATTTGTTATGGTATTTATAAAATTACCAGAACCTAGAACTGCAACTAATGGTTGAAAATGCATTCATTGTTATGCTTGCTGATTTAATTTAATATTTGTAAGACGTTCTCAAGCATCTTATGTAAAGCGGAACGACATCTTCACAAGGTTCACTCGAATAGTATTCGCTCTACTCCCACAAATGCAATCCCAGAGGGCTCCATTGAAAATCCAGATGAAAACCGAAATGTTACATTTGCTCGAAAATTGTCATTATCAATGATTCGATATGGATTGGAATGGAACATTTGGTATCATAGAGAATCAGTTTAATCCCTACAATTCATTTCGTTCAATAAACTAATGCAAAAGGAGTTATAAAAGTACGCTGACGTATTGAATAATATTTGAAAGTTTTCCATGACAGCCAAACTAAAGAATGTGTACTCGTAGAATACTTTGAATGGAAGCAATTATTATTCGCTTGCGATTTATTTATATGAATATACATATATTTATATATAGCTATCCGCCTACTATTCAAGATGAATATATATGTATATATATAAAAAAAATTCGATGGTAGAAGCCGTTACTCTATGGTAATTCACCATTATGATTGAATTGAGGAAAAATTACTCTGTTTTTATACCCCTTTTAATAATAACCAGAATTTTTTTGTATATGTTTGATAATGACAGTCCGGTGATGGAACTATGGTAACGCTTTCTAGTTATTATAAAAAGAAGTATAAGAACAAAGTAATTGTTCTTTTATTAAATTTATGTTACATTTCATTGCTGCTTTTAACAGATGTGAATTACAGAAATGGATTCAATTGATTATTTGTAATGCATTGTTGATTCAAGAAATTAAGCTTCCTTCATTCTTCTTCATCTTGAATTTAAATATTGCATATTATAATGAAGTGAACGAATTGTAAAATATGGGTAACCGCTCCACTTACATCCCATGACATACCCCAAACAAATGCCAGGAATGAGTATTTATGTATTAATAAGCAAGCATCTTTGATTCCTCTAACCGCTCTATCTTTTCAGGAATTGTTCTCTGGTGACAATTATACTGAAGTTACTGGGAGCATAAGTTACATACATCAGTTTGTTGAGATGCCGAAACAGAACGCCACTATTAAAGTTAATGGGAAAGATACGCTGGTGAGTGAAATATTAAATTTTTGGTTGAACTTGGTGTTACTTATAATTCAGATTCCACCACAAGAGAGGTAGCACGAAAGAACATGCAATTGACAGAGGGATCATGAACGTAGATAGCTTCAGATAGCATTTGTTTCAAAATTACATTACTCTCTTCAAAACTACCCTTAATCCTCAATTATCATGTTTCCTCCAAGCCAATAGTGAGTCGTTATTTTAATTGAGAAGTGTTCGATGTAGTATTTGAAGTTTAAATATATCTGTCACCTCTTTCTCTTCCTCAGAAGTTGCACTGATGTGCAACTATGCTCTGTGGCTTAGTCATTCACTACCATGCATGAAATTACTACTTCCTCAGGAAACTGTTGAATATGTAATAATTAAGGATTTTTTGTCTTATCAGTTGTCGAATAAATTCATATTGCTTGGTTAATGGATATCTTACTAAAACTGAGATTTTGCCAAGCCAAACTCGAATTACCATATTTATTAATGGAAAATAATATTATCTAACTGGAAAACTGCTTCGTTTCTCCCAACATGAAAGACCGATGGATACTACTGTATTTGTAAAATACAATTTTATAGGTATCTGGGTGTACTCCAGCCATGGGATATGCTTTTGCTGGCGGTACTACAGATGGACCGGGTGAATTCGATTTCGCTCAAGGAACCCTTACCTCAAATCCATTTTGGGATGCTGTGCGCAACTTTGCTTTCCCTCCAACACCTGAAGACGTCACATGTCACGCACCAAAGCCTATTTTGATCACCAGTGGCAGGGTAAGTTTCTTGAATTTGCTTTCATAATTAATACGTGAACATCTAAGCTAACATGAATTTTTTTTTCCAAATGTTTACGAATTGTATTCGGATTTTCGAGAACGCAATTATTTTTCTTATTTGGTTTTTCAGATGTTGATATTTGGATTAAATATGGAACTATAGATTCAATAATATTCTTCATTTATTTTGATCATGGATATTTTTTGATATTCAAGATTAGGTATTCTTTCGTAGCAACATAGCGGTTGCGAAATATAAGGCCGAAGGAAATATTATTCTTATAAAATACAGATTTAATTTCTAATACAGAAATTCTTCTTGCGGAGGCCCTTAAAATCTTCAACAGTCACAGTTAATCTATTTCACATGGCTTTTTGACTTAGTTGTCTGACGTTAACAGTTATTCTCAATGATTAGTCGAAGACATTGATTTTTTATCGGAGGAATGTCTTATAAATAAAAGATATCCGTGGCTACCACTACTATACTCGTATTATCATACTTGTTTTACATGCTATGCAAACCTGTAATCACAATAGATCATTCCTCATATTTCATTATTCACGTTATTTATAGATAATAATATTTAGCAAAATCAACGTAATGATCGTGCAATAACGAAGATGTATACATACTCTAAATAATCAGCCCAGTTCATGAAGTCTTCATACTATTAATTTTTGTAAATCAAAATGCCCCAAAAAATGTGACATATTGAGTACAACGTTCTAAACTAGGAGAATTTCAAATAGGGAAATAATGAAATTTATTTTCGGGTTCAAAGTTCAATTTTTGTGAAAAAATGCACCCTCCCCGAGTAATAGACATTTTAGAGCGAAAATAGTGGGAGTATGCAACAATCATATTTAAAATAATCAGACATCTTTTATTGTCGAAAAATACTTATTTTTTGATTCTATAAATTTTCCTCAATAAACCTTAGAAACTGTCAAGTTAATTTTGAGGGGGTACGAAAGGAAGAGTAAACCCTAAGCCTTTGAAAATGCCTGGATCTTCTAGCTTAAAGTCAAATAAAACAGAGGGTGAAATCTTCCAAATCAAAACATATTGATCCAATCTTGATGAAATTCATAACTAAGAAGTATTTGGGGTTGGGATTGAAAATTCGTCATTAAGAATCCAAAATTACGAACAGTTGATTCAATATGGCGGCTAGTTGAAATTAGAAAATTCGACTATCCCCAAATTATGTCATAATGAAAAAAAAACGTGATAGATGGATTTTCACTCCCAAAATAAAATCTGCATGCCAGTCGAGTTTCTAATTTCAAAAATTAATTCAAATAGTTTCAGCTGCATATTTCTTGTTATTAATTATAATTGTTTAAACAAAGAGTATAAGCTAAACGTTTTGCCACAGCTTGAGAGTAGTCGAATTTTCTAATCTTAACGAGCCTCCATATTGAATCCACTGCAATTTTTTTATTTTGATGAAGAATTCTCAATCAGCAACCCAAAAACCAGTTGTGAATTTCATCAAAACCGGAACAAAATATTTTGATTTGGAAGATTTTAACTCTTAATCACGATTTACAGTACCGGCGTACAAGTGTCAATAATTCGGTATATATTTTCTTAAAAATTTCCCTGATGAAACATGTCTATTTGGCATTGAGATATGCTCTAGACGTTTTCAAACCTCCAGGATTCCTGTTACCGCTAACTTAAATTCCTCCGTCGTACCAGTACTACTAGCTTCGTTTGACACTTCAAATAAACTGGTATCACATTAACCTAAACATCGATCCCGTCTGTGATGTAGCTTATATATTTCATATACCTTCCTGGCTAGAGCCGCGGTCTTCTCATGTAAAGTTGGTTCTTTCAGACACGAGCATCCTGAAAGAGGAAGCTTGATCAAGTTGAGCTTATTTAAATCAATTTCAATGAGTTGGCAGGTATCATGAATTAAAAGAATTACACTATTTATAGAAACTTTGAATATATTCAGAATAAAAAGAAAATCTCTCGGTTCCTGAATATCGGACATATATTTTGTAATGACAAAGTATACCATCTTCATTCCCAACACGATTTATCGAATCACAATTACTGATGAATGCTACCTTTATAGTATTAATGGATTCGAGGAGATGCATCTCCTAAAATATTAGAAACTTCTGATAACCTTTCCCTAAAGGTATAACATACTGTGGTTAGGTATATAACGTAAATATATCCGAAAATATTCTAATGTAAGAGCATAATTTCCATAAATATATATGTATAAGCTGATAGAATGGAATATTTTCAACAAATCATTTACGCACACATTTTTGAAAGAAGTAGAAAGATATTATGATAATCGATAAGATTATATACCCGTTACCTCACATTTATTGGACATTATTAGTACTTTGGAAGAGTATGGACGACAATGATTGATAAAATGCGTTTGCAGACGACTTGTGGGAGTGTATTGACAGAGAATGTTATGGTCTTGTATAAGTATACAGTGTGTCCGAAATGAGGATGTCTATAATGGATATATGGGAAACGGTAATAGATAAAGTTTTGGATAAATGAGGGAAAAAGTTGCTTAACCAAAGAACATTCATATGGAAGTATAGAATTTCCATTATCAGTTTTGATTTTGATGTAAGTTTGGAAAAACCAAATTTATTCGAAGCAATTTTTTATTAGATAAACTTTTCGTTTTCAATGAACCATCCCGTGAAACAAATTTTTGAGGTACATTTTATTCTACACCCATTGATGTATCACATGTGATGATTCGATTACGTGTCAGATCAGTTTCAGCACTCATGAAGATTTTTTTAAGCATTATGAGTCCGCGTTAGAGAAAAAATGCATGACGAGAATCAAAATTCTGGTTTATATTTCTTAATAATAGAAACAAAATATTCACCAATGATAAATTATCTTCCGTGATCAGCTAATTTTGAAAATTATTAGGTTCCGGAGGGATTCCACGTCACAGTACAATGTCTAGATGCCGAGGATTTGCCAACGATTATAAGTGTCATCTTCAGAGAAGGCTAAAGGCTTGAATTGTTACTGGTAATTCCTGTTTCTGTACAGCTACTTATTCTGTGAAAATTTCACGCTACATACTTCACTGCCTCTATTCCGATGGTGTCTGCTATGGTACTTTCCCACGGCATTGTGTGATCATGTGTGCGAAGTGGAATTTTCAAGGATGGGCTTCCAAATATTGGGAAAGTAATATCCCGAATAATCTAAACCGTGACTCAGAATATTACATTCTCAATATTTGGGAACCCTTCGTTGGAAAGTCCACTCCGCACACACGACGGCGGTACCAGAGCAGATTGAACTGCTGGTACGAAGCGTGAACACCATAAATATCGCTACAGTAACTAGAAGCAATCAGTTTGAGGTCGCTCCTCAAGCCTGCTCTGTAGACGCCATGGTTGGCGAAATGTCGTCGAGTCGTGCTACTGTGACGTGAAATCCTTCCGCAAGTCAAGAATTTTCTAGATTAACTGTACGCGGGAATCTACTATTCAAGGAAATTTATCGTTCGCTAGTTTTTTGTTTGTATAATTCAAAATGTCAACTCCAACTGTTGATTGTTCTTAGGCGTAAGGATGTCCAATTTAACGCATTTCACTCTCATGTTGTGTCGTACTAAATATTTTTTCAAAAATCTTGGTGAGTGCTGAAACCGATCTGAAACATTATCATTACATGAGTGCAGAATGAAGAATACCTGAAAATTTGCATTAAAAAAACAGGACCGCTATATTGAAAAAATTAAAGATGGACGATTTAAAACGAAACGTCGGATATTAAAACTAGCATTAACAAAAAATGTTGGTAAAAAGTTGTTCCGAAGAAGGGTTCTTCATTTTGTTCCAACTCTGACGGTGAAACAAAAAAAAAAAAAACGTGTGGCACTCGGGGACTGCCGCGTTGAAGCTATTGCATATCATTTTTCTCAACTTATGCAATTATAATTATTTATTTATTTTTAATTTATGCAGTATTTTTTTTTCTTTGATATTAATTCAAGTTACACTTTTTGAGCGTGGTGACCGATAAGAAAACAAATTTTTTTCTTTTATTGAATAAATGAGAAGTTAATATCGTTTAAAATATTTTAATTATCTTACAGTACATGTAGGTTATTCAGGAATTTGTTATCATTGAAACTATAGGTTTATGGTAACTGAAATAAGAGACATAAGTTTGAGACTTGATATCCTCTAAATATCTGAAAAATACCGCGTCAATGGTGGCCCCATATTTTGTTGTGGATTCTTGAGGATCATTATTCATTTTCAAATTCAATTTTTGCCGAAAGAAAAGTTGTCAACCGCTCTGATTTTTTATCAGCGAAGTTGATGTTGAAATCGCCAGCCAAGATAAGTGGAAATTTATTACCATTTGTACCAAGTATTTTCGACCCTTCTTTAGTGTACTCCAGTAAAGTGCGATGAATAAAATGCTCTACCTCGTCCAATTTTGGATTCGGAGAAATGTAAACTGCTACCATGACTATGTGTAGGCCATTTCTGAGTTTGCATAAGCACGCACAAGTATCTCCAAAAAATGAGCGCCTAACATTAACATCGCTAACGTGTGCAATATTTATTCCAATATTCGGAGTCATAATATTAGTAACATTATTATTATTTTGGTTAATAGCTACCCCACCTTTTGGAACAGTACCTCGTTTGAGTTGAACAATACAATTGAAATTAGGTATTTCAATCGGATTATCATGCGCCATGCAAGATTCGGTAAGAAGTAACACATTTGTTTGTCTCGTAACTGAATCTTGTAAATCGTATTTGTGACTATTTAGACTTTGGCAATTGAAAGTCGTTATTGAAATGCCATTTCTATTACTAATGAAATATAAGACACTTTGAGCTGTCGTCTGAACACTATTCAAAAGCAGTCTTTTGAATTTTTGCAACAAAGATGCAGCCGATGCAGCTTGCCTTCGATTATTATAAAACTTGAATGTAGAATTATCGTTTTTTGTCGTGATATACAATTTTTCAATATTAGTCACCCGAGAGAGCGCAACATAAACGAGTTCCTGTTATTTTTCGTTACGGAATTTCTTGATTCGGTCGTCGCGCTCAAAGCCCGCGATAAAAGCTATATGCAATATATGCAATTGCAATAGCTTAATAGAAACAGGTACTCTCAGGTCTCTGCTACGCGCGTCTAACGTATAAACTCTAACTGATGCGTAACTAGCTCCTAGAGGCATATGTCGAAATGGTTTCGTTCGTAGCTAATTACATAGGACGTCTGGAGTTCATGCCATTATGTTTTTAGATAATTCGAACCTTCTAATTTCGATAGGCCACGTGAAAATCCCGGAGTCTAAAGCGCTAGAGTGTTATAACATTCGTATAAAATAGCGAAATTTCTCACTTTTAGAAACTTCAAATTAATTAATTAATTTGACACATGTTAGGTGTTTACATTATTTTTCGTTACGGAATTTCTTGATTCGGTCGCCGCGCTCAAAGCCCGCGATAAAAGCTATATGCAATAGCTTAAAAATCAAAAATTATATTCGAATTTTTATAGTTCCATATGAATGTCCCTTTGGTTACGCAACTTTCACCCCATTAGCATTCAACCAAAACTGCTTCTATTACCGTTCCCGATATCCCCATGACAAACACCCTAATCTTGGACACATTGTATATGATCAGGAATTACCAAATTGATGTTGATTAGAGTGATAAAATGTAAAATTTCAATTTTCATTGAAATTTTTACCTGTATGTTTCCTATGCACTAGATATCTAATATCATTATATTTTTAGTTAGCTAAGAGGATCTCCTATGAATTTAGCCTAGAAAAATCTTCCATAGAATCCTTATGTAACATGAGCCTCTTCATCTATTTACTCTTTCAAAATCCCATTAAGGATTTTATATCATTTCTATTCCATCTAGCTTAGGAAACCATGTTACTTTGGGATTTGATCTAATCATAGATTAGCCAGAACAAACCTGCAGAATATCATTGATACTCACCCATTTATTTCACTTTATTTCGCAGATTTAACATACTGGAAGATAAGTGGAAGGGTTAACGCTGATATTAATCAGATAAAGTCATACTCTACAAGAACAATACAATTTTAAACAAAAAATTACAAATTTTAATGGAAGAACATTATAATAAACTTTATTACTAATAAGAACTCAGCTCAGATCAAAACCTAAACTCAAATTAAGCAACCCAAATAATCTAAATTAACTAAAATTACGGAATAAAACTGAGATTATTGAATTGATATCCCAACCAGGAATAGAACTGATGCGAATGTATCATTGAACTTCATTTTGAATGAAAACTAAGAACAACATACTTTGATTGAAAATCTGAAACAACTCTGATTAAGCGAAAAAACCCCTTTTTAAAAAAACACTCTGGAGAAACAATTAAGTTAAGCTAATTAAGTTAACTGGAATTCACGAAGTGCCATGTGATTTATCGGAAGAATTTCTACACCTATCTGTCTTTTTCTAAATATAACTAACTGTACTTCTTTGCTTATTGCTTATCATAAAACACAATCAGAATAAATTCAATTAAAAGTTTCATGATTAAATACTACGTTACGTTCCGATTTACGTATGAAGCATTGTGAATAATTATGTAACGTATAAGAGGAAGACGTTTAAAAACTGTTATATTCAATCACAGTGGTTCTGGAATAAATCCGCTACCTAAGCACCTCCAGGTGGTTAACATTAACATTTGTCATAGATTAGAAAAGCTAGTCGATTAGTTTCCCGTCCTGTTAAGGTTATTGTCGTTTGACAGTTTTAGGATTCCCTCTACATTTGATTCTTCACTGAAACTGAAATTTATAAGAACTTATTGAAGTTTATTGTTTCATATTCTTTTCGAAATTCTTTCACTCTTCTCATGCTATATTGGTTATTGATACTAATCAGAAAACATCTGGCAACCCCTAATTGTTCTTGTTACTTTGCTTGTAGATATTTTGATTTTCATGGATTTTCCATTTTCTAAGAATGATTTTGTTTCAAATATTGGAGTTGACCTGTACTAAACATAATTTGTTCTATTGAGATTGAATTCATTCGAAAGTAAACAGTAAACAACGGAAAGTGATAACTTAGAATATCTGGATATTCATTACAATATTATTACGAGTTTTGAATCGTAGTCAGAAGAATGTTTTGCGCTTTCCGATGTATATCTTTCCTTCACAAGGGATAACTCACACAGAAGGGGCTAGTTTTTTGGAAGGTATGCTTCTATGAAATCTTGAAAAAAGTCATTTATGATTATAAGGTCTTTCTAGTCGAGATCAGTCAGTAACGTCACAAAAATATAGTTCCAGACACCTGTTCCACTCTTCTTATAGAGGTCATCAGGGTAACGAGCAAGCTTGCAACTTTACTGAACGATTTCTGTCGAAGGTAGTCATAACCGGCCAACAATATGGTGGAAAGACAAAAAGAATCCCACGTTATCTGTGATTGAACGCCATTTATGGTAGAAATGAATTTTGTAGATCATAACGTTTACTGTGTTGCTTAATTTTTTCAAAAGATTACTTATGTGTGGTGATGATAGGTATTACTATTTTCACTTGTTTTCATTATGACATAAGAGTTATAAACTTTATCTTTGGTTTTAGAAATAACTGAATCAATGGATAACGCGTATTCATTACCAGCGTTTCTTTTGTTTTAAAAATGGATATTGTTAGATCAGTAGATGTGTTCCTAGCCGTATCCATTAAATTCATATTAACATTTTTCTCGTATTTTTCTGGGAATATGAGAGTTGCAATCGGTTGAGTTGCCCGCCAGGTATGTTTCATATACTATTTTGAAAAAATCTTTCGGAAAAAATGAAGAATTAAATGAATTCAAGAATCCTTCACACTTATCTATTGGAATAACAGCAATATAGTCATCAACACATCGTTTGAAGAACATTATTTGATAATGTAAGTGAAATATGATTTGTTTTTCAATAAATTCCATGACAATTTGAGCTATAATAATTGATAAATATTGGAAAACACATTGCCTAGCTATCTAGCTGTTCATAACAATCATGTTCATGTTTTAAAAAGTAATTCAGAATGTTCATTCGAGAGCTGTTAAAAATGCATTCATGGATATACAAATTAAATCTTCTAATGAAGTCAGTTCCGATGTATCAAATTAATGGAGAATTATTTCTAAGGAAGATATCAGATAGGTTTTACAATACGCAGGTGCCCAAGTTATACATTCGTTGGAAAGAACAAGACAATCAAGAAACACAAGTTAGCATATTCAAAATTAAAACTTACAGTGAGAATGTATCGAATAAATTATCATATTATTCTCAATATTATATACAGCCGAATGTCAATATTATACAATGCCCAAATGTCCAAATATGATGGATACATTCGTTTCCTGTATTATTAAGCATTTTTGGGAAAAACCTTCAAATAGGCCGATTTTTGTTTCGAACTGCATCTCTCCTGATATTCGTTTCGATTCTTACTTCACGGCCGTTACGGCTATGACGACATCTATATTTTTTCAATAGAGCTCTCTGTAAATTTTCAGATTTTATGAATGCTTCAATTTCCAACACCAACTGTTTCGTTTTTCAAAGAAAACCAGCTATTAGAAAAAAGTGTTGCTAATTCTCAAATATCGGGGAAGGTATGAGTTTTTCGCTCATTGTCACATTTGTCTAATATTTAGTAAATAGGAATGTGATTAATATTTTCCACTTTATTCATGAAGAATGAACGAAATTAAGAAAATCTCGAGGTTATAAATGGACAATTGAATCATCCTCTTCAAAATGAGCTATCATTTGAACAATTAGTATATCAGAGTATAACAGAGTTCACACTGATGATACACTATGAGACTATAATAAGAAACAATCACCTTTATTCACTGAAAATACTGTTGAAGTTTTGAAGATTTTGCACCTACAATGTAGCCATCACCAGAGTTGCTCTGAAAGGTAGTTGAAAGGAATTCAGTACTTCATATAGTATTTTTAGTGGATAAGGGTGATTGTATATTATTTATAATATGAAAAAGTGTAATTTCAGAAACAAAAATATACCTGTTTGAAAATAAATATGTCACTTTCACTATACAGGAACGATGAATTTGAGCATTACCATTACCGGAGTAATATTAACGTCGTTCAATACGTCTCTGACCCTCAACCTTGGATCCCAAGTGTGATAGATTTCTAAGATCAGCTCTTCATATAGATTTCAAATATTGGAAAATTATCGATGACGTCAATCACATGAAATCAGGACTGAAACAAATATCAGAAAAGATATGCATTTAGAAAGAAAAATCGCTATTGGCCTAAATGAGGAGAAAATTCTGAACGCTGGATGCAAGAATTTGGTAATTTTCTCAAAAAAATGTTTGTTCACCATCCGTTATGATCTCAATGAATCGAAGGATCATTTTATTGTAGCCTTTCATACGATCAGCTGCAATTGAACAAGGATAAGCTAATAAACCATATATACAATTTAGATAAAACGCCTTCGATAAACTTTTGAATAACAGTCAACAAAATTCTGTTTGGAATGAATAATACGTTTTTGATATGAATATAATAATAAAGATTCTTGACCCAGTATGAATTATACATAAAAATTCTTGGGAAATAGGTCACAATAACACTTTGTTTTAAAATTTTTGTCTTTACGTACGTTTCGGTCTCACGACCATCATCAGAAGACTTATTACTTCAATAACCTGATTACTTAGAAATAATTGTATTAACACAAAGCGTCTATATGGCACAAATTTCGTTTAAATGCCAACGTCGCCGAAACGAAGAGAAACATGAAACGTATTTGTTGATAATTCTACTAAATAGTGGATTTTTAATATTACGCATTGTAGTAACATTGCTGGGTTATAATTCCGATTTCATGTTTCTGTTCGTTTCGGCGACGTTGGCATTTGAACGAAATTTGTGCGATAAGGACGCTTTGTGTTAATACAATTATTTCTAATTAATCAGGTTATTGAAGTAATAAGTCTTCTGATGATGGTCGTGAGACCGAAACGTACGTAAAGACAAAAATTTCAAGACAGATTGTTATTGTAACCTATTTTCCAAGAATTTTTATATATAATATGAATATAATATAGTAACTGATGAAGGGGCTGGCAGTATCGCTCTATAATATGTGAACAAGGGTTCCTCCTTTGACTTGTAAGGAACGCCATGTCTTATCAGTTAAGAGGTTCGGTGCTGGGTTATGGAAGAAGTCTCGTATGGAACTTAGATATAGAAGCAGATGGTTGGAATCACAACACTGGTTACAAAATGTGGAGTATAATTTCAATGTTCACCTACATGGTACTTTCTGATACTAACTTAGACTGACTAAGAACTGACTGCTCTAGCTGAACTTACTGAACTTGATGCACTTACTTCTTACTATCGTTTAATGTACTTAAATATCTATTCCATAGATAACTCAACTACTGGTAGTAGAGTTATCCATGATCTATTCTCAAGAGAGAAGCACTGCTTCTCTTCTAATAGTTTGACGAAGGTTGACTTACGTGCCGGCATTGACACTCCTGTCAAGCGCTCACGGTCAGAACTTTCGATCGACTCATCATTTGAAATTCTATATAATACAAATATGTTGTATGTTTGTATTCAATAAACATCATTATGAAATAAGAAAATAGAATATTGTGAGTTATCTAATTTAGGATGAATCTTCGGGATATCACACGGCAGTAAACATGTTTTGTTTATGCATGTGGAACTACCGGTTTTGAATGGCCAAATAATAGCATCTGCGTGAGCGAAAGTTGAGAGAGAAAAGATTAGTATTCAACTTTCAATTTTATATGCAAACATAAAAGCTTTCGGTACACGCACAGTGTGCGTCGCACATGTTTCGTTAAATACTGAAGTTGCCAGTGCAATATTCCTTCCGTGTTTCGTATATTTATAGAGGTTTTGTGTAATACGATGTTAAATTACTACGTGATGTAGGGAATTATTTAATTTAAATTTAAATTGAATCATTACCTTCCCTGAAAATTTCGCTAACGTAATCGCAAAACGCAATATGAAGATTTCACGAATATCGAAGTATGTTGAAAATTCCAATCATCTTCGGACCCTGTAATATAATTTTGATGCAATATTTCCCGTCAGCTCTAGAGCGAATCGAAATTTCATCAAAACTGATTCATCAGATATTACTGATACTATCTAATTTCCTCGAATCAAATAAATTGTATGATAGTTCATCCGACATTCCTCACACAATATGCTTATGCTATTTTAGTAAGATTTCAATTCATGCTCTGCTAGGAATTCGTGGGCCAGTACTATACACTCATCACAATCACTTGAGAGTTACGCCTTCGGTATTGAATACCTATTGAATTGCGCTTGATAGCTCTTCAGAATGAACTGAAATAATCGATTAATATTGGAACCGCTAAAGTCATCGATCAAGTGAAACTTTAACTTCCTTCATTTTGGGTTATTGTACACGCTATGTTCATCTAAGTGATCGTAGATATAATTTTCGTAAATACTGTATGCTTCTGTAGTTTATTTCTTTGTATATCTACAATGGCATTACATATTATTAAAGAGGATTCTGCTATTGATTTTGCATCAAAATCACACCCTGGATGCATATATAAAATGGAATCTGGGTCTTGTTGTTGGCAGACAACGTTCATTATTTGTGGGCTAGATGGCGCCAAATTATAGTTTGTAATACAGAAGCTATATATAACATTTTATGCTTATACAGCTTATACAAATATCTAGGTAATTTAGAAGGGTTGGAAATGTATTAACAAAAAACTATTTATTGAATTCCGATTTATCTCCAGCTGAGATGCTGCATTGTTATTCACAAATAGTATTTAAACAGGCACATTTTGTTTTATAATTTAGTTTACTCTGATGATGACTACTTTGTAGCCGAAAGGTCCTCAGTAATTTCAGTGGATAAGGGAGATTATTCCTTAATTATAGTGTTATAGTGTATTCACAGTGTGAACTCTTTCATAGTCCATTAAGTACCTACATTAAAGATTATGATTTTATACGTTATGTTGGTTGGGGGTGCATTCAATAATCTGTGAGTTGACGAATGAAACATGTGATTATAATAATCGTAAAATTCTAACACTTCTCTGGGGATATTGAATTGAGTGGCACACTTATGAAACTCATGAGATTTTCATAGCAAATTTGGTGGAGATAAGGGTAAGATATTAGATTCGGACAAGGCGGGCTCAAACTCATAATCTGTAAAATTAATTGGCTGATCCGCTCTGAAGCTTTTCACATACATCTTCTTGGGCTTCTTTTTAAATTCCATAAATAAAATCGCTTATATTTCCCGGTCCTTTCCTCCAGATACCTATTAATGATCATACCTTTTTTAGTAATGCGAGATTTTCAATGGCTTTTCCATTCTCTTAGAATGTGTGCTTGTCGATGTTTGCGTAGTAGACATATTACTGGAGACAATTCCTGGCCTGTAGTTGACGTGCTGACTTCTACTTCTGTTTGTAATGTTTCCCCCATTGAAGTAGTACCTTCTATAGTTATTTGTTTCTGGAATTGAAATATATATTTGTACTAAACAATCAAATTCAATTATTGTTGGGAATAAAATTATTACCTTTAAAGCATAATTTATTATAAAATCTTTTTATATAAATACAGAAAATGCGCTTACATCCGTTACTAGTTAAGAAATTATCTGTAAAATTCACAGACAAATATTTGGTATTTGAGTTCAAATTCACTTTTTTTCAACTCTATCTATTTCATATGTGAGTTGATATGATGCGAGTTGCATGGAGTTGAATTTTTTCCAACCTTCTTCTCTTGGGTGACCTTTGCTTAGGTACCGGAGATTGCGAAAAGTCAAATATAGGTACTGCATCTGCTTTCAATGTTCTTTTTCCATCAACTCGAGTCCTCTCCCACTTGTTTCTCGCAAAATGTATCTAGGAATAGAAATATTATTAGAAATAGCAATATTATGTAAGAATTAATTGAATAAACGTTTATCCATAGATAACAGCAGCCAGTTGCCAGTTATACCGCTTCATTTTTACATGCCAATCTTTGCGTTTTTGCTTTTCAGAAAACGCTCCCTTTATAACACAGTTCGCAGCCGAATGAAACAACCTCCTCATTTGATACGTTTCGGCTTTCGCCCTCTTGAGTTATTTATTCTTTGTTTATATTTGGAATGAGTTAATTTTAAGGGAGAACACACTCATCTTGGCTCTGAAATTCAAACTTTAGTCCGTGGTCGGGAACAAAAAATGCCAGATCTACTGGAATTACCAGTTTCCAACCCTCAGGTCCATACAAGTAAATAGGCCTGACGTTGTCCTCGATAAACAAACCAAGACTGTGAATGTCATCGAATTCCCTGCTCCGGCAGAGAAAAACATATTCTTGGAAGAGGAGGAAACATGGACAAAATGGTTCTGATTGTCGGTGTTTTGGGCGGAATTTGGTCTTCGTTGCGTTCCAACTTGAAGATCATTCCGGCCTTCAAGAACTCTATACAGAGCTAGATGGACCCGATGCAGAAGGCAGTCATTACGGGTTCATTAAGACTACTTAGGATACTCGATTTGGGAACCTGAAACTACTTACCGACCGGTGGGAAGGGGTAGCTTCGGTTAACTGTTGCGATTGCTGCGATATCATTGGAGCGCGCAGCAGCCCTCACCAGGTATTAATGTAAAAAATGATATAGAATCTCCACCCCCAGCATTGCTGCCTCTCACCGACTGTGGAGGTGGTCAAGCACCGCGTACAATTCATCTAGACACTCCAGCTTGGGCACGCTTTCAAGCGTTTGCGGTGAACAAACACTTCCGAAAACAGAAGTGGATGAGGCAGTCAACGAGGATGAGGTCCGACCAGCTATTGTCGTAACCAAAAACGTTGCTGCTCCCGGCCCTGACGACATTAACATTATGGTGATGGAAGAAATTTCCTTCCACTCACCGCCGTCTGGCCAGAGTCTTTGACCCTTTCTTTAAAGAGAAGCGGCAAATTCCAAGCTGGGCTGTCGGGTATTTTTCCAAAAAAAGGAAACTCAATAGCTACCGACTGATCACTTATTTCAATACCTGTTACAAGTTATTTACATGTATCTTGTATGCTAGGTTGTTGAGATCGATCGGTCGGGTAATTAATAACATCAGCGAGCAGCAAGGGGCAAAGAAAGACATGGCGGGTTGCCTGAAAAACATGCTGATATAGATAGATCTATCACTCAGGACTCCACACTCTACAAGTTAACCTTTCCATGGCCTGGATTGACTAACGCAAGGCATTTGATTCAACATCACATAAGCTATCATTATACTTGCTCTAATGCCTTGCGGTACCAACCCCACAAGTGAGATGCATAGAACATATGTTGCTGCCACTCTGAATGACACGTTTTGCTATCACATCAGGCACACGTCGAGTTTTGATAGAATTGGTAACATCCAAAAGGGGTGTTATCCAAGGACACTCCTTGAGTCCGCTCTTGTTCAACATATCACTGCCGCTCTCCATTACGTCAAGACGGACGGACTCGTGGATATTACTCTGGACCATCGAACGACAGGAGGCATCAGATGAACCAGTCACTTAGAGCTGAAATACAAACAGTATAGTATACTTCGAATTTGCCAAAAATATAGCTATAGGTATGATAAGAATTATTCTATTAAAATAAAGGAGTTTCCTGTTAGAGGTATTAGTTGAATGTGAATTAGTGGCTGAGAAATCAATCACCTTTGAGAACAGAAGATACAATATGTTGTTATTTTTATAAGCAGTTTGTCATTAAGTAATTCATATTTAGCTTACACTAAATTCTCCATAATATTCAAGAGTGCGTTAGCATTATTCCACATTTTGGAAAACCTTTATAATTGCGAAATAACATTATACGATACTGACCTACCCAACTCTCAACCAAAAACTTAAGGACGATTGTTCCAGAAAATTGAGAGATATATAGCTGTAAAGACTATCTAACATGTGAAAACCACCTATTTAAGGTAATTAACGATCCTTTATATAATTTCAAACGAATTTTAACATTTTCATTAATATGTGTTAACTGAATTTTCCTGCATATTGGCGACTGCGCCAACAACCAATCAACAATGGGACACTCTATTGTCGCTACTGTCTTGTATACAGTTCCTGCAGTTTGTAAACTTCCACTATCTTTGAGCTGAAGGAAATGAAACATTGTTTTCGACAAATTATGTTGTTCAGATAAAAATATCATATTTTGATTATACAAAAATGGCTAATTTTTGATATATTAGTAATAACATATTTTAACCACCCTGAAAGTGAGGTGTTCCAAGTTAGTAAGTAGTACTGGTTTCTTCCTTCCCATATACCCACCCTATCGTGATACCAATTATAAACGCAGGACTTCATGGACGAATCATGAAACCTATTTTCATCTGCTAACACTATATAAATTATTCAACAATGTCTTCTTCTGACGCTTCACAATGACATCGTTACTTACGTCATTTTCAATGTCGAAATGACATACTTTTTTGGCGTGAGTACTCTAACGATTTAATTATAGTACGAATTACTATAATGAAATAGAATGATTACAAACATAAAATTAAGCAAAATATCAAATTTACATCTGAAACAAATAACAACATTTAACGATTATAAATCGACAACATACTTCGTGTGATCGAGTAATGACTCCATAAAGTTGAAGATTCTTTTCCCTTGAAAATTTCTCAAAATAGGCTACAATATCTTCCATGTGTGATATTCTTAATGTTCTTCTGATTACACCAATCTTCGTACGAGTCATAACTTTTTCATGAGCTTTTTAGATTTTTCTAGAAAGGGCAGAAATTGCTTTCTCGGCCAGTTTCGTTCTCTGGCGGCAAACTATTCTCAGAATCATCCATGTTTCTCGAAAATACTAAAAAAAATCTCCAGAAAGAAATATTATTACGAGGTGAATATGAACAATGCGTAAATAGTATCTTAGTAACTTGCATGCGTCATAGCAACGGAGCCCACTTGAATATCAGTTGAAAATAATTACTATCAAAGAGGTTCTGATTCACGACAGAAGATACAATTTTGTATGTAGTTCGGATCATAAACGATTATTGTGGTACATGCCTCGTCTGATAATATTCACGGCTAGTACCATAATGATCATTATTATGATCCTTATACGATATATAATCATTATAGGCTTAGTAGTCTCCAAAATTATCGGAAACGAAGTCATTGAAGAATAATCCCGCCCCAGTAGCAAATAGAAATTAATTTTAATGTATATCGGTATCTGTAAATTCTGCAATATCGTACGGTCCAAATTTCAAAAGACTGAAAAAGATAAATATTCGGATATTCGTTCCAAATAAGAATATATGAAAAGCCAAATTTAGTATGAGTACCTGCAAACTAGATGCCGCTTGAGTAAGAGTTTCGTAAAATATTCATAATGTATATCATTTTCAGATACACTTTCCTTACGAATGGACACCCACCATTGTAGCAACTCAAATGTTACAGTTAGGGAATGTAATATTAACAGCAGTACCAGGAGAATTCACCACTATGTCGGGAAGGAGATTAAGACAAGCCATCACAGATACTGTTGAAAGTAGTGGAGGATCCATTGCAAACAATGGTGTTATTATTACTGGTTTAAGCAACGTGTATACCAGCTACATCGCAACTCCTGAAGAATACTCTGTAAGTATGATTGGATAACACTTTTTACTCATTATAGTGAAGCTATTATGATTTTATGACGATAATTTAATTTCTTCGTAAGAATTTTGGTTCCTCCAAGCAGACAGGTTCGCGAAATTTTATATCATCATTTTATAAAATATATCGTTGAAAGTTTCACTATAGCCATGATTCTAGAGCATGAGTTCAAATTGGAATGGACCGAGAAGCATAATTTAAATTTTTGAAACCATTGTTGATTTGACAGATTTTCAATTTCGTCGCGCTTCTTTCAAAGGTATTTCAATTATGATCACATTTTTGGATGAAATGGATGAAGGTAAAGATATTTCGATGGAGACGCCCCCCCAAAGCAAAATAGATGGAAGTTCTTTCGGTAACTTGGTACCACAAGACCCTCCATCCCGAAAGACAAATTTTGGGTTACGATGATATAATGTTTTCCAATACCAACTTCTGAAAAACATAAGCGCTATAACGATAACGATTGCGTATCGTTATAGAATTCATAAGAGGATAGGAATAGAAATAATGCATTGAGTATCAAGAAGGGTGAGGGAGGTTTACTGATTGATGGCAATGTTTGAAGACTGAGCGGAGCGAATTCTCCAATATTGTCTGTGATCAATAAACCTTATCGTTGTGTCATGTCAATTTTTTTTTTGTACGACAGTGTTTACATCCTCGTTATCCCGCGTATGCATATCATATCTGCCCTGAACCTAATAGTGTAGTGTGCATTATTCTAGAGTCGTATGAATTGCAGTCCTCATCTTCGGCTGGTGCTGTAAACTTTCACACTCGTACTAAGTGAGCCACATTTTGTGCAAGTGCATATCATACTTTTTCTACGACAAACTACTACTCATGTTTAATATTATAACAAATGAAAATGTTAACAGAAATACTGATGACATTCATTCAAATATTTCATCGCTGGTGTTATATTTTCCAAAGCCGCAGCCCACTAGCCACAAAGGATCGGGACTGATAATGCACCGGTTGCTAGGGAACGAATGCAATCTGAATCATATCGTGTCAGGTTCGCTATGTGATATGATATTCTGTACAAAATGTGGATATTCATGATTCAATTACCTACGGTTTAATGGTCATATTTTATGAGATCAAGAGCACAAGTGTGAACATCGTCCTTACACCACATGTTTTACAAGGACGAGGAAAATCATCAATCACAAAAATAAACTTTCAAATCACCTATATCAACCTAGTATTCCCAAAAATAAAGGAAAATGTAACAAACTAACTAATACGAAGACAGTGCTGAACCTCTTCAGAGCATCAACCCCCTAACCGGTCCAGCCTGGGTGCTGAATATGTGATCTTTCGTCCCCCTCGGGAATCTGGTGAACACTCTTGAGTGGGGAACGATCCCATCTACTTCTGGAGCTCGGTGAAGACTCTTCATTGAGATCGTGTTAACCTCTTCTGGAATCGTTCGGCTGTTGTACAATGGTGAATACTATCTTGTTAGAACCGCCTTTTTGTAGCAGAGTGAACACCAGAAATCCTGGCAAGACATTAGCACTAACACTGTGAAAGCGATGAAAGTGATGACGCATTATAGAATCTAGGTACTTCATGCAGGTTGTACAGTATATTTCATTGAGTGCACTAATACTTTCTTCAAAAACAAATGATGTCGATTATCTTGGTAAATTGGTTTGAGTGTCAACTTTCAGTGACTTTAGAACCATCAGAATGTATATACCCACATAATCATAATATCTTGAAATCACTGTTGTCGAACTCAGTAAAAATGGGTGTCGCAACCTGTATACAGACCAGATATGTTACATGAAAAATAGGACCATGAAGTGCTTCGTTTACACCCCTAACATTAAATTTTAACCTCATTGAACACATCTTGAGTACAATTGAAAAATACAATAAGCTACTACGGGGATCACGTTGGCACAAATAGCAGTTCGGTGGAAAATTCACTGGCTGTGTGAGAAGAGGCTAGCAAGCCCAACATCAGAAATATGAGCAAAGGTTATTCGAGATGCTTATAAAGTGCATAATTCTATCTTATTGTTAGTGTGAAATGAGTAAAGAAACTACTGTAATTAAGGCAATGAAGTAATGTTTATTACTTCGATATGCTTCTGGAATAACTTCAAGTTTGAACAGCAATGTCAACGGCTGTAAATTCAATAGAAATAAATTTTATCGATTGAAAGCTTACGCTTCTGAACTCATTTCTCATACCTGTATTTCAAACTCTTAGTTATCAGAACAGTTTTTTTTATATATGTAAGATGTAACCGAAATGAATTCTTTTAACTTCCACTCAGTTTTTGTTCAACTAAAGAGTGGATTCAATGAAGTAATGTGTTTATATATACTATTAACTAAACTCTTACTGAGTTTATTTTTATTTATTGATTATTATTAATGCTTCCGGCTAGCTTTTAATTTATTGATTATGAATAATAATGAACTTTCTCTTTTTTATTATTATTATTTTATGGAATTAAACACAATATTCTTTGAATGTTGAAAAGTTTCTATATTTAAATCTCTATGACTCTATTTATCTCGGGTTTCTAATTTACAATTTTATTTTATGTTCTAAGCATAGAACTAGCTTTAACCTCAAAACTATTCAATATTAATAGTTGTTTACAACATTACAAACGAACAATCTTTCTTTCAGATTTACAAATAACACTACAATGGAAATATAATAAACAAACTTACTTTTAGTTTATATCCAAAAGTGTGTTTAACTATGTTGGCAATTTTCAATTTAATTCTTTTATAATTTCGTTGATGATTCACTTTTACACAATACTATGCTTTTTCACAATAATCACAGGTAACTAATTTGGATTACTTCTTCTTGAGACTCAGGAACTGTTGATAATACTTTGTTTATCCTTTTAGATAAAACATGAAACTTTTCGATGCTTTATTGAAATTATTGATGAATGGCAATCGTTGGAAATTTCTTCTTAATTGGAGGTTATTACAGCCTTTTTACTGGATTCAGATACTTGGATAATCGTTGACTTTATATAAAACTTATTAACTTTGGTTTCTTTGAACCTATCTAAGTTTGGAACACTTTCGTTCACTGGTTTTTTATAGGTTATGAAATTTTGGTGAGTTGCAGGAGTACTTTCAGTCTACAGATGTAATGGCAAACTGAACTTCTTTACTTTCAGATTCGTTTTTATAGGCCTCCAAAACCCACGCTACTTTATGTCATAAACAACCTATGAGATGATTGCTTTTCAAATCAAGCATGCCAAGTTAATTGTTGTGAAACTGACACAAGTCTTCATTGTTACCAGATTGACATTGGAAATTCCTATTGACCAATCAGAATTTAGTATTCTTTACTTTTTGAATTATTTGAGATTTTCAACTTATTTTAATTGTTAGTGATTCCTTCTTTTTAAATTAATATTGCCTACATTTTTCCCCACACTTTGGTATAATATAACCTATGATTGGGTTATTATTAATATGATTATTCCCATATTTATGGTTTTCTTGACAGTTACTTATTCTTAAATCTAATACATATCATATTATATCAATAACATTCTTTTAACATTACATAACTCAAATTTACTAATCCTAACTTACATCTATAACATTATTCAATGTTTTGTACTATCTCATGATAGTTTTGTAATCACTTTACTTATGATTTATGATTTCGTTACACTGAACGTTTCTTCACTTTCACTGAAGTTCTTGTTTATCACATCTTATACTATTACATCGTTGTTTATTATGTTTTACATTGTTAATATTAATATCCTAACTATTATTTAGCTTTTATTATTGTTTTTAATTCCATAAAATATTTTTTATTTGATCTTTTCTGATTTTCATAGTTCGGTAAGTTATTATTTTTAAATTTTTATTGTCTATGAAATGAAATCATAACAAATTCCCCTAAATCAATTTTAACATATTAATCACATTAATATTTAAAATTTATTTATCTTTTGATTTTATTTTCATGAACTAAATTTATTAATAATTATACTTGTATATTTGATCAATATTAAATATTCCCCTTATC